>BSBM01000628.1:1557500-2227500 GCA_027924585.1 Larix kaempferi
GTGTCAAAGAGTAAGCCCTTCCAATAAAAATTAAGACCCACCCTTCAAACTTCATCATAGAGTCCAATTTATGCAAATATTTTCGAAATGGGGGGAGGTTTGGAATTAAATGGTGTAAACGTTGGGGAATAAATGGTGTAAACGTTATACAGGGGCACGTGCGCGGGTTTGGTCACATGTGCGCTCCTGAGGTGTACGCGTGAAAAACACGCGTGCGTGGCCCTATTACTAGTTAAAAAAAAACAGAGTTCTCTGTTTCCCGGGAATTCTACCAAAAACACGGGTTTCACTTCTTCCGCGAGTTTCAAGCTCTCACAGGTTTCTTATTGGCTCACACTCATTGATATTTTGGACACTCTTTGATCTATTGGACACAAAATCACCCTTGGAATCTATCAAACATCTTCAGTGGTCTTTGAATCTAGTGGATTCATTAAAGCTACCAGTTTCCATTGCAAGTGGAGATAATTTCTATAGAGGTATGGTGAATTGTAAATAAGTCTTTTCATTCACAAGATTTGAGATGAGCCCATGCCTTTTTGTTTTTATCATATGACCACAACAATATCTATGTATAGACAACAATGAATTTGACAAGAAGATTTCCCAAGTTCACATCTAAAAAAACTCATATGAACACTAGACAAGATGAAGTATGCAACCTCCTCATTGTATAATGACACTAATATCTTATTTGTTATTTCTTTTGCAGGGGTAGGCCTGATAGTTGTGTTAAAGAGACTTTTGGAGATGGGAAACTCACGAAACGAAAAAAAAATAGAAGGGATTTGCCCATTGAAAAGGTCAATGACTTAAGAGAAAAGGCCAGGTTGGGAATGGAAAGATTGAGACATGGTCCTATCATTGCCCCGGATCATGCCACTGATCCTAACACAATTATTGACATGATAACCTCTTGTTTAGAACCATGGGTAAAGTGGTCCCGTCCAACGGACCCAACTCAAATTCCAACATCAACACAATCTCCAACCAACAATCCATCAATGAGTCATTCTGAAGTTCCTCACGACACAAGAATTTTGGGAGATGCTGCATGTGTAGAGATGGACATACAAGCCTTGCTTAATTTGCAATCTCCCCAAGAAGACCACAACCATGTCGACCACACTCCCATTATGGCCCAATCTATGAACGAAGCACCACAGCAAATAAGCTCGGGTATTCATGTATCATGTCCACCCTCCCTACATCGACTGTCCAGTACAAGAAGAAGAACTCCTAGACGTATTCATGTGGATGAGAGTGCTATGTCAGGGCTTGAAGGCAAGTTTCCAAAATGCACTATCGAATGACAATGCAACAAAATTGTGAAAGAATATTTTGAATCCAAAGGTGATGCAGGTAAATGTCAATTATTGCTATGTTTGTTAAAGTCACGTTCTTTAGCTGTTGTTAGGAGAATTTTGGGCATAAAGCTGGTTAAAAGTTCAAAGGCCAACAGTCATATTGTTAGAAATCTTCAATGTGCATTTAATGCAATTGGGAAGAAGTCTCGTACAAAAGATCTTTGTGCGGATCATCGTGTTTTAGCAGAATCAGTTGTAAGCAAGTCCACAAGGCAACGTCGCATGCTATCACACACTTCTCACATACTCAAATTAAATAGACCGTCATCTTCATCTTCTTCATCATCATCATCTTCTTCATCATCACATCTTCTTCTTCATCACATCATCATCACACACTTCTCACATACTCAAATTAAATAGACCATCATCGTCATCTTCTTCTTCATCATCATCTTCTTCCTCATCAACATCTCCATCATTGTCATCTTATTCATCATCACATCTTCATCAACTTCATGTATCCCCTTGACAAAGGAAATTAAATAAACCATACAAAGGCATACAATAGCGCGTACGCGCAAGGATGCATGCACGCTTTTCTTAACGCATGCGCGCTGTCAATCACACGTGCGCATGTTTGAATTCAAATTGTTTTAGGCGCCCTTGCAGCCTTGGAATTAACTTTGAATTGCACCTTTAGGCTCGGTTTGATTTATCCCTGATTTATAGCAGAAAACATCAAATGCTGTAACTTTCGGTTTTTCACAACTAGTTCCACATAAGCTCCACGAGTGCACTGCAGATGAAATTGCACATGCTTGTCGAGCTCTGTGTGCAGATTCTAAATATATAATTTTTGAATAGATATGTTCTTGTTTTCTATTTTTAATTCATTTTTAACTAAACTCATGTCAAATTGTAAAAAACGTAGGTCGTTTATTTGGCCTATAACTTTTGATTGGCTTACCTATTTCGAAAATGGAAGAGAACCCGAACAAGAGCATGAAAATACCTACAACCTAAAAAAAGAAAAGTGTTTTGATTATTTTTAGACCATGATATGGTGGCTCAAATCTTGACCATGTCGTTTTAGGGCTTCACTGACTTCGGTAATTTAAAAAAAATATAAAATTGGCTTTTAAAATTTTGGAAAAATAACCCCTCAGAAGATTCTTCTGTTGCCTACGCCTCTACAATTTTTTTTTTCTTGTAAATTGAAAATTTACATAGCAAACGGGCGGGTCATTTAAAACATGTGCATTATGTTTGAGAAAAAGATAACATAGCAATCTTCGAATAATGACATTTTGGGGTGGTTATACCACTTTTCCATAAATAAAAGTTATATATTCCGGAAGCTCATCCGTTTTTCTACATTTCGTCTGTTTACACCTAATCCAAAAAAAATTTGTAGGTACCTCTAATAATTCATTTTAATGATAATATTTTTGTTTTTCCAGAATGTCATTGCAACTAACGTGTCATAATTGGGTATCATTACCTTGCACCAGCCCTTATCTTTATTGTACTTGGATCTCTTTGACATCCATGAAACATTGCAATTTGTGTGAAAGAAGTTAAACAAAACAAAAATATAAAAGCTACTATTTGTTTTTTTATATGAGGATAAAAGGGCCTGGTAGAAAGGTTAGAAGGGCTTGAAAGAATAGATTCAAAGACATCTAAAAGTTGTTAAAGCTTTAATGAAATATTAGCTTTTAAAGCTTTAATGAAATATGAGCTAGTGAACCCAAGATTGGGCAGAGCATACCAAAGACAGCAAAATACCAAAATTATTATGACATGGAAAGAGAAACATAGAAAGGTGCACGCGGTTTGATTCACCACTGTCATTGACCTCACCTTTATCATTTTCCTCCGACTTAGTTGGGCGCCCATTATTCCAATGATCTTTGATATGGTACATGGCTGCAAGTAGGCTTTGTTTTGCTTCTCAATGCAGCATTGATAGGAGGGCGGATTCGACTTGGTCATCTGGGAACAATATGGTCATGAAAGTGATGAGCGCACAGCTTGTTCTTGAAAAAGACTGACTTGATGCTCCAATCCACCAGATGCGTATGCAGAGTGCCTCGTAGGAGATGAAACTGAGACAATTCATTAATGCAAAAGTAGAAATAACTAAATTATGAATGGCTTGCATTGCAAATATGTATATATCTAAATACTAGAAATAACTAAATTATGAATGGCTTGCATTGCAAATATGTATATAACTAAATACTGGAAAAAAGGTAGACCAACAAAAATCAATGTGACGTTTCTGTTATTATGAATCGACTCAAAACCTTAGAAGGTGATTGAACTTACACTAGGTTGCCTATAGGGTATCACAAGCTGTGGGCGCAAAGGAGAGAACATTTTTCTCATTGTCATACAATATTTGGTAATTCTGCTGTTGGATATTACCAAATATGGAGATATCACCTTCACTCGCATTGGATAACATTGCAAGGCATAGTAGGTCACTCCTAAGAGGCACTAAGTATTTCTATGGGGGGATATCATAATATACTCCCTGGAAATGGAATGTCATAGCGGGAACGCTTGAATTTAAAGAGCCCTCTTGGTTAAAGCAGAGGTCCAGGCCAACGCTAGAGCCATCGACCTGTGGGAGATTAATCAAATATTTCAACGGTTCATTCACAACATCATAAGCACACTGTGGAGGATAAGTGATAGTCTTTCCAGAGTCTATGATAAGTCCACCAGAGTGATCAGCTTGAAGCTGAAAAGTGGTAGCAAGGATATTCAATGATTGACTGCCAACATTGATTCCCTCCAGTGAAAGATAATAGAATGATGGATTTTCCCTACTTTGTATAATAGGATTTGAACGAACAATGGTGGCATTCAAGCTAGCAGTGTGACCTAAAAACAAAGGGCTGGTTTGGGAAGAAGAATCAATAACAGAAAGGAGACAGTAAGAAAACTTATTGGGGATAGCTGTGAGACCAAGGAGAGAGGCCCTCGTCCTAACCCTAGTAATCCACTAGCTTGTTGGTAGCTAGTTCCTTCATTGTCTTAGCCGCAGCCGAAGGCGATATTAGGAATCGATTGAGAAGAAAAGTCAAAGGTCTCGAATGAAAGAATCCTTGTGGTAGTGGACTCGTCACCATAAGCATAATTGTAATCACAATCCCCATTTTTGTTGCAAGAAAAGTTGGGCAGAGGCCTGCACAGAGAATTGTTGCAAGGGACCTTGCTATATGTTGAGGACCTTGAAGGATAATAGATTGAACCATTTGAACAATCAGTACAGGGCTTGCACTTTCCACACTAAGTCGCTGCCAGAGTCCAGAATTGCAGAAAAGGTTAAAGCTGGCGTACCAATTGTTGTCTACATGACAAATTCTCCAGTTTGTGTGCTAACTCAGGTCACAATATTTTTCATTGATGAAAATGCCTTCATGCAGCTAGTGAGCAGAGGGAGGAGAATCGCAAGCCTTGGAAGGAGACAGGCCGACCAAGGACGCAGCTCCCAAACAGGGAAAGAGGAGACAGAAGGGCATAAAACTGCCCGGTAAAGCAGCAAAGAAGAAAAGAAAATTACCAGAAAAGTGAATCAGACACAGAAGGGATGAGGGTTTTGTTCATCCTCCATTTCTATGAATTAATTATATTTTTGTGTTGTTGCGTGAAGATGGCAGGTAATCTACATGCAGCACGCCTCCCTGATCAGCCTTTGTAAAATTTGAAGGATGTAACATGGACCCTGAAAGGCCGTGTGGCAATTGACATACTATTTGGTTGCCTGTGAGTATTGTAGTGTGTTGTGTAGCATGGAGAGATGCTAATGAACACGTCGTGGTAGATTCACCAGTTTATCAAAAGAAACACATGCAGAGATGGTAACCTCCTGAATGATTAGGTGCTACGAACAAGTGCTACCAAGAGAAGAGGTGCTACGAATAATGATTAGGCGCACTGAACGTTGAGGTGGGTATTTGCCGTGAACGAACGGCTTATGTTAACCTTGTATGAATGGATTCGGTGTTTTAATGGATAATATGTGAAGTGGTCATAGTTGACTTAGTGACCTTTTCGTTAGCTTAGTGATTCCTCCTATTGGGAACACTATCCACCCACTATATCTCCTTTGCTTTTAGCTGTAGATAATATATTCCATTTTGTTCGTAGTCAATAAGTTAGTAAGTAATAAACCATTCCCGCCCATTAGCTCATTCTTTAATATTATATATGTTAATATGCACCATTAGCTTTGGCTCTTAACGACTGTTCTTTCAGCTCCAACCGAAAAACCATGGAAAAACTGGAAAAAAAATAGCAGATGTCATAGAGAAGGTTTTCATGGCAGTTTTCATAATCACAATGGAAGTCTCTCGCACCATCACATTCATCAATTTATATTTTTCCATCACATTCATCAATTTATATTTTTCCATTAACATGGAAAAGTTGTGATTCTTCTTTGTTCCAACCGTGAAATCCATGATCAACTTTATGGAGGATGGAAGGGTCATCGTTTTTAAGAATATTTTTTGACAGGTGCAAAAGTTCTTTTCCTGGCTTGCATATTTGCAAGATTTTAGATGGTTCCAAATAGCAATCTATTATTTTCAGTATGTGAATAAAATTTTCCATGAAATTGACATTAATAATTAAATTTCATTTTAATAAAATTTATTATTTTATAGTATTCATTGTTGTTCTTCATGTGTGCTTTGTGCTAGAATTTTCCATGAAATTGACATTAATAATTAAATTTCATTTTAATAAAATTTATTATTTTATATTATTCATTGTTGTTCTTCATTTGTGCTTTGTTCTTTTAACCGTAGGAGCCCCATACATGTGTCTAAGTCTTTTTATTTAATTCAAATATGTTTTTCAAAATTTTATTTGATACCTTGTGTAAAAGTTCATTTATTTTCTCAAAACATATAGCTAGAAATTAGCAATTTAAATTGATTTCTTTAGTATTTGGTCTAAGGGATTTAAGGTTAAAATGACACTTGGAACTTTGGAAATTGAGAAGCAATTAAATCTAATTTCTTATGCTCTTTTATATTATTTTTGAATTTTATTTTGATAAAAAAATTACTGTTTAAATTTTTTAAAAATATGTTAATTTCTTTTAAATTAATACAAGGTAGGGACTAACTGCTTTGCAGCTATTTCACTTATCATAATTAAATAACCATATTTTTTAACAACGATTTCATAAATATTCCACCAATAATACAGAATACTTAATCTTAATAAATTTATGAAAAAAAATTTTAATAACAAAGATTCGAAGAATATTTCACCCTCTTAATAATGATAAAGTTAACCAAAAAAGATATTCCACCTAGAGCATAATTTGTTTGACCCTCATATCATATCAGTGGGGTCACTTCAACATGGCATAGTACAATCACGAATTAAGTGAGACAGAATATTAGTTTTTTAATTTTAATTGACAAGACTATTAATTGGACTTTTATATTTATTAAAATTATTTTATTATTTTAAATAAGTTTTTTTATCTGGTATGAATTCTTATTTTTTATAATAAATAAAGATTTATTATTAATGAGAAGAGACATGTCATTAATGAAGAAAGACATTTGTTAATTATTGGTATTTTTTAGTTTTTTATATCTGAAAGTTATTTTTTTAATTTAACAATTTGATTTTTAACCAGATAATAATAATCTAATCAAACTTTTCTATCAATTATAAGATTAAAATTTACATTTTAAAATTTAAAAAAATAATTTTTAATATTTAAAATATTCAATTTAATATAGAATATTTAAATAACTATATAAAACTTTATAACACAGTAGTGATTAATTAAAAGTAAAAAAAACTTTGACAGCCTTTCAATAATACTCTGCCGAAGGCAGGTATTAAAAAAGTGGGTCAATATCACGAACCTTTTTTATTAAACCCATGAATTTGACAATTTTTAAAATGATTGTCAGTGTGTTGAGAATTTTTAAAATGATTTGAAAATATAAGGTACGATGCCACGCATAGTAGCATAATTCGAGTACGAATATGGATACGAATACGATTCAATACGAAAAAAATAAGTAATGAAAATATCTAGTACGAATAAAATACGGAAGTAGCTTGCTTACATATAATAATTTTAATCAAATATTCACAAATATACCATAAATATACATACATTTATATAATAAAATTTAACATGTATTTAAAAAAAATATAAAATCTCAATAATCTCAGATATGGAAGTGTGAGAGACTAAAACTACTTATTTATAGTTATTTTAATAAGAAAGAATGAAATTAAATGGTATTTTTGTTTTATAGTGTTTAAATAATTAATGGTTTTTTTCTTTAAATTGGTTTTCAAAATTTAATTCTCCACTAATAATCCATATTCATATTACACCTACACTGAATATTCAACCCATTCGAATTTATTCGAAATTTTCGAAGTATCAATACGGCCGAATTATGCTACTATAATGCCACGACGCTTTCAGCTCTTTGCTGTTCCAACCCTTCGATTGCACGCAAACCTTTGAAAGAATCTATAGATATACTTGATATGTCATGTAGGGAGTTCATCTTATACATTTTCATATGCCACCAGAGCTTGTTCAATAATTATACTAAGTAACTTTGATGTCAACTCTACCAAAGAACTATTTCTCATTGTAACAACGTCTCAACTCTGGGGGGTTAGTCTTGTTAGATATTTTCGATGATAGCTAGTAGCAGCGAGCACCACTGCCATGGAGGAGTCTTTGGACTCGAGGGAAGTTGCATTCCCGGTTCAAAAGACTGCCTAAATCAGTAAGAGCATTGGTTTCGTCTATAACTTAGCCCAAATTCGTTAATAATTAATGCTGGAGTCAAATATGAAAAGCTATGCGTAAAATTACAATTAATTATGTTTAATTTTTCTGTTACTACAAAAATTTCAATTAACATAGACAGCGCATATAGATTTTGTACTGATTTTAGATAATTCTTCCACCGAAACCATATTAATATGGTGTCATTATTTTAATTGGCTTGGCTAAGCATCAACTAAAATGTATTATGAGGACCTTGTCAGAATAAAAATGTTTTAATGGACAGAGACTCCTCGCAAATCACAAGTATTTTGTACTGCACACTATGACTCCTTGAAAATAATTCTTCTACCACTATATTAGTGTTCAGGGGTTAACTATTTCACTGGTTTGTTATTCGATTCGAAGTGTAATTTTTTTATGTGAAAATTTACACTTTAAAAATTTGGATTTCTTTTAATGTTTAATAGATATGAGTTTAGGATAGATCTATCTTGGTTTTATTTATTTTTATTTTTTAAGTCAACATGATATGTATTTTTTAAGTAGTTTGTTAAATTTATTTTTTAGAGATATGTAATTTTTATTATTTTTATTTTTGTAACATTACATTATATTACGTTATGTTAATTGAAATATTTGTTTCTAACTTATTACAGAGACATCATATTAATTATAGTGTTCTCTTTTAATCTAACCAAATTAAATCTCAAATGGGGCATTTTAGTTAACCACATTTTACTGCAAACATAATTTCGATAAATGAAAAGGTGTTGATGTGTGGCTTCTCCAAGATATGTGTATAGGTATGTACCCCTAAATCTAGAATAGATGGTATGTGTACAGGCATGCCGAGCTTGTCATAAGGAAGGAAATCCCTCCCATAAGTTTCATACTCAGAGTAAACATTTAACCCAGAACCCACATACTTGTAAGGCACCCAGGAAATTCATACACAAGGAAGTTGAAATTCACCCATGGTCAAAATATTGTAGACACACAGTAAGGAGAAATAAGTTTGAATATTGGGGGTAAGTTGTATGAAGTGAAACTTCCTAACCCTGGGTTTGATGGAAAGTCTTACCCAATGATTGCATGAGATCCCCTTCGTAATTAACACACAATACTTCAATGTTGTGACACATTCTAGGGAAATCTTAGGATTGTCGACCCTTAAAATAGCACCTGCTTCAAGCAATATAACCAAAGTTAATATATAATGGCATGTGAATGATAAGAACAATAAAAAGGTCACTCAAAGGATAATATATCTCATTAAAAAAAACCCCAAAAAGAAATAATGCTCGTGTGTAAATCGGGAAAGAGAAAACGAAACATACCGTGAATGAATGAAGATTCCATTGAGCTTATCTAACCAGTACTCTTAACCTCCTCTGTAGAAAGAACGTAGGTGGTATGAAGTGGTTCACCCCCAAGCTCTTAAACAAATGGAGAACACTAGAGGGAAGGAAAACTCAGAGTTAGAACAAAGCATAAGGAAAAGTGTTATGGTCGAGGTGACACAAGTGTTGAGAGAAAGTGGTAAGTTGGCGCCCATTCCTTCAACCATCATATTAACGTAACTCGGCACTGATGAGACTGAACCCCTTTCGTATTCTACGTTGGAAAGATCTAGGTTTTTGATCATAGGAGGGATTACTAAGTTGACCATTTGGGTGTTAATGCAACCATTCACTTGTGTTAAACCCGAGAGCTTGGGTTCCACGCCAAGCAGGTGTATTAAATAAACATTGTTTTCGATGGACATAACGTGTATGAGGAATCAATGGAAAATATTACGGATATATACTCAAGTATAGCATGACATATCTTTCAAACTCGTCCATTAAGTTCTCTAAGGAGATTTCATGTGAGAATGGGATTGAATGTTGGATGGATGAGGTTTTGGGGAGGAGGGTTTGAGCACTGGTTGAAGGGTCTGACAATGGTGGTTGGTGCAATGCTCTGGTGATGGAGGGTTTGAGCACTGGTTGAAGGGTCTGACAATGGTGGCTGGTGGAAATGTTTGGGGGGTTCTATGCTAGTGTAAAAAAGAAGAAAAACCAAAATTCTGAAATGGTTTCTCTGGAATTATGTTTACAAGAGAAGAAGGGGTTCACTTAGTAGTCTAGACAGTGTGGGTCTATTGGTTTGGTTTTATCGGCAAGGTATATTTTATATCCATTTTCACACCTAGGTTTTCACAGATGTCAGTGGTTGGAAAGGTTCCGGTCTTGGAGGGTTCCACTACCAACAAGGACCAGTTATCAGATGAGTGGTGGGAGAGGGAAGACATTTTGAAATCCAACGAAGAATATAGGAATATCCTTCGGATGCATGCATATGTTAATCTCACAATAAACACCATGATGAAAAATCAACATACTAAGATTGGGACAAGTGTCAACACGATAGCTAGACAAAACCCTAACAGGACAGATTCCAGAGTCTTTGGTGAAGGTTCTAGTAAACCATGACATGATTCCATCCCTCTATTAAACAAAAAGGCTATCTACAAGAAAAGGTTACATCAGTTTTCTTTAGGGGAAGTGCGTCCATTAGAAAACAGGGGAAATGGAAAATGTGTCAGTAGGATGGGAATATGATTATTGGACAAGATATTGGACTGTAGGGAATAGTAGCTTTTTCTCTGAAGGAACTGGTGGGAAAATTTAGCTACAGATATATGAATTCAAGGGAAATCTCTCAATGGGTTGGACCTGGGCTCCTATTATTGGTTATAGGCCTAATATTTCGATACTTCCCAAGGGTTGGTATAGATTTGTGTTCAGGAAGGAATGCATGCATCCCTCATTCTGGGAAGAACATGGCTGCGAGAAAATGGTATCCTTATGCTCAAACGATGGTACTATGGATTTGAACCAAAGACGAAATGGATTAGATTTAGACGTCTTTGGGTACATATTCCAGGCTTTCCCTTAGCCTTGTGGAATAGGGATACATTTGAATCCATTGAAAACCATCTCAATTGATTTCTTTTCATTAGTGAGGATATCTTGGCAGGAATGTATAAACGAGTTGGTCGTATGTTAGTAGAAATCAACATGGAAAATGGTATGTTGGAGAAGGTGGAAATAGAATGGAGGGGGAAATTTTTTTCACAAACCCTTGATTATTGGGGTTTCCCCTTAAGATGTTATCGTTGTTGTTGGGCCTGGTTTATTTTGAGTACTGTTTTTGGTAGAGATAGTTTTGGTGTGGACAAGGGTGAAGCGAAAGTAGTTCGACGAAGCGGTCAACTTCGACGAATTGGTCGAGAAATAAGGAAAACAAACTATGTTGATCAAGTCAAATGGGCAGAGTTGAGTTAGTTAGTTGGTTTTTTTCCACTTGCATTAATGATTCGGTTAATTAGTTAGCGGGTTAGTGGGAGCGGGGAAATCTACGTGCACCCTATAAATATGTAATAATAGGGGAATTTTGGGGTTGTTGCTATGATTTCTATTGTCACTAGATTAGAGAGTATGCTGTCAGAGGTTGTTTTGGGTCTGTAATTATGCTATGGATATCAAAACTATTTTCAAGAAGTTGAGTCAATGATCTACAGGATGTGTGCACGGATCCTTTGTAAGTCAAGAAGAAATCTGTAAATCATAAACTAAAGTGCTTATTTGGCTACGACTCATAATAAAAGACAAGCGCTTCCGTGGTTTTTCCCAGGATGGGTTTCCATGTTAAAACAAGGTGTTCTTGTTTGATGTGATATGTGTTTCTTTCCTCTGTTAATTACTTAGATGAATGCATGCTTACGATAATTAGGAATGATATTGATATGACATATAATATAAGTTATGTGAATGTAGCGATGTCATGGGTTCTGTCGAAGTGTTTGATGTGTCGAAGATATGACTTTGTCGATGCTATAGAATAGTTAATGTATTTGGTTGTTTAATGAATGGGTTGTTTGTCGAGCTATTCCCCTTCCGCGCTGCAGAAATATGCTTTTTGTAGTTTCCATAGGTACTTCGGGTGAGACTTCATCTACTTCGTAGGTGTTACTGAAAGGGATTAAAATCCCTTTTGGGTTGTTATCTATGGTGGTTGTGTTTGTTGGTGTTATGTTGAATTTTTGAACCTTGGTCGAAGTAAAAGTGCATAAATAGTTGTAAAGTTGTGCGCCATTTGTGGCATCAATGTTCTTCATCGAGTTCTAGGTCAGAAAGAGAAGACGACGTTGAAGAATTTCAATCATGGACATCGGACAACTGCTACTCTTCAAAAGGCGATCCATAAGTTATTGAAGCTTCTCATCATCTCTCTTCAGGTCACTTTTCAGAATTTGAAGTGAATCCCTCGAATATTATTGATAAGCTCAGAAAACTTGATCCTTCCTTTGGTGCTTCTTTAACAGAACATGAATTAGTTTTCATTTCTTCATTGGAAGGGAAGGGGGATTCGATAGGGGAAGACTCAGTGGGGGGGACCCTTTTTCTACCATGGTGTCAACCTAAAAATTATCGATCCCTTTGCTAATTTTGAGAATGTTCTTGGGCTAGGGGGCGATTCTATGCCACAAGATACCCATATGTTGAATCGTTTAGCATTTCCTCTCTCGAATTCATCCCAAACCCTAAATATTGAGATTTCCCCTACATTTCCATCAACCTATATAAAAGACCATCCTTCTCCTGTGATAAATAATCATATTTCAATTTTTTCAAAAGGATATTCGGTGTTTGGAAAAAATGGGAATTTGGTTGCTGGGATTATTCCTACAAAGAAATCGGGGGGGACCATGCAGGATAAGATTCATCTAGATGGATTGGACAGTTCAAATTCCACCCCAACATAATGTGACATACTTAAGAAAACTCTGCTTACCACATATATAAGGAATATACCGTCTAGAGGTATGTCAAGGGAATGTTGGAATTATCTCACCTGATAAATTGATTGCAAAAGGGGTGAGACATGGGGGTTTTGTTAAAAATTAATCTCCTATCAAAACTAGAAGTGCTAGGAAAGGGAAACATAAACCATTAGATGATCCAAAGAAGGAGTCTCCTTCCTTGCCATATACTGACAATATTCCATCTGAAAATACAAGGGCCCTTAGAGATTTAAAAGCCATAGCAAGGGTTAAGAAATGAATTTTATGTCTCTAAACATTAGAGGGATTGGGGGCCCTCATAAAACACTTTCCCTCAAAAGAATCTTGGAAAAATGGAAGCCTGATTTGATTTGTCTAAGATAAACTATGGGGACTACAGAAAAAGCTAGGGTTTTTTTTTAAAAAATTAAGAAGGATTGGGCTATTATTTCTACTGATGTAGAGGGTCAATATGGGGGTTTGTTGTCAGCTTCGAATCCCAGGTCTTTAAATATTTATGTAGATAGTATCCATATGGGTATTCTTCTCAAGGACAGCTTGTTAGGTTTTTCTTGAGAGGTAAACATTATCAAATGTTACAAGCCATATATTAATCATAGGCTATTTTGGGAACAAGCACTTGATGAAGGTTAACTAAAGCTTCCAAACTTGATTTTAGCTGGGGATTTGAATCTAATACTTTCTGCTGCTGAAACTTAGGGCATGTGAGGTAGAATGGAAAATTTAAGTACAACGTTTTTCTGGACCTATTTTCTTATGTGGGACTGAATTATATACAACCATTTCCATTGGTTTCGACCTAGAAAAATGGAATACATGGCTCAAATTGTGTATATAAGAGGCTTGATAGATTTATGATTGGGGATCTCTTAATGGACACTTTACATTGATACAGATCGTGGGTGGAGTTTAACTCCATATCATACAAAATCCCAATATTTCTGGAAATGAAATTTGATGGCATAAAAAATCCTAGCCCTTACAAATTTAACCAAACATGGTTAAATGATGATGATTTCAATACATTGGTAATGATGGAATGGCTTAGCTATGTGCCCGATCCTCTTGATTCTCCCTCACATATTATGGTTCATAAATTGAAAAGCTTAAAACAGGTGGTCTTAAAATGGGAAAGGGATCAGAAAAAATCTCAAAAAGCAGATTTACTGTGTATTGAATCTCAAATTGAGGACTTTTATATGGTTAACAGAGTCCATCCACTTACTTATCATTACAGATTGTTCCGTCAGGATTTGGAGCATAAAAAATTGAAAATATTCAATAGGGAGGAAGAGACCCGGCGTCTCAAAAGCAGGGCATTATGGATCACTCTAGGGGATCAAAATAAAACAAAATTCACAAATTTGCGGATTGTAGAAGAATTAATAATTCCATTTGGAATTTAAAGAATGGGGAGGGGGAGTGGATTGGGGATAAAGTGAATCTTCAGAAGGAAGTTGTCCATTTCTTTAAAGAATATTATCAAGATACATGGGATCATTATATTAGAGAGAAGATCAAGGACATAAAAGAATACCCTCGTTTCTTTTCAAAACAAGAAGGGGATTCTATCTATAATCCAATGAAATTGGAGGAAATTCAAAAAGTGCTAAAAGGATTTGCCAAAGCAAAAATCCCAGTTCTGGATGGTTGGACCGTGGAGATTTCCCTTGAATTTTTTGATATCATGGGTAATGATATTCTTTCTATGGTTGAATATTTTAGGTTAACAGGTAAGGTATCAGTCGCTATAAACTCTACTCTTACTGCATTAATTCCAAAAGCTTACAATCCAGAGACCTTTGAATGATATAGAACTGTATCTCTATGGAATTTAATTTATAAAATCATAGCTAAGATTATTTATATTAGAATTAAATCTGGTTTGTCAAGATACATGTCTAGGGAGCAATTTGTTTTTTTTTAAATTAGACAGATTATGGACGTCATTGGAGTGGCTTAGGAAGACTTCCATAGCATCAAAGAAAGGAACCTCAAAGGTTTAATCCTTTAGTTGGATTTAACAAGAGCATATGATAAGGTGAACTGGAGCTTTCTAAGATTGGCACTTATGCAAATTGGAATTCCATGGAAATCAATTAGATGGATTATGGCATGTGTTTCCTCAGTGAATTATGCTATATTTATTAATGGATGCCCCACATATTTCATATCTTGTTCCATGGTCATTAGATAAGGCTTCCCTCCTTCTCAACTTCCGTTCTTGATTGTCATTGAAGTCTTGAGCAGGATTTTCATCAAGGAAAATGAAAATGCAGTTATAAAAGGTATCAAAATATCTCCTAAGATAGATGTTGCTCATACATTATTTGTTTATGATGTGATTCTCTTTGGTGTTAGACGATTGGATGAATGGAGAAATATTGTAATGTCCCCATTCAAATAAATCTCAAAAGAGAAAATTCCACCAATCTACTAGTTTCCTAGGTTGGGGTGGAAACATTGGGGTTTTGAATAAGGAAGATAATAAATCCCAAATGGACATTATATTGACATAAATATATTAAAATGGGTTAAATAAATATTTATTATAGGAAAATAAGGTGGCACTTGGTCATGGAGACACATTGGTGGTGTGGGACCCACACAAAGCTAGATTCCTCATGCCTCATGGAATCCTATTCCCACCCATTTGAATCCAAGGTGGAGTATAATGTTCTTGGGGAGTTGGGAGGTCAATATACTTGGCATGACTCAATGAAGGTCGAATTGGAGTGGAAGAGTAACTCCCATGGAAGAGGAAGAGGCATTTGAGAGATATTGAGACACTTGGGCTAGATTCCCTAGCTTCTATGACAACAATGATGAATATGGTGCTAAAAATAGCCTCCAAGAGATATATATGACATAGCCTCCAAGAGGGAAAACAAGGGAGTTAGGGCAGCCAAAGAGTCACCCATTCGAATTGAGTGAAGGAGGAGGCTAGGAATGGAGGGACAAGTGGCATACATTGGAATCTCTTCCTAATTTGAGTTGGCATGAATCTCATGGATGGAATTCGAGATAAGAATGTATTTGGAAGTTTATAAAAGTCAATAAAAAAGAAGGAGAGTGGATTTTTATCATTTTTCATTTTTCATATTGGAGATCATAGCTTGTCCATGCTTGTGAAGTGTTTACCCTACTTGCCTTAGCACCAATTTCGATGGTGAAAGATTACCATCCTAATTGGCAATTGGAGAGGCCATTAAGACCTTTAATTTGGAGCTAAAATGGAGTCATTTGTTTCAGTTTTAAGCTACAGGTCATCTCGTGACATTCTCATCCTCAACTTGCTTCCACACCTTTCTCACTTTTCTCTTCATATTTTGGCTCTTGGAGGAAGGGAGCACTTGGTGAGATGTTGTTATATTTTGGGGAGCTCTTGTGGCCCCATTTATATGTTTTATGATATATATACTCTGTATTTAATGCTCAGAATACTCTCAGGTTCAAATACCAAGTGGAACTATGTAAAACTACCAAACAATGCATAAATGGTGCCATTTTCCCTACATCTTGTTATGAAATCTTGAAGTTGCTCTATTTCGACTTATATCAGCTCATATCTGTCATTTTTATGATGTATGGATTGTAATTAATGTCTGGAATAATTTTCATATACATTTCATAAGACTTTGGAACATAAAGCTCGAATTTCATAGCAAGTGGTGAAGTTTACTATCATTTCCCCCTATGTGAAGACAAGTCCACAAACCTCTGATTTATGGGAGTTGAAAAATCCTTTAGAAACTGATTGATGAAGTATTTGGGATACCATTGAATACCTTTAACAATACCATGTCTCTGTTCTTAAATTTGGGAATTTCGTACAGCATTTGGAGATCCATCTTTGAACACTACCCTTGGGGGATTTGAACCTCGAGTTGACTATTAAATTGCCCTATCTTTCCCTGATTGTAATTGAATGTTGAAAAAGTATTTTGAGAGTGTCCAAGCATCCATCAGTCAAAATTTTATGTATTAATACCTTCCAAACACATTCAAAACCAATTTGGAAGCATGTGGAGCCATTTGGAGGCATTTGGGTCAATACTAGTCTAAGGGTCGAATTGGCCAAAATTTGCAATTTTTCCAATTTTATCAAATATATTAAAAAGGGACACTACAAGTGGTATCATAGCATGGTCCTTGCACTTGATGTGAATGACAATTCATGAGGACAATAAGTCAAATAAATCATCCCCCACCGTTAGAAACTGAAATTGAAATTACTTTTGGTGAAAGGATATAAGTAGGAGAAGAAGTGCATTATTTGGTAACCATGAGTAAGGGTGAGAAAGGAACCTTAGAGGAGAATGAGTAGTTTAGAAAATTATTGAAACCATTATTTGAAGACATGACAAACCAACTAATGCAAGGGTTCGAATTGTTGTCTAGTCAATTTGGAAGCAAATTGGCAATAGGAGGGAGCAGTGCTTCTCCTTTCGAGGAAAAGAAGGCAATGGATGAAAGAATTTATGTCACAAAGGAGGAAAATAATGTAATGGTGGAACATGAGGTACATGTTTATATGAAGGTTCTTGAATATGCTACACTCAAACAAGAAGAAAGACATGCACTTGTCTTTGTTCAGAGGGATTATGAGTTGCTTCATGGAGAGAGTTGCAAAGCCTTCGAGGAGGCACATGATATCACAATAGTTGGACCAGACAATTATGGAGCATATGAATTAAATATTTCGATGGGTAAGAGTTGAAAAGAGTTAATTTTGGTTCATAATTCTTCACCCCCTTCTTCTTTTTCAACCACATCAATTGGGGATGAAAATTGGGTGAAATGTTTTTTTCTAATGGTGCCACATGAGGAGTATGAAACTCCTATCTCTCCTTTTGATGATGACATGACTAGAGAAACTTATTATTTACATTTGAAGCAACATCATTTGTTATTTCTAGATGATACACATATCCATGGATGCATAAATGGTACTTATGTGAACCCCTTGAAGGCTCGTTGTTTTCTTTGCTTCCTACTTGGTTCAGATTTTAGTGGAGGTTCTTCATTCACTTCTCGGATGAAAGGACACATGGATGATTGTTTTGACGCATCTTACATCCTTTTGGAGTAGCATTATAGGACATGGGATCCTCACCTACGTCATTGGAGCATATTTGATTGGTCACCTGATGCTTGTATGCACTTGGAAAATAGTGGTCTACTTGCTTGGAGGTATAAGCACCTTCATGATCCTTTGATGAGGCACCTCCTTGATGTACATTTTTATTATGTTTCTATGTAATTTGATGATCTATCTTTTGTACTTATGATGATTGGAAGAATGCATACAAGGAAATGGGATCTAGGAATTCTCTTTCCTGATGGTATGCATTGGAGAGCACTCCTAATTATTGGAGTGCAATACAAGCAATGGGACCCTGGAATAATTTTTAGTCTCATTGGTTTCAAAAAAATTTGGGAAAGAAAGTTTTGAAAAGAAAGCAGGTTCTTCAAAATCCATGTTCAAAATTGCTTGAGGACAAGCAATCTTGGGTGGGGAGGACTATAATGCCCCCATTCAAATAAATCTCAAAAGAGAAAATTCCACCAATCTACTAGTTTGCTAGGTTGGGGTGGAAACATTGGGATTTTGAATAAAGGAGCTAATAAACCCCAAATGGACATTATATTTACATAAATATATTAAAAGGGGTTAAATAAATATTTATGATAGGAAAATAAGGTGGCACTTGGTCATGGAGACACATTGGTGGTGTGGGACCTACACAAAGCTAGATTCCTCATGCCACATGGCATCCTATTCTCACCCATTCGAATCCAAGGTGGAGTTTGATGTTATTGGGGAGTTGGGAGGTCAATATAATTTCCATGACTCAATGAAGGTAGAATTGGAGTGGAAGAGTAACTCCCATGGAAGAGGAAGAGGCATTTGAGAGATATTGAGACACTTGGGATAGATTCCCTAGATCCTATGACAACAATGATGAAGATGCTATGACACCTATGACACAAATCAGACCTGATTGCTGACATCTGACTTATATGACATATCAGGGCTAAAACTAGCCTCCAAGAGGGCTCACAAGGGAGTTAGGGAAGCCAAAGAGTCACCCATTCGAATTGAGTGAAGGAGGCGGCTAGGAATGGAGGGACAAGTGGCATACATTGGAATCTCTTCCTAATTTGAGTTGGAATGAATATGATGGATGTAATTTGAGATAAGGAGATATTTGGAAGTTTATAAAAGTCAAGAAAAAAGAAGGAGAGTGTATTTTTATCATTTATCATTTTGCATATTGGAGAGCATAGCTTGTCCATGCGTGTGGAGTGTTCACTCTACTTTCCTTAGTACCGATTTCGAGGGTGAAAGATTCCCATCCTAATTGGAAATTGGAGAGGCCATTCAGACCTTTCATTTGGATATAAAATGGATTCGATTGTTTTAGGTTGAAGCTATAGGGAAGCTCGTGACATTCTCATCCTCAACTTGCTTCCACACCTTTCTCACGTTTCTCTTCATATTTTTGCTCTTGGAGGAAGGGCGCACTTGGTGAGATTTTGTTCTATTTCAGGGAGATATTTTGGCCCCATTTATTTGTATTATGATATATATACTCTGTATTTAATGCTCATAATACTCTCAGGTCGAAATACAAAGTGAAACTATGTAAAAATACCAAACAATGCATGAATGGTGCCATTTTCCATACATCTTGTTATGAAATATTGAATTTGATCTATTTCGACTTATATCAGTTCATATCTGTGATTTTTATGATTTATGGATGGTCATTAATTTATGGAAGAAATTTCAGATACATTTCATAAGCCTTTGGAATATAAATCTCGAATTTCATAGCAAGTGGTGAAGTTTACTAGCATTTCCCCCTATGTGAAGACATGTCCACAAACCTATGATTTATGGGAGTTGCAGAAGCCTTTAGAAATTGATTGGTGATGTATTTGGCATCCCATTGAAGTACTTTAATAATAAAATGTCTCTTTTCTGAAATTGGGGAATATCGTACAGCATCTGGAGATCCGTCTTTGGCCACTACCCTTGGGGGATTTGAACCTCGATTTGACTAGTAAGTTGCCCTGTCTTTCCCTGATTGTAATTGAATGTTGCAGAAGTATTTTGAGAGTGTCCAAGCATCCATCAGTCACAATTTTATGTCTTAATACCTTCCAAACACATTCAAAACCAATTTGGAAGCATTTGGAGCCATTTGCAGACTTTTGGATCAATACTAGTCTAAGCGTCGAATTGGCCAAAATTTGCAATTTTTCCAATTTTACCAAATATATTAAAAAGGGACACTACAAATATAAAAAATATTTTAACTCTATTCTTTAATTTCTCTAGGATGGAAATAAACAATAAAAAATCTATTATTCTCAATCACAAGATAGAGGACAACCAGATGGTGGAAATACTACAAATCATGCCTTATAGAGTCACTAAACTTCTTAAAGGTACAAAATACCTTGGATATTTCATCAAGCCAAATGGTTATAAGACTGCATACTGGATTTGGATTTTGAAACTTTTTGACAGAAGGATGCATCCTTGGTGTTGGCATTGGCTATCTATTTGTGGGATATTATCATTGGAAAAATCAGTTTTGCAAAGCCTATCAGTGTATTGGCTATCATATGTAAAATTCGAAAGTCCATTCTCTCAGGGATTAGAAGAAAAATCTTCAATTTCATCTAGTCTGGATGTGACAATCAAAAGTTCCACCTTGTCTCGTGGAATCGATTGGATTTTCCCTTTACTAGTGGTGGTTGGTCATTAAAAAACATCTACCGTTTCTCAACCACTCTGCTGGAAAAGAGCTTATGGAGAGCACTATTGATGGATAGTTTATGGATACGTATCATTAAGGATAAGTATTTAATGAATATGTCAATGATGAAATGGATTCACACTAAGGAAAAGAATAAGAAAGGTATATAAAAAATTTGGGCAGTCCTACTAACAGCTTTCCCTGTTTTGGATGAATGGTTGGCTTGGCTTCCGGGGAATGCTAGATTGATATTAGTCCTGAAGCGAGGATCCAATTATTGGAGGGCCTTTGAATTTCAAACTATCTACATAACTTATTACACATCTTCGCTCAAGGGGAATATTTAATCTAAAGTCAAGCTTTAATCTCCAATGCGCCAAACTTGGCTATGCACAAATGGATCAATGTTGCGCAGCTAGGCCTTAAAGGAAGTTTCACTCAGGAATGAACAGATTATACCATTTCCCTATTTCATGGTAACATTTAGATATCGGAGGTCATTGATCAAATTTTATGGTCATGGGATACACAAGATGGTTCATTGATTGCTAAACTAGCTTATGATGATGTTCTATCAGGTTATCAAGCAGACCTTCAATGGTGGCATATCAAATGTTGGAAATGGAAGCTACCAATGAAGGTAAGAATATTTATTTGGTTGGCACTAGAAAATAATATACTATCATGGGACAATTTACAGAAAAGAGGTTTTATTGGACCAAGTATTTTCTCACTATGCAAAAATTTTGCAGAATTGGTCCACGATATGTTTATTATATGCTCCTTTACTGCTCAAATTTGGTTATCGGTCAGTCCCTCCCTTACAAGCATATCGGCCTAGCATGGAGATTCCCTATGGGAATTGATTAAGAATTGGTTTTCTCAAAATCGACAATTTGGAGAAGTGGCATGTTTCATTCTATGGGAAACTTGGAAATCTAGGAATTCCTGTATCTTCGAAGGAAACATATTGATCCTGAGTGGTGTGATGGAAAATCCATATCAGTTTTTTTGGAATATGTAGGATCTGCTCGAGGCTCTTCTCATGGTCGGGTTTTGATTACTAGTCATCCATTACCTCAGATGATTGGCATCCGGGCTAAATTCGATGGGTCTTCTTGTGATACTGTTAGAATATGTGGTGTTGGCGCAATTATTGAAATGGATAAAAATTGGCACTTTAATATCTAGATGAATTGTGGTTATGGCACAAATACTAGAGGTGAGCTCATGGCTCTGTGGCTAGTGCTTTATTTTGCGAAGACTCATAAAATTTCCTTACAACATATTACAGGAGGCTCTATGCTCGTCATAAATTGGGCATGTGGTAAATATCCTATCAGATCTTTTTCCCTCTCATCGTGGATGACTCAGGTCAAATCTCTTCTTCAAGGAATTCCACAGGCCTCCCTTTCACCTATCTTTCGGGATCATAACACACAAGCTGACGGGTTATCGAGGTGTGACCTAGTTGCATAGGAGGGATCTATCTTCTTTAAGGTTTGGATTGATGCTCTTCAACATTCGGCGGGAAGCTAGGTCATCTTTCCTCGTTAGTTTATGGTTTGTTATCAGAGTTTTACTTTTTGTTTTGGAGATTCCTTCTCCATATATTCTTTGACACCATTTTTTGAGGCAACTTTTTATTTTTTGCCTATCTATTTTCCAGCTTATATCTATGTGGTTGTTTTGTTAACATATTTCCTTTGGTTTGCTAACTCTTGGTGGTTATTTTGCTTTGTATTTTGGGATCGTTGGTTGCTTCCATATTAGTCATGTTGGTTGTGTTATGTTATGAGGCCCATCCTGAACATTTTAGTTGTTGATAGCTTTGCTTTGTATCTTGTTATTCACATATACTTTTATAATTAAAAGTATCGTTATTTTCCTATGTGACAAAAAGAACTCGTCCATTAAATGCAATGTAATATTTTATATAATAGTCTATAAGACTATAGGAAACACTCTTAGAGTATGTAATACATTATATATAAGATTTTATATAATCGAAATTCATACATTAGAGTATGTCATTCGTAAAAAAAAAATTAAGCTTATACGAATGCTCAAGTGTGAAAGGAAACAGCTATATATATTGTGCATGTGATATTATAGGTGAAGGAATTCAATAAATGCATGGTTTAGAAGTATGAATGGACACCTTTTTGGGTTGATGATTAGAAAGGATACAAACTTAATGTATCCATTAGAATGAGTTGGATCTAAAGAATACATATAAAGTATACATATAGTAAGACTTATATGCTTCCTTTAATGGGAAGTGTAAAAGAACTATATATGTATATATTTTGGGCTTGAAAATATAGGTGGGGCTTAGAAGGTTATGTTTGTAAAAATGTTGGGATTAATTATTATGATATTTGTAGCATAAAATGAATGTAAAATAATGTGAAATGTTTATTAATAGTATATAGTCTTTCTTTTTAATTAATTAATTAAATAAATATTTAATATAAACAAAGTTTTATATATAATATAAAAATTACTTTATTATATTTTTATCAATATAAATGATTAAAATATAAGTATTTTAAAATTGCAGAAGTATAAATTTCAAAAAAATAAATTGTTAACATAAAATTATAATTTAAATAAATAAATACATGAATTTAAATAAATTAACTATATTTAATTTTGAAAAAACACAATATAAATTATAAATTACAATATAAATATATTAAATATTAAAAATAAGTAAATAATAAGCATATATATATATTAGATCTAATTTTTTAGTTTGTAAAATAATGAAATCTTTTATAAGATAAATAAATAAAAGTAATTAATTTTTTTATTTATTGTTAATGTACAATTTGAAAGATATTGTTAACCTATATTTTCGAAACTTTATCTATATATATAATGAATTGTCATCATATAATATTGTAATATTGTCATCTAATATCATTAATACATTAACTATGTTTAAAAGACTAAATTATTTTCAAAATATTGAATTTAACAATTTTATATAATAATAAAAATTCAAATTCAAATTTCAAAGTTAAATTATAAAACAAAAATTAATAAAACAATATAGATAAATTAAACAATTATAAAAACATTCTTTTCTATAATGAAGAAGATTGAAAATATATATATATATATATATATATATATATATATATATATATATATATATATATATATATATATATACTTTTTTATAATATTTGTAATTAAATTTGATGAATCAAAATAGTATAATAGTATAAAAAAGTAATCATATATATATATATATATAAGTCTTAATATTATAAAATTCAATAGTGTGTGTGTGTGAGAGAGAGAGAGATGATGATGATGATGATTAACCTCCACTGAGACCAACTTTGGTCTATCGGACCTTAAGAAAGTTATTACTTGGGTTTGCTTTAGACTTTTGTTCCTATGCACAAAAAGCTTCGTAAGAAGCTTTCCAAGATCACTATATTTTTGGCAATTTACGAGGTTAGCAAGGTTTGTATTGTAGCAAATACTATGAAAATCATACTTAATGTGGGTGTAAGCAAGGCACTCTAAGAGAAAGTGATTTTCATCCTCAATGCTCATCGAATCACAAAGATGGCAAACCCTTTCTGCCCACGGAGTTTTGGGAATAGACCAACGCCATGTTTCACCATGAAGCTCATGGGAGTTTGTTCTAATCTTGTCTATTTTAATTTTCTTCTTTGAACTAGTTACTGTCGAGAGATATTTTTGATCTTCCAAATAAGGGTTAATGACCTCCTTATAGTATCTTAGTTTTCTCTTAACCGCTAAATTTTCTTCGTACCACAATTTCTCTTTAAAATTAAAGGTAATAATATTTTTGACATTATCAATATTCTGTAAAGTGTCATTTTCATCAATGCCTCAATGGTCTAACCAAGCCGTCGTATCTTTACACCAGCCCTGTTTGAGGCGTAGTTGGTTTTGACTTGAATTTAAAGCAATTTTAGGAAGTCTCTTGTTTCCCATGTTATTTATCTTGTTCTTGTACATCAGGTACCTAGTTATAACCATGCTCTCGATGGGGGAAGGACCCACTTCTATGAGGAGAATAGGATAAGGCGTATTGCTTAATTTTAAGGTTATATATATATCTATATATATAAATCATCATATTACATTTTACATAAATAAGTATAATCATTACCATAACCATAAATACAAATTAGTTTTCTTTATTGATTGTTTGAGATTTCTTAATTTAAAAAAAAATATGTGATAAGACATTTGCACTTGCTATCAATATTAAACTAGAAATGACATATATGATAAAATATCAATACTTGCTATTAATACTATTTTATAACACATTGTGTATAAGGTGTATACTAATTTTTATGTCCCCAAAGGGGATCATATATACATCGCCAACCTCCTATTAGTTTGTCCTAGAGGCTATAAATTTTTACATTTTGCAATGTTTAAACAATGTACTGAATATTATATATTAAATAAAATTTTAAAAAAAAATTATTTGAATAGTGATTGGCTTTAATTTGCTAACGTTTGCCTCGTTTTTCCCTTCCGAGGAGGGGCCTGTGGGAAAACGTCATGCTGGAGTATCTGACTTGTTGGTTAAATGCTTCACAACAAAATTTTAACACTTAGACTGACGGGCTTCCTTGGAAAAATGAGCTTGGCTATGGTTTCAAAGTTAGCATGGATTTTCTAAGTTTTTTTTTGCCTTCACCTTCTTATTGTCCGAAAATCTTTTTTCATTGTTCGCTTGACAACCTATCTAACATCCTCAATCACGGCAATTGATGGAACCCTGCAATCAATGCAGCTTCGCAAGACCATTGAATCTAACTTTGTGGAAAACTATTGACACCTGCTTCCCTGCGAGCTTGCATGTTCTCCAAGTAATGATCCAACATTGAATTAACAGCACATTATACATAGTTGCGAGCTTGCATATCCTCCAAGTGTCCTCGAACAGGGTTATGCCTGGTTATAAAGTTGCATGAGCAGCAACAATATCGACCACTACCATGGGCCATGGCATGTTTCCACTGCTCATTTTGATCCATCTAGAGGTCTCTTCTATTTTCATGATGTCTTGCACTTTATATGATGTTTTCGTGATGAAATTTTGCTATAATTACTTTTTTTCAAATCTAATTCTTGTGTTGTGATTCTGATCATGTGTAAAGACTAAGTCTAATTCTTGTGCTATGAAATGCAAGTTCGTATGGACTCTAACGGTTGTGTTGTGTTGTATTTCTGATCACGTGCAGAGACCAAGTCTAATTCTTCTGTTGTAATTTGGATCACTTGCAGAGATATATGATAACTGAAATACAAGTTCCTATGGACTGTAATGGCTGGGGACAAAAGATATGAAGAGTTATGCAAACTCTTTAAGGTATTAATAATTAGAACTCAAATACAGTCTATCATTTCTTCTAATATTTCAATTGTATTTGATGTATAACTAGCACAAATAGTACATGCCTGTATCTGATGTATAACTAGCACAACTAGTACATGCCTTTTCTAGATATGCACCTCGAGCTTGTCAAGGTTTGATATTGTATTATAATTTTATCAATGAACTTTGGATATTTTGTGTGAAAATCAAGGCTACTAAGTTCAAAGTTGTCCTACTTTTATGAAGTTATTAACAAGATACATTAGTCTTACAACTTTTCACTGTTAAAATTGGTAGATAACTACATATGCAATGATCTCAACCCGAGGTAGATCACTGAATAATTTCATATTCGGATTACTGTGGACAGAAAGAAGGTATGCTAGAATAAAAACATAGAAGATACCAGCTGAGCTGCAGAAATGTTTTCAAATATCGTATGCGAAGTTTGTATATTGCTATCTGGTGTTTTCATGGCTACTGCCATGCTTGAATCCACCAAGAATGTTGACGAGTACGATTACTTGAAGGGATTCAAACATATGGCAGACTCCGGTGCTTTGAATTTAGTGTTGAATAAATATGTGTTCCCACAGGATTGTCGCCCATCAGCAGCAGAAATCGCAGAGGGCGAGAGTATACCAGTCATAGATTTGTCAGCCTTTGATAGATCCTCACAGGAACGTCTAGATGCAATCAAGTATCTTGTCTAGGCCTGTGTATATTGGGGTTTCTTTAGGGTAATAAGGTTAACCCTAGCTTTTTTGTTATGTCCGTTTTAATTCAAATCTATTAAACACCTACGTAGAAAAATGGAAGTATGACCATCTCTGAATTCTGAGTTGAAATCTACAAGAAATATACCCCACAAGATAGATCTTTATAGTACTCTTTATTTTTTGTTGTTGCAGTAAGAAATAAAGGATCAAATTATGAGGTGTGTTTTATCAAACAATTATCATATTTTCAATTTATTATAAAAATTATAATTTTGAGAATTTGGATTGGTTGGGAAGTCATTAATCATACTTTAATTGCAGCTATAAAATGATGAAATTACAACTTTGGATGTATGGTAATTTCAACTTTTGATTTTGGGGAAAATTTTGAAGAGTGGCAATTTCAACATTTGATTGTGGGGCAAAATTTGAAGAGTAGCCTAGGGCCAAATTCTGATAGCAATTTCAACATTTTGGTTATTGTGGCATGAGGAAGAAAATACAAGGAATGTCCGTAGGCCAATGTGTTAGTTGTATTATTGATATTAATTTTAATTTAAAAATTACAAATTGTAATAATTTTGTATGATATTATTGGAAGTAAATGTTTTGCCCTGTTTTTTACATTCATTTTGCATTTATTATTATAATTGGACTGTAAAGCACACCAACCACCAACCAACAATACATGAATACTAATGTAATACCCCAATTTTGACCCTTATGAAATATTGGCTTTTAATGTAAATATTGTATACATGCGATGTATGTTTTCCTAGCATGGAGCTCAAGGCCAAGGCCCCGCTAGTGTATGCTCGTAATTATTTAGAAAGGAAAGTATTTGGCATTTTGTTATCCATGTGCTATTAAGCCATGGGCTATTGTAAAATGATGTAAATATTTAATATTGCAATAAAATACCAAAACTGGCTATGGAAGCAATGAATGAGAAGGGGCCATGTGTATTCCAATAGGGAGTGGTGAGGGGGTTGTGGGGATGAACTATATGCTGCCAAATGTCATTTTGAGAATCCATTTGACTTTCCTTGTTGACATTTAATTCTGTTGTAAGGAATTTGTTGAAGAATTCAGTCCATGGCTTCAATGGAGCATGGGTAGCTCAAAAATTCGTATGGCAGATATGGGCTCTGTTTTCTTGTACCACAAGTCACTCTACCTCATGGGAATTGGTTCTCCCAAATTCCCATTCCATGGTTGAACATCCCAGTATCAGTTTTCATTCGTTACACATGCCCAGCAGTGAGAAAAACTAGAAATCTCAACTTTGCAAGAACCCACGTTTTGAAGAGCCATATACGCTCAGAATTTGGTATTGGCAGTAAAATCCAATGGGGGATCCATAGATATGAACCTTGGGATGAATTTGAGAGTATTAGATACCCTGAAATCCATAGAAAAACCCAGTTTTAATAGCCCAGAATTCCAGTGACAGGATTGAGTTATTTGATCACCGAATTGAGAAATTCCAAGTGTGAATTCTAGAATAGAGGTTGGGAATGCTTCATAAACCCAGTGAAGGTTGGAATCTCAATGATTTAGCAGCTTG
This sequence comes from Larix kaempferi, assembly GCA_027924585.1. Lineage (NCBI taxonomy): Eukaryota > Viridiplantae > Streptophyta > Pinopsida > Pinales > Pinaceae > Larix > Larix kaempferi. Next base: position 1,585,903 of record BSBM01000628.1, read on the forward strand.
GACCTTTCTATACCCATCCTGAAGAGCACTGGAGGGAAGGGACGCCTGAGGGACTATGCAGCAGAGAAGGGGACCTTCTTTTTGTTGGGTGTGGTAGGTACTGTGGGTGCCTTGATTGTTTGAATTATCTTGAGATGCATGTAGCTCTGTGGTTGAGCTCATTGGCTTAGCATTGCCCTCCTTTTTCTTTTGTATGTTTGATAAACCCAACTGTGTGTTGGCTTAACATAGATGTTGAGTGAAACCATGGTTGTGAATGAGTCCATCTAGCTCCTCCTTAGTGGATACACAACCCAGCTCGGGGGTGATCTCTCAGCTGAAAGAATATAGGCTGGACAGAGATCTATGGTTGGGTGGAACGTTGCTCTCACATAGCCAGTTGTTTGGACAGCTTCATCTTCAAGATAAGTACTCTCTGTGGTTTAAATTATACTCATTCTGTGTTCTGCAATGTTTAATTTGATAACTGTTATTGATATGCTGAATGCATGATGTATATGTGTGTGGTTATTGTTTATTTCTGCTATGTTTATATTGAGTATGAATCTATATACATAAGTTTTTAATCATCCATTAATTTCTTAGTAATGTATGGGGCTGAGATTGTCAAATAAGCCTGGTATGTTTGGTCATGTTTCCTCCCTTGCACTAGAGTGATGGAAGGGGATGTGACAACAAACAGAGACACAATGGTACAAAAATGCGCCAATCAACATTATATATAATATATCAGTATTATACAATATATTTTTATAGATACTTTTAAGTCTTTCGAAATACTTTGAGGTGTAAATTTTTTTTTAAAGTGCAAAATTTGAGGAGAAGATTGCACTTCAAGGGATTTAATCCCATGGATCTATACCGATTTAATATTTAAATATCTATATGTGCTAAAATCCCTTAGATATAAATCCTAGCTAGTTTAATGATGACTCAATGGCTAATGGCTTTCGAAATTCTTTGAGGTGTAAACTTTTTTTTAAAGTGCAAAATTTGAGGAGAAGATTGCACCTTAAGGGATTTAATCCCATGGATCTATACTGATTTAATATTTAAATATCTATATGTGCTAAAATCCTTTAGATATAAATCCTAGCTAGTTTAATGATGGCTCAATGGCTCAACTCAGAGATCCCATAGCAGGAAGTATCCGACTTTTTTTTTAGTTTAATTAATTGGTGTATACTCTTTTAATTAATTGGTGTATACTCTTGGGTTTGTGTCAACTCTACATTTAATACATAATTACATTACCCATTTTGACAGACATTGTTAAATTTTTGTTTACTTACTCATATTTCCTATTTTCACTTGCACCTATTTGCACTTGCACCTATTTTCACTAACACACAAACATAGAGTAGAGTAGATGAAATACACTTCCTCTCCACATTCATCAATGAGATAATTTTTTTAAGGAAAACTATGTTGATTAAGTTTTCTTGGTAGTAGGTAGTTAAACATGGCATTGAGGAATCTCTGATTACCAAAATGTTAGATGTAGCTGATCAGTTCTTCGCCTTGTCCAATGAGGAGAAGATGAAGTACGATAGCAGGGATGTGCTGAATCTGGTAATATATGGCATGAGCTACAATGTTAAAGTAGACCAGTATTTCAATTGGAGAGACTATTTGAAGCATTTTGCTTATCCTGAACTGCACACACCCGATAATCCTCCAAATTACAGGTATGTTCTCGATCCAACATTTGATTTATTAGATTAAATTTCAATAAAATGGGCACTTATGATAATCATATATATGGCTGTAGAGAGGTTGTAGGAGAATACTTCAACGAAACCAGGAAGTTGGCTCTAAGATTGATGGGAGCAATATCTGAAAGCTTGGGCCTGAAGTCAGATTACATACAAATAGTATTCAAATATGGTATTCAAATTGATGTGCTAAACTTGTATCCACATTGTCCAAATCCAGACCAAACCATGGGCATGGAACCCCATTCTGATCATGGTGGTCTCATTATTTTATTGCAAAACGACATGGGGGTCTGCAAGTTCAGCATGAGGGGCATTGGGTGGCCGTTGAGCCCTCTCCCAACACCTTTGTTGTGAATGTTGGTGACCATCTTGAGGTGAGAATCACCATTTGTCCCTTTGAATATTTGTGCAATGGTAGATATCTCAAATTTTTAATTTCAGTAGCTTCTTTTTTTATTGACAGATTGTGAGCAATGGAAGATATAAAAGTGTGGAGCATAGAGCAGTGGTAAAAACTCAGAGAACAAGAATTTCAATTGCAGCACCAAATGGACCTGCTATGGATTCTCCTCAACTAATAGATGAAACTCACCCACGCTTGTATAAATCCATGTTGGATGGAGAATATCTGAGAGATCAACAAAGCACAGGTGGAAACATTTAGTTCTCGAAGCTTTGTACAGTGCAATAGTGCGACAACCCTCGATGCTATTCAACTTCACACATCCAAATACGCACTACACCTACAAATATACCAATGTTTTCATATATGATAGCTCTTCTAACTCAACACCTCCAAAGATACCATTTTTTTCATATATGATAGCTCTTCTAACTCAAGGAAATCGAAACCAATTCGTTCTCGAAGCTTTGTACACTGAGACAACCCGGGATTCTCTTCAGCTTCACACAATCCTTTGTGCACAACTAATCCAAAGATACCATGTTTCCTTTCCGTGCACCTCTCTTAACTCGAGTACCCACAAACACATACCTTTTGAAGGTTTGTTTCCTAATCCAACCCCTGTATGTTCTTCAACTTGAAACATCCAACTACGTGCAACTCCTCCAAAGATACCAATTTTTTCAATGTTTTCATACTTAGCAGCTATTCTAACTTGGGAAATTAGAAAAGATACCAATGTTTTCATACTTAGCAGTTGCTCTAACTCAAGATAATAGGAAGGTTTATTTTAATCAAGTTTTATGAACAAAATCAACTAAATAATTATACAAGAAATTTTTCATGGAAACAAATTGCTATCTACTAGTTAAAGTCATGATCAATACATATAATATATCTAGATAATTTTTTTGATAGATATCTAATTATAGGTCAAAACAGTTTGAGATTATATTAGCAAATTAAAAAAATTTAGTGTTTTATGCCCTACTGAGACCAAGCCTCTAGGAAATGTTTTTCTCAGGAAGCATGAGACCAAGCCTCTAGGAAATGTTTTTCTCAATAAGCATGCACGGTTACATTCAATGTTGGATTCAGCTCACCCAGTTGGAATAGCCCCAAAATCAAAGAGACAATACAAGAGATAATACTCCTAAGCAATAAAATGATAAAATAATGGAAAATAAAAAATTAAGGGAAACAATATGAAGTATTTAATAGTTACTAGTATAATCAATAGCACAAAATCTATGCCTAAAATTCTTTTAAAATATACGAGGATGAGTAGCGAGTCATTCGGTTAGCTTTGCTAGTTTTCTTGGCCATCTGCATTTTTTTTCACCTGGAATATACAGATTTAGACGTTTCAATCGTGCCCTTCCATTTTATGTCATGTTGAAATCGTCTCTCATATTCTTTGGTTATTCCATTATGTTTGTACTACTTTTAAAATTCAATTTCAAAGAATACGATGTGTAAATATTGGAGAAGGTATCCAAAAAATTTGGTCGACTGCATCCACTTGTTTTCCAGCAGAACATGGAAGTGTCATTTTGAGCAATCACAATAAAATAAATTCAGGACGTGTCAATGCAATTCTTTATGTTGACTGTTGGCTGCTATCACTGCTATGCAGTAGACTTGTCAAGAACTCTTAATATCTTATCAAATCTTGTTTCAATAGGATTGGTCTTATCAATCTAAGTCTATTTGTAGAATTCAATTTGTTTGAATACAGGAATAGTCACGACGAAGAGATTATTTGACAATGGAGTGAAAGACTTTGTGATATTGGAAGAAAACAATAGGATTGGTGGAATAATGCGAAAATATACACAGGGATGTTGTACAATAGAACTGGGTGCGTACTTTATGCAAGGCGTTGGAGGAAAATGGATAAACCCCATGTGGCCTCTTGCTCATAAATACAATCTTAGGACTTTCAATTGCAATGTCTATAATTAAGAGTAAGCAATATTATCTTCTAACTAGATCGAACATTATAAATTATGTCAAAACCTAATATTTCGCCAACAGAGTTGTATAGTATTTATCGATTTTACATTTGGTATGCATTATGCACTAAATATTAAAGCTATTATTCAAATTCATGAAAAAAAAACTAATCAAGATCACCAATCACTGGTCATATTATATGTTATAATATTACTAGTGCTCTACCTTATGAAATGTTATATATCATACTTTATTTTGGTGATATCATAATTGTCTTTGTGTAAATTCCATTTACAATTGTTTCTAAGTGAACTTTTGATTTAATTTTCTTCCATATAAGCGAGTTTTTCATCTATTGGGTAAATGTTTTTAGAGTATTTATGCATTTCTCCAACCTGCATCTTGTTAATATTTTATTTTAGAGCATAAAAAACAATGTGCATGTTAGTGATTTTTGTCTTAAGAATATGGATAATATAAACATAATATTATGAAAACAATAATGAATATGAATATTGATACAATGATCAAAAGTTGATAATATATATGTAAAATTAAACATCACCGAGTTGTTCTAAAACATTGTCTCTCCAATCCATAGTTTAATTGTTGAGCTACAAAATTGAAAGATTTCATGCTATTGACAATTTGTCATAGATTCGATTCTTTTACATAGAGACTTGATCATAAATTAATATTCAAAGGTGTCCTTAATATACCAACTATTGTATGATAATTATACTTTATAAAAATTATACTTTATGGTTTATTGGATAGTATTTTCAGGATCAAAAAAATATAATAATTTTTATAAACAACACCGAATTGGTTCTAATCAATAAAATTTGAATTGATTTATTAAATAGACATCGAATTTCTCTATTTCTTATGGTTTATATATCTAGTGATCCAAAATTTCCCTTCATAATTTTGTATTAATTAAAAACAAATTGTAAATTTGAGTTTGTCAGACAGTGTTTGTGACTGCATTTTCACCTAGAAAATCTATTGTGTAACTGTGGCTTCCAGAAAGACTAGGACTCAAGAAAACACATCATCTCCTCTTATCCTTGCTTGTTTTGACCTTGAGCAAATTTTGAGAGAAACTAGATCTCGACATGGGTGTAGATCTTAATCTTCTGTCATATCTGAAGTTTCATCCCCATTTATGAAAGATAACTTGGATCAAGAAATTAATTTCGATTCTCTTACCAAAGAACCAATATTTTTAGAAAAAAGAAAAAAGAAAAAAGAAGAAGATAGTAAATGAGTTCCTTCCATCTTCTGAGGAGGGGTGTTAATTCTCAATTTAATACATTTATTTAATAACTTCTCTCAATTAATATTAGTTTTGTCTTGGATTGGTTTAAGGGAGCCATTTTATTATCCAATAGATTTTCCTCTTATCTGTAGGTAGAAAATATTATCACACTCCCTAGTCCTCTCTCGATGGCACTCTGGATTTGACCCACATAAAGAAAAACTCTCGTGTCTACACTTGTGGGTTATCCTCCTTAGTTTCCTCCTACAATGCTTCATCCTAATTGAGGATGAACACTTGTTGGGGTCGGAGAGAAATTCGCCTCGAATGTTGGATGAGATTGACTCTAAGGAGGGGTTACCGGGTGAACAGAAGATTGTGTGGGAAGGTGGCTTATTCATCCAAAGGTTGGATTACTGGTGAGTTCCTTTTCGGTGCCATCAATGTAGGGATATTGGACACTCTAAAGCTCACTTCCCATCTAGGGGCTTGGTCAGCTCAGATTCCTTTGAAGCTCAATCGACACACACCCAGGGGGATTTGGTTGATGCCTATCATTTCCCCTTTACACTGGATAAACAATCAACATCGAATTTCGTTAGTAAGTTTACAAAAGCTATTCCGGTTTTATTAAAATTCTTCTCTACTAAAGATATTTTAAAGTCTCTATCTGTTTCAAATGAAGTACTTAATGAGGATGATACAGTGGATGTTTCTTTGTTGTTATATCCATTAGATTTGGCCTCTTGTTATCCTAAAAAGGGTTATCCTCTATCAAATGTTCTTTCTGGGGACACTGGTGGAGTATCACAGGAGAGGTCTTTATTGAAACCCTCAGAGTTTTCTAGCTTGGAAAATACGGTGGGGGGGTCTTTGGTGGATGGTATTCTTGAGGAGGGTGTTTATTTACCTATAGATGTCCCTGAGCATTTGGATGTTTCCCCTCGAGGGTTTGGATGTTTCCCCTCAAGGGTTTGGATGTTTCCCCTCAAGGGTTTGGATGTTTCCCCCTTGAATCTATTTCTGAGTTCCCTCCCCTTACAGGCGGAAAATTAAACCCTCTAGGGATTTACCTCACTTATTCCCCTCTTTCGGATTCTCTTCCTCCTTCAACTGAGGACCCTTTGGACTATATATCTCCTCTGGCTACTTACTCTACTGTGGCCCCAGATTCCTTAGGTGTTATTCCAATCTCCTCTATATTTGACGTGAATGTTACTATTCTAAAGTCTAGGAAACCAAAAAGAGATAAGGGTTAAGTTGGGTCTAAAGGGGCTTCTCCTGTGCAAGATCTAAATTTTTCAAACCCTAGGGTTTCTTCATTATTTGACTAGGGATTATCCAGGGTGGAAAATACTCTCTCAATTCATCTAGGGTTCTTTTGGAGGCCCATATTTGTGTTATTCAATGAATATTGTTTCCTTAAATATTTGTGGGCTCTGTAGCGGTCCAAAGAGAGATGCTTTTAAACATTTCTTGGATGTGGTTCAACAGGGTGTGGTCTTGGTGCAGGAGACTATGACCTGTGCTATAGAGGTGGTCAATTATTTTCTTAAAATCAAACCTTTTTGGAGGGTGTGTGCTCTAGATTCTTCAGGTGTATCGCTTGGAATCGCTTGGAGGGTGTGTGCTCTAGGATACCCTTATCGCTTGGAATCCTGATTTGGATGACTTGAAATATTTTTGCACCATTGTAGGTATTATGGTGGAAGGGAAGTTTAAAGGTTTTCATCAGGTCATTCGGATCTTGAATATTTATGCTCCCTATCAACATCACAAGTATTTCTGGGATAGGATTATTAATGGTGGTATACTGCAGGATTCTTCCATGACTTAGCAGGGGAATTTAACTTCACGCTATCTCCTGAGGAGACCAAGGGGGGGTAGTAAATTAATCGATCCGCTAACTAACTATTTTGTATCCATTTTTTATGATGCAATATTGGTGGATATTGCTCCTAATATATTGTTCCCAACGTGGTCAAATGGAATATGTGGGGGTGTCGGGATAGCCAAAAGGCTAGATATATTTTTTATGGTGGAAGTTTTATGTGACTTGGTGGGCAGGTTCTGCTCTTGATCATATGAAATAGGTATTTATTATCACAAGTCCGTGATTCTCCAGATGGATTTTGATCACGGTTTTATCCATTATCCTTTTAAGTTTAATCCTACTTGGTTGGAAGAACAGTCTTTTTGTGATATGGTTCGATCTTGTTGGAGTAAATTTTCCTTAGAAGTACAACTCCCTCCATTACAAAGTATGACTAAGAATCTATCTATGTTAAGAGCGTAGGTTTTAAAGTGGGAAAAGGTGAACAAGGATGATAATGCTAAATACCTAGTTGAGATCAACAGAGAAGTGCATACCCTTGCATATTGTTTGGACGAAAATATTTTCTCAGTGGAAAGAAGAGATCATATTACTATGTTGGAGGTGAAAAAAAAGAAGATCTTGAGGTAGATTGAAGAATCTTGGAGGAAAAAAAACAGAGTTGTATGGATGAAAGCAGGGGATAATAATACCAATTTTTTCCATCGCTTTGCAAACCAAAGGTGTTTGACCAATGCTATTAGGGATATTAAGGATGATCAGGAGCATGTCCTTTGTGATAATGTTTCTTTGAAACGGGATGCTATTAAGCATTTCAAGGACATTTATACAAATAAAAATGTCTCAGATTTGGAAAATCAACTAAATACCATTAAGAATTTTCCTCGTTACTTTAGTGAACCTAACTGTCATGAATTTGGAAAACCGATTGCTGAAGATGAAGTGTTGAATGTTCTCAATCTTTTCACCAAAGAAAAAAGTCCTGGCCCAGAAGGGTGGATCGTGGAGTTATTTTTACATTTTTTCGATATCTTTAGAAGACACCTCATTGCGGCTATTGATGAAACTAGACGAAGGGGACAGGTTCCGGGTAACTTAAATTCTGCTTATATCACCCTTATTCCCAAGAAGGATAAGCCTCAAGATTTCAACTTCTACAAACCTATCTCGTTGTGTAACCTTTTGTATAAAATCATTTCCAAGATGATTTAAGAGTGTATTAAACCTTTTCTTAGAATATTTGTATCAGAAGAACAGTTTGAATTTGTTCCAAACCATCAGATTCTCAATGCAATTGGTGTCGCTCAAGAAGGCTTACATTTTGTAATGTTGAAGAAATAGGATGCCTTTATTTTTATGATGGATCTAGTTAAGTCCTACGATAGGGTCGATTGGACCTATCTTAGATTCATCTTGATACAAATTGGTTTGGCTATGGAGATCATGAATTGGATAATGGCATGTATATGCTCAGTGAGATATGCGGTTTTAATCAATGGCTCGCCTACTTCCTTTTTCAGTGGTGACAAGAGGATAAGGCAGGGCCGTCCACTCTCACCATATATGTTCATTCTTGAAATTGATGGTCTCAGTTTGCTGATCTAGGATGCAAAGAAAAAAATGCTTATAAAAGCTATAAAAGTTGCAAATTCCCTTTATATTTCTCACCTTTTATTTGTTGACAACGTTCTCTTGTTTCGGGAAGGTTCCACTATAGAATGGAGGAAGTACAAACAAATTATATCTATATTCCGTGATGCTTTGGGTATGGAGATAAGTGCACACAAGTCTTTCTTTATATATCAGTGTTGGGATCCGGTATTTAAGGAACAGATTGACACAATATTCCCAAATCATATGACAGATCTAGGGAATGGGATCAAGTATCTTGGTTTTCTATTGAATCCCAATGATTACAAATTCTCTGAATGGAATTGGATCATAAAAAGAATTCAGAGAAATGTTGGCTCATGTGCTTATAGGTGCTTTTCTTTGGGAGGTCACCTCACTTTGGTGTGTTCTGTTTTACATAGTATCCTGGTGTACTGGTTTTCTCTTTTTTCGGTACCTAGTTCAGTTATCTCGGCTATTCGAAGGCTTATTTTCCATTTTCTCTAGGCAGGAAATCCGGGGTCAAAAAATTCCATTTAGCCTCATGGAAATGTTTATCCATTTCTAATCATTTAGGAGGATGGGGCATCAAGGATTTTATTGTTTCAATCTTTCTTTATTTGCTAAGAATTTATGGCAGTGCATTTTTTATACAGGTCTTTGGGGGAAAGTTGTGAAAGCAAAGTACTTAAAAAGATTGCCTCCAATATTTTGGTTTCGAAATAGTAAAAAGGATTCTGGTGGATCTTCTTTGTGGAGGAGCTTGGTCATATCTTTCCCAATCACCAACCATGCTATTAGCTGGGTTACTAGTCGTGGGACCCAAATTTACCTTGGCATTGATCCTATTCTTGGTCTTGGACAAGGTTTTAAGATTTCTCAGGGGCTAATAGAGGCTTTACACTGTCAAAATATATATGTTCTCAAATAGGCTATGATCACATAGGAGGATGGTTATGTTAAGTGGATTTCTTCGGTGGACTTAAGGTTAAAGAATTCCCTTGCTTCTGAATGGGATTTATATGTTGAAAACTTACGACAAGATGGTATCTTCCTTTCACAAGACGAGGATAAGATAATTTGGACCTACGATACTTCTGATGGTATGGTCAGTGCTCACTTAGCTTACTCTCATCCTTGGTGGTGGTCGAAGAAAATTTGGACTATAAATTGTCCTCTTAAAATCAGGTGTTTTATGTGGCTTGTTTTACATAACAAGATTCTAAGTTGGCAGAATCTTCGAAAATGTGGTTTTATGGGTCCTGGAATTCGTTTGATATGTCAATCTGATTTAGAGGACATTAATCATTTGCTTGGATCTTGTTTTCTTTCAATCTCTCTGGAGAGAGCTGCGTAAAAAGTACCATTTTTTGGTATCCTGGAATCAGGAAACATTTGATGACAATTTACAACAGTGGTTTGATTGTCAAAAAATCGATCATCCTCTTATCTTCTTTGTGGCCTGAGAGGTTTGGAATGCCCGAAACAGGCTTATTTTTCAAGATGTGAAGACTCCTATATTTTTTTTATCTATTCTAGGATTTCAGCTACATATTCGGCTAGCAGGTTTACTCAGCTCTGTAAGAGTCCAAAGATTCTTAATTTTTTTTTAATCAAACTTCTCTTACCCTTTGGGATATTTTGATGGTGTGGTACAATCTGGTTTATGTGGTGCAGGGATTTTACTAAAGCTTGGTATGGGCCATGTTTTCCATTTAGCCTTGAAAGCTGGCTTGGGAACAAATACAAGAGTGGAGCTCCTGGCTCTTTGGGGTCTATTATGGATTTCCGTACTTGAAGTTTTACAATCCCTCCAGGTGTTCGGGCACTCGCTTTGCATGATCGACTAGGCTAGTGGTAGTTCTTCCTTGCATTCGATAGTTTTGAAAGGTTGGATGAAGAGGATTACTTCACTGATATCTGCCTTCTCACATATATCTTTTAGACATATTTTCAAGCATTTCAATTGGGAAGCCGATACTTTATCAAATCTTTCCTTGGGCCCTATGGATAGAAGGATTCACTCGAAGGAGTATAGGGATGGGGTCTTGGTCAAGTCGGAATATCTTCCTTTCAGTTGAAGGTTTTATTGGTCCCTTTTTTTACTATGTTTTCTATGGGTGTTAGTAAACGCAAGCAACATATTTGACCTTCATTGTGTCTTTCTGTATAAAGCTAGTCCTTCATGTGATCAGTTCAGACTCTTGCTTTGAGGTGTTTTTTTGGTATATTTTGAAGCTTTTTAGAGGTTAGCAACTCACTTCTCCTTGTTGGGTGTACATTTTGACACAACTTTTGATTAATAAAAAGTTTTTTTTTATTTTTTATCTGATGTGAAAAAAAGCTTAGTTGGTTGGAGCTTTTGAATCCAAGATCTTAATATTCGAAATTAAAAGTACAATTCTCTGAGTCCTTAGGATTAAGCTCCTGAACAAAAAATATATATTAATGGATATTAATATACACTCTTTTTTTTTAATAATACATATCAACTTTTATCAACCACTAATGATAGTAATAATTAATTAATTATGACCAAGAGACTAAGTCCTCAATAGTATATCAACTTTCATCAACCACTTTAAAAAGTAATTGACTAATTTCTTCTCCACTAATTTGGCTAATATCCCCATATGAAAATTGGTTGTGGAGCCTGCCCTTAAGAAAGAGAGGACCTTTAAAAACTCTTGGGGAGGGTGGAAATTAACAACCACCTCCTGTGCATGGGTAGAAGTGATTGTATTAATTTAGTATCATGGCGAAGAGAGACCAAGTCCTCAATAGTATCAATTATTATCAACCACTTTAAAAAGTAGTTGCACTAATTTATTATAATGGCGAACAAACTAAGTCAACAATAGTGAAGCTCAAAAGATTTCCTTAATTTATTATAATGGCGAAGAAACAATGTCCTTAATGGAACAATTCATCAAAGGAAAATTGTTCCAAGGAAAAATGATAGGAAAATTGAAAGCTCATACAAGGAAAGCTGTAACAAACTAGAAACAACCACATTTTTAAATGTGGTTGATATTCGCCGATCGGCAAATATCAACCACGTTTAAAAATGTGGTTGTTTCTAGTAGACAACCGACCCAATGAAGAAATAACTAAATTAAAAAAATAATAAAAATGTTATTTGGAAATAAAAATGAAAAGAAATACATATTAAGTTAAAAAAATACAAAAATTAAAACATATTAAAAATTAAAATAAATTAATTACATTTAATAAAATTAAATATAAATATTAAAACATATTAAAAATTAAATTAAATTATGTTAAATTAAATTAATTAATTAATTAATTAAATTAAATTAAATTAATTAATTAATTAATTAATTAAATTAAATTAAAAATATTAAAACACATTCAAAATTAAATTAAAATAAAATAAATTTAAATTAAATAAAAATATTAAAACATATTAGAAATTAAATTAAATTAAAAATATCAAAACATAATCAAAATTAAATTAAATTAAAAATATTAAAACACATTAAAAATAAAATAAAATAAAATTAAAATTAAATTAAATTAAATTAAATAAATTTAAATTAAATAAATTTAAATTAAAGAAAAATATTAAAACATATTAAATTAAATTAAAGCATATTAAAAATTAAATTAAATAAAAATATTAAAAGATCCTTATATTAGCATAATCCAAATGTACAGAGACATCAGTATCAAAATATGCAGAGTCAAGCAGTTACCGGGTCCTCTCTTCAAGGTGAAAATAGACCCATTAAAAGTATGGAGAGGTATCATAAGAGAATTACTGTTGTCTAGAGAACCAGAAGTTAAGTAAAACAGGATAAAAAACTAACATAGACGCCTAAGAGAAGAACCAAAAACTAATAGTGTAAAAACTTGAAAAAACCAGAGGACGAGTATAGCTAAGTGCTGTGATACTCAGGCTGGATGGGCTGAGTTGTTGGGTCTTTAGCCAGCGTGATCCCCAAACGTCGTGCCGACTGTTGCTAATTGAAAAGAACTTGCTTGAGCATGTCATTTAACGCGTCCTGTTGCATTTAGAGTTCCACCTGCGCCTCATTGCAGTCAGTTAGGGCTTTACCTAATACTAGCTTGTGCAACCAAATCATATCCAGGGTTTTCTAATAGAGAGTTGCTCTACCCTTGGTGTTTCCAGGGTCAGGAACAAGCTCTGCAAATTCCTCCCGAATCTCATCATCTGTAAGACATCTGCGAGAGACCATGGCATCCTCCTCTGCGTCTTGAATTTCAACCTTCGCCTGGGTAGGAATCGCGAAGTGGTAAGTGCGGGCCTTCTCTACAACGCCTCTCATTAGACGAACTAGGGGAGAGGAGGAGGAACTACTAGGATGCTGCGTGTTGAACTTCTGGGCGTCAAGGTGTGTGCAGACTCTTTTGGGGGGAGCCATATCTAAGCAGACCAATAGGATGAGAATAGAGATCTCACGGTTGAACTGCAGAGAGCTATACACTGAAAAAAACGGGAACTGGAGCAGAGACAGAGGCATATAGGAAGAATAAGTAGAACGAGGGTATGAGTTGAGCCTTTTCTGAGAAGGGCTATAAGCCTGGCATCCACTGACCTGTTGGGACGCTGGCCGAGGCTACATGAATTATCGACATGATTACGAGTGGTGCGAGTTTGGACATTGATGGCTAAAGGACTAGGCCATTGATACTCAAATGCGTGAGGCAACATCACCATAACTCCGAGCAAGATGTGAATTAAAGACTTCACCAGAGACTGGACATTCCACACGCAAGCGTAATTAACACTGCAAACGGAAGCCGAGCGTCGTACCGGGAAGGTGATGGGGTAGAGACCACTATTCATTAAACTCGGTCGACGTGGATGGGATGTCATGGTCAGCCTCGTGGGTATACAGATGGCGGGTGCTCGTGGCATGGGAAGGTAGCTCTGGGCAGGTGGCAGGAGCATGCATAGGAGCGAGCGTATGGCTACAGATGTCAGCTAAGCTGTAGGTCTGAGGCTGGGCCTGATTAGTGGTAGGGCTCATGACCATCGGGCCTATGGGAAGGATGAGTGACATGATTTGCACCCACTGTGGGGGAATTTAATTAATTAAATTAAATTAATTAATTAAAATAAAATAATTAATTAAATTCAATTATTTAATTATTTTAATTTAAAACGACTATCGCCTAGCAAGCCATATTAATATTAATAATATGGCTTATATACTTCGATCGACGTATATCAACCATAGGCCACACATTTAAATGTGGTTGATATACACCGATCAACGTATATAAGCCATATTATTAATATTAATATGGCTTGCTAGTTGACTGTCGGCTTATGGGGAAGGATTGTTGAGTTTTCATTATTATAATAATAATTAGCAAGCCATATTAATAATAATTATTATTATTATTAACCAATAGTCAATCATGGTCAACCATTGCTCAACCAATTGGTTGGCATTGGTTGACCAAAAACCAATGGTTAACCATAGCCTACCATAGTCAACGAATGGTTGACCATTCGTTGACCTTTGGTTAACATTGGTTAACATTGGCTGACCAATGGTTGACTATGGTTGACATTGGTTTACCATTGCGTAATTATTGGTTAACCATGGTTGACTATTGGTTAACCATTGATTGACCATTGGTTGACTGTGGTTTACCATGGTTGAGTTTAGTTGACAATAGTAGACCATGGTCAACGTTTCCTTACTTGGGTTGATATTCCTTGACCATGAGTTTGGTTGACCATGGTAGACTTTGGTTGACCATCGTTGACTTTTGTGTGACTTTGGTTTACCATGGCTCTATTTGGATGACAATGGTTGACATCCATTGACCATGGTTGACTTTGTTTGACCATGGTTGACGTTTTATTGAGTTTGGTTAACCATGGTTGACCATGCTTGACTTTGTTTGAGTATGGTTGACCAATGTTGACTTTTGTGGGACTTTGGTTTACCATGGTTGACTTTGGTTAACCATGGTTGAAATTCCTTGACCATGGTTGACTTTTTTTTTACCATGGTTGACTTTTGGTTGAGTTTGATTGACCATGCTTGACCATGCTTAACTTTGCTTGAGCATGGTTTACCATTGTTGACTTTTTGCGTGACTTTGGTTAACCATGGTTGACTTGTGGTTGATAATGGCTAATTGCGGTTGACCATAGTAGACCATGGTTGACTACGGTTGACTATGATCAATAATGGTTGACCATAGTTGACCATGGTTGAATTCAAATTAACCTATACGTGACCATGGTTGAATTTTGGTTGACTATGGTTGACCATGGTTAGCTTTGGTTGACCATGGTTAATTTTTGGTGGGCTTTGGTTTAGCATAGTGAACATTTGTTTAACTAGGGTTTACCATCGTTAATTATGGATGACCACGGTTGACGTTGGTTGGATTTGTTTGACCATAGTTGACCTTGGTTGACCACATTTCACTTTGGTTAACTACGGTTAACCATGGTTGATTGTGGTTGACATCAAAATCAGATGGTTGATTATAATTTCACTATTGTTTGACTGTTGTTGGATTTGGTTGAATATGTTTAACTACATGATTCACTTTGATTTACTATGGTTTGCTGTCATTGACCATGGTTAACTGTTGTTGACCATGGTTGATCGTGGTTGACTATGGTTGACCATTGTTGAGTTTGGTTGGCCATGGTCGACTTTGGTTTATTTTGGTTGAGAATGGTGGATTTGGTTGAAATGCTTAACGTTGGTTGACTTTGCTTGACTTTGCTTGAAATTTGCTTGACTTTTGATTAACCATGGTTGAATTTGGCTTACTATGGTTGACTTTGATTTCCTTTTGGTTGACCATGGTTGAATTTGGTTTACTTTTGGTTGATTATGGTTGAATATGGTTTACCATGGTTGACCATGGTTGGCCATCGTTTACTTTGTTTGACGATGGTTGAATTTTGGTTGACATTGGTAGACCATGGTTGAATTAGGTTTACCATGGTTGACTATGGCTAAACACAGTTGAGCATGGTTGAACTTTCGTTGACTTTGGTTGAATTCGTTTGATTTTTTGGTTGACCATGGGTGACTTTTCATTGGACATGGTTGACTTTTTGTTGACCATGGTTGACATTTGTTGAACATGGTTTAATTTTGTTGACGTTTTGTTGAACATGGTTGACTTTGGTTTATGTTTTTTATTATGTTTGATTATTGTTAACTTTATTTAACCTTGGTTGGCTTATTATGTTTGTTCATGCTTGGCCACGGTAGAGCATGATTGACCATGTTTGACTTTTGTTGACCATAGTTGACTATGGTTTACCATGGATGAATTTGGATGACCATGGGTGACTTTTGGTCAGCCATGGATGACTTTGGTTTATAATGGTTGACTTGTGGTTGCCTATGGTTGACTATCTTTGATCATGGTTTACTTTTGGTTGACTATGGTTGACCATGGTTGGATTTTTGTTGGCTTTGGTTGACTATGGTTGACTATGGCTGACTTTGGTTGACTATGGTTGGTTATCGTTGACCATGGTTAACTATGGTTGAATTTGATAATTATCGTTCACCATGGTTGACTATGGCTGACTAGGGTTTACGATGGTTGACTTTTGGTTGGCTTTGGTTGAATATGGTCCATGATGGTTCACTTTTGGTTGATTATTGTTGACTATGGTAGACAATGCTTGACTATAGTTGACTTTGGTTGACCATGGTTGAATTTGGTTAACTTTTGGTTTACCATGGTTGACCTTGGTTGACTAAGGTTGACCATGGCTGGCTATGGTTGATTATGGTTAACATTGGTTAACCATGGATGTCTTTGGTTGACTTTAGTTGACTATGGTTAACCATGGTAACTATGGTTGACTTTGGTTGACGATGGTTAACCATGGTTGACCATTGTTAAGGGTGATTCCACGAAAGTGGTTCACCATTTTTGGTGCGCGGGAGCCAAAAAAATTATTTTTTGAACCCTCGATCGAGGTTTTAAACGCTTGATCGAGGGTTTGAAAATACCTCAATCGAGGGCTTCAAAATACCTCAAGGGTTGACAGAAAAAAAAAAAGTGCCCGGCCTGTCGGCCGACCCTGTTCGAAACTGATAGCGTAGACAGTGCCAATTACGATAGCACCGAACCCCTCGACTGAGCGTCCCGTCCAGCACAGCCCACGTCCACAACACGACCCACGTCCATAGCACGCCCCACATCCACCTCCGTCTGCCATGGCTTCGAATCCGCAACATAAGTGGATTTCAACCCCATGTAATTTGTTTTTAAAATAAACTTAAATTTTATTTGTTGTTTGTTTTCAAAAAAATCTCCAAATTTCATTTTTTTGTTTTGTTATTTGTTTTAAAAAAAAAACCCTAAATTTGATATGTTTTTCATATAAAAATGGGTGTTTAAAACGTAAATTTTATTTTGTTTTTATCAATTTGTGAATGTAACCATTGAAAACGAAAACCAACATCGAAACCAAAAACTATTGAAACTAAAACCAATATTGAAACAAAAAACCATTCAAAGTAAAACCAGCATCGAAACCAAACCAAAAACCATTGAAACCAAAACAAAAACCATTCCAAAACATTTTTTTGTTTTAAATTTATGTTCTATTTATTTTTTTAAATTATTAATATTTTTGTTTATGTCAACTGGTAGTATTTCACCACATAAATGCTACCATTTTATTTTAAAATGTGTTTTGACAAGCAAGAATGCTGCCCATTTTTTTTCAATCCTCTGAGAACGCCAAGAGGATTGAAAAAAAAAATAATCATATTAGGTTGTCGGTTTAACAAAAACCATTAACATTGAATATTTATAATATTTATTAATATTTTTGAAATTGAATATTTATAATATAAAACTTTATTAATTTAAAAATTAAAAGAATAATATTTTTTAATATTTAATTAATAATAATATTGATTCAAAAATATAAACATAAACCATAATAAAATATTAATCAATATAACTACAATAAATTAATGAGATTAATAATATTAATGAAATTAATAATATTAATAAAATTAAGAATTTATTATTAATAACATTATATAAACATATATTTTTATATTTATACATATAATATCATATAAATACTTATATATAAAAAATATTATTGTAGCGTTACTCTCACTTTTTAATAATATATGCACATTTTCATTTTAAAAGACATGCTTAAGTGTATAAAAATAGAATATACACTAAGTTGCCTTCCATTTCACTACACTAAATATTCAAAATATATAATTTTTTTTTAAATTTTTTTAATAATATATATTATATAACATTTTAAAAATAAATATAAATATTACAATTAAATTTAAATATGTTTATTAAATTCAATATTTATTAATATAATTATATGATAATGTAAACTAATAATTTTATAAAATATTTTGCAATAGCCTATATAATTAATAGTTATTGAAGCTTATCTTATAAAAACAACAATTTATAAGTGAAAGAATGAATATAAATGATATATCAAATATGTACAATCACTAGTGTTGAAATGTAAATATTTTATTTTAAATTTGTTTCATTATGTGAAATGACATGTATAGTAGGCCTTACATATGACATTCACATCTAGATTCAAAGGTCTTTGCATGCAGTATTTAGATTATACATGCAAATGTAATAGCCTAAAATTCTCTATTAATTATCAATCCACTCTTATGCGGTTTCTTCTATGCTATGTGTTATAATTTTGGAACTAAGAGTGATATTGTTTAATTGTTTTCATGTCATTATAGTTTGAATTTATAAAATGGGTAATAATCTTGTTGTGCAATTACAACCACGTGAATAGGTAGTCATTGCCAAATGATAAAAATATCTCAAGTTTGGTTGAATTTCTATTATAGTATAATGTTAAATTTATTTCTCCTTAAAATTTGATTGTGTTTCTATATTTGTTTAGTCCTCGAGAGGTTAAGAGATTGTTGTAGAGAATGGAATACATGAAGTGCACCATTCTAAGTAAAATCTTTATTGTGTGTAAATTTGAGAGTTTAGTTGAGATATCTATAACATATACAAAGATGAAAATATGAATAATGTCTTATATGTTCAAATTCATAGCAAGTAGGTTTACATTGGAAAGAGGCTCACAAGTGAGTGAAAATCCACAAAAGACGATACAAGCAAACAATCTCCCATTGCTAAGGGGTAGGAAGAATGTAATTCAAATATTTTTAGTTCAAGTTTGTTTGATAAATAAAAATTTGATAATGAATATTAAGAAGGGAGGAAACTAAAGAGGATAGGGATGAATAGATGCACAACTTGAGAATTTTTATTCCATAGAAGAAAGTAGTACTATGTGAAATTTGGGACATAGAGGTAAAAATAGAGAGCAACAACCACATGAATTTGATATATTTTAATATTGTCCAAAGGGGTGTTGGAATAATTAAGCCATCCTACCATTCATTTATTTACATAAGATGCATTAATTAATCTTGTATTGGTTAATTCTATGTAATAAATAAGGAAATTGCCATTGTGTGGACCACAAGGAAATATGAGAGGCTAAAATACATCCATGGTGTGATCTACAAGCCACCTAGGCCACTTGGGTGCCTTCCTAAATATTTATGGATAAGGTTTGAGGAAGAAAGGCGCACTTGTGGAAAACTACTGCTTTTTACTACTTTTTCCCCCATAGGGAAAAGCTAGTCAACCTAGGAAAGTGTTTTTTACACCAAAAACTTTCCTTAATGTTATTTCCACCCAAATTTCGTATTTGGCATTTTTTTTATCTATATTTCACCTCCAACTCAATAAATTAGCAATTCGTGAGATTTTGGGCTGATTTGGAAAGTCAACTTGCCACCTAGGGGGGATGGGCATATTTAGCAAGTATGATGATTAGGAGCTTTGTTTGGCATCTTTAGCCATTTGATTTTCTACTGTAAATTTATTTAATGATAGCCTATTACATTCATATGTTGGCTGATGTAATTCTATTCATGAGAAGTTAATACAGAAATCTACTCTTGTGCATAATTTTTGTGCTTTTGACCAGTTGTGTGGAATTTTTCTTATGAAAGAGTGTAATTTATCGATTAGTTCTTGGATGTGATATGATTTTCACATGGTATCAGAGCCATCAAGCTATTCCTTTAATCTATTGATTTTCTTGCAGGATCCAATAGTCTCAGGAAGGGCGCATTGATCAATTCACTAGGTGAATTCTATTCTTTGCAGGGCGCATTTTGGAATCCAGAAGTGTTCTAAAATCAGTCCATAAGTTTATATCAATTACAAAAATGGATTATACACAATAGATCATCCTCACTCCTTTCAATTACTTTGATTGGAAAGCACAGATGGAGATTCTACTGAGGAGCAAAGGGCTCTACAGGGTGACCATGGCAATAGAAGCTGAGCCAACCTCAGCAGTGGAGAAATATAAATGGCATAATCAAAGGGATGAAGCCTATGGGATGTTATGTCTCACTACATCCAAAGAACTCTTATTTCATCTTGATGGCCTCACTTCACCCAATGAAGTATGGCTGAAACTTCAAGAATTGTTCAGTAAAACCGATGAATTGAGAGGCCACCGATTGAATAACAAGCTAGTCTCTTTGAGCCCGCAAAATTTTGATAATATACAAGACTTCTTCTCCAAATTCAAGTCTCTTGTATTGCAGCTGAAGCAATGTGGAATAAACAAGAATGATGAGCAATTAGTTTTTTCCATTCTCTCCAAGCTTGGCTCCGACTATTCAATTTTTGTTTCCACCTTCCATTCCACCCAGAAAGCAATTAAAAATTGGAAGAGCTTGTCACTTTCAGAATTTATGGAGTAATTAACACAAGAAAAAGACCAGCTGGTCTTAATGGGAGCCATTAAAAATCCATCCAAAGACCACTGTCTAAATGTTGGAGACTCAAAGAATTTGAAAGGCAAGATGAAAGGAAACTACAAGAAGCCCACCGATGAGCGGAAATACAAGCAGAATTTTAATGGAGAGTCATCAAACTTCAAGAAGAATCTGAACAAAAAGAATGAGAGGACAAATTGCAATTATTGCAGCAAGGGATTTCATCCTGAAAGCTCTTGCATGAAGAAGACCATCGACCAATTAACTCAACTATTGGAGAAAGCCAATATCCCTCTCCCAGAGAGCGCAAGGAGGAAGGATGGAGGATCAAATTCCGATGACAAAGAGAGAGTTCATGCATTGATGGCCAACACTTCCCAATCTTCATCATTCATCATTGATTCCGGTGCTTCAAGACACATGGTGTCTGCAAGTAAGTATTTTACTTCACTTGACTCTTCCAATGGTCCAAACATTGTATTGGGAGACAATTCTGAAACTTCTAGCAAAGGCAAAGGTAGCATAGATCTCAATTTTGGGTCATTTAATAATGTTTTATATGTCCTTGGACTTGCTGCAAACCTACTATCAGTCTATCAGATGACCCATACAGGGATTCCCAAGAGAGTAACCTTTATCCCCAATGATGTTGAGATAACAGAAATTTCAATAGGAAAAATTATTGCATTTGGTACTGCTAATCATTGTTCTAGAATTTACAAGTTTTCTCATTTTGTGCCAAACTCTTCACCTTATTCTCTATTAACCCATGCCAATGAGTCCAACAAGATATGGCATGAAATATTTGTCCACCTAAACTACAAATACCTTTCCCAACTTCATGGGAAAGAAATGGTTATAGGGCTGCCCAATATCAAATTTTCCAAAGGTGTCTATCAATCTTGCATCCTAGGAAAACATCCTGAGCATATGTATGGGAGATCTACCACTGAGAGAACCACTGCACATTGGAACTTATACACTCTGATATATTAGGTCCATTTCCTCATGAGTCATTGAATTCAGCAAAATATATTCTCGCATTCATAGATGATTTCAGCAGGTATTGTTGGATTTATTTCATCAAGCTTAAATCAGAACTTTTTGGGTTATTCAAGTTATTCAAAGACTCAGTTGAGAATCAGTCTGGTAGGCATATAAAAGTGTTAATATCTAATAAGGGTGGTGAGTATGTGAAATCAGAGTTTCAGCAATTTTTTTCTTCATCGGGCATACAAATGCAACATACAGTTTCATATACACCTCAGCAAAATGGGGTTGTTGAGAGGAAGAATAGATCTCTTAAGGAGATGGCCACATGCATGCTTGAGGCAAAAGATTTGTCTCCTAAGCTATGGGCTGAAGTAATAAATTGTGCCACCTATATTTAGAATAGAGTGCCACACAAATCTCTCAAAGGTATCGCTCCTTTCGAAGCTTGGACAGGTCACAAACCTGACATCTCTCATTTCATGATTTTTGGCTCAAAGGCTTGGGCTAGGATTCCGATTGAGAAGAGGAGGGATATGCAGCCCCAAATCCAACCATGTTTGTTTGTTGGATATTCAGAGGACTCCAAATATTATAAGCTGCTGAACATGACCACTCATAAAGCATTCATCGAAAGAAGTGTGCAATTTGAGGAAGAGCCCTTTTAGAGCGCAAAAATTGGAGATTCATCTTCACCACCGACTGAAGAAGAAGTAAGTGATGTTCTTGATATTTTTTATTTTGATATTTCTGATGAAGAGGATCAATTTATTGCATATGCTAACTCACCTACAAGGCCTAAGTGGGATGCAAAAACTTTGCAAGCAGCAGGTGAACTAGCAGGGAACCCTCAAGACCAAAGAAAGACTAGATCACAGTTTGAGACTACTCTCAATGTGAATGATCCTTATCTTTCTGAGAAGTGCTATATGATGATAGATTCTGATCCAAAAACATATGAGGATGCCTCACATGATCCTAGATGGCAGATTGTTATGGATGAGGAGTTTCAGTCATTATAGAAGAATGAAACTTGGGAGCTAGTCAAACTCCCCGCAGGTAGAAAGTTGATAAGATGCAAATGGATTTATAAGACCAAATGTGCAGCGGATGGTACAGCCATTAAGTACAAAGAAAGGCTGGTAGCAAAGGGGTATTATTGGGTCCAAGGACTTCATTATAATGAAACATTTGCACCAGTAGCTCAGAAAGACTCCATTAGACTAGTTTTGGTAGTGGCAGCTTCCAAGCGGTGGGAAGTACATCACATGGATGTGAAAAGTGCTTTCCTCCATGGGGAGCTTGAAGAAGAAATATATATGCAGCAGCCATAGGGGTACACATCAGATCCAAACCTTGTTTGCAGGTTGAAAAAATCTTTGTATGGACTCAAGCAAGGCCCCAGGGCTTGGTATGCAAAGATGGACAGTTTTCTGCTATCACAATCCTATGTTTAGTGTAAATCTGACCCAAATGTCTATATGAAGTTTGTTGATGGTTTTATTCTGTTAATAGTGTTGTATGTTGATGATTTGATGTTCACAGGTGATAGCACTGAACAAATAGCATCACTGAAGACCGCAATGCACCAAGCATTCTCCATGAGTGACTTAGGAATTCTTAAGCAATTTTTGGGGCTTGAGATTTCTCAAACAAAAGAAGGAACCAAGGTATGTCAGTGAAAGTATGCTTCTGATCTGTTAAAGAAGTTTAAGATGGCTGATTGCAAGCCTTCTAAGACTCCATTCCTTTCTGGAGTTGGAATGGAAGAAGCAGAATCTACACTGCTTTTTGACAGTACTCTATATAGATAGTTGATTGGCAGCTTGCTCTACTTGACACACACTCGACCAGATCTTACATATGCTGTGAGTGTGGCATCTAGATATATGGAGAAGCCACATGAGTTACATTGGAGGGCTGCAAAAAGAATCCTTCATTATGTGCAGGGCACAAAGAGTGATGGGATTCACTATGTGGCAGATTCGAGCTTAGATCTCTTGGGTTTCACAGATTCAGATTGGGCTGGTGATAGCCTTGACAGGAAATCCACATCAGGATTTGCATTCATGCTTGGAGGTAGCCCTGTTTGTTGGTCCAGCAAGAAACAAAATGCCATAGCTCTATCTTCAACGGAGGCAGTGTACAGAGGAGCAGTGAATGTTGTTATGCAGTGTGTTTGGTTGCAGGGGATTTTTCCTGAGTTTGAGATTTCTTTCAGTACTCCTACTATCATTTATTGTGACAACTAGAGTGACATTAGAGTTTCATGTGATCTAGTACAGAGGCAGAGGACCAAGCACATAGAGATTCAGATGCACTACATCAGAGGCCTAGTGCATGATTAGATCATAGATTTGCAGTATTGCCTCATAGGTGAGCAAACTGCAGATATCTTCACCAAGGCTTTCACAGAGAAGACATTCAACTATCTTAGATCACTGTTTGGGATGGTTGAACATGTGGTGGAGTGAAGGGTTGATCAGCAACCTTTCAATTTTGATATGTCCATGTTTTGAGGGAAGGTTTTTCCCATGAGGTTTTCCTTCTATCCTTGTTTTGTGGACCGACAGTATTTTGTACAGGGTGACCAAGTCTTGTTACTGGGCCCTTAGTATTTTATTTTTTGATATTTAGATCATTTAAGTCATACTTAAGAGGGGGTGTTGGAATAATTAAGCCTTCCTACCATTCATTTATTTACATAAGATGCATTAATTATTCTTGTATTTGTTAATTCTATGTAATAAATAAGGAAATTGCCATTGTGTGGACCACAAGGCAATATGAGAGGCTAAAATACATCCATGGTGTGATCTACAAACCACTTAGGCCACTTAGGTGCCTTCCTAAGTATTTCTGGATAAGGTTTGAGGAAGAAAGGCGCACTTGTGGAAAACTACTGCTTTTTACTGCTTTTTCCCCCATAGGGAAAAGCTAATCAACCTAGGAAAGTGTTTTTTACACCAAAAACTTTCCTTAATGTTATTTCCACCCAAATTTCGTATTTGGAATTTTTTTAATCTATATTTCACCTTCAGCTCACTAAATTAGAAATTCGTGAGCTTTTGGGCTGATTTGGAAAGTCAACTTGCCGCCTAGGGGGGATGGGCATATTTAGCAAGTCTGATGATTAGGAGCTTTGTTTGGAATCTTTAGCCATTCGATTTTCTGCTGTAAATTTATTTAATGATAGCCTATTAAATTCATATGTTGGCTGATGTAATTCTATTCATGAGAAGTTAATATAGAAATCTACTCTTGTGCATAATTTTTGTGCTTTTGACTAGTTGTGTGAGATTTTTCTTATGAGAGAGTGTAATTTCTTGATTAGTTCTTGGATGTGATCTGATTTTCACAAGGGGTACACTATTTATAAGGGCTATATGTTTCTCACCATTTTCTTTATGTGACATAATTATGTTCATACTAGTGGTGCGTGTGCCTAGCATAATTCTCTACCACATAAAACCTCAAAGTATTTATAATTTTTAACATTGCTTAGAAAAAGGAAGGAGTTCGCCATGTGCATATGCATAGATCTAAATTTATCAAGGGTATAGAGTTGGATAGAGAATGATGAAAGTGGTAGCAAAAAATTCAACAAGAGTCATGATCATTCTTAGGACATGGATATGGATCTTGACTCTCAGAAGGTGGAGTGAAAGGAAAGGGAGTGTGCGCCTAGTATGGATGAGAGTGATTTACATCAAACTAAATCTAAGGTAGTGCAACATTTTACTTCTTACCGATGTTATCTACTACTTGAGTTTTTTTTCTTCTCTTAATGTCTTCTTCCCTCGAATGTTATTCCAAAGTCCCTAGGACACCTACATAATCCTCCTTCCTTCCTCTTATGACTCCCGTTATGGCATTAAGACCCATCCCACTATTGAAGAACTCTCGATTGTGCCGATATCCAAATTTTATGCCAAAGGTACAATTTAAACATCTATTCTATGGTTCATGGCCTTGAACATTTCCCATTACCCTAATAATGTTATGTTAGGGTATAATTCTCTTAATTTCTTCCTGAACCATGGTCCAAAACCCATCCCTAGTGCACAAAGATGAATGTTTCCATCCATATCCAACTTTAAATGTAAACCCATCACTAGTAATCAAAACCTTAAAATGACATTAATTCCTACACATAGAGACTAAGAATATTTTCAACAAGACATGTGTGTCGACCATATCTATTGGTCCTAGATTCCTAAAATCTTATTTTAGGGCCCAATGTAGAGGTCCATAGGTCCATGATTTCGTGACTAGTACTAACATATGAGATTTATAGGTCCATGGTTGTTCATTCAAATTGGTTCTCGATTATGAGAAGCATTTCCAGATAATAAAACAATTCCTTTTGGTGGTAGATACATCATTCATTTGGGATACCTTGGTCAATTACCTCCTGCGAGTGATAACCCAATATATGCATGGAACACAACTGAAATTTTTTATCACATAGTCCAACCCTCTCCCAATGATAAACACATAGGATTACGATGTTGTTACTAACCATTCCATGCATAGACACATTAAAACTACACATTCACCAATCATGCCTTTACATAAGAAGAAGTTGCATCATTATCTATAATCAAGTAGGATCATCATTACAATATCAAGTAATAGGATCATCATTACAATATCAAGTAATAGGTTAGTGTGCATCATACCTTTACATAGGTTAGCATGGTTCAATTTAAAAGGTAGATTATCGAGACTCAAACATGTAGTGAGCCCCAGATGACTTAGGCTTGATTCCATTTCCCCTCCATCCCATACCTGTATGTTGTCGCAACAAGTGTTGAACAACTAAATTTGATGCCTAGGCCCCTATGATGCTAGCGTTGCTAATAAAAATGACATCAAAATTGAAATTGGAATTGAAATGTAAATTTAAAATTGAAAATGAAAATGATATTGATATTGAAATTGAATTTGAATTTTGAAATGAAATTCGAATTGAAAATTGAAAATTGAAAATTGAAAATTGAAATTGAAATGAGAAATGAAAATTGAGAATTTGAAATGTCATTAGAATTCAAATCGAAATTGAAACTTGGAATTTGAAATTGAAACTTGGAATTTGAAATTGAAATTTGAATTTGAAATTGAAATTTGAATTTGAATTGTGAAATTTGAAATAGAGTTTGAAATTTGAATTGAATTTGAAATTTGGATTTGGATTTGAAATACAAAATTTGAAATTTGAATTTGAATTTTAAATGTGAAATTTGAAAGAGAATTAGAATTAGAAATTGAAATGTGATGTAGAGAGTTCCGAAGAGAGATCTTCATTGCTTCGTGCTCCATGACGCACGAGAGGATCTGACATCACCCAAGATGGAGGCCATCGGCAGTGCTCCCATTCCCCGAGGAGTGCGGCCACACCGGGGTCGGCTGCCGCTGGTGGCAGCAACATGAGAGCTAGTGTGTCAGTTCATCTCGATGACATACATGGTGATCCCTAGGTGGGGGATGGGAGGCAAGAATCGAGTGCATCAGGTGCATATTTTTTGTTAGATACATTTTCAGTAAATTTTTAGTATATAATGCATTGAATTTCAGTTGCAAGTTATAATATATATTTTTAGTAACATTTGTGTTTTGGTTTGGATCGCAGGTGCCCCATCAGGGGGATCGTACGATGATGAGGTCGCACGGATCACTCTCGCTGATATCACTTCCCAGTGAGAGTGGGTGAACTCATGTGTGTGCACATTGAGGGAGGATTCTCCCACACGACGATCTTTATCCATGATGTTATCAGCAGTTGATGAGATGTTGGACCTCTACAAGAGGGTAGGACCTCTCAGTGACATTTGGCGTCATTCATGCCAAAGGAGGAGACAAGATTTCATTGGGATCCACAAATGGGAGGATGTCAAAGTCGCCATAAGAGGGCATGACATCAAGGGTATTTTGTTCGACATTGCTTCTAACCACCCTTCCAGTCAATCGCTTAGACTCAGGGAGTTTAAGTTGGAGGCTGCTACACCACATCTACATGATAGATTCGTCGGAGCGTGGGGCATGTTCCCCCACCATGACCAGGTCCCATTGTACTTTGCAAAACATGTTTATGCAGAGTTTTTTTTGGACATGCACCCGGATTACACCAGCACAGGGTCCCAGTTCTATGGGGCTGGTAAGGGATGCTCCTAGCAACCTCCTAGAGCTTGGAGAGACCTTGCCTTCACGACACCCCCTCCGAGGTTGGTACCGTTTCCAGACAGGACGGTTATAAGGTCGGGGGATGTGGTACAATCATCCCAGCTTGCTGCAGAGACTAGACAAGACCTTGCAGAGTCGTTGTTCACTGTCATGGGCAGTTCTATTATTGTTGTGCATGGAGAGGCATCTAGACCACCCCTGCACCTACAGAGCCACAGATAGAGTATGTCCCTAGTGACATGCTCAAAAGTTTCGATGGCGAGGCCCTACTGGGGTATGCTGATTCAACCCAAGATGCATACTTTCAGTTGTATCATAGATGCGCTACAGGACAGGTATACTTTTGTACAATTATGTATAGATGTTCTTCATGTTACATCATATTAATGTCGTAAATTGAATGGTCAATAATACTTAAGGGAGTTGTATTCTATTGATCCATGCAGGGGACACCATTCATGGATCAACTCTTTGGTAGCAAGCCATTGGTTGGTCCATCCGCTCGTCCCTACCCGTAGACGACAGTAGTCGAGGTAAGTTATAATTTATGTTCCAATTTAATTTGTGTTTGAATATTATTTCTCAGTTTAAATAATTTGTGTTTTATTTCTTAATTTTCGAGATTTTATGTTTTAGATCTTAACTTCAAATTGTACAAGGCAAAGGAAAGGGGGTAGATCTTGATGATGGACATGAGGACCGTGAAGGTCCTCACGAGCCAGGTACAGACACAGATGTGAGTTTTAATTTATGTTCCAATTCATGTTATTTAGAACTATTTAGTAATTGATTTTTGTACTTTATGTTTCAATTTTTGAATTATAACTTAAATTATGTTAAATAGTTTTAATTTTTAATAAATCTAACTATTAAATTTAATGGAATATTACACAGGCATCACTACGGGCAAGGGTCAATGCTGCAATGGATTTCACATATGATTGGGATGCAGCTTGAGTACATGGTC
Source organism: Larix kaempferi (assembly GCA_027924585.1). Classification (NCBI taxonomy): domain Eukaryota; kingdom Viridiplantae; phylum Streptophyta; class Pinopsida; order Pinales; family Pinaceae; genus Larix; species Larix kaempferi. The sequence continues at coordinate 1,614,651 of BSBM01000628.1, forward strand.
CTGATGAAGGGCCATCTACCCGTATTCCTACCCAGATCCCGGATATCACCATTGACTCAATAGATATGGATGTATTCCTTCATGGTTTACCGTTTCAGAGCCAACATCGGTCTACTACACACGAGGGCAGTTAGAGGGACGATCAAGGGCCTCGTGGGGGTAGTGGCCAATGAGTTGATGATCTATACATTTCCATGTTTTGGATATTTTCATATTTTATATATTTTCATGTTTTGGATGATCTATATATACATTTTCATGTTTTGGATATGGATTTCTATCATTTATACATGAACTTTGATCATATATGGACTTTGGATATGGACTTTTGGATATTTTGTATATTTTATCATATTGATGTCTTCATATGTATTTTGTATCTGATTTGAAATCAATTGTTTTTTATATTAGATCTGGATATAGTTATTACAGTTACAAATTTATGTTTTGTCGTTTCAAATGCAAATTTAATGTGCAGTTACAATTTAGTTCAATTTAAAATGCAAATTTTGACTACATTAGAGAACATCTTCAAAATTTAGAATTGAATACATACCTTACGTTTTAAAATTGAAATTATAATTCCAATTCAATTACAACGTATAATTTCAAATTTAATGTGTAATTTCAATTCCAATTCAATTACAATTTAAAAGCTCGTTTTCAACTACATTACAATTGCATAAATGAAATCAACATGTAAAATTAGAAGACATTTGAAGTTAATAATTGAAATTACAATTACATTATGTTGTCTACACATTAGAATTTAATTACAATTTACACATTCCAATTCAATTACAATTTAAAATTAAATTTTCAAATTTAATGTGTAATTTCAATTGAAAATTCAATGTGTTGTTCCAATTTACAAGTTCAATTTCAATTACATTACAATTGCATATGAAATAAAAAATTTAAATTAGAATACATTGTACAATCTAAAATTTAAATTTTACAATTTTACATTGCATAGATGTATTTTAAATTCTCAATTGTATTTGAAATCAAAATTCAAAATTAGAATACATTTGAAATTGAAAATTGAAATTGACATTTTGCATTATGTTGTCTACACATTACAATTCACTTACAATTTTCACATTCCAATTCAATTACATGAAAAATTTAATGTGTAATTTCAATTGAAAATTCAATGTGTTGTTGTATACAAGAATGTTTTTGTCCATTGAGAGTGTGAAATATCCATTGAGACAAAATTCTCTAATTACAAGTTACATAATATGTAGGTAATCTTTGTGTTCTTTTCTTTTAAGTGTGTGCTCTAATCTAAAGTCATAAAAGTATGGTTTTTTTTCTTGGCAATGGGCATAACCACTTGGTTAATATAAGAAATGAAAATATGTTGATAGCAGATGCTTGTACAACTATGGTAGAGACTATGCTTGTACAACTATTTCATATGGTTTATGTTTTGATGACAAATGGAGATAATGGCACCATTTGATCCAACTAGGTAAGTTGCATATATGAAGGCATGTACAAGTTATTACATTTCCATGAACTATTATTATGTTTACGTTTCAACTTTCATTATTACATAATCCATGTCTATCAAAAACAAAGGCATGTACAAGTTGTGTTTTGGTTTGATAATTGAGGTTTTTTTATGCAAGCAAGGCCATATAATACTAACTAATTTCTCTCAAAGAGATTCCATGCCTATGTGTGCAAAACTGCATGATAAAGATGGTTTTTGATGCATGTAATCCAAAAAATCAGAAGGTTTGATGGTTAGAAATTATAGTGAATGTTTGTGAGTTGTGCCAACAATGGATATTGTTTGCATGAAAATATATTGAAAGATTATGTGTAACTGCCCTTTAGTTGAATTGTACCCTCTATCTCCTATGTTATATTCCATGTAGCACCAAGTGCCAATATTTTTATTAAATGGAATGAGGAGAGGCAAAAACAATTGGTCCTAACTTTGATATGTTTTTGATAACAAAACTAATTGATTATTGTTGAATGAAACATTTTTTCAATACATTGGTATTTGATAATATTTTTATATATTTGATAATGAAATACAATGCAATTGATGAGGAAATACAATGAATGGATTATAATGTATAAAATTTTGCAAATTTGAAATCAAAATTTAAAATCAGAATACATTGTACAATTCAAAATTTAAATTTTACAATTCCACATTGTATAGATATATTTTAAATTCTCAATTACATTGCAATTGTATTTGAAATCAAAATTTAAAATTAGAATGTACATTATAATTTAAAATTGAAATTTTACAATTACATTATATTGTCTACACATTACAATTCAACTATCTATTATATCTTTAATATTGTTTTTAAATCATCTAAACAAATATCTATAAAACTATTATGGATGAAGTTCATGGAGAATTGACCATACATTCAAGTGTATTCACATTGGAGCACCATGACGCAAATTTCACAAAAGCCTCCCATCTAGTATTTGTATTCTTGACATTAAAGCATATCTACAAAAATACATTTATAAAACAACCTCCACAAAAATCTCCAAAACAATATTACACAAGACAACGTGAAAACTATGCCAATGATGCAAGTGGCATACATGTAACTCATTCATCTAACCAATGGGTTATAGGAATGCAAGTCTCCACAATACGATCATGGTCATCTTCTGTCATCTTCCATCTCTTTGGCTCACCTCTCTTCACCTTGATTTATGTTAGATGTATCCGAGCTGCCACCACCAAATGACTGTATTGACATGATATATATTCAGGCATAAAATCTTTGTAAATAATATGAGCACCCTGTTTTTTCACTTTTTCAAAAAAGTGTCCCATTAGAACCATGTCTTTAGTTTGGTATGTGAAGTCCCCATTTTGGTAGGGTCGCACCAACCTAATTTTTATTTGCATGCACCGCATCAAATAGTATGCTACATTTTCTTGGTTGTGGGGGGGTGCAATGACAACGAATACATCACCTGCAAGATACACTACAAATATTATTCAAATGTCCTACATGCATTTCTACAACATTTGTATATGTGTAATATATAATGAACTAATTAACTTAATGAAGACTCTTGTACCTTCCCTAACCATATCAAAAACTCGATCATGATCTAATGAGACCATTTCCTCTTCAGTGTGCATCTCTTGCCATGTTGGAATAGGATGTGGGCCCTTTGGATTAAAAGAGACATATTTCCATGGTTTCACATATACATCATTTTCACAGTGATCAAGCACGCATCCATTTGCATCAATGCAAAAATCACAAAAACAAGCATACTTCCTGGTTTCAATGGAAAATATGTCACCCATGTCTTTACTTCGAACAGAATGTAATTCCCTCGTACCAAGGATGGTCTCACAATACCATGGCATGGATCTATTAACATCTCCAAGGGAAACATCCCAAAAGAACCTGCATGGAATTCATTTTGTCATATGTAAATTCCTATCGAGTATGTGTTCTTTTGGAAATGATAATATTGAATGTTATTAGCTTATTAATTGAGTTTGGAGTTTATTACCTGCACACCGCCCTTGCTTGTTCGTGACCTTGATGTCCCAAATGACGTGTGCACCAATCAACTACTTCAGTGGAGCATTTGAGTCAGGTTGCACCATGACTCATCTGGTACCTCTGAAGTGCTCGTTTCACACATGCACCTGTGCCATCATGTTCACCCTTTCCATGCCCTATCTCAAAAAAGCTCCAAGTGTGTCAGATTCCTGTCTGTTTATGAAGGTGACTCAACCAATAAAATGAGCGTGCCGATTTGAATTGCCCTGCACACCAATCTGACCAAATCCAGTTTTTAGTAAATGATACGCCTCTCTTCCTGAATGAATCATAAATCAACCCAAATCAGTGTTGAACGAACAATGTGTCATGCTCACAATCATCACTAACATAAAAATGGTACTCCTTAATCACTTCACGTGACTGAGGAGTGTTATCCCTACCATCAATGTTTTCCTGAGCATGTCTGTACAATACATGTACGAAGATAGACACCTAGTCGGAGTGATAGTACTCACTCTAGATCTCTCTCTAAGGAGAAAAGGTGTAGTTCTACGCAAAGTCTACCACTGATAAGATTGTGCCCAGCTCAAATACCTCATGAGAATGTTTGAATTCTGAAGCTTGCCACCTGGACCTATGGGAGTGCTTTATGTATTTATAAATCTGACTTTGAAACTTCTCCATGAAATCTGAAACAAGAATCTCATCATCGAGCAAGTCGATCCTCTTGGATGGAACAAATGAAGTAGATGTTGGATTCATGGTGACGTACTCGTACCTCTTCCACCTAATGGTGATATCTGACAATCCATGGTGTGTTGGATCAATAGGAAAGTTCCTATGGAACAATGTCAAATCACCGCATTCATGGCATTTTCTCCCACCTACACACCTCGTATTGAAAAACATGTGTTCAGGATTCCTATTGCATAGTATCATACAAATAAAATCTCGCATTGTGTGAGGAGCTAGTACACCGTTCCAGTGCCTTTTGCAAAAATCCAGAAATGTGTCATAGTATAGTTGAAATTCAATGTGGTACCGGCAACAACAAGTGTCACCAATCGTATTCAGCCTAATATACCACGGTTTCAATTTGTTGAACATGCTAAATGATATTTTAACACCAGGATTGGTTTCTTGGAATTCCTCGTAAAGTGCAACTCCCGCCATCTCCATCACATGCTTACAGTGATCCTGATAAATGCCTCTGGATAAACGTTGTCACAAGACATGCTTTTGATCTGGAATACCACGAGAATGGCTATCCCAAAACTCTATCACCTTCTCTCTAATGCCTGCTGCCATCCTGCCTCGATAGGGTTCCCCACAAATAAGAGCCCAATAAGCAGCTTCATCATTTTCACCTATCCAGAACCTGAATTTAGTATATTTGAGCAATGTTTTTTTTGAAACATTGAGCAATGATGCCATTGTTGATACCATTCGATTTCTTGAGGTGCTTTGTGCCACAATAGTCGTTGTAATTTCCCTACGAGTAGCTCAGGTATCATTGTTTCTTGATTTTCCAAATGAAGATAATGCAATTCTTACATTTTCTATTGCATTCTCGCATGTCTTTTTTGTTTTAACATCTTGAAAACCCAACAACTTTGTGGCATGTTTCAATTTTTTTTGTTTTATCAACCCATGTAGGATTTGAGCTTGTGCCATCGTTGAATGTTGTTAAAAATATGACTTGATTATGTTATTGACATGCTCTTTAACTCTCTGACCAGGGATCAAGTTCCCAATCTCTTGTTGTGCAGAAACAACTGCACAATCCTCTAGAAAATTTCCACCGCTTCAAACCCCACTGCAACTCCTAATTATACTTTCAATGTGAGAGGGAAATGTTTCATGTGATGACTGATTAGGATTATGAGGGGACACATGATCATGTGATTCTTGATCACCATGATGTGACGTCTGACCATAATCTCTCCCTACATAACATGTAAATTAACAAATTGAAAATTGGCTACTTGATAGTTGTGCATTGAACTTTAAAATTGCTAGTAACTTGAAATTTGATGTGGAAATTGAAAAATTGAAAATTGCATATGAATTGAATTTTCCAACTAATACATTTAGCTTGAGAATTGTTCTAAGTAAAAATTGAAATAGCTAGTAACTTGAAATTTGAAATTGCTAACTTAATTAAACTTGAGAATTGTTTTAGAAGTAAAGTTTGAAATTGCTCTAGTAAAATTTGAAATTGCTTGTAACTTGAAATTGGTAGTAAATTGTACAATTAACTTTAAAATTGCTAGTAACTTGAAATTTGTTGTACATGTAAATTAACAAATTGAGAATTGCTAGTGACTTGAGAAAAATTCGGTACAAGTATTGAAAATACATTAAAACAAGAAAATTGTTTGTAACTTATTTCAAAATAACTAAATATGTACATGCAACTTGAAATTGTACATTTAATTTGATAATTGCTAGTAAAGTTTGAAAATCAAGTATATATATTTAACTCAAGATAATTATTAATAACTTGATAAAAATTATTGTGGGCATAAAAATTAATATCATTTATAATCATCATATTATATAATTGTGGACAAATTTTCTTTATGCAATTTATGTCTATTTTACTTTTACATTACAAGAAAAATGTTATTTTAACTTTATGGTATAAAATAAATAAATAAATATTTAAAATACAAGTTGCAAATCACCACAAAGAATAAATTATTACAACACTTCTACCCTAGAATTTCAAGGACAACATCATGCATCCCATGTTGTATATACGTGAAATAAATTAAGATTGGTTTTTAACCCATGATAACATACCTATTATACTCTAAATGTGGGGAAGAAAACATTGATTTAGAGATGAATATGATATTTATTTAAAAACATTGTAGTGATAAGAATATAATAAAATATTAGCTTAGGGTTCAATTCTTCATGGTAAAAGTTCCTATTGGTTAGAACTTCTTCGTTCTATTTTGGTATTTTTTATTTAAATTGCAATTTTAATTTTAAGAAATTGTAACTTTGACAATTACAAATTCAACAATCAAAAGATTAAGCATAAATTGCAATTTTGACAACTATTAAATCACAATTTCAAGTTTCAACAAGCATGTGGTTGATAATAAATTCACATTTTTTGTAAGAAATTTAGATAAGTACATATTAAAATTTAAGGAATTTTTTTAATTCAAATTGCAATTTCAGCTTAAATTCCAATTTTGACATTCCAACAATTAAAAATTTGGCAATTCCAACAAATATATGATTGAGGAGAAATTCATATTTTTTAATGCAAAATAACATTTTCATTAGTTGATGATTTTGCAATTTCAACAATAGTCAATTATGGAAATTGTAATTTTTATCATAAGTTGCAATTTAAGGATTTTTTATCAATAATTCTTCACATATCAATGCAAGGTTGTAAACATTGCAAATAATTATTTCCAATTTGTCCTAACAAAATATATGATTCTAATAATTAATCTTGTCATGGTGATATGTCATGTTATGTAAATAAAAGTATGTCATAGATCGAACCTTTAAATGGAATTTTTTTAAAGTAAACATTATAATTGAATAGCTCTTTGAACATTCATTTGTTTTCAAATATTCATGACTATGAAAATATTGCCAACCACCATAACTATGAAAATATTCATTTATTTGTTTTCAAATTGAATAAATTCTAACCAATACATAACTATCATAACATGTTCATTTCAAAATATTCATTCATTCAAGTTTTCAAATTGAATTTTCTAACAAAACAAGAATTGAAATTACATTTAACTTAAAATTGTTAGTAATTTAAATAATTGCAATTAGTTAAATATGTAGAATTTAACTTGAAAATAGTGTCCAAGTGTACATTTAATTTGAAAATTATTCAAACAACATTGAAAATTGTTAGTAAATTTAGAAATTTGAAAATAGTTAATATGTACATACATTTTAACTTGAAAATATAATCTAAGTGTACATTTCATTTGAAAATTGTTGGACAATAAAATTGAAAATTGTTAGCAACTTTGAAATAATTTGAAAATTGTTAAAGCAACTTTGAAACCTAATTTGAAAATTGTTAGCAACTTTGAAATAATTTGAAAATAGTTAAAAATATGTATATGTATTAACATAAAAATATAATCTAAATTTACATGTTTCATTTGAAAATTGTTCCAATTTAACATTTGTTAGCCACTTGAAAATTGTTCATTTAACATAAAAATTATTGCAAACTTTGAAATTTAAATAACAAATGGATGAAATAAATAAGAATATAATTACAAATAAATATGAAACAAATTAAATTAAGAAATTTAGTTAAATTTAATTGGAAAATTGTTACTAATTTTGTAAATTATGTAGCATGATATTTAAATTATGATAGCATTTAATTCAATAATTTACCTTGGTTGTCCTCCATTGAAATTTGTTGCACCAAATGTGCATCTTCTTCTTCTCTCAAGTTTTCTCTATGTTGTCTCATCCTTTCTCTAGCCTTCTCACGCTCTTCATTGTCATTACCTTGACGAGCATGCTTTCTTTGTCTTTTTCTTTTGCTCTCCATCAAACTACAATGAAAACAAATAGATATTTATTCAAATTGTTATAACAAACAACAATATGTTAGTATGGAATCTTGAAATTTGTCTACAAAGAAATCTTACATGTCTATTGAGCTCTAATTCAACAATATGAAATTAACAAAGCTCTAATTCAACAACATCAAAATGACAAAGCTCTAATTGAAAATAAACTAGCAATGAGTTGAATGAGTTAAATTAGTGTTTCTGATTAATTTTTTGTTGAATATATAGAGGTTGGTTGATATGTTTTACGAAGGAATGGTAGTTGGAAACATTAATTGTCCAACTCCTTTCCCGAGCTTGTTTTTATATTTTTTTTACATAGACGAACCCTCGATCAAGCTTATTTTACATAACCTCAATCGAGCAAATACCTCAATCAAGGGCTTAAACATACCTCGATCGAGGTCTTGTTAAACCCTCGATCGAGGTCTTTTAAATACCTCGATCGAGCAAATTGCTCGATCGAGGGCTTAAAAAACAGGCAAAGAACCCTTTTCACTGCAGAATGAAACATTTTTCTACCTTCCAGAGGGTTAAACCATGTCATTAAATTCCCTTTAATGGGGAGACTTGATACCATTGAATTCGTCAACGAATCCTCTATCCATATAGATAAAATTTTTGAATTTTTATCTTCATATGTCTTTTATTTTTTAATTTATACTAAAACTTGCATTAAAAAACCCTGCCGACAACTTCGATTGAGCTCAAAGATAAATCCACAATATTCAAAATACACATCCAAAAAAATTGAAAAAATACACAAGCACTAGATAAGCGCGTCCCCTTCAAAAGGGTATTTTTAGTTTTGCAAATTATGTAAATAATCAAAATATTTGGTGCACGAACACACATGTGTGCAAAATGCGACTGAAATATTAATTGGTGAGTTTCGAAAAATAATAATAAATATAATTTTTTGAGAAAAAATAAAAGAAAAATAGGTAAGCACTAGTGCATTCTGTCTAGATCATGTTCACATATTTCATTTTTTAAAATTTTTACTTTAACATTAAATTATCGTGCACGAACAAAAACTACTTGTTAATTGCTTTTCAAACTTTTAAGTACACACGTTTCATTGAATGAAAATTCGACACGATAAATGATATTGGTATATTTCAAAAAAAATATCATTGGAAAGCCAACATAATTCTCTACATTTCGTTTTTCAAGTTCATGTCAAAGTTCATTTGGGAAATATGAGTTTTGAGGGCTTCAATTGAATACATGGGTAAAATTTTCGTTTTTCACCGTCATATTTGGCCAAAAAGAGTTACCCATCTTCATGGAATCACCCTTAACTATGGTTGTTCGTGGTTCTCCATGGTCAATTATGATTAACTGTGGTTTATAGTGTTTATTTATGATTGACTATTGTTGATTTTGGTTGTTCATGGTTGACTATACAGTTTATTATCGTAATTATTTGAAGTCAACCATGGTTGACCATGTTTGACTTTGGTTGACCATGGTTGACCTTTGTCAGGATTTGGTTGAATATGGTTGACCATGGGTGACTTTTGGTTGGCTTTAGTTAACTATGGTTGACTATGGTTAACTTTGGTTAACTATGGTTGGCTATGTTTGACTTTGATTGAACATGGTTGATTTTTGTTAGGATTTGGTTGAATATGGTTGACCATGGTTGACTTTTTGTTGGCTTTGATTAACTATGGTTGATTTTTGTTGACTTTGGTTAACTATGGTTGACTATGGTTACCATGGTTGACTTTTGGTTGAATTTGATTTTACTATGGTTGACTACGACCATGGTTGACTATGATTGACTTTCGTTGAACATGGTTGACTTTGGTTGACTATGGTTGAATCTGGTTAATCATGGTTGAGTATGGTTGATTTTGGTTGACCATGGTTAACTATTGTTGACCATTGTTGACTATGCCCATGGTTTAATTTTTATGTTCCTAAATGGTTATATCTCATTTCAATATTTAGGGTTGTGTGTTAATGTGACATTTGCCATGTGTTTTGTTAAATTACAATAATTATCAATGCTTACGTACGATGCTTACAATTAATACTTAGTAAAAGTATACAATGTCACATTGGAACATTCCCATGGGTCATGTTAGAATGCAATGATCATTATATGTTATGTCAGATTGTGACATACACGTTGATGTTTATAAAATATAAATGTTAATAAATTAATATTAATGTTAACATTAACAATAATTTGGTAAGGTTATGTTATGTTTGAGGTTGATGTTAATTCTTGTATAAATTTATGTAATGTTATGGTGTAATTATGGTTTCATTAATGAATCCTTAATTATGCTTTAAAGACGTTGGAACCTTCCTAAGGGTCATGTTGGATTGCAATGATCGTTATATGATATGTCAGGTTGTGACATAAGTTGATGTCTACTAAATCCTTATGTTAACATTACGATTCATTTGGTAAAGTTATGTTATGTTTGTGGTTTATGTTAATTATTGTATAAGGTTATGTAATTAATATGGTTATGCCTAATTAATGTTATGGCTTTTGATTATTAGCCATTAATAATGTTAATAAAATGCTTAATATTACATTAATTTTTAATAATTCTAACATTAATGTTATTTTAAAATAATCTCATGAAATGTTAATAACAAGTAATAATAATTATTAATATTAATAATGAGCATAATAATAATAATAATAATAATGTAATTATGGTTTAATTATGACTTGAGAATGTAATTATAGTTTAATTATGTGATATTGGAATCTTCTTCATTTTAAAATTCCAAAAATGATTATAGTAGTTAATATTTTATTATATATAGTTAGGAAAATGTTCTATTGAGTATCAAAACTTTTACTTTAATAAAAAATTAAAAACTATAAAAAACCATAACAATAATATTTAAGGGTTATTATTGTTTTATTTTATATTTTATTTTATAGTGTTTTAAAAAATTAGAAGTTAATTTATACATATTTATATTTACTTAGGAAATAATAATAAAAAATTAATTTGTCTATACAACTATGTAATTTTAAAAGAAGTTAGAGATTAAATGTTTTATTTGTTCATGTCAAAACATTATTGAATATTATTTTTTCATTTAAATTTTTAGGAAAAATTATTTCTTATTTTTAAGTGTAAAATTTTAAAAATTAAATAGAAAAATGATAGACTATGACTTAAAAGTAGATTGAAATTGATGAAGGAACTTCTTACACATTAATGAAAACCAGAAATATTTGCATTACTTTTGTTGGTGTAAGCATGAAAGGATTAGTGCTATGTTTGCAAGAATGCAATGAATGCAAAATCAAACTGTGCTCCAAATCTTTTCAGATTGGGGGGCCTAAAATATTGCTTTCAAATCCTCGTATCACCAGATGACACAGGCCTATAATTCAAAGTGGGGTAAATCTGCCTTTGATAGTCTACACTCAAGCTTACAGATGGCATTCACACATATTGAACTGAACATAAATACACCAGAATTCATATCCACTATTGATCGAGGCAACCTTCCAATCACCAAGACCCTTCAAGGGTTGTGTACATGAGCCTTTGGTTTCTTTATATGTGCTTGTTTTCGACAATACCTCAATTGCAACGGATTGTAGAGTACCATGTGAGTAAATGAAAGCTTCCAAACTTCTCTTTAAATTAGTTTTTCTTTAAATTTAAAATTTATGATGTAAAATGTAAAAGAAATTTATTATTTTAAATACAAAAGAGTTATATTCAGTTTAAATAATTTTTTAAAATATTTAATCCTAAATATTAATAGGCAACTCAAAAATGAAATTTATGAATGCTACATTCAATTGACATTGCACTTAATGTGAGTTAATCATCAAAATACACATTCACTAATAGTATTCTTTAAGTTTATCATCAAAGTAAGCATTCACTAATATTCTTTAGAAAAAATGAGATTTATAAACTCTAAATAAAATAATGGCATATCATCAAAGTAAGCATTCACTAATACTCTTTAGAAAAATTGAGATTTATAAACTCGAAATAAAATAATGGCATATCACTTTGCAATTGTGAATTAGCTTTATGCTCTTTACAGAAATTGAGATTTGTAAACCCTAAATAAAATGATGGCAGGTGACTATGTAATTGTGATAATTTGTAAATTAGGGTAATAAAAAAGGACAGGTAGTGAAAGAGCTCTCAAACATAACATTAAATAAATGAACAAATTTTGGATTAAGTAGCCCGGTGAGAAAGAAACTATGGTAGTTAGGTAGAATAAGTATCTCAAACGGGAATTGAAAGACACGATTGTGAATGGTCTCTGAAGTCGTCGTCAAACATATGCACAGACTTTTGGTGCCAACCAAAAAGAAATTCAATGGAAATCAGCAAAGGAGGCAACTAACTTGCCACTCAAGACTCTAAAATCTGCACATTAAAAAACTGATTGTGAATTTAACAAGGAGATACATCAAAGTAAAAATATATATATATAAAATTGTAAATAAATGAGTATATATTTAATTTAAATTTAGATATTTTGGATTTTTGTACAAGATAAACAATTTACATCTCAATTATATTTAATTTTGTCTATAGATATTTTGATAGAATAAGATATATTTAGGTTTTTTTTAAGTGCACGTCAATTAAACTTTTTAAAAGCATCTGTCTGTTAACATCTTATTTTAATTATGTTGGCTATCTGTGAACATCTTATTTTAATTATGTTAGCTATCTATTGTTGGTTTCAAAACAAACTTTGAATAAGCAAACACTATATAAAGATTAAATATGGACATTGTAATTTACAATTCACATTTAATCTTAGGAAGATTAAAAGATGGATTTCTACTGTGGACAGAGATTGAAGCAGCAAGACCCCGCAATAGGATCATGTTTTGATTACTCTCTAAAATCCAATTTCAATTTTGATTCCAGTGTAATCTATGTTTCAATATAATGCATATTTTATTTTATTTGTATTAAGGTTGATATCATTGTAAATTAATTTAATTGAGACATTGAGATTTTATTTTTAGTCCTGGTTTTTATTAAGTTGCGATGGATCTATGTCCTAATAAATTTTGAAGTAACTAAACCAAGCGATCTAGAAATAAATTTCTCTTTACAGCTTAGAAATAAGGAAAATCATCTTTGCACTGAGTATTGGATCCCTTGGATCCATGTTGCTGTCAAAGTTTGAAGTAGTAAGACTACGATAATATATATTTCCTTTTATTTGTACAATTTTGATTCAATTGTAATCTGAAATCACTGTCTAATCCAGAAAAATGTAAAATTTTAGCAATAGACGATAGTGCTATGTGCAAGACTATTTTGAAATGATTCAGGGCAAAATTTAAATAATTTCAAAACACGGTATGTGGAAAATTTGTAATATGTGAAGTTTCTAACATAAGAGAACCACAATTTACAAGTTTTTCTATGGAAATGAAACAGGCTGGATAAATACATACATATTGAAATAGGGATAATATATTTATGTATCCCGACATCTTAACCCCAAGAATAATGTATATTTTATTTTATTTGTACAATTTGTATTCTACTGTAAATATAATCACTCTTCAGAACCAGGCATTCACAATCAAAAGAACTCAGGAATTTTGGATCGCAAAATTCTCAGTGGGAGGCACTGTAAAACTGTTAACTCTCTGCATATTTAACTTTGATTAGAACACATCATATCTTCAGACTCATTCATCTCCGTGGCCGCTACCTTGTAGAACTCTTCTAATCCAAGATCCGTTGAACAGTCTAATGGAGAGAAGAGCAGATTCCACTGGGGATACGATATCATCCAAATCAAATAAAGTATCATCTAAAGTAGCTGTATCTCCTGCAATTTGATCAGAATTGGGTCAGGATTCTTTGCCTTCTAAACTCGACGTGGAACAAGTAGAATTTCTACCTTCAACTTCTTCGACAATGTGCCCTGGAGTTTCTTCAACATTACTCAATTTGAAGGTTTCATCAGAACTACTGTTGAATTCAATTGGCCTTACCATTTCAGAGCGCCTCACCGCCATTGCTATTTTGACGGGGTGGTTTTGATCACATGGTTTTGTACGGGAGAAGGAGATTTGGACCTTCTTTTCAGATTTTGTGTCCCCGAATTGGGTTCAGATTCCTTCATTGACAGAAACTTCTTGCCGAGATGATTGTTCCAGTAGTTCTTGATTTCGCTGTCGGTTATACCAGGAAGTCGACCTGCTATCAAAGACCACCTGCAAATTTATTACACCACTTATATCCCATTAACAACTTGCTTTTACATTAAAAATTTGAGCGGGGAATTAATGAATTCTGCCGAGTGAATAACCGTTCAATGATTTCCACATACCGATTGCCAAGAAAGCGATGCAGCCGAATAATGAGATTCTCGTCGGGAGAAATGTTTCCACGTTTAATGTCGGGACGAAGATAGTTAAGCCAACGCAATCTACAACTGTTTCCACTGCGCTTAAGACCTGCAAAACAAAATTCCTCTGCTTATCCAGCCTCTCAATATACATTTTTGTCTCAATTAATCGAAATTTACCGAGATTCACCTGTTTTGGGGGGATATTTGTCCATCCAGGACCATCGCCATGAATTCGAATGTATTCTGAGAGAATCATATCCTCCTCTTTTGTCCAAGCCCCGCAGTGGAGCCCTTCTGTTGAGCAGCACGGAGATCTACCCATCCTGGATTTTCTTCTCTTGTAATTGCACAGCTGATGATCTCCACTGGTGAGAACAATTCCTTTGTTGCTTCTCTTCGGGAGCAGAGCGTTCATTTGATGATCCAGTCAGATAAATAGAAGGAATGGCGCTTGATGAGTATGGCAGGTGAGGACAATGTCGAGCCGTGGTCATGGAAGACGGTTTGGTTTCGAAGGCGATTCATTTAACCCATTGAAGCTCCCGCGTGGCAAAGGCTGGGATCAAAGAAAAAACTTACTACAGGGTGGCAAAGGCTTTGATTAATGAAAAAAATGGTGGATTAACCATTCAATACAAATGATACGCACAAGCGACAAATAGCCCATGCCAACATTTTTAAATTTTACTTTGATTTATTTGTAATGTCCAATTGAAAGATAATTTGGCCCGTTAATGTCTTGGTAAACAAGAAAATGAAAAATGTATATAACTCATATACGTACTGTTCAGTATGTTGTTTGGCCAGAGTAAATCTGGATCATTAGATGTGTGTGCTACGAATAGTTTTAGAGTATATGCCAAACCACTACATCTTTGCCATCCATCTTTAATCAAGAATTAAAAGGCTGTGATCCCCTCCCACTACAATTCTCATTGTGACGCCTATCGACGAACAAAAAGATCTACCCATCCCGGATTTTCTTCTCTTGTAATAGCACAGCTGATGATCTCCACTAGTGAGAACAATTCCTTCGTTGCTTCTCTTCGGGAGCAGAGCGTTCAGTTGATGATCCAGTCAGAGAAATAGAAGGAATGGCGCTTGATGAGTTTGGCAGGTGAGGACAATGTCGAGCCGTGGTCATGGAAGACGGTTTGGTTTCGAAGGCGATTCATTTAACCCATTGAAGCTCCCGCGTGGCAAAGGCTGGGATCAAAGAAAAAACTTACTACCGCGTGGAAAAGGCTTTGACTAATTATAAAAACAGTGGATTAACAAATGACTGTTAATCACTGTTCAGTATGCTGTTTGGCAAGAGTAAATCTGGGCTATTAGATATGTGTACTCGACGAATATTTTTAAGGTATATGCCAAACCACTCCATCTTTGCCATCCATCCTTAATCAAGAATTAAAAAACTGCGATCCTCTCCCACTACAATTCTCATTGTAGCGCCTATCGGCGAATGATTCGACACCACTGGCCATATTTTCTTATTTTATCCCGATAAACTGACTTGATATGTCTCCCATACTGGCGGCTTTAAATAGCAGACACTTCTTCCTTTCCAAACATGCAGTGAATTACTTACGAAGCGTGTGTAGGATATGGCTTTCCATAATTTGCGTCCGTCTCTCCCTCTGCCTCAGCCTGCAACATTAATTGTAGATGGTGCAGGGGGCTGCCACTGCAGCTATTCTTGGTATATTCCTCTATTTCTTCTTCATATGGTTATTGCACAAGAGAAGGATTAATGGCAGATTGCCACCAGGACCCTATGCGTGGCCCGTCATCGGAAATCTCCACCAAGTGATACTCCCTGCTCACCGTGGTCTTAAAGGCCTTGCTCACAAATATGGTCCCATTTTGTTTCTCCGCTTGGGCTCTGTCCCTACAGTCGTCGTTTCCTCTTCTGAGATAGCCAAACACTTTCTCCAAACTCATGATTTGATCTTTGCTAGCCGACCTCCAAGCGCCGCTGGGAAATTAATGTTTTTCATTTCGAAAACATGGTCTTCGCTCCATATGGAGACCACTGGAGGAAAATGAGAAAAATATGCGTGTTCAAACTGCTGACTGCTAAAAGAGTCGAGTCTTTCAAGCACGTCAGAGACGAAGAAGTGTCTGCGATGATCCGTTCGATTTGGGAGGAGTGTGAGAGCGGAAGAATGGGCGTGAATTTGAGCAAGGCCATGTTTACTCTCACCTCCAATATAGTTTGGCGAATACTGGCGAAGAAGAAATTTTCTGACGATGAATTGGGTGGCGATTTCCAAGGATTCAAGCATCTGTTGGTGGAGTTGACAGCTAGGGTCGGAGACTTCATTCCCTATTTGGATTGGCTTGATTTGAAAGGTCTCAATCGGCGCATGAACAAGATCCATAAGACATTCGATGAATTCGCTGAGAAAATATTAGACGACCATGTTAATGCTAATCATCTCATGGCCGCGTCCTCGAATGCCCAGAAAAAGGCAGACGCAGAGCCCCATGATCAAGACTTCGTCGATGTTCTGCTCCACATGGCTGAGACTGATACCAAAATCACACGGGAAACCATCAAGGCACTTGTGCTTGTATGTTGCTTGCCCTCTGGCTTTCTATATTATATATGATCCTCATTTTGGATTGATTGGATTTGTATTTGTGCAGGACATGTGCGCCGGTGGATTGGAGACGACATCAACTACGTTAGAATGGGCAATGAGTGCGCTGCTTAGACATCCCCATGTAATCAAGAGATTGCAGGAAGAAATCGAATCGGTCGTTGGCCAACATGGTAAAGTAAAAGAGTTGTTTCTGACAACCATGAAATACCTCCACTGTGTCGTGAAAGAGACTCTGCGATTATACCCAGCGCTACCGCTAGGAATTCCTCATGAATCTTTAGAGGCTGTGACAGTTGGAGGATACTTCATACCTAAGAAAACAACGATAATGGTAAATGTGTGGGCCATAGGGAGGGATCCCGATGTGTGGGGGGCTGATGCTTCCGAATTCAAGCCGGAGAGAATCATGGAAGACGAACATATCAAGTTAACAGGTCAATCAGACTTCAGTATGATACCGTTCAGCGCAGGAAGGAGAGGATGCCCAGGGGCTTCCATGGCTATTCCCACGATTGAACTTGCAGTGGCTCAGTTGTTGCACAGTTTTGATTGGAAAGTTGAAGGTGATCCACCCCCGCTGGATATGAAGGAAGCGTGTGGAGTGACAATTCCAAGGATAGTTCCGCTCTGTGCTCCAACACTAAGGGTCAGCTTTCCATATTAATGGAGATGATATTCCCCACTGCTGAATTCCAACTATAGATTGGGTGAGTAGAAGGTTCTGTTGTGATCCTCACCATCTAAATTTAAATCTAAATCTGTGGTTGTATTACCATGATAAATATATTTATGGAGATGTCCAAGGTTATCTCAATTCTAATTGTTAATTTTTATTTTAAATAATTGTTTTATATTTATTTTAATTTTGAATTTATTAACTCATGAAATATTCAAGAGTATAATGTTTTTCTATAATTTAAAATACATTTTAAAAACAATTGTAAATATTTAATAAAGTTTTTTTAGGTATATAATTAATATTTTTATTTATAAAAAGAGAGTTTATATTAAATATACATATCAAATTTTTATTTGGAAATATATAAATAAATTTTTTATTTATATTTTATAAATTTTTTATTTATATTTTATAATCAACTAACTTTAAATATTTATGTTTATAGGTGTCTTTATTCTCTAATTGGATGGAAAGAGTAGATTAATCTCCATTTTCAACAAAGATTCTTATAATCTAAAATTTAATGTAATGTCTTTGGAATATTCTTCACCATGCCCACTAAATGAAAGACAAAGATTTAATGAGCTATCATCCTTGCAATTACTAATCTTGTCATAGTGCATGATATTATCCAAGATTAGCATTATTGGCAACAATTTACCCTTTCCTTCATCCACATCTCTAAAGTCCTTCATCCACCCATCCACGCTTTTAGCCACATGTGCATAGCCCTTCATCCACTCCTTTAGCTAGGTATGCAATGTGTGCCACTTACAAAGCTCTCCCTATGTAACGATTTCCTTCCTACTACCATTCAACCATGAACCACATCCAATTGAGTGAGTGGCTTTGCATGCCACATAGATTGTTCACAAATTTTCATGGTATGTGGTCGAGGGTTGTTGTAGAGTTGGAGAGGAGAGAGCAAACCAATTGAATAGTTTCAGTCTTTGTAAAACATCCATGCAGTCTGTATGTGTGCCTCCACATTGCCTTCTATATAATATGTTCAAAAAGCATGAACACATTTTTGAATAGAAATGTACATGCATTTTTTAATAAATATTAAAAGAAATTTGGATGAAAAATTGGCTTCCTAAAAAAAATGATAAAATAATGATAAAATAATGCTATGTAGATAATTTTTTATTCTATTTCACTTTTATATTCTCAATGATTATTTCACTTTTATCAAAGCTACCTTAAATATATATTTTATATTAAAACTAATTTATGAGGATGGAGTTAGATGTAGTGTTTTCACCCAAAATAAGGAAATAAAATTAAATACACATGTCATCTTAAAAGTTATTCGATAGAACTTTTCATATGTATAGTATTATTATAATATATTAATTATATATTAGGGTGTGTGCAAGAAGATGAGGGTCACTTTAGATGCAATGCTACTTTTTCAAAACTCGTTCCTGATACATAAAACATAACGCGTTTATGATGTTTAGCACCTGCCATGGTAAGACCCGAGCCTAACATGTCATTGGACATGTAGGCTAGGTAACAATAACGCGTATGCGTTATATAACTAAAAAACGCGTACGCGTTATATAACTACAAAACGCGTACGCGTTATGTAAATCTAAAAAACAATTTAAATACACAGTCCCGACGATTGCCGACCACCCGCGGCACTCACGCATCAGAAACGCGAAATTGACCCTAGACGAGGACGGTTTGTGGCCCACTCAAGTATTGGTGTTGCTCGATTTAGCTGGAGGGGACAAATTCACTGGTAGATTGTCATCCAATCAGGTAATTCATTCACCCATACTCTTTTTTTATCATTTTTAACCTAAATTATTATTTTTTTTTGTTTAAAAAAACCTAGTTTTTTAATATTGATAAAATTGAGAATAACCCAATCTTTCATTAAATTCACATCTCCCTCAATCTCCCTCAACCAAGATGAATGAATAATTAAAATGAATCGTTTTTAAAAAACTCAAAAATTTGTAATCCAACCTAAAATTGAAAAAAATAGAACTCGGACCCCCTTTCTACAATGTATCCATCTAAGTAACCCAACACGAGGACACGGGACACGAGTGTCCCCGCCGCCAGCCACAAATCACTAAATATAATGAAAATGAGTGCACTCATGTCTTTTCATTAGCTAGCAAGGTTTCGTATCATGTGAAAATGTTTTGTATCATGTGAAAAGATAATGATACTCTAAACTTATGAGGCACCAATTGGAGAGACTGCGACTACTACTGTGGAATCAGGTGTGGCGACTACTGGCAGTTTGGCCCCCACTTGCAGTCGTTCTCAAGAGATAGGTACATCTGCACCATGCCTGTTTACATCAAATCCAAATACATACAATTATCATATAATGCTGAAACGATTGAAAGGAAATTTATAACAACTGATACAGATAACGCAGTACACCCCATCCCGTAGCTGGTTTTCATAATACCATCCAGCCTGGAAGCCCTTTTTGCTGTGGAATAAAACAATCCGAACGAGAATCGAACCCCTGACAAACAGTGGAAAATTTAAAAAGCAAAAGAAGAGAAATTGCTAGAAATGGAGACGAAAGAAAGGTTAGAAAAGAAACAACAACAAATTACTTCACTTCTGATTTCTCAGATGCCTCTGCTTCTCATGTAACACTCTCCTACCAGTAGATATCAGGAGGCCAATGCCGGGAAAATGTGCCGATGAGTTCGCCAGGACGGGAATTATGGAATATCGGAAAGGGGAAGGATGCCGCATACCCTTCCTCGAAAGGGATTATGTCAGGAAGCATCTTTGAACTCAATAAAGTCGAGCAAGCACGTCCACAAGTCTGAGTTGGAGATCTATTGGGTGGATGCAGGTGTTGAGTTACCAGTGGTTTTGTGCAGCCGGATAGGGTTCGCACATGGAGGTAAAAAGTGGGCCTGAAGTGCGCTCTGAGCCCGCTTCCTTGTAACCAGGCTTCAAATTTGAAGCCTTTAGGGCCCTTCAGAGGTCATTTTACACGTCATAGAAGGCCACTTCAAATTTTACCATGCAAAAAAAATTTAATTTCATGGTAAGCCCTTCAATAATTAAATTAACCACTACTGTTTCAAATTGCAACAGAAGGGTAGCTTCAAATTTCACCCATCAACAGTTTTTAGTGGGAAATTGGGAATGTGGCTACTAGCTAGGTGACTTGGGAGTGGGACTCGGTTACTCTCCAATATCCACGTGTTCGATCATCCATGGATCATGGACCATTGGGCCTCTAATAATATCATTGTGCAACTTACGTGGACGGGCTTACACTGAGCAACCCATGGCTTGAACGCTTCGAAGTTCTCGTGTTTGTAGCGAGTGCTTACGTTTTTAACACATTTCATGGCATCAACAAAATTATTAAACCTAGTAGGTGGATCATACGTGTTGTTGCTAGCGGGCTTACCAAGTTACAAGTTATCACATACCAATTCGTGAATGCTGACTCCGTGAGTTAATTGAGTATTCAATATATAATATATTATGTTAATGTGCCCCCGCGAATTTGGAATTTCAGACAAAATCCACAATCCATAAACTTCTTGTAATGTTGCAGGTTGTTGCTCCTGCCCGTGGCCCCTACCTATAGCCCTGTGTTTTCTTTGTTGTATCAAGTTAAGCCTACCGTCTACGGCTCCCAACCTCACACCCTGTGTTTTCTTTGTTGTATCAAGTCAATCCTGCAGCTCCCGAGTTCCACCTTTTGTTTTCTTTGTTGTATCAAGTCAATGCTCGAATTCCATGCTTCCATGGCTCCGACCATCAATATATAATATTGCATGAATAGAAACAAGCTTTTTCTTATACCCCTATTCCACTGTGGTTGAGCTACTTCCAAGTTCCACCTACCCTATCTCCTCCAGTCCTCCAGGATAGTTTGCGAAGCGAAGCTGGCAATGCCAGCCTGCCATAAACATATTTAAAGAAATTCGTTTTCTTTGAGGAGCTCAACTTCAAGGCTGACTAGATTTTTGACATCCTATGAATTTACAGGTCTGCTATATCCACTGAAAAATAAAGCCTCTCAACTTTACTACGTCAGTAAACATTGAAATTTTGATGTACTATTACATTTTCAAATGAAAAGAATAACTTATTAATAATAAAAAAATCAAATCACATTAATATATTAATGAATTTGAATTTAGCTTCCCAATATTAAAATAAATTATACATTTTAAATGATCCACAACCAAATATTATCCTGAGAAGGAAATGGAAAAAAAGGAATTTCCTCAACACAACATGTTATTTCCTTATGATGATGCTTTTACGTTTATGATTACCAACCTTGGAATCAGGTTTGGTTATCCGAAGGTGTAATATCTTCTAAGCTAAGTCAATAGGTAGGGATGTTGGTATTGATATAATTATGACAAAGTTTTATAAAGGATTAGGAACAATTCCGTTGGCTTGTAGATGACATATTTATGGATAAAAAGCTTGTTGTTATGAGATAATGACATCATGCCTCAAAAACATGTCCCATACAATCTAATGTTAATGGGCGCTCTACATAGAAATTGGAATGTCAACATTTGTGAGTACAATAAATATGTTGATGATTTTGGCCTACTACAACTTTAATATATTGAGTGGATTGATAACCTTCACAATTATATAAGAGATTGTACCTATGACTAGGAGGAGAGTTAACAATGCAACAAAATCACGTAATCGAATTTTGTGCATAAAATGAACATAAGACTCCCACCAAATTTCACTGAATCTACGTCTTAACAAAAGAACTCATCGTTTCACAGGATTCCACCCCATCAATCCTTTTAACAGTAATGGCCATAACAGTTGCTACAACCCTAGCGCGAGAAAAATCAATCGAGCTACGCATGACAATACTTGAAACCAAACTTTTTGAACTCCCTATTACGTCATAGGAATCAAATTGATACTACTTTCTCCACAACATGTGGCACCCTCAATATCTTCCATCACCACAATTTACATTTGATAAAAAACTTGTTCCCAAATAGTAATTACCCCATTCTTTGCTCTAAAAAGGCCTCGGTTAACCTAGAATCCAATCCATGCAACATGAACACATCCATATATACACATAGAATAAATATTAATAAATTTCTCATGGCCCTTCAATAATGTTCAATATCTCATAGCCCTTCATAGTGAAATGGGACCCCACCTTTCAAATTTGATCCCTGGTCCCCAATAGACACGGTGACCCCCAGAATTAAGACACGTAGGACACGGTGACCCTCGGAATTAATATATTTTTAAAATATATTAAAATTTAAAAATATAGACATATAGATCCAATAAAATTTAACATTTACAAATACAAATATTCAATAGAAATTACATTTACAATTACTAATATGAAATATTCAATAGAAATTAGATCATTCACAAATCACAACACATTTGTCATTCACAATCACAAATCACAATGAGACATTGAGACACATAGATGCAAACTCATCACTGCCCTGATCCTCCTCCTCCATGCCTGAATCAACAAACTCATCACTACCCTGATCCTCCTCCTCCTCCTCTCTGCCAATCTGACTAACTTACTTTTTAATTGTCAAATGTTTAATTTTAAGTTTTAAATGTATGTAAGTGAATGCCATTAAATTGCTTATGTGAGTTTGATTTAATACATGTTCAATTTTGAAGAGACGTCATTATATACCATGTATATGTTTCTAATGATTTTCGTATTAATGTCTTTATTGCAGTTGCGGCTATGGATACCAATGCCGAGATATTGATTGAGCTTGCCCAATTGAGGGGCATAAGTACAGCTTTTAGTGGTGGTGACAGGATTCGCCGTTCACTTGCATCAACCTTGGATGCAATTGTGGACACCATTTCACAATCTACGAATGTCCTATATGATATTGCATCTTACAGAGAAAGAAAAAGACAACAATATGCTGATGGGATAGATTACAATGCAGTAAAAAAGTTGAAAATATCCAAAGAGCATATATTTGCATTGTTTAGGGACCCTCGGACAGGGGAAATCCCAAATGCAAGCAGGCCGCATATCTCCATTGAGTGGTGCACGTTTCAACCATTTGTTGATAACTGGATGGACAGATGGTACATGGTTTTTGATATGCCACCACACAAAAACAGGGAAATTCCCTTATATTTCCTTCGAAAGATGTACGCAGAGTTCATGTTGCATAAACACGTTAACTATTTTGACATGTTGCAGTTTCAAGGGATCGGTGGGGGGATGCCCCAAAACCGACCCAATGCCAGGCTTCGAGACCAAGATCGCCCTATCCCTGCACCTCGCAGGCAGTTGCCTGGGCCAGATGTCCCACCAGCACATCGCATTATTCCGCAGACATGGGATGCATTTTTGAGTTTGGCACGGGCGGTTGTTCGCCATGGCAGGATGGTTCAACATATGGGTGAGGAAGGGACATCTGTCCCTGGTGTGGTACATACACCAGCTCGTCACCATGTAGGACCATCAACTAGTGCAGGACCATCAGGACCATCCACTAGTGCAGGACCATCAAGACCATCCACTAGTGCAGGACCATCGACTATTCCCCATCCTAGTACTGATCCTCACGAGTGCACATCATGTGGTCGTCCCTGCTATGGTATTGCCTCAGATGTTGCCTTCAGTGGGTTTTTGAGAGAGGTATGTTGATGGTTAATTGTAATAAATTCTTCATTTATTTTCGTTTTTGTACACATATATATAGTTTGAGCTAATATATTAATTTTGTGAACTTGCAGTTGATGCTTTATGCTGGCAGTGACGCCCCAGAGCCGGATGTTCCAGACTCTACAGGGGGGCATGATGCTACCCATTCGGTAGGCCCATCTTATATACCACCTATTGCCGTATCTCACACCGAGGTAAACATTTTAAAATTTCAGTTTTTTAATACTTGTTAATTTGTTAATTTCCACATACTTTACATTTTAGTTCATTAATGCTATCTACGGTCTAATATTTACAATTATTAAACTTGCAGATGGCAGATCCTTCACTGGGGAAAGGTAATGTGGAGGTAGTACCCATGGTCATACCGTCCCCTGAAACGTCTGGGCTCCAGGTAAACAATTAAAAATGACATTTTTTAAATACATGTTTGTTTGTTGAATCATGCATGTCTAACTACATGAACACTTGCTGACTGTAGGCACCATCCGACACATCTGGCCCATTGCCTGGATTTGCATCTCCCTCCAGGCCATTCGTGAACAAGGGTCGTGTGTATGTGAGGCGTTCTACTCCTAGAAAGACTCCAGCTGCCCACGACCATGGGCTTACTCACACCATGGTAATGTATATCCTTTGATGATATTTGTTGTTTAACTTGAAATCCAGTGCATAAATCGTTTTTGTTAATGTTTGAATTGCATGTTTACTGCATCAGGAACCCGAGTTGTCTACTGAGAACCTAGCATCGATGGTTGATGCAGCAGTTAGTGCCGCATCTGCAGTGGCGACTGATCACACACAGGTATGTAACTATTTCAACATTATCTTTACATAGTTTATTATTGTTGGACCTATTGTTTATTCATGCATTTCTAGCTATTTCAACATTTTTTCATTGTAGCCACCACCAGCAGGAGCAGTGCTTGGCCCCCCTGGTTCCACCATCCTGGATGTGCAACCGACAGCTCCATCTGCTACACAAGCAACGCAGTCTCCTTTGTCAGTTGAGGTGAGATGTCCTTCAGTGACCAAGTGTTTCATGCACTTTCCATGCACCAGTTGATAATTGTTGAGATAATGTATTAGTGTACATAGTTAGTTGAATTTAACAATTGATATTTAATTTGCAGGATCTAGGGATGCACATTGATCCTAGGGATGTGCCTAGAGGATCAACGTCGGGAAAGAACAAGAGAAAGCTTGAGTTTTGATAGTTTTGGATAGTTTTGGACACATGTGCTTTTGGATACTTTTGTATATATATGTACTTTTCGATACATTCAGTTTTGGTGACCTGTACATTGACTTTATTGTGCATGTACTTTTGGAGACATGTACATTGACTTCATTGGATACATGTACTTTTGGATATACATGTACTTTTGGAGACATGCACTTTTGGAGACTTTTGGATATACATGTACTTTTGGAGACATGCACTTTTGGATACTTTTGGATATATATGTACTTTTGGATACATGTACTTGTGTCAATCTAATGTGTTGATTTGTGTGGATTATCTATTACTCATGAATGCACTATGTCAAAAGAACAAACTATTATATTTAAAGGTTTCAACGAATTCACTACATGCATGCACTAATTGGTATCTAATTAAAATTTGTGATTTTGGATGATCATTACAAGTTATGTCAAAGTTCTTGCTCGTGTAATTTAATCAAACTAAATGCAATACAATGTTTTCAAGGTTTCAACGAACTCACTCATGCACACCCATTGCCATCAACTACCAATGAAAGTCTAACATTATGAGGTTCTTCTTTAAAAATGGGTAATATTTCCTTGATGATCGTAAATTGAGAACCATTTGTAGCCACTCATATAATACCATCTTCACTTATCTTTGTACATGATAATCCATATAATGTGCTATGTTTTTTAACCTAAACAATCATCAAAAACCTAGAATTATAGGGATATGACAAAGAACCTTATGGGGCACCTTATATATTAACCTTGTGTATACATTAGGATCTTTGTCATACCATTGTTTGAAATGTCATTCAATACCTTCAATTTTATCAACATCAAATTAGTAGACAAAGTGACTCATCTTTGATCTCTTGTATAGGCCTTTGTGTGCCTTATCAATAAGATGTACATCATGAATATTATCATAGGTCTCATACATAGGTGCATCCTCATCCATGCAAACAAAGGTGTCATGGATCAACCTATTATCCCTTTATTCTCAATAATATTAGTATCATTATCTTCCATAGGATCAAATTCAACTCCATCACCCCCATTATTGCTACTCTAAATTGCAGCCTTAGGAGTTTTGATCATGTGTTTTTGTCTCTTTAGGAGTTTTGAAATATTATACTCTTTCCAAAATAATATGGAACTTCAAATATTTAAAAGTGGCTTAAATTATAAAATGGGCGGAAATTCACCAAGTGTCCTTGAACGGCATTTTCATGCGACTTGCAACTCGACATAACTCGAAAACCGGACGTCGGACCGACGAACCATCGACTCCGTTGGTCTCCTGGCGTGCGATTACCTCTAGGGGCCCTCTCCCTCGTCTCCCCATGGCCCAGCGGCTTCATTGTGCATTCATTTTGTAAACTAGGGTTTTGCTCAGTTTAATTGCATGCAATCTCGCATTGGTGGGTCAAATCTGCAAAAACCTCCCCCGAGCTAGTGTTGGCAGTGTTCCCACATCGGCATTGCCCACACACACTTGCGGGAGCCAACGGCACGCAATCTTCCTGCTCCGTTTGCTTTTTGGCTCCCGGACGGAAATTCACCAAGTGTCCCTGAACGACATTTTCATGCGACTTGCAACTCGACATAACTCGAAAACCGGACGTCGGACCGACGAACCGTCAACTCCACTGGTATCCTGGCGTGCGATTACCTCTAGGGGGCCCTCTCCCTCGTCTCCCCATTGCCCAGTGGCTTCATTGTGCATTCATTTCGTAAACTAGGGTTTTGCTCAGTGTAATTGCATGCAATCTCGCATTGGTGGGTCAAATCTGCAAAAACCTCCCTCGAGCCAGTGTTGGCAGTGTTCCCACATCGGCATTTCCCACACACACTTGCAGGAGCCAACGGCACGCAATCTTCCTGCTCCGTTTGCTTTTTGGATCACGGACGGAAATTCACCAAGTGTCCCTGAACGACATTTTCATGCGACTTGCAACTCGACATAACTCGGAAACCGGACGTCGGACCGACGAACCGTCGACTCCGTTGGTCTCCTGGCATGCGATTACCTCTAGGGGGCCCTCTCCCTCGTCTCCCCATGGCCCAGTGGCTTCATTGTGCATTCATTTCGTAAACTAGGGTTTTGCTCAGTGTAATTGCATGCAATCTCGCATTGGTGGGTCAACTATGCAAAAACCTCCCCCGAGCCAGTGTTGGCAGTGTTCCCACGTCGGCATTTCCCACACACACTTGCAGGAGCCAACGGCACGCAATCTTCCTGCTCCGTTTGCTTTTTGGCTCCCGGACGGAAATTCACCAAGTGTCCCTGAACGGCATTTTCATGCGACTTGCAACTCGACATAACTCGGAAACCGGACGTCGGACCGATGAACCGTCGACTCCGTTGGTCTCCTGGCGTGCGATTACCTCTAGGGGGCCCTCTCCCTCGTCTCCCCATGGTCCAGTGGCTTCATTGTGCATTCATTTCATAAACTAGGGTTTTGCTCAATGTAATTGCATGCAATCTCACATTGGTGGGTCAACTCTGCAAAAACCTCCCCTGAGCCAGTGTTGGCAGTGTTCCCACGTCGGCATTGCCCACACACACTTGCAGGAGCCAACGGCACGCAATCTTCCTGCTCCGTTTTCTTTTTGGCTCCCGGACGGAAATTCACCAAGTGTCCCTGAACGACATTTTCATGCGACTTGCAACTCGACATAACTCGGAAACCGAACGTCGGACCGACGAACCGTCGACTCCGTTGGTCTCCTGGTGTGCGATTACCTCTAGGGGGCCCTCTCCCTCGTCTCCCCATTGCCCAGTGGCTTCATTGTGCATTCATTTCGTAAACTAGGGTTTTGCTCAGTGTAATTGCATGCAATCTCGCATTGGTGGGTTAAACTTGCTCACCTTGCAAACATCATCCATCAAACAGAAATGTGATGGAGTTGAAATCAATGGATTGCTTGTCACAATAGGCATTCATAAGTTTGCGTAATTGAATACTCCTCTTAATCCATAAAAAATACTTCATTCCCATCCTGCAGATCCCAAACAATGTCAAAGGTAAGAAGGATTTCCATATAATCCAAATATATGTTTTTTTTCAAATATATTTTACATGGAAACATAGCAAAATGGAATCTAATATTTCGTTTGCATTGGGAAGAAAAGATTGGCAAGGCCAACATTGGCTTCCTTTTGGATTAATATCTCCATTTATAATTCCATAGATTTATACAGTTGTCTTAATCCTAACTGTATACATTGCATGAGAATAAACACCATCAATCTCATTTTTGAGACTTGGTTGTCATGTTAATGCAAATGTAAATGTAAAGGTTGCCTTTACAGGACTTTTGAAACTGAGTGTGGGAAAGGGGATCATGATCGAGATGTTGTGTGCATAAAAATTACATTCTGCAGGTAAAAATGGAAGTTTACGAGAAATTCTCTCATTAGTTACACAAAATCTATTGTTGAATGGTGTTCTTCAATAATTGTAGATGGAACAAGAAGACGAGAAGAGGACTCAATAAGGAAAGGACATGTGCAAAGATATTTTTGGGAGGTGGTTGATGTAGATCAATCACATAGAATAATGCATGGAATTTGTGGATTTCATTTAGTTTGAAACTCAAACAATGTTATAGTAGAAATATGGACAAGAAAATTCTATCACTCCCCATTATTCTAGGTATAAATATTGAATTATCCTAGTTGGATGAGGACGAATCAACCATTTCACCACATTATGATCATGTCTCAAATCTTGTACAACCAAGTTTAGGGAATATGAGATTAAATCTTATCAACTAGCATGAATACATTACATTTTGTCTATTTAGTGGACTCACACGTTGGAACTGATGTTTTTTAAAATGAACATATATGCAATGGTTTCCCTGAAAGATAATGAATGGGGCACTCACTATTTGTTGGCATGTTCCTTAAAGGCGAACCAAACCCTCATGTCTCACTAATAGATGACAATGGTGATCAACTTGTAATCAGTTTGATGGTTATTAAAGGATAATATCTAACACTGGATGACCAAACATGGAAGAAGGTTGGTTATGTATTTCAAGATTAGACTAGGTGAATCTATATACCACTTTACAATCTTAGTTTTCGATACAAACCTCAAACTACAAACAATGCCAAGGAAGCACCCATCAAAGGTATGATACTTCAAGCCTCATTGTGAACATGAAAAGTTAATGGAGATCATTAGTAATAGACATGATCCAAATGGTCTACTTAAATGACCATAGGTAAGTAGATAAGTAAGATTGCCTAACATGGTCACTCTTGTGTTATATTCCAAGGTATATGGGTTGTTTGTTATTTTTGTTAATTTTTCAATTCATTTATGTAGATTACTCATATTAAATTGTTCATAATGAATTAGTCTAATAATGGTGTCCTTGTATGTGTCCAGATTATCCAAAGAATCATAAGCACATGAAATCCCATCAATAAGAAGGCCTTCTGGTAGTGAGACGGGACGAGCCATAGAATGAAGACCGTGGCTCGGATCGACGAACCGTCGACTCCGTTGGATTTAGCACACCGGGATAGTGCCAGGGGTGCCCCTCCCCTCCTACCCGGTGGCCCACGTAAACGTAAATTTGGCATATCAAGAACGCAAAATTGACATATTCATATGAAACATACATGTGAAAATTGAGCATATATCAATATTCAATTACAAATAGTATAAATAGTATAGTATTAAAAGTATGTAACGTACCTCATCATGCTAGATCCCACCTATTATCATACAACCAAGCCCTCCGGATCATCTCTTATACTGATGGTCTCCATTAGTCTCTCGTGCTCTGTATCCGGTAAGAAGTAGCGTACCTTCGATGTATTTCGATTAGGCATTGTTCGTACCTGAAGGTTTGTGCCAATGATTAAGTTGGTAAAGTGATACACACTTGCACTTGGTTTGTAATCCCTGTAAACATATCCACCCTTCTTTCTTCCATTGATGTCCCGTGTCAAGTATTCACCTTTAACAACCATAGACCCAGTTGGAAAGTGGTTGTTTTCATCGTCAGTCATGGACACAATGAGGGTTTGCTTTCCATCTATACAGTGTGCCAACCAGTATTCATCACCCCATTCAGTATCTTTTGAGGCAACCACTGCGTATATGTGCCCTGCATTATATGATTGTAGGTATATGATCAAAATATTTTTCGTGCGATACAAGGCCATTAATGTGCATTTGAAGACTACGTAAACAAACAAAAAATGTTAAGGAAATGCATCATACCGGGTTGTACAAGGTCTGAGACATGATCAAAATCAGCAGAAATAGATGATTGGTCTTCTTCCAACGGAGTTAACTCAACAATTGCACGCTGATCAAGTGGAAGTGATATGCGATCCCATCCATCAACCCAATCCAATGATTCACACCCATCCCAGTCACCATCACAACAAGGCGGGCAAAAACAAGCGAGTTTTCTGGTCGAAATTTCAAATACTGGGTTATCAGAGCTTCGAACCGAATGAAAGCCACGAGTCCCAGGCACAGTCTTGCATTCCCATGCATGTGAACGATATATGTCTACCACCTCCCAAAAAAATCTCTCCACATGTCTCTTTCTTGTGGATTCTACTCGCATAGTTGATTCCTCTCCCATTACTGACGTGCACCACCTGACTATAGATTGAGCATTTAGAATAGTAGATTATGTAGATACTTTCAATTCCTCTCTTCGTAGGGCTATTTTGACACATGCTACGGCTCCATCATGCTCTCCTTTACCATGCCCAGTCTCAAAATAGTTCCACATATGTGGCACTTTGTAGTTTTTATGCAATGAACACAACCACTGAAATATGTGTGCATTTTTTAACTGACCAGCACACCCATCAGACCAAATCCAGTGTCGGTCCATCTGTATGTTCCTTCCCTTCAAGTGATCATAGAACATTATGAAGCAATGACGTACATAGTGGAAGTCGTGGCACCTATCATCACTTATGTAGAAGTGATATTCCTTCAGAATTTCTCTTTGCTCTTCAGTGCTATTTGGGCCATGCCTATATGTGATATGGACCATCAAGGAAACCTGCTCAGAGTGATAATACTGACTTTGGATCTCATTTTGAGGTTGCAGAGTGTAGTTCTCGGCAAAATCAACAACTGAAAGTATAGTACCAAGGGGAAATGTATCTCTGCATATTCTAAACTTCTCATCCTGCCATCGTGCCACGTGGACATGATGAACATATTGATGTGTCTTTTCAATAAATTCCTTGATGAAGTCACTAACTTATACCTGGTGACACAAAATGATCTCAATGTCAGTTTTTTGTTGTAAGTAAGGATTGAAATGTAACCGTTACAACATAATTTTATAGATATAAATGCATACCTGAGATGTCACCAATTGTATTTTTTTGCTTTCTTTCCCTGGGACTATTTCATAGTTGATATATTTGAAACTTTTCATGTCTGTAACCATTTTCCCAAATTCACTGTCTCCATTCTCGTGCATACATTGGCTCAATAATGCCATTCCAGCACAGTTGGAGCATGTTCCATCCAAACAAGATTTTGCATAGTATGTTTGCCCCTCGGGCCTATTGCACATGATGCTATGAATGAATTCTCTTGATGAAGTCGGTGGTATTGTCATGGAGCAATCCTGCACAATGTTAGTATGCAACACACGACGAATGTACAAAAATGTTTCATAGTAATATTCATATTCTACATGGTATCTACAACAACAAGTGTTACGAAGAGTATTTATTCTAACATACCATGGCTTACATTTCTCAAAAGATCTTTGCCCCAAGTTCAATTGTCTATGCTCAATCTTAAATTTCTCGTAAATCTCTGTCTGTGTTATATCAAGAAGATGCTTAGTATGTGGTTCACGATCCTTTGAACCCCTTCTTAGTTTTAGTACATCCTTTCGGTTTGAAGAAGGCCTTGTGTGATCATGCCAAAAACTGTGCACTAGTCCCTTTACTGCATCAACTAGCTTCATGTCACGACGTGGCAACCGACCAACAAAGGCCCAAAAATCTGTCTGATCGGTTGTGTCAAGATGTTCTCTTCTAATAGAATACCTACGGAGGGTTTTTACGTTCAAATTAACTAGTTCGGATGTAGTCCTGAGAATACGAAGGGCCCTGATGTTCTTATCTGCAATTGATTGTGACAAGACACGATGAGCAGCATTGCGGTCCTTTGAACGTGTGTTCTTACCAATTTTACCAAATGCATCTACTAGGCTTTTAACTATATGAGAACTTGGTTCAGAATTCTTTATCATCTTTATCCCTAACTTTTTCCTAACAACATTCATGCTCCTAGATTTTAACAATGATAAAAATAATCTACATTTATCTCCATCACATTTAGAAACAAAATATTTATCAAGTATCTGTTGAGTTTGATAAGCAATACTACGTTTAGATAGCGTACCTTCAATGGAATTCATAAGTCTTTCATCAACTTGTATACGCTTCGGAGTTCTTCGACGTGTGCTTGCTAATGGAGGTAAGGGGGTTGGAATTGTACCATGTAGCGCATCACCAAGACGCTCTGGCGTTTCAGTAGTAGCTTGGTGTCCTTCATTCTCTTCCTGGTAGTTGGATGGTGGAAGTCCAACATCCTCATCCATGGTCTGTGGAAGTCCAACATCCTCATCGATGGTGTGGATAACATTCTCTTCTTCAACAGTAGGCAAAATGTCCAACGCCTCTCTGACTTCATCGCTTGTATAACCACATCCGGATAGCAAATTGGGTGTTTCTTCGTGAGCTTCATCTTGAGATGGTAACTTATCACTTTGACTTGAAGTGGGAATTGAAACATCCCCTAATGAGCACCTACGTTTTGCTTCTTGATTACTTCCATGGGGTGCTTGTTCAACAACTATTGTGGAAATTGAAGGTCCCTCTTGTCGTGGATTAACAGGATGAACCATGGTATCCTCTACAATTGGATTTGGATTAGTTTCCAAAGAAAGCCTCCGATTCATCATGTATATTCTTTTCTTTTCTTTCTCTTCTTCAATGACTTCTTGAGATCTCTTCTTCCTTGTTGATTTGTTTACTCGGTTACGTGCATTCCCCATCACCACAATGATCAGTTCAATATAGTTTGTTTTTGTTGCTCCTCAATTACAAGCTCTTCAATAATAAGCAAATGGAAGTTCTTCCTTGTTGGTCTTGAAGCTTGATATCTTATCTGGTGTGCTCCTCAAATATAGGCAAAATGAATCTTTCAAAGGCCTTATCTTTGGTGTTCTTCAATTGGAGATTCTTCAAGCTTGCTAATTATTTTCTTCAAATATGGCCATATAACCCAACACCACAGTGAGCAACCATGAAAGATGTCCTCAATGCTGCACCTGCATAAAAAAAAATGATGGAGTTGGTGTAGAATGTGAAAATTTTCAGACGCGGGCTCGTGTTGTTCGAAAAATCGCGGGATTGTTGCTTTCGTTCGGACAGAGTGAAGTTGCTCTCGGACAGCAACAGTCCATTATTTCTGGAGTTCCAAAACGTGTACGCGTTATAGAAATACAAAACGCATGCGCGATATGTAGTGAAAAAACACGAACGCGATATAGTCAAGCACAATAAATAGGTTAGGTGCACGGCTAGG
This sequence comes from Larix kaempferi, assembly GCA_027924585.1. Taxonomy (NCBI): domain Eukaryota; kingdom Viridiplantae; phylum Streptophyta; class Pinopsida; order Pinales; family Pinaceae; genus Larix; species Larix kaempferi. Next base: position 1,648,882 of record BSBM01000628.1, read on the forward strand.
GCAACGAACAAAATCAAAGAAAACTAATAATTTATATGATTGCATACAAAACAAATGTTTTGTATGGTTTAATACCCCCTAGCTCTCTCCCAATAATCCCTAGATACCCCCTATCTCTTTCTAAATATCTGTCCCTCATTCTCCCTACATGTTTCTTTCATGTTTCTTTCATGTTTCTTTCTCTCCCTTCAGCCATGTCTCTACCACCCCACTCTCCATCTCTCCACCTTCTCTTTATCTTCGTCATTATCCCTCCCTATAGCACTCTCTCCCTTCTTCTCCCTTAATCACTAACCCTCTACGCCTTTATCCCTCCCCCCTGCCCTCTCTGTCTTACCTTGTTCCTAGAGCCCCTCCCCCATAAAGGCCTTTAGACCCTCTTTTAAACATTAATCCCTAAGTGCATAAGTGCACAAGATGATGAGGAGGAGGAGGGTGATGACAATGAAGATGATCATGATGTAGATGAAGATGATAAAGATGATGAGGAGGAGGAGGGTGATGACAATGAAGATGATCATGATGCAGATGAAGATGATAAAGATGATAATGTTGATGAAGATGATGGTGATGATGATGAAGATGTTGATGATGATGGTGATGAATATGTTGATGATGATGGTGATGATGATGGTGATGAAGATGATGGTGACATGATGGAGATGTTGATCTGATGAGGAAGATGATGATGATGATGGTGATGATGGTGATGATGATGAAGATGTTGATGAGGACGATGATGGAGATGAAGATGATGATGATGAAGAAGATGATGATGATGGAGATGTTGTGTTGATGGGGAACCTAGAGATGACAATGATGATGAAGATGGTGATGGTGATGGTGATGGTGATGACGATGAAGATTTTGATGATGATGCTGATGGCGATGATGATGAAGATGTTGACGATGATGGTGATGGTGATGTTTAGATGATGATCATGATGATGTTCAGAAGATCATGATGGTGATGATGGTGATGATGATGGAGAAAATAACAATGATGGATATGTTGATGAGGAACCTGCAGATGCCAATGATGATGATGATGGAGATGTTGATGAGGAACCTACAGATGCCAATGATGATGGTGATGACGATGAAGATGTTGATGATGATGGTGCTAGTAATGATGATGATGATGATGATGACGAAGATGATGGTGACATGATGGAGATGTTGATCTGATGAGGAAGATGATGATGATGATGATGGTGATGATGATGAAGATGTTGATGACGATGATGACGGTGATGAAGATGATGATGATGAAGAAGATGATGATGATGGAGATGTGTTGATGGGGAACCTAGAGATGACAATGATGATGAAGATGGTGATGGTGATGACGATGAAGATTTTGATGATGATGCTGATGGCGATGATGATGAAGATGTTGACGATGATGGTGATGGTGATGTTTAGATGATGTTCAGAAGATCATGATGGTGATGATGGTGATGATGATGGAGAAAATGACGATGATGGATATGTTGATGAGGAACCTGCAGATGCCAATGATGACGATGATGGAGATGTTGATGAGGAACCTACAGATGCCAATGATGATGGTGATGACGATGAAGATGTTGATGATGATGGTGTTGGTAATGATGATGATGATGATGATGATGATGATGAAGATGAAGATGATGGTGACATGATGGAGATGTTGATCTGATGAGGAAGATGATGATGATGATGATGGTGATGATGATGAAGATGTTGATGACGATGATGATGGTGATGAAGATGATGATGATGAAGAAGATGACGATGATGATGGTGATGAAGATGATGATGATGAAGAAGATGACGATGATGGAGATGTGTTGATGGGGAACCTAGAGATGACAATGATGATGAAGATGGTGATGGTGATGACGATGAAGATTTTGATGATGATGCTGATGCTGATGATGATGATGATGATGATGATGATGATGATGATGATGATGATGATGACGATGATGGTGATGGTGATGTTCAGATGGTGATGATGATGATGATGATGATGATGATGGAGATGTTGATGAGGAAGGGGGAGATGACAATGATGATGAAGATGTTTATGGTCATGAAGATGATGATGATGGTGATGGTGATGATGATGGAGATGATGGAGATGATGGAGATGGCGATGAAGATGATGATGATGATGATGATGGTGAAGATGATGAAGAAGATGATGATGATGATGGATATGTGGACCTGATGACGATGAAGATGATGATTATGGTGATGATGATGAAGATGTTGATGCTGATGATGATGGTGATGAAGATGATGATGATGGAGAAGATGATAATGATGGAGATGTTGATGAGGAACCTACAAATGCCAATGATGATGATGATGATGGTGATGACAATGAAGATGTTGATGATGATGGTGATGGTAATGATGATGAAGATGATGATGATGATGGTGATGGTGATGGTGATGTTTAGATGATGATGAAGAAGATGATGGTGACATGATGGATATGTTGATCTGATTCAAGGAAGATGATGATGATGATGATGATGGTGATGATGATGAAGATGTTGATGATGATGATGATGGTGATGAAGATGATGATGATGAAGAAGATGATGATGATGGAGATGTTGATGTTGATGGGGAACCTAGAGATGACAATGATGATGAATATGGTGATGGTGATGGTGATGGTGATGACGATGAAGATTTTGATGAAGATGGTGATGGTGATGACGATGAAGATTTTGATGATGATGGTGATGGTGATGATGATGAAGATGTTGATGATGATGGTGATGGTGATGTTTAGATGATGATCATGATGATGATAATGATGATGGAGATGTTGATTTGATGAGGAATATGATGATGATGATGATGATGGTGATGATGATGAAGATGTTGATGATGACGATGATGGTCATGAAGATGATGATGATGAAGAATATGATGCTGATGGAGAATATGATGCTCACAACTCCCTCTAGTCTCTCTCTCCCCAACCATCAATCTCTCTCTCTCTCTCTCTCTCTCTCTCTCTCTCTCTCTCTCTCAAACACACACACATACACACACATTATGTCACTTTCCATTCTCAAACCCATGCCCCCTCCATCCATATCTATCTCCAACTTTCTCCCTCCATCCCTCACCCTACCTTCTCTCCCTCCCTCTCTCATCGCCTGTCTCTCACCTTCTATCCCTCCCTCATATTTCCCTCAACCTATCCCAATCTCTCCATCACTCCCTCTCTCTCCATCGCCACCACTCTCTGCATGTCTCCCACCAACACTTTCTGTCCCTCCCTTCCTATCTCTTATTTCGTTCTATCCCCATCTATCTCTCACTCCCTCCAAATCCATTCCTCCCCATTGTCCCTCTCCCTCCCTCGCTCTATGTCTCTCCCCCCCTTGTATTCTTTATTTCTCTCTCACATCCCCCTTGCCTCCATCCATTCCTCCTTGTCACTCAAGTATCACTTTCAACTTCTAACTCTATACCTCTTCAGAACCTATTCTACTCATAATAGTGCTCTCAAGCTCCACTTCCCTTCACCCCCTGTATCCCATCATGTTCTCATTCCCTTCATCTCTCCCCACTCAAGCTGCCAACATCCTTCTAATCCCTTGACCCTTTCCCACCCCTATTAAATATTAACCATAGATTCCCTTGACCCTTCCCCACCCCTTCTCAAATATTAAACAAAAATTCCCTTGACTTCCACACCCCCTCTTTCTCAAGTATTAAACATGTATTTTATGATTTGAATAACGCGAGCGCGTTTTGTAACTATATAACGCGTACGTGTTATGTACTTATATAACGCGTACACGTTAAGTATTGATATAACGCGCACGCATTATTTAGTTATATAACGCGTACGCATTATTTAAATCTAAAAGCGCGGCAATATTTTTGAATTTAAACAGGCCGAGTCACATGCTCACATGTCAACAATAATCCTATGTGTATGCTTTGGAGTTTGCTTCGGTAATTCCAAACCTGTGCTATGTTAATGAAAAACCAAAGCTAATTGGGTATTTCTTCTAGTTTCTGGAGAATCCTGTGCTTAGCCACTCGTTACAATATGCTACACAGAGTCATTTTTGACGAAATCTTAGACACAAATAGCATTTTTTCTGTAGATTCCAAATATGTAACTTTTATTTTGAAATATTAATTTTTCCTATTTTCTTTCAATTTCTTTTCTGTCCTACCTCCTTAACTCGTGAAACACATTGTTAGTGTTTCTTCCATAACTTTTTCAATTCTCAATCATTTCAAAAAAAAATTGTATGGTGCACAAGAGGACACTAACCTCCACGTTCTATGAAAAACCCATTTCAAGATTTTTGCATTAAGACCTTCAAAGGCTCTACCCACAAAAGAGGTACTATTTTTGAGGTTTGATCACTTAGACAATTATAAAAAAATTATAAAATTACTAATTTAATTTTCAAAAAATAATGGCGCTCAAGTGCTATGTGTTCTCTACATGCATGCCGATTTTTGTAGCTTGATTCCATCATTTAGGCCCTCAAAGGCTCTACCCACAAAAACATATACCTTATCATTTGCCTGAAAAATAAAAAGTGTCTATTAGGAAAAATGAAACTTGACATAGCTATGCAAATTTTCAATACATAAAAGTTATATATTCAGAAACGTGATTCAATTTCCTACATTTCATCTTTTTTACTCAATGCAAGATATTTTCCGTAAGTAAATCAAAAAATCCAAGTAAGTTGAGGGATGCCTGCTTTTTCAGTTTTCTATTGCATATAACGTGCCAAAAGTGACCCTCATTAGCTTGCACTGACCCATTAACATTAGTTATGATATTAGTTAAAAGTTATTGGACCCAACTTTTCACGGTATATGGTAATATTATAATATATTAATTATAGTATAATATTATATTATATATTAGTTATAATATTAATTATTATTACTGTTATATATTACATATGGGTCATGTATTGCCTAAAATATGGATGAGTATATTTGTTATGATATTAGTTAAAAGTTATTGAACCCAACTTTTCATGATGTATTGTAATATTATAATATATTAATTATATTATAATATTACTATATATTAGTTATAATATTAATTTGTTTTGTAAGTAAAAAGCTATAAAATTATATATTAATAGAAGTATTACAAAGCATAACCAATTGTCTTGGAGTTCTAGTATCTCAACTGAGTTTACTGTTAACTCACATAAGTACAGTCATCCAAAAGACCCCTCCCCCAAAGGAGAAAATAGGGAATAATAGAAAAGGACTATCAAAACTTCCCCTCCCCTGAAGGAGAAAACAAGGATAAAAAACTCTCAACATTAAGTCTTTTTGAAGCAGCTTAAAAACTAAACAAGAAGCACTAAAATTGTTTCTAAGGGTGCCCAACTGCACTATACTTGTGATGTTATTCATAGAGAGATGAATCGAAGACGAGTTAGGGAACCCAATTATCTCTTGCATCACCTGGACCAATAACCGATGAGGATCCAATCCATTCGTTAGCCTCATTGAGCTTTGGAAGGAAAGGGATACCCATTTTGTTGGCCATCACATCCACCTTCATGTGGAGTAATATGGTGTCAGCAAACAATTCTTTCCAAAAGGAAACTGGAATTTCATTGCCTTTCTCCTTCTCCTCACGTTCGAGCAAGACTCTTCCGCAGGAACCACTAGTCCCTTAATAGGGTAGACAGGTTGAGTTAATGACGTCTCAATCATCGTACCATGTTACCGCATGAGGGAATATCTGAACGACATGTGGGAAACATGGCACCTTGATATCCCTGGTCACCACGAAAAAGCGACGACTAATTAATTCATAATTGGGAAAGGAAAGCAAGAATTAATACAATATTAACTAAAAATGAATTAATCAAATAAGTAATAATAATAAACCAAATAATAATAATAATAACAAAAAGATAAACATTAAAAAAATAATAATAATAACAACAACAAGAAGATAAACATTAAAAACAATAATAATAACAATAATAACAATAATAATAAGATAAACATTAAATAACAACAACAACAACTTACAACAACAAAAACAAGATAAACTATAGAAATAATAATAATAATAATAAAATAAGATAAACATTAGAAATAATGAGAGTAAAATAAAATAAAATAAAAAGGGGAAAGAAAATAAAGCAAGCCGGTTGCTATAAAAGAAAGGAGGAAGGATCTTGAGAGATCTCTTCCTTGCAAAAAGAATTTTGGAGGCAGCTTGGGCTGCCACTCCTGTCTAGGTGACTGTTGGAGGGTGTGGTAGTGGTTCACTATTATATAAGTGGGGTTGGGATCCCCCTCAGTAGAGAGTCTGGTATCATAGTCCATTGGCTAGCAAAATATCATCAGCCCTATCACAGCTTGTGGGTCACAGGGGAAGAAGACTATTCTAGGGTATGGTAGAAATGAAACCAGTGGATCAAGTATGGTTGGGAATTGAACAAGGAGTTTGCGACGAAGGATTCAACAAATACTAGAAATTTCAGTATCTACTTCAACCTTCGATAACTATGGGATTTGACATGTATTTTGCAGTAATTGTTTTTGTGATTATTGTGCCTTAGAATAAAATTGGATGAATTTTAAATGCTGAAAGTTAGATCTGTTGGTTATAAGAAGAGGTATTATATATTTTTATTTGTTATATATTAAAAGGAAATAAAAATATTTTTTTGTAAGATTCAATTTCAGATCTATTTTGTGATTATTAAATATGTGCAATTGGATTTAGATGGGCCCCGGGAGTGGAATTACAAAGTTTCTAGAAAGCTTGATTATTAAATACGTGCAATCGGATTTAGTTGGGCCCGGGGAGGGGAATTACAAAGTTTCTAGAAACCTTTTACATGACTTTTAATTTAGGGTTAATAATATATTCCTCATAATAGAATTAAATCATGTTTTTCTATAGCATAATTAGAATCACTCATACTTCAATGCATACCTGCTTCCTTGTGGTCATAGCTTCTTCTTTCCATGCTTATAAGAAGGTAAACATATCAATCATGACCTTAGAATTTAAGCATTATATACATCAATCAACAACATCTTACTAATGTCTAACACATATTTATTATCACTTCTTCATGTTTTATGTTCATCTTTGTGCAACATGAAAATAAACAATATAAATAAGATTTGGTCTCCCTTATTAGCTGTGCTTAAGATTACTACAATTCCTCTTAACATTTAAGAAAATAATTAACTCAAATAGCCACTACCATAAAGTTTATTTATAACTAGAACAAGTTTTGAAACTTGGAATTTCCTTATTCCTTACTCCTTATGCATGATAATGAATAATTACACATGTCTCATACATCATTCACATACCTAATCATTTCACCATGCATTCAATTAAGAATTTCTAGTTTATGTAGTAAAATTTACATGTTTCGACTATCAATCATATCATTTAATCTATGACTTTTTTAAAAATATTCTAATATGCCATCATTAATCGATATTGGCTATAACATGTATGTCACTAGATTAAGCATTTGCGGCAATAATATTTGCATTCAAATAATCATTAACCATAGAGTGCACAACATACCTGCACATAGGCGATTCCATTAGGCCATTGTTTAGTTACTCTACTCTTATAGCACTTTTGATGTACCCAAAATCCTCTATACGTTTTTGGGGAAATGGGGTGAAAAAAAAATTCCTTTAACTTCATTCAACAGCCAAATATGTTAGCTTCATTGCTCATATGGAAATTTAATTTTAATTTGCATTCCTACATATAAGAAGACACAACAAATGATTCTCCCAAACTTTCATCATGTAATGGTGTTAAGGTTAAGACCTTACATTGGAATTTAAGAATTGAACCTTGCTTAGTTGATCTTAACATTCATTTAACAAGAAAAATAACACGAAGTCTTGGTCTTACATCCTTGCTTATCCTTTCTAGCACTAGTAGATTTACATCATATAATTATTCTCATACAAGATATTTACTAACCCTCTTTATGAGTCTCCTATGTTAAATTATTAATGAGACACCTACTTATAGCGAGTTTATGAAATAATCAATGTATATTTTAAATAATTATATTCTTATCTAGAAGAGACATACTAATCAATTATACCATCTTATTAACTTATAATGATTTAGGACTCTCAACCAAATGAAAACCATACTATTACCATAACACTTTATAGTACTACATGGTGATCTTACTTTTTTCATCTTTAACTTTCACATAGTCTAAAATTATATGATCATGTTTATGATCTATGTGTAACCAATCATGAACATGGAATACTATTTTAACTCATATAAGGTTTACTCCTTAAAATATCTCCAATATACACTTATGCAAAATTGTTGACACAAATCTGTCGATAGGGGTTCACTTCGCATAATGTCAAAAAAGCTCGACACAAACACCCATAGATACCATCCCAGAAAGGGTTGATCCTTTCCAACAACACTCGCAAGGTGAGTGAGGTCTCACCCGAGGCACGTAAGGGGGATGCAGGAACCAAGATTCTGTAGGTATAAGAGGAAATGCATCATTAACAGTTAATCACAGCATAACCCAAAGATCAACATAGTTAACATTTGCATCATAACATCATTATCACATACTAGTCATCTCTACGTAGTAACATATTATAGAAACATATTTAACCGATCTGAGATACATATCATAACTGCGACATTACAGGTCTAGCCATACTTCGACACAATAGATTTAATCATACTTCGACATGTCAACATATATGATCATACCGCAACATAATACATCATACTGCGGCAAAAGACATGCGAGACAAAATCATGGAAAACATTCCTTCTCATTAACAGTGGACGTCATACATCAATCTGTCTTACAAATCACCAGGCTGACAAAGATACAGATCCGAAAAACCCATCTCAAAACCTCTGATCAAATTCCTACAAAGAGAAATCGAACCAAGATAGATCATAATCATGTGAAGATAAGATCCGATAAGATAAGATAAAAAATGCCAAAAGGCTTACAATGCAAATGATATTTATAGGCTCACTGGCTATTACAAAATTGGTCCACTTTGTAAAGTTGACCTATCTTAATCACTAACTCTAACTAACTTCTACTCCGCTTTAACCGCTTTGCTCCGCTTTGTGATCACTCTTTACCCTTGTCGCTGTCCACTTGTCTTTTTTGTCGCTAATTGTACCAAAAATTATCTGAACTAGCCCTATGCCAATAGGCCCCCAACACAAACTTTTGGCTCACCCTCGAGCCACTTCATCTGGATGCTGCTGGTGTGATCACTTGTGCCTTAAATTCTTTGTATTCTATTTTAATTCAGTCATCTTCTTCCCTAACTGCAGCTTTAAGTGCTGTGCATTCCTTGACCTCTTGCTCCGTTGGATGCTCCCTTTCTTTCTGCTGCACTTTCTCCAAATTTTCCTTGATTTGTGTCAATACTGGCATTGCTTTGATTGCCAGCTAATCTACCTTAGATTGCAACTCGTCCAACTGCGCTATTGTTAAGATCCTAGTGGGAAGCCTTCACTAACATCTCGAGGTTTTGGTGTAACGGTTCGTATCATCTGGTATCAGAGCCTCCACCCAGGTTCAAGTCACAGAGTGGGTGGCAACGCCAGCATTGCAGTGTTCGCCCGAGGCTCGTACGGCGCAAAGGGGACACCACCGTACAGGTGCACATCCAGCCCAAAATCTGGACTGCGGAGCATGGTGGGATGTTAAGATCCTAGTGGGCGGTCTTCACTAACATCTCGAGGTTTTGGTGTAACGATTTGTATCAGCTATCCTCTGTTGTTGTCTTTATCGCGCCTTGTTGACATGTTGTTGCAATTTCTTCAATTCTGTCGCTTTTGTTATTTGCAAAAGTAGGAGAATTGTCTTTAGCGATCCCCTCAGTGTTTCTAACTGTGATTCTGCTTCCCCAAGTTGCACCTTCAAATTGTGCAACTGCTCATCTTGTATTAGGATTCCCCAAAATTGTGATACTTCCTCTGCTATGTGTTGCACCACTTTTTCCAACTCTGTGATCTCCGTCATACCATCCTCAATGTTGGTTTTATGTGCTTTGACTTATTCGAGTGGTGTGCTCGACGCCACCCTTATTTGCAATTCCTCATTAGCTTTTCTAAGATCCGCAATGACTGCGCCTAGCCTTAATGCCTTGGCCTCCGCGACCATCTCCTTAGATATTTCTAGCGCATCCTCACATGACATAGAGATGGCATGCTCTAGCCTCTTCATGTCATCCATTGCTTTTGTCGTTTCCTACATTGTTATCTCTTTTTCTTCGCGGATTTGTTCAATCTTCGCCTAAACACTTCTTAGCTACCTCTTATAATTGATCATTTGGTCATGTGTCAATGCTTCTCGCTCCTCTATTTCTTCGTTGGTCCCAATTTGGGTGCGATGAAGCATGAACATAGGAAACATATTAAGGTCGATACTTACAGTATCGATTCCGCGCAAGGCGAATTCCAAGTCTTCATTTCCTTTTGTGATTGCACCTGCATGATGTGCTGCTGAGTACCGATATCATTTTCGTCATGTCATACCTTAGGATGATTTGCCTCTACAAGCCCTGGCTACACCTAGGTCTCCATAACAACGTTACTCAATTTTGTAATAACTGCGACACTTGGTGGAAATATTCTGTCGCGTGCTGTGTTACTTTAGCTCAGTTTTCTTCCACCACTGTTTTCATTCTATCGATCAGTAGATTCATTTTCTTGTCAGGGAAACCAAAAGTAGTACTCCCTTCTCCTTTCTCCATTTTCCTCTTCGTTCTTGCTTCTTGTCGCTATGGTTCCAACTCCAAATCTGTCGGAGTGTCGCTCGACCCATCATGACTTCCGCTTCCTGACGGATCGTCCTCGCCTTCATATTTTTCCTCTGATTCCTTTATCTCATTTTATTTATTTGGCATGTCCGTCGGCTTTCCATCCTTTGGATCCGATAGTTGGTCGTCACCAACCGGGGTCTTCCATTCATTTGGCCATTCCGCTACAATGGTGTCCAACTATTCTTCAGTCATCTTGTACTGTGTGGTCAACCACTTATTTGCTGGATCTGCACGTGCTTGAATGAAAATTGCTTGAGGCCCCACAATAAGCCTTGCAATCTGTATATATTTATTTGTCGCGACCTATGTCAATCGCGGGATCTTCACTGCTTGTGTGCGCAACTCTTCCAGGTAGATATAGAATTGGATGTTTTTATCGTGTTGCCTATCCTTGTCATTCAACACCCATAAATTTTGATACTGTGCCCCTCGACACACTTTAACACTTTCTATCTCTATTCCTTGGTACTATGGTGGCTCCATCCACGCGACCAAAGCAATCAACAATAAGAGCCAAGAATAAGTAAAGGGCTTACCCTTTCCTGCGTTGTGACTGCGTCCTCCATTAATTTTTTTAATAAAAATAGTGACCAGTTCATCTGAACTCTACATGCACATTGCTCTGCTGATGCAATAACCCATGATGTGCATTGCTTGGGGCGGTTTTTTCGAACTAGCTTGATGGCCAACAAATTTGTTGTGAGCCTGACCGCTCGGTTGTTAATTGTGTCGACCAGGTAACCACGGGTGTTTTTTACTACCCCGTATTTGGATTTCATCTTTGCTTCTAGAGTCTTTTCGTTGTCTTTACCTTGAAAATACTACGATGGGTCTACCCTTGCCTTGGGTAACTCGGTAATCCTCACAATAAGATCCACAGTAATTGGGATCTTTCTGTCGAGCCAACAAGTAGCCTCCGTGGAGACAGACGAGCAACTACTTGATGCTTGCATTGACATCCACCGAGCGCCCAAAATGCGGCATGTGAATGATCAACAACAATCCCAATCGTTGTAGTCCCAACGCCCATGGCATTAGTTCCCTTGTAAATCGGCCTCCTTCTTCCTGAAATTTCTCCATAAACGTATGTTGGGTGCACTCGGGATATGCTAGAATGTCATGGTCACTGTATTGCAACTTGTGCAGCCGTTGCAACACTCCTCCGACAATGTGGACACCTTGCAGTGTCATTGGTTCCACTATATTATACTTGGAATTCTTCCCAAGTCTTATCGATGGAGCCCCTTCCCTCCTTGATGACACATATCTTGGAATGTCAGCCACGGTTAGACCTTGTTGCTTCCTGTCCCTTCCTCTAGCCATTGTCGCCTCTTCTTCTGCGGCCCATGAAGTACCCGCTTCCCCTTCTGTTGTTGCAACCTGTGTTGCGCTACATGTGATTTTTGTTCTTCTCTCTGTATCCATCGGTCAGTTGGCGCTTCTCTTCTTTCAAGATATTCAGGTCGGGGCCGATGCAATCTCTGATTTATCTTCGATAATGGGCGCCCTCGCAGCTGGTGGCTCATGTGTACTAGTGCTAGATATTATGTGAGCCATCGCAACTCTTCGACTTCAATCTTCTTAACTTCGCTCTCAGCTTTCTTTAATACTCTCACAATGCGCAATGGATCGGAATGTTTCCGTGCACATCCCTTTATAAATTTGGCTTCCCTCTCTTCACCCGTCAAGTCGATTTGGACAATTATTACCCAAATCCACCATCGATTTACCCAATATGGTGCAATAATTCGGCATTAAATGCATCTTTGTCCACTTGCATTGTCATCCACCACGTCTTAACTGCTTCATTTATTGCTCGACATGACCAATTGATAGTCATCGCACTCACCGGTTTGGACATTGATAGGCCCCAAACCTCGTTGTTGTTTTATGTATAAAATCAAACCTCGTCGTCGTTCCATCGACAGATTCCCAAACTACGCGGTGTGCCTTCTTCATTGTTCTTTTTCTCTTTCTTTTATTTTTCTTTCTCATCAATTTTTTTTTCAACCTTCTATCTTCGTTAGTGGAGGTGCGTTAGGCTATCCCGATAGGGATTTAGTTGGCTCCCATTCACTAAGTTCCTCAAAAGTGTTCCATCGAACTTTTGCAATTGAACTGCACCCCCATCAGTAATGTATTTTATGACATATGGACCAAGCCAATGCACTTGGAGCTTACCTCGTCTTTTTGCAAACTTGATGTCATATAGGAGTACCATGTCTCCACACTAAAAGTGCTTCGTCTTTACATGGTGATCATTCCATGCCTTCTATCGATCTTTTTCTACTTGATGTTGAAATCCTACAATGAAACGATCTTCTTCTAGTTGCAGTAGCTACACCAATTTTTCTTCAATAGCCCCATCATCGCTTATGCCTTTTGCTGCTACTATGTGCAGACTGGGGACAACGCACTCCATAGGAATTATTGCTTCTTGTCCATATACCAACTTGAAAGGGGTTTGGCCTGTCAATATTTTTCACATTGTTCTATAGGCCCATAATATCGTAGGAATCTTCAAGTCCCAGTCGTCGCAGTTTGTATTGCACACCTTAGTGAGCGCGTTCTCCAAAATTTTGTTCAGCACTTCAATTGCTCCATTCTCATGTCGATGGTATGGATTACTTCTTTTATGTTGAATCTGAAACTCCTCAGTCATTTCTTTGATGGTTTGATTTATAAAATACATACCTTGGTCACTCATCAATATCTTTGGACACCCAAACCTACTGACCACATTGTCAAAAAGAAATATTGTTGCTGTCGCAGTTGTGCAATCTTTCACTAGTGCTACTTCGGCCCATCTTGTTAGGTAGTCTGTTGCAATGATTATTAACTCGCACCTGTCTTCTTCCTTGGTGGGTTAATGAGTCCCACAAAGTCTACTTCACATTTTTCAAAAGGTTGTAATGTCAACTAGGGCACCAATGGCATCTGATCTCGTCGCGATGGTTTCCCCGTCCTCTGACATACATTGTAGCTCTTGGAGTAATCTGTTGCATCACCATGCAGTGTTGGCCACCATAAGCCATCTCTAAGTATCTTTCCGATGGTTGCACGTCCTCCATAATTCCCTCCTGCAATCCCACTATGAGCCTCAACCAACATTCTTTCCTTCTCATGTGGAAGGACGCATCGACGAAGAATTTCATCTACCCCCATCTTGTATAACTATCTTACAATGCATTGGAAATCAACCACTCTGGCAACTAAATGCTTCTTCTAATTAGTGGTGAACCCTTCAAGTGCTCTTCCCATGGCTAAAAACTAAAAAATATGTTCATAATGGTCGTCGAACATTCCAATCCTAAATAACTGCACATCGGGAAGACCATCGTCTATGCTACTTGGTTCCTCGCCCGATTCGATCCTCGACGTATGGTCAGGTCCTAAATTCAATCGTCTAGGATTCATGATTATTTCAAAGTCAAACTCCTGAAATAGCAACAACTAGCGACATATATCCCCCCCTCAACACAAGCTTGTTGACCAAGTACTTCAATGCTGAGTGGTCAGTAAACATCTTGAAGTGTCCTCCTAACAGATAGTGTTGGAACTTTTGTAATGCATATACCATAACCAGGCCTTTTCTTTCTGTCATTTTATAATATTTCTCTATGGTCGACAACTTTCGGCTAGCAAACACGATAGGATGGTCAATTGACCCTTCTCCAGGATGGGCCAATATCACCCCTAGTGCAACTGATGAATCATCTACGTGGACATGGAATTATTTATTCCAATTAAGGAAGGCTAATATTGGTGTTGCAACCATTATTTCCTTCAACATGTCGAGTCTCTTCTGACACTCAACGTTCGATTCAAACTCTGCGCCTTTCTTCAATAGATTCTCCATGGGCGCAATAGTCGCTGCATACCCCTTTATGAATTTTCTATAGTATCCTGTATGGTCCAACGTGGCCCTCAACTTCTTTACTATCATACGTACTGGTAAGTCAACAATGATTGCAATATTGGCTGGGTCAACCAACATACCTTCCTTGTAGACAATATGTCCCAACAAGAGACCGAATGGTGCACAAAAGATACACTTCTTAAATTTAAATATATTTGATGCTGTCGAAATCTATCAAGCATCATCCTAAAGCTCTCACCATGGTATTTAACTAATCCATACATAGTCCATTCATCCATATACACCGCCAAGAACTTGTGAATAAAATATTTGAAAGCAGCGACAACCAACCTTGAGAAAATTGCAGGGGCATTCTTGAGACCAAATGGCATTACTATGTACTGATAGCAGCCCCACTCTGTTACAAAGATAGTTTTGTGTCGATCTTCTTCCGCAATGTTAATTTGGTGATATCCTGAGAATCCATCTATGAATGAATATACTTCATGTCCTCTGACACCTTCAATTACTTCATCGGTAAATGGTGTGGGGAATGGGTCATGAAGGCATGCATCATTCAACTTCCTTAAGTCGACGCAAATCCAAACTTCTCCAGTATTCTTGTCCTAGATGACCATCGGGGTGATCCATTCTGACTCCTCGAGAGGCTCAATGATTCATGTGTCCAACATCCATTCTATCTCAGCCTTCACTCGCTCTTTGTATCTGGGATTCAATCTATATGGTTGCTGCTTCACTGGCTTAGCATATGGTTTGAGGGGGATCTTCATCTCATCCAAGTCCCGGAAATGCCCTTCATCTTAGGAAAATTCATCGGGAAAAAATATTGAAATTCATGCAATAAGTCGGTGACCTTCCCAATTATTGCATCATCCCAATAGTCTCCAATACTAGAAAACTTTGGATTTTCCACTGACCAAATATTCACTTTCTTAATTTTCAATGGTTGCTTGAATCTGTCTAATGGCATACCTGGTGCTTCAACGTCGCAAATTCCTTCAGAATCTGGGACATAGACAGCTCTACGATCTTTGTCATCATCAGGTCCTCTCGAAACATTGTAACATTCCATCATCATCTTTGGTGGTGCAGTCCATTGTGGTCCCATTGGTCTTTTGGTCGAAACTGTCTCAAATATCTTTTCACGGATTACCTGTAGCGTGCTGTCAATTAGAGGATTCTCATCGGCAAAACTGAATGTGTGATTGAAACTAGTGGTTAGATCCTCCCATGTATTTATTCCTCATCTCAGCTCTACTGAGACGTACCATCTCTGTGGTACTTCATCTAACATGTGGATGAATGCATGAACCCATTCTTGCTTTGGCCTCACCCCCCATGTGGCCTGACATTTTCCCAAATGATCCCTTTGGTCAATCCTTCCATCATATTTATTTCCTTTGTATCAGTCATTTTCCCCAAATATTACTTCCATTAATCGTCGACATTATTTCCAGTTTTTTATCGACAACTCATGCACAACCCACCACCTCCCCGGAGTGGCTTTCAATGCTTCTTCTAATGCTAGCAGGAGTTGTGGTTCTGATACTTTGTCTTCAAATTCATTGATGAAGGTTGCCAAGTTAGGTAGTACTTCGTATGTTGACAGATCACATGTTTCTGTTGCGACCCATCTCAGTGATTGAGTGATCCGCGTGCACTTCCTGAATGATACCTCATGCAACCGATTTTTCCAATTCTCTAGAGTCTCATCAGAGCTCGATGATGTCGAACTGATACTTCGCCACCCCAATTCTCCATTGACGGTGGGATTGATTTAATATTCTAAGACATTATAGATGTTTTCCCATCCTCCAGTGAGCTCATCTCTCATTGGTTCAACATATCTCTGTCCTTCAAGTGGATCAAGTGGAGCAATGCCCCTCTTGTCGCAGTTCTCAAAAGACATCATTCTTTTCTTGAAATTGATAACTGCCTGATTTTCCATTGCCTAGTCTATCCCCAACACAACAGGATATGAACCACTATTATCAATTATCTCTATGACATCAAAATATGCATATGTATTCAATCCTTCTACCTCGACTGGTAGATGAGGCAACCGACTAATTGGTGTAACCTTGATCTGATTTGCTAAATGGAGCTGTACAGGGGACCATACCAACTGTGGTTTTCACATCGCTTCCCATGTCTTCTTGGTTAGGATATTCACATCGGATTATAGATCTAGAATGATGGAATCCATATCATATGCACCGATCTGGGCATTCATCCTCATCTCCCTTCATGTTTTCTTCTTATACAGACGATTGACTACACGATCCTGTCGCCCTTCTTCTTGTTGATACAAGAAGCGAGCTATCTCTGCTAATGTTTCCTCATCCTTTTCTAAAGTTAAACAACTTTCTAGAAAAAATTTCAAAGTACTGACCTTTCCTGGTGACTTCTGTGACATTGTCAGATAAAAAATTGGCTGCATCCCATAGACAAGTTCTTTGTGGAATACAGGTGGCGATTGAGAATTATCCTTTATTAGTGCATCTTGTGCTTCCCAAAAAGTTTTCTTCTCTGCTTCAACATCAAATCGTACCTGTTTTTGGGTCGCGGACCAGACACTTGGTCATAACTTATCTTCTCCTATCACAACTCCTCCTCTGGTTACTACTTCGACATTCACTAGTTGACTTCTTACCTCAGCTGAGATATTCTGCACATTCTGAGCTGGATTCTAGTTTTGGTTCAGGTTCAGGTTCAGTTTTAGTTGCGGTGCCATCTTAGTCTTCCACTTTTCGATTAGCTAGGGACAATATTCGATGGTATGATCAGTTGCACTGCAATAGGTACACTGAGGGGTTAGATTTTGGAAATCCATATGATAGTGTCTGATCTGTCCACAATTATAGCCTGTGATTGGTCCTCAACCTCGACTAAAGGTTCCTCCACATACAAAAGCTCTGCCACAACCACTGCGATATCCTCCTCTCAATCCTCCTCATTGTTGGTTGAACTGTGGATGATTGTACTGCGGTGGATTATACTGCAGCTGATTATACTGTGGATGATTATACTTCGGCTGCATCGGATGTCCTTCTGCTTGTTGTTGCTCATCTCCTTTCATGAAGTATGTATCAATAGTCCTTTCTTGAAGCAATTCATATGCTCGACAATATTTCTCATCAAGGTGAACAAATCGACATAAGTTACAATACAGATTAACTCGCTTTGAAAAAACCTTCTATAAATACACGCATTCCTCTGAGCGATGTCCTCTTGTCTGATAAACTCGGCACCAGGGAATACCTCCTTGGCTGAGAGGATTGGGCGCAAAATATTGTAGATACTCGCAAAATTCATGAAACTAATATTGATGATGCCCTTCGGACTTGCATCGAATACACCATACCTCTTCACGAACTTCCTTCCCTTTCTTCATATCCTGCAGCTGACTAGTCAAGTTTGCTAGCTGCAACTGGATCTAGCTCATGCCAATTCATATTTCACCAATCTACGAAGCTTCGATCTTCATCGCAAGCTTCAAAGACTCCTCCTGAGATAAGATATTTTGTTGCATGAACGACATTCGGATGTGCGGTATCAATGCTGCAATAAACCATTCCTTGTGCTTCACATCACTCATCCCAAAGCTAACTTTAGACATCAGAGTTTTGAACCTCTGATCAAAATCCCATACCGACTCATTAGGGAATTGCTTTATCTTCTTCAATTTTGTGATCTACTGCAATTCTAATTTAGGATTCTTAAACTCATCGATCATCCCAGCTCGGATTTCTTCCAGAGTCTTCTGCGGAAGTCCTATAGTTACTTGTCTAAAATTCATGTACCAATCCAACGCATGACCTCTAAAGGTCATCGCCAGCTGTCCCTTCTTGATATCTTCATCCTGCACTTGTTTTACTGTCCACACTGCTTCACACAAGAATCAATATTACTTAGGAACCTATATCCCATTACCCTAAAAGAGAGGAAACTTCACGTCGATGCTCGCCATCCTTTGTTTTCTACTGGTGTTTATAGATCCCCTACTATTACTGTTATTCTGACACGCAGGACAACCCTGCGAAGAGCTCGTGTTTATTCCTCCAAATTTTGGCAAAGTGCACGGGGTTATGGGTACGTCATATCCTTGGGTTTGTCCTTCCTCAAGTTTAGGGGTATCCTCGTCTTCTTCTTTGTCACTGTAGGGTCGCTTATTCCCTTGTGGGCCCACTTCACAGTCCTCTGTTCCGGTCGCACTAGGACTCTCTCTCTCTCTATCTCAGTCCTCCTCTTCTTCTCTGGCTAGAACCTCACCCCACTTCTCAGGAGGCCACAATCTTCCACATCTTCCCTTATAATTTCATCGTAGCTCATTTCCATCTACATGACATCATTCTACCAGACCCGCATCTGCGCAGTACCCACAACCTCCACGCACCAGAGCTTTACTCGTTGGAGTTCATCTTCAATATTCATTTTTTACAAATGAGCATTTTGATCCACAATTGTAAAGAAAATAGGTACCTTCTTCTGGGTCCCTTAAAAAACTTCATTTCCACATCACTGTACAATATAACTGTATCAACAACAAACTCAGTAATGTACCCTTCCAAAATGCTATCCACCCAGACGTCGATAACTCTTGAAGCTTTATTGTTAACACAACTCAATTGATGGATCATTTCCAGGGTCCAATGTTCTGGCTCGCATCCTTGGAAATTATTCTTCTAATAAGTTAGGTTAGCCAACCATTCATATAGTAGTATAGGAAACTCACAGAAAAATACCTTGCGGATATCAGTATAGATGTAATTATGCAACCATTGGTCTGCCAACCATCTAGGGTTTTGATTTTCTTCCTCAACAAATTCTCGTGTCTTTTTGTTGAACCACTCCTCGATCTTTGGCTTTGTCGGATGCCACAACATGTCCTCTCCTTCTAGCACTAAGGTCCCGAAAATGGAACCATTTGTTGACACAGATCTGTTGACAGGGGTTCACTTCGCACAATGTCAACAAAGCTCGACACAAACACCCATAGATACCGGCCCATAAAGGGTTTAGCCTTTCTAGCAACACTCGCAAGGTGAGTGAGGTCTCACCCGCGGCACCTAAGGGGTCTGCAGGAACCAAGCTTCCACAGGTATAAGAGGACATGCATCATCTACTGTTAATCGTAGCATAACCTAGAGATCGACATAGTTAACATTTGTATCGTAACATCATTATCACATACTAGTCAGATCTACACAGTAACATATTATAGAAACATATTTAACATATCCTAGATACATATCATAACCGCGACATTACAGATCTACCCATACTTCGACACAATGGATTTAATCATACTTCGACACAACAGATCTGACCATACCACAACATAATACATCATACTGCGACAAAAGACATGCCATAAAAAATCATGGACAAAACATTCATTCTCATTAACAGTGGACTTCATACATCAATTTGTCTTGCCAATCACCGGGCTAAAAAGGATACAGATCCGCAAAACCCATCTCAAAACCTCAGATCAAATTTAATACAAAGATAGATCGAACCAAGATAGATCATAATCATGCAAAGATAAGATCCGATAAGATAAGATAAAAAGATGTCGAAAGGCTTACAATGCAACTCATATTTATAGGCTCACTAGCCGTTACAAAATTGGTCCACTTTGTAAAGTGGACCTATCTTAATCACTAAGTCTAACTAACTTCTACTCCGCTTTAACCTCTTTTCTCTGCTCCGCGATCACTCTTTACCCTTGTCGTTGTCCACTTGTCTTTCTTATTGCTAATTGTACCAAAAATTCTCTGAACTAACCCCGTATGAACCTTTAATAGATTTCCATATTGTACACTACTAGGAAAGGACCTCTTCATAATGATAACATCTAGTTTAGCACAACACAATAATTCCTCATAGTATTTATCAATACCCTTATTATTTCTTGTAGAATGTAATTTAGTAATCATTGTTGTTATAGACCAAGACCATTATTATTTCTTGTAGAATGTAATTTAGTAATCATTGTTGTTATAGACCAAGACCATTATTATTTCTTGTAGAATGTAATTTAGTAATCATTGTTGTTATAGTTGATTGCCACGATGGTTATTATAATGTTCCCACAACGAAATATGCTAACTCAATCCTTTGATATATAAGGACCACAAATTTATACTTGATAAAATTCATAGCTTAAATCATAAATATGAAGGTTAACCATGTTCTCTTGGGAGTTACGGTTAACTCCTTAATCAAAATACGTTTCCAACCATTTTTATTATCAAACATGGAATTTGTGTACCAAGAAGAACATATAAATGAAATAAGGAACATTACATATGTTTATACAGGATCATTGAATTAACAAAAATAAAATAGATCTTTCAACGGACAATAATACATGACGGTTGTAAAACATTTATATGAGTTTAGTGGACAAATGAGATTGAAGGAAATTGAAGGCTTGATTGCAACGTTTCACCTAACCTTCTAGCTTTATCTCTGGCATATGTTTTTTCGCCGAGAGGCTACCCCGAGCTAAGCAACGAGTCCACTAACATGCAGGAAACATGATAAAAGGAATTTGTTACAATGTTCCTCAAGCGATTGGATCGCAACAAATATCGACACTAAAGTTTAAGAGGTTGATTAATAACTCTAAAGCCCCACTCTTAACCAAGCTCAACTTACACATAATAATCCTAACTCTTAGTAATGAATTCTCCTTTGTGTTTAACTCTTACATAATGAACTTGACTCTCATACAATAAGACATCAAGCAAATATATAGTATGATGAGTTCTCGAATACTTCATGTATACATATAATATTGTGAATTCTCTTCTTTAATAGAAAATAATGGAAAATAAATGTATATGATATATCTATACTGAGCACTTAGCTCTTAATGGTTACAACCTCAAATATGTCATCTATTGATCCTTTGGATCTTGTGGAAACCCCATGCAACACTAAGTAGAGAGATTTTTCTCTAAAATAAGACTCATCACAATGACGTACTTAAAAGTCATGTGTGTCAATTGAAAAAACTATTACCTTTTTATCACAACAAGAAACAATGTATGGATGCAAACTATGGAGTTGTTTTCCTATAGTCGGAAGAGAATGATAGGACTAGGGAATATTCTTGGGAATAAATCTCGATAAGAAAATAACAATAAGGTTGTATTATAAAATAGAAAATAAAAACTCTATCTTTCAATACTTTATATAGAAAGTATGAGAGCTCTTTGGCATGATCTAAAAAAATACTAGAATTCAATGTTTACAACTAAAACAAGTTATACAACTTGACGACAACTTTATACTCAAAATGAGAACTCTAGCCATAAAAATTCACATTTATGCATAAAAAACACCAAAAAAAAACCCTGAATCAAAAAGTGGTGATACTGGTAGCACCACTATTTTTTTGTGGTTAAAAATATAGAAATTGACAAAAACAATCATTATCATTGTTTACAAAAACCTTAAAATCAAGCCCTAATTAAATTGAAAACTAATGCTATCGGTAACATACTTTTTCAAAATATGGCATTATTATATCATTGTATCATAATTTAAAATTGTATTTTATAAATATCTTAGTAACACTATATAAAACTAGCACTTAATTAAACACAAAGTATTCAAGAAATTATTTGACCATTTTTTACATGTAAAATAAAAGAATTTATGATATTATTCATAATAAAATCATATATTAAACCATAAAAAGTAAATGTTATGATATTTGGGGGCATAGGAGAGAAAACACAGTATCACCCATTTTCTGGGGGCTAAAATTACAACATTTTGGAAACTATGGGTAGTAATGTTGCAATCAAAACCCTAAATCTATCCCTGAATTGAAAAATGGACCTACTAAAAACACTATCATTTATATTCGAAGCTAAAATTTAAAAAATAATAACTTAACAAAATAAATTTAAAAAAAAAAAAGTGAAAATTCAAAAATGTAAAATTTACATCCTTACCCAAAAGAAACATTTATAAACAAAAATTTTTAAAACTAAATCTCAAAAAATATTAAAAAAATTGTAAAACAAAATTAAAATAGAACACACATTTCAAATTAAAAAAAAAAAACATTTAATTTTCTTTTTTAAACTTCAAACCAAAAAATGTTGACTATAGATTTACTCAAGTGAACATTACTATAAATGGATATGAGTATGAAACCATTTTACTCATATGAACATTAATTCAATCTCAGTGGACAGTAAAAATCATTATCAACATAATTTTAAGTGCAAGGATACAAAACCATGAACAAAGGACACTAGAAGTTAAGGAAAATGGAAGAGAAAGATCTCTAAGCATTTTTTTTTGAGCAAGGAGTTCAAAATTGTATTGTTTGCTTTGTATCTACTACAAAATTATAGTAAAATGAAATGAGAGACATCATAGAATGATTTTTAAAGAAGGAATCATGAACTCATCATACTCACTATGAAATCTTTTACATTTAAAATTGTGCCAATGAGTGTCATATATTGCATGTAAACTCAACCGCATATAAGGGTGTTATGCCAATCCTAGATTTTATTCTTGCACAATAATGAGTGTAGCTCAAATATACATTTTCTAAGTGGCAGTCAAATAAGTTTACTTCATTTTTATGAACAGTGGTAGCCCTTGCACTAGGTTTTTTACAATTTTAAATGTGCATGAAAGTTGTATTTAAAAGTTTGGTGCACAAATATCATACAACACAATAGCTAAGAACCAAATCGAATATCAAACATAGAATGTAACTATGTTTCCATCAAAATAAATTCGGTCAAGAGAATATGACAGTTTTGAGAAATCAAGGGTAATGATGCATGGAAAATCAGGTTTGAAGCAAGGATATATTAACCTTTACATTGCTTGAAGTGTAGGCAAGGTGAGGAATAGAAAAAAAAGGACCTAAGAAATATTAACTAGTGAATAACTGAAATACTAAATGAGTGGGTAGATAGTAAACCCACTAAAAATGTAACAAATTCTCAATTAATTTAACTAAATCTAAACAACATCTTATGTAGAATGGTTGTCATGAAGAAGGTTTCGACTCAAATGCCTAAATATCCATGCAATACACATATAATAGTGATGCATTCCATTTGAAAATTTTATGAGGGACCAAGTCCCACAATATATTCAAGGCCTCAATGCTTGAACTCACAAAACCCATAAGTTCATTAACATGACTCTCTTATATCCTTTTCCTAGGACACGATGAATACAAGGCTTCATAATATTAAACTAAAGGAAAAAAGACAGGGACTAAATGGTGGATGGGAAGAATATAATACCAATGCAGTCATACCCTTACTGAATCTCTAAGGCATGCTCAAGATCCCTTCAATCATGCAATTGGATAAGTAAAGACAACTTGTTCTATTAAAGGAACTAGATAGAGTTCAAATTGGGAAAGAATGACCTCCCACTAAGTTCTTGACTACATCCAAATATTCTTTGAGAAATAACTCTAGCTTTAACCTAACACGAACTTCTAATTAACATATCTTATACTAGCTTATATTAAAACTATGATTGAAATCAACTTAAAAACATAACTATAAATAAATCAATAGCTCTAACCATATCAATATGTACTATGATAATAGTAAATAAACGTTGTTGTATACAAATTAGGAGAGGGTTTACAAAACATGAAATATTTTAGTAGAAACAAATGTTTACAACTCTATCAATTGGAAAATACAAATTAAACAAAAGCGCACCCAAGTGAAAAAACAATTTACATTATATACAACCCTATATGAGGAGCGACCTTCTATTTATAAAACTTGAAGCATTTAATTTTCAATCACAACGTTTATGATAACTCTACAAGTTAGATGAGGAGGTTCTTATAATACAAGTTCTAGTAGAGATAGGTGTATGGGATGATAACCCATTTAAAATTGTAGATGTAGATTGAACCTCCCCATTTGAGAGAGGATATGATATAATATGAATCCAAGAAGTTCATTTTTATTCTATGTTTCTATTGAAATATCCTAACCCTTTGGTTTCATTGCTCAATAGAAACATAAAATCACTATAAAAACCAAGAGAACACTAACCAACACACTTCATCAGACAACCATTGTGGGAACATCTTATATGGGTGCAACAAACAAAGAAATTATAAAAAATAATAAGACTATATCCAAGGCAGGGGAGGAGTTGACAACCTTGCTGGGGGATTTAAAATTCAGTGGATAACTGCAATCCTAATCTCTCAATACTATGATCCATTTTTTCACTTAATATCATATATCCACAACGACCATTAAGAAAGAGCAGGAATTTTTTCTGTCAACACCATGAAATTATCATTCTAGATGCTTACCATAATAAGTAGGATTAGATGCCACTCTATTTTTTAATAGAATTAATGAAGTGCCCGCTATGACTAATGGAACAAAAAACCACCTTCTTTCTCCCATTACCAACATCTCATCTCTAAGCATTCTGGTTCTTAATATTTATGTTCTTGAGATTCCCAATTCTCTGCATTCAATTGTCCCAATTAGGGATAGCAAAGGGAATTTCACATCTTCACTCTGTCCTAAGGTAGGCACATTGTAGACACATGAAAAAGAGAAGAAAGACGGGGTCAATGCATCTCTTCTCTTTGATGTTGTCCAAACTCTGGGAAATCAATGTTTACTTCTAGGATCGTTGAACATCACCAACAGTTATTCCCATTGACCCTCTTCAAAATCCATTCTCATATTTATCCTTCTCTATGCATATTCCCACCACTCTATCTCTACTGTAGAAACAAAATACTTCTCCATCTCCATGCACATTCCCCGATGTCTTAACTTCAGTAACTCCCACTGCTCCTTTAAAATATTTTTCCATATTCCTCTGCAAATCGTTGCCCACTTGGACAAGGAAAGTGAACAAATCGGTGAAGCCCCCATGATTTTTCCTTCAACCTAGGGTTTTTCCTTTCCCACATGTTAGTCCTAGAGACGTTCTAAAGCTGTTTTTTAGAACTGTGCTTGGGCATCAATAATCACTTCTGAAAACTTTTACTGAATCACAACATAGCAGACAGAAAAAATATAGAATTCCGATCTTGAAATATTAATGGGAAGTATTCCAATGTGCCAAGAAATCGGACTTTTGAGTAGTAAATGGAAATGGAATGGTGCAAGATAAAGGTACTATGAAAGTAAATCTTTATTTTACATTTATAGAATGACGTGTTGAGCCTGAGAGAGGAATTCAACAATCCTAACACAATGAGACATAGAACAATACTGAATAATACGAGGATATAACTTCAAGATAAATCAGCATGAATACTTCAAGTACTAGTCACCATAGAAGAAATACATTTAAGCATAAGCACTCCTACAAACTCAGAATAACTTTGCAGATCATACATAAACGGAAGAGATGAAAACAATAGAAGGTACTAACTGTGCACATCAAAACTTTGAATCCATCAAGCTCCAAGATAGGGCAAAAATATGTTTCTCTTTATATTTGATCAACCATCTGACATAGAAGTAATACTTCTTACATAAGAGAGCCGACCCTTTGGCCAATGCCTACTTGGCTATATATAGCCTTCCTATTGTCTAAACAGAATTTGTTACAATCAGCTATAGCTCAATAGCTTAGAAATTTCAGTTTATACTCCTTAACAAAGTCTGTTACAATTATCAGTCATAGGGGATTTACTGGTTATCCTCATGACTGTGACCCGGGATCACCTTTTTAACAAAGTAGTACGTTCGGCTAGACGACGTTCGCATCACATTAAAATATAAGGTATTGGCGACATAACGTCCTTCAGAGCTATGAAGAACCTTTTACACACTAGTTGGACCACCTACGGCCTGAAGAAGACGTAGCTGCGACCATATCACTGAAAATTACTGCTTTGCAGACCTCTGTTGCTTCATTCTCCCATCCTGTCCAAGCCCTTTGCTCTCGGATCCTACTTTCGATGGGACAGAAGCTTAACTCTAACGCCGAGTTGTGGAACAGGACCTGATGTAGATACTGCTTCGTTAGAAATGCTTAGGTGCTACCACTCCATCATCTGATCATCCTTTGCTGGGACCGGCATGTCCCCCTCTTTTGTGCTCCTGCATACGGAAGGCCCATCTTCATTTGAACTAATGAAATAGCTGAACCTTCTTTAGACATATCAGGTGAGACCTCGGGTTTGTCCTGCCTGACTTCCTGCGGGTGTGCATCTATAGGCTACTCATGGACGCTGGTCGTTCGAACCCCTGGTGCTCCTGGCGATCCTCCTCTCGAGATGAAATGAGCCATTAAAAGACCTTGTCACCCGGCTATCCGAATTTAATGAACCTAAAACAGTCTACACGTCTTCGGATTCGTGTCCCGGACCGGTGAAGTGCGGGAGTCTCAATATACAAAATGAGCTAAATCGGGGTATTTATAGAGTTGTCTGAACTGTCCTTGGAGAGCGAGCCTGTACTACCGTAATAAATTCCTGACCACCCTTTCGAGCTTCGCACACTGGGGGTGAACTGTATTTTGTACGGTGCCAGTGGCATAAATGATTGCTGGGGAGAGTCCCTTCAAGGTGACAGGAAAAGATGACAAGACAAAAACTAGTAGCGGTTTTCAAGTCCCTTGAAAAGTGGTTTTGGGAACCCACTCCAGGGCCCCTGAATGATCCTAGGATTGCCACATGGAGGCAGCGGTTTTGGATCAGGGGTGAAATAAGTGTGGTAAAATTCTCGCGACTTTAACCCCTTGATGCCCTTCTGCCCGTTGATTTGCTGTCAGGAAAACTCTAGATCTAGGCCAAGAAGAAGCAAGTCCCTTAGGATGGGTCCCGTCTGGCATAAGGCCTCCCTACCAGCTGCTTTTAAAAACCGCCATGACGATTGGGTGGTTTTAGGGCCTTTGAAAGGTGGTCTGTTGATACTGCTGTGGGGCCCCTGAAATTCTTTGAAGCAGACACATGTCAACAGTAGTTTTCTATTAGGGACCATCTGGACTAAAAAACATCAAAGCCCGTCGAGAGTCCTAACTGTGCCAGCTCTAAGCTGGCTTATGCCGAACCTCTCCAATCCCCGACCACATATCCTCCGGCTGCTAAGGCATGAAGTATTTAGCTTTATGCGTGTCTTTTGCTGCTCTAACTCCTTTCTCTGACGTCTCCCTTTGATCTGGCGATGAACCTCCTTTCGATTGATAATATTACTAACACCACACTTAACCTGTCTCCCTTGAGATGAAAGGGTAACCCTGTTGGTTATCGTGTTTCTAGCAAATGCAGATCCCTAACGTATTTTTCAAAATAAAAAAAACACCCTCTCAACAATGGAAATAGAAAAAAAAAGGTACCTAGAACTAAAGGGACTGAGTAGATGGATATTTGGTGAGTGTATGCTTCACACGTTTATGCTTTTCGATCTTCGATTTTGAGGGAAATGCCTCATTGTTTAACTACCGATCTGTGCCATGGGATGGAAACCAAGGGTGCAGGGTAGGTGTTTTCTTGCTATCGTGTTTGGTCTTTAACAAAGAGTTTGTGATCCATTACCATATCAAGTGATTGATAAAAAAGGGAAACAAATTTTAACAAGGGTCATAAAAAATAGCAGCAAATTTTCTATCAATGCCATGAAATTACTAGTCTATATACCAGTCTGGATACTTACCACAATAAATAGGATTGGATGTTACTGCATTTGTTAACAGAATCATTGAAGAGCTTGTTGTGACTAACATAACAAAAAAAAACCACCATCTTCCTCCCATTCCCAACGTCTTTTCTCTGAGCATTCTCGTTCTTAAGTTTCGCATCCTTCGCGGTTCCCATTGCTCTGCATTCCGCGTATGTTTTTTGTCCAATGGCAGACACACCCAAATACACATGAATAAGAGAAGGAAGCAAATACATATAAAGAAAAGAAGGAAAATAGATTCCCCTATAAAATCCTTGGATAATGCAAAGTTGGACAAATCGTAAGCAATTGAACTAGAAGACATGTTAAAAAACACATAGACAAAGCAAAACATGAGAAAAACAGAGCATTCAGGAAAAAACAAAAAGTTGTATATCATGATCCGCTAGTTGTAGTTTCGATTCGAGAGGGTCTTTAAAAAAATAAAGGGTTTCTATCATTTCTATAATGATTGATGTCCGCTAAGAAGAAACCCATATGAGGTGCTTAAACGATAAAATTTTACCTTCTTTGATCCTTTTCACGGTGGATATGAAGGAAAAAGAGCGCTGCTCGATGCTGAATGAATTCCAGCCTCACAACATAACCAACGCAGTGAATAGTGGGGGCTAGAAATGCCCAGAACTCCTCTTCTCCACGAGCTTCAGTTGCAACGCAATTCTCTTCTTCCCCCTTTTTAATATTATGTTGCATATAAAATAGTCTTACCCATCGACTCTCCCTCTGATGTGGCCTCTCCCTTCTTGGTGACTTCTTTGGCTCTTCTTCATATGTAGAACTCTTCACCATTGATTGATGGCAGTGGCTCCTTCACTCACCATCGGCTCCTTCAACGTAGCTCTTCAAAATGATGACTGCCCTTCATTTTCCCTTGCAGGATAGGTTCTTTCCCTTCGAGTTGGGGAACTCCATGAATCAGGAGAATGAGAAGATCATGAGCCAGCAATGCAGCCGTCGAGCAACTGGATATTCCTGTAGAGGAAAATAAATCACAAGGTTTTCAGGGTTGCCCCTATATTTCTTCCTCTGAAGCGCCAGTAAATGAGAAGGTTTTAAACACGCTTGTAAATAAAAAAGAGAATCTCACTTTTGAAACCGTGGGGCTAAAATATAAACATAATTAAATTATTAAAAAAAAAAAAATAGTTTTGACACGTGTGCTCCATTATGCTTGACATTCAATTAATTTTCATATTCATAGGGTTGTTGGAACTTGGTGTTATCATAACTACTACAGCCACTTAACTCGTGGTTAGTGGACATCAATGGGTTACAAGTTAAGTGTCATGGACAAGTTATCTTTTACTTGTTTTCTATGCTTAGTTGTAATCACTTATTGTCTATGCCTCAACTACTTGTTACCTTCTTTTAGTTAAATGGGTTTTTTGTCACTAGATGTTAACCATGCATGCATGAGATATGAGTTATCCATGCATCAACTACCAATTATTTTTCTTTTTTTATAATTTTTTATTTCTAATTTTGAACAACAACCATAAAATCAATTTGGACAGTACACTTGTCCCATCCTCCTTCAATCTAGGAAAAGCGTAGATGATAATCCACCCCAAATTCTAAAATATATACACCTATCGATATAACTAGCAGTGTAACTAAGAATCCCCTTGACAATGTTTAAACATGTATTAAGGATTACTTTAGGTATTGTGTGAGACCCCCCCAAAAAAGAGAACATTGGTTCTTATAATTAAGAATGAATATTCTTGATTGGAAAGATGTAGATATGGTTATAAAAGAAATAGGACTCTATTAAAGTAAATAAGTAATATAATTCTAAGCGGACAATGTAACGGTTGGTTGGGATAATGAATCCCAGCCCACCCGAGTTGAAATCTAGCCAGCCCTTAATTCCTTAAAAAATACCAAGGCTGTCATTTTCTGGTGAAAAAAAATAAGTAATATGTGTTTGATACCATCATTACCTGCGATCCAACAAAATCCAAGGATTATTATACAAAAGGACCTTATACACAAGCGTTAGTTATATGCTATTTCTATATCCACGTATGATTTACTAACTTTATCAAAAGTAAAATTAGTTATCTAGTTATTACAAGTGTTCTTTATAAATGGAAATGTCACAGTAGAATACGTAACAATTAAAATTATGAATATTTTTATATTCAAAATTATAAGGTAACTTAACTTTTTTTTGGAAAAGACATAGTAGTCTTAACATTTTTGTTGTCTATTGGTTTTCTTGCTGCATTTTCAAGAGTCTTCGAACCCCTACATTTCTTCGAATCCCACTAATCTAATTAAATTTAATTAATAAAGCACTGTGCATTCTTCAAAAAAGTAGTTTGGTTCTATCTTCAAATATAATAAAATGGTCTCTTTTTTCTACATGAGTTTTTAGGAGTCAAAATGATATTATCATTCGTTATACTCTCGTTTAAATAGTATTGTTTGAAGTTTATGTATATTAGGTTTATCATAATTATGAATAAACATTTTTATTATTTATAACTTTCAAAATAATATATATATTAAATTGTTTTAAATTATAATAATTTCTAGTAGTGCAAATTATAAAAGTGGTTGCATGGATATTATGACTTATGGCAAATGAAAACAATGAAATATAAGATAAGAGTATTCAATAATGTTGGAGGAGGTTGTATATAAAATGGTTGTAAACATTTCTCAACCATTTTATTGTTCTTTTGAAGTTGGTTTCTCAAGGGACAATTAGTTAACTTACATAGTGGTAAATATAGTGTATATTAAAGAGTGGTAAATATTGTGTATATTGGATGGTTTTTAAAGCAATTTATGTGAAAGAAAATTGTTAATCTAATTCCACTTGAGATTGTATTTTGTGTGAAGTAAACTAAACAATTGTTTTAAATTTAACATTAAACCCCATGCTTAAAGAATCAAGTTGCTAACATTAAACCTCGTGTTTAAGGAATCAAGTCACTGATGTTATCCTAGCAATACAAATTATTCCATGTGAGGCAGAGGCATATTGCCAATGGCAAGTAATAATTCAAAACTCTATGAGGAGAGATAATATTCTAGTTATGTATATGACCACTATCTAAACTTCCATTGTAAATACAGGATGTGAATTATGACTATGATTTGAATGTGCAATATTTCAATGTTGAGGCCTCCTTGAATTCAAGAATTCTTGGCATTATGAACCATGAGTGTGTTGCTAGGCTTTGGCTAGGAATGATAATATGAAGAAAATGTTATGTGTGTATTGATAGTACAATGGCTTGACTTTTTCCAGTGGCATGAATATCCCAAGTGACATAATAGTCAAGGATGTTGAGAACTCTTTTGTCGTATGTGAGGCATATTGTTAGCAAAATAGTAAGAACTCTTTTGATTTGGTTCAACAACTCGATGAAAAAGTGAAGTTGAGCTCATGTTCTATGTTTGAAGCAAGAAAAGAAGATGGTGTAAGTAAAAAGTTTTGGATGGGTTATAAATCCTTATAGCTATAAATTATAAGTTTGAATTAAGGATGTTTGTTATTTGCTAAGAGCTCAATATCATCATATTAAAGAGTTAGAATTCAAGTTCCAATATCATAAATAATAGGATCAAACCTTTGTGCAATAATGAATCTAGCTGGTGAATATTTCTTTATTTTGCTGATATGAAAACTTCCCGCCAAGTTTAATCCAAGAGGAGGAATATGTAGTGTCCCATATTGGTTGGTCCAATTGGTGACACTCGAAGGGGTGCTTTTGATGAATTAGTTAATCGAATATATATAAATTGCCAGCTTTGAGTATATGCATAGATGAATAGGGAGTACTTAAGAATATGTAAGGTTGTATATGTATGAATGTGTGAATCTTAGTGATTTTGATTAAATACTTGATAAATGTATGTTTTTTCTCTGCATCTAGTTAGTGATGCAAATTGTGACATATGAATGGCCCTTGCTAGGTCCTCGAACGAAGTTGAGGGACCTTTTAGATGCAATCCTAGTTTTGCGAAACCCATGAAATTTTAATAAAACCAAAATGCTCAAGTGTTTCTTTGAAATAGGCATGGGCGGGCTTGAGCATGCCATGTCCTCTTACACGTAGGATAGCAAACAAAAACGGCAATGCATTTTTTAACTACAAAACGCTCGTGCATTTTGTAAATACAAAATGCTCTAGCATTTTGTAACTACAAAATGTTAGAGTGTTTTATAGTTACAAAACGCTACAGAGTTTTGTAACTACAAAAAGCTCTAGCATTTTGTAGCTACAAAAACACTAGAGTGTTTTGTAGTTACAAAACTCTCTAGTGTTTTATAACTAAAAAATGATCTAACATTTTATATTAAATATTACTTCCTTAACCTTCTCTCTATCCCTCCCTCCCTAACTCTCTCTCTCCCTCCATATCTCCCTCGTTTCTCTCTATGTCCCTGCCCCTCCCTTCCTCCATAACTCTCTCTGTCCCTCCATGTCTTCCTCCTTTATCTCTATGTACCTACCCTCCCTCCCTCTATATCTCTCTCTATGTGTCCTCCCCCATCTCTCTCTCTCTCTCTCTCTCTCTCTATATATATATATATATATATATATATATCCCAATATTTTTCTCTCCCTCTCCCTCCCTCCCTCCCACTCTCTCTCACTCCATCCCTTTACCTCTATCTCTCTCCCCTTCCCTCCCTCCCCCTCCATATATCCCTCGGCCTTGTCTCTATGTCCCTACCCCTCCCTCTATTTATGTGTGTGCGTGTGTGTGTGTCCCTCCCCATACATCTCCCTCTCTCATCTCTACATACATCTCTTTCTCTCTATTCCCCCCTCTTTCTCTCTCCCCCTCCATCTCTCTCCCTAACTCTCTCTTTCTATCCCTCCCTCCCTAAATCTCTGTCTCCCTCCCTTCCCCTATATCTCCCACCATCCCTACAAATCCATCCCTCACTCTATCCTTCCCTATATCTCCCCCCTCCATCCCTCTATATCATCTCTCCATCCATCTCTTTCCCTTGCCCCCCTTTGCTCCCTCTCTCTCTCCCCGTTACAGGGATAGTTAGGGATTAATTTATGTTTAGGGAATAGGTTTTTATGGGGTAGGGGCTTTGGGGTTTAAGGAATTTAGGGCTCAATTGTTAGGTGGCTATGGTTTAAGAGGTTAGGGGTTAAGGCCTAAGTAGTTAAAGGTTTGATTGTTTAGGGGTTAAGGAATTAGGGTTTTAGGGCTTTAGGGATTTTGGCTTTAAGTGTTATGGGTTAGGTTGTATAGGGGTTAGGGTTAGACTAGGTATTAGGGGCTAGGAGTTGTGGGATTAGAGGTAAAGTGGTTAATGGGTTTAGGGTTTAAGGGATTTAATGCTATGGGGTTAGGGTTTATGAGGTTAGGTGTTAAGGATGAAGGGTTTAAAGGATTAAAGGATTATAAGGGTTAAACTAGAGCTTAGAGTCTAATGCACAAGCCTAAGTGAGAGTGCCCAAGCTGAGAGAAGAGTGATCAATCCCAAAGGGGGCTCTCAAGAAAAAGTGAGCGCTCATGCAAAGAGAGCGCATATGCAATGTAGAGTGCACAAGAATTTATGCAATGCACACTTGCACAAGGGATGTCGCACATGTAAATGGAGATTAGAGGTAAACAAATATTTTACCTCTGGGGTTAAACTAGAGCTTAGAAGCTAAGGTTGTATATGTATGAATGTGTGAATCTTAGTGATTTTGATTAAATACTTGAGAAATGTAGGTTTTTTCTCCGCATCTAGTTAGTGATGCAAATTGTGACATATGAATGGCCCTTGCTAGGTCCTCGAACGAAGTTGAGGGACCTTTTAGATGCAATCCTAGTTTTGCGAAACCCATGAAATTTTAATAAAACCAAAATGCTCAAGTGTTTCTTTGAAATAGGCATGGGCGGGCTTAAGCATGCCATGTCCTCTTACACGCACGATAGGAAACAAAAACATCAATGCATTTTTTAACTACAAAACACTCGTGCATTTTGTAAATACAAAATGCTCTAACATTTTGTAACTACAAAATGCTAGAGTGTTTTATAGTTACAAAACGCTACAGAGTTTTGTAACTACAAAAAGCTCTAGTGTTTTGTAGTTACAAAAACACTAGAGTGTTTTGTAGTTACAAAACTCTCTAGTGCTTTTTAACTAAAAAATGATCTAACATTTTATATTAAATATTACTTCCTTCACCTTCTCTCTATCCCTCCCTCCCTAACTCTCGCTGCCCCTCCATATCTCCCTCATTTCTCTCTATGTCTCTGCCTCTCCCTTCCTCCATAACTCTCTCTCTCCCTCCATGTCTTCATCCTTTATCTCTATGTACCTACCCTCCCTCCCTCTATATCTCTCTCTATGTGTCCTCCCCCATCCATCTCTCTCTCTCTCTCTCTCTCTCTCTATATATATATATATATATATATATATATCCCAACATTTTTCTCTCCCTCTCCCTCCCTCCATCCCACTCTCTCTCACTCCATCCCTTTCCCTCTATCTCCCTCCCCTTCCCTCCCTCCCCCTCCATATCTCCCCTGGCCTTGTCTCTATGTCCCTACCCCTCCCTCTCTTTATATGTGTGTGTGTGTGTCCCTCCCCATACATCTCCCTCTCTCATCTCTACATACATCTCTTTCTCTCTATTCCCCCCTCTTTCTCTCTCCCCCTCCATCTCTCTCCCTAACTCTCTCTTTCTATCCCTCCCTCCCTAAATCTCTGTCTCCCTCCCTTCCCCTATATCTCCCACCATCCCTACAAATCCATCCCTCACTCTATCCTTCCCTATATCTCCCCCCTCCATCCCTCTATATCATCTCTCCATCCATCTCTTTCCCTCGCTCCCCATTCATCCCTTTCTCTCTCCCCGTTACAGGGATAGTTAGGGATTAATTTATGTTTAGGGAATAGGGTTTTATGGGGTAGGGGCTTTGGGGTTTAAGGAATTTAGGGCTCAATGGTTAGGGGGCTATGGTTTAAGAGGTTAGGGGTTAAGGCCTAAGTAGTTAAAGGCTTGATTGTTTAGGGGTTAAGGAATTAGGGTTTTAGGGCTTTAGGGATTTTGGCTTGAAGTGTTATGGGTTAGGTTTTATAGGGGTTAGGGTTAGACTAGGTATTATGAGTTAGGAGTTGTGGGATTAGAGGTAAAGTGGTTAATGGGTTTAGAGTTTATGGGATTTAGGGTTTAAGGGATGTAATGCTATGGGGTTAGGGTTTATGAGGTTAGGCGTTAAGGGTGAAGGGTTTAAAGGATTAAAGGATTATAAGGGGTAAACTAGAGCTTAGAGTTTAATGCACAAGCCTAAGTGAGAGTGCCCAAGCCGAGAGAGGAGTGATCAATCCCAAGGGGGGCTCTCAAGAAAAAGTGAGTGCTCATGCAAAGAGAGCACATATGCAACGTAGAGTGCACAAGCATTTATGCAATGCACACTTGCACAAGGGATGTCGCACATGTAAATGGAGATTAGAGGTAAACAAATATTTTACCTCTAGGGGTTAAACTAGAGCTTAGAAGCTAATGGTTAAAGGATTAGAGGTAAACAATTAAATCACTTAAGGGGTTTAGGGGGTTAGGTTATAAGAGATTATGCATTAAGGGCTTAAGTGTATAGTGTTAAGGGATTAAGGGCTTATCAGCTTCGAGCGTTAAGGGTTAAGGACTAAGGGGATGGGAGATAATGGGTTAATTAAGGGACTAAGTATTTAGGGATTAGGGCCTATATAGGTTAAGGGATTTAGGGATCGAATATTCATGGGGTAATGTATAAAAGGTTAAGGTTAAGTCTCAAGTGGTTAAAGTGGTAATGGCTTGCGTGTTAAGGGCTTTGGTTCTTAGGATCTAATGACTTAGGGTTTTAGTGCTTTAGGGGGTTTGGTCCTTATGGATTATCGGCTTAGGCCTTTAATTTCCTCCCTCGTCATTCCTCTCTCCCCCTCCCTCAATTTATATCCCTTGACCCCCCCCTCTCGTATCCCCTCTCTCTCTCACCTCTTTACCTTCATGCATTACTTAGCATATAGTTCCCCCCCTCTCATATCCCCTCTCTCTCTCACCCCCCTTATTCCATCCATTACTTAGCACATATTTTATGTGCTCCATAATGTTAGAGAGATTTGTAACTCCATAATGCTTGAGAGGTTTGTAAACAAGAAAATCTAGAGCATTGTGTAACTAAGAAACACTAGAGTGTTTTGTAAATAATAAACGCTCGTGCAATTTGTAGAGCAAAAATGCTAGAGCATTTCCATTGATACCAAAGGAAGGAATAAAAATTTGAATTTGCGCATTACGCGTGAGCATTCCTTAGAGCCTAAAACATGCCTTCTCACATGCCTACATGTCATCCAAAGTCCTATGTGGTTGGTTCGGAGATACCAACCCTGTGCTATGGAATATGGTAAACCATAACTAATTGGGCATTTCCTCCATTTTCTCAATATGGTTGTGTTCCACCACTCTTTACAAGATGATAGACACAACCATTTTTGACAAAATTTCATACATAGATAGAATTTTTATGCATATTCCAAATATGTAATTTTTTTTAAATTTTTTTTTTTCTATTTTTCCTAATTTTCTTGTATCAACACTCCTTAAGTCAAAAATCATGTTGTTAGTATTTCTTCAGTAACGTTTTCATTTGAAAACCATTTAAAAAAAAAATGTATGCTACACCAGTAGATAGTGACCTCTACATGATATAAAAAATCCATGCCGAAATCATTGTATCAAGGCATTCAAATGTTGCACCTACACCTGATGTATTGTTATCGAGGTTTGATCACTTTCATGATTAAAAAAAATTAATTTTGGAAAAATAGTGTTGCACTTGTGCTACTTGTTCTCTATATGTATACAAATTTTTGTATCACGGAACCATCATTTAGGCACTCAAAGGCTGCACCCACAAAAACATATACCTTATGGTTTTCCAAAAAATAAAAAGTGATTGTTAGAAAAGATGAAATTTGACATAGTTATGTAAATTTTCAATACATAAAATTTATATATTTGGAAATGTGATTCAAATTCCTACATTTAATCTTTTTTACTCAATGCAAGATATCTTGTGTAAGTATCTCAAAAAATCCAAGTAAGTTGAGGGATGCTTGATTTTTCAGTTTTCTATTGCATCTAACGTACCAAAAGTGACCCTCATTAGCTTGCACTCACCCTACTATGTGAAACAAATAATGGATTATGATCTAGTTTTTAATATATGATTTATATGACTATACATAGTTAACCTTGTAATGAGCAGAATTGGTAGGGTACTTAATTTCTTGCTATAAGGAGGCTCATATTAATGGAAATGACTGTGGAGGTCATATGAAAACTTTGGTAAAATGTGATTAAGATAAGTTCATCATGAATTTTACTTGATGCTCATTATATATGATATTGTGTTGTGTGTAGATTTTGGGAATAGACCTTACAAACAGACCATCAAATGGGTATATGGTCACAACAAGTAACTTGATATGAAGTGTGGAGCTTCAAAGCATAATAGATCAGAAGTGATGGAGGTTAAGGCATCGATTCCTAATTCCATGGGAGATCAAGATGTGGAGTCTTGGATATGTTAAATAGTCCACAATAGATCAGGGTGCAGATTCCTAGATCTATTAGGGTGTGGAGTCCTAAGCAGGGAAATTTTTAGGGGCGAAATTTCGCCAATTGGCTATTTTCGGGGCATTTTTTCAAAAAATAAATTCGCTTTTTGGTCTTTTTAGTCTCTAATATCACCTATATTTACATAAAATATGTTTTTTTATCATAATATTCTCCAAAATTCACTAGTTTCAAGACTAAATTGTAGGTTTCAAATTTAATATTTGCCTACCAATCTATATATATGTTTTTTTCAATCCAAAACAATCGCCTATAATACTATACTTAAGTATACTTTTATAATCCTTAAAAAATACCCTGGTCCTAAGTACATTGAAAAGGGCGTGGAGTCCTAAGTACGATAAAAAGGGCATGGAGTCCTCAGTACGGGCAAAAGGGTGTGGAGTCATAGTAATTCATGGGGTGGGCAATAGGGGTATGGAATTCTTATTTTCCAGCAAAAGAATACCACTCAGAGGCAGAACTCAACCTAGTAAGCTAACCAAGGTTAAGATGA
This sequence comes from Larix kaempferi, assembly GCA_027924585.1. Classification (NCBI taxonomy): domain Eukaryota; kingdom Viridiplantae; phylum Streptophyta; class Pinopsida; order Pinales; family Pinaceae; genus Larix; species Larix kaempferi. The sequence continues at coordinate 1,687,387 of BSBM01000628.1, forward strand.
ATTACTTTAACTAAAAATTTACCCACTTTGAGGGGCTTTTAACTTTAATAATATTTAATCAAAAAATGGAAATTATATTTAATTATGAAAATGGATAATTGGAAATAATATAGAAGTGACACATGGATGGGGTGAATATTAGTCAATTAATAAAATAAATAATTATGGGAAAATGGTAAAGGTGACACCTGAAGGGAGGTTATGAATAATCAATCATTTTGTAATTAAATATTTAATTATTTTTGCATGAGGAGATGAGGTGTCATCTCTCTCAAGCGCTATAAATAGATAAGGACCCCCATGGGAATCGACAGAGTATCCATATGTTGTTGGGATAGTTCTTGATCACTAAGTTAGAATTCTAGGATAGTTTACCATGTTGAGTGAGATTTGAGAGGTGAAATTGTCTTCGGAGATTGTCTATAGCCTCTTTACTGTTGCAATGGGGTATTGCTTATGAGATTATGCATCTCAGGGTACCAGGAGGAGAAGTTCTCACTAGATAAGGTTGGGTGGTTAACCAGTTGGTCCTGTGTAGTTGGAAAGCAAAGCTATCAAGTGAGGACTCAAGGATAATTAGTGCTCCTACAACCCAAAACCAAGCTCTATGTATTGTTCATTTTATTTCATATGTGAATAATATTTATGTGTATTGGATTTTATGATTATTGATAAAATTCCATATATTTATACATGTACTTATTAAGAATTGGAACTAAGTTGAATATAGATATTTACTTTGGTTTGGAACACTAAAATATATGTTGTGGTAATTGTTAGTTATGCTAAATATGAGTGGAGTTTGCTACTAATATTTAGATACTAAGGAGGGAACTTACAAATATTATTAATTTTAACAATAAAAGAAAACAACATAATTGTAATTGTAAAAGTAGAACAACATAGCTCTAAATTTTTAATTTTAATTAATAATAAGATAATAAATTTTTAAAGATTAACGATTCTAATTCTATTAAAAATGTTGAAAAAGTTTAATTTTTTTAATTTAAAACGTTAGACAATTGATAAAAAGATGGACAATTAGCACCAAATATAATTTTTAATTTTTTGTTGTTGTTAGATTTTGCAATAGCCAACATTAGTACCTCCAAATTTCGTAAGGAGGATTCCATAGATTTTTTTTTCAATAATTTGAAAGGTTAAAATACTTCCTTATGTGACATTACATTACATTTCATGTGAATAAAATTAAATAAAAACAAAGATTATTTTTAATCGACTGGACATCAAAGATATGATTGTGGCATGTTCTTATAAGTACATATTCTAGTATTAGAAAAAGGTGGCAACTTGAACTTGTTGTATTCTTTGGATACAGCTAATATCTTAGACCTGTACAAGATTTTGGAAATGTTTTTTTATGGTTATCTTTTGTTAAGTAATTTGATTGTTGTCTTTGATTCAAATCTTTTGAATATCAAGTACGTCGAACTTTTTTCATGTTGGAAAAAGAAACTAAGGGCATACGTTTTTGCAAAATAGTCATCAATGTTGTCCTTCCATCACAATGTTCGAAGTTAAAATGTGTTTAAACATAAGAACTTTCAATATTGAAAATAGTAGCATTGCAGTAGAAAAAAAATCATAACTTAGGTTGGCGTTCACTTGTTTTTCCAACTTTTCAAAATTGTTAAAAGCTAGTTGGAATTTTGAATATTTAGTTAGGTAAGTTGATGATTGGTATGGTGAATTATTTTGGGTTATTCATTTCGAGCCTATCAAAATTATTAATATCTAGTTGGAACTTTGAATATCTAGTTAGGTAAGTTGATGGTTGGTATGGTGAATTATTGTGGGTTACTCCTTTAGAATAGATTTATTGCAAATTAATTTTAGGAATTGGGATCATATGTGCAATATATTGTTCACTAATAGCTAGTATAGTGGACTATACAATGTTGCATAACTGATTTTCCTAATTTAGGTTTTGTGAAGTAGGGGTGTTAAAAACAAGTCTCTCCTTCTACTCAACTTCGTGAAGAAATAATATTTATATGCCTCTATGGCTGTGGAGGGTTCATTTAAAGTAGAGGAGGTACCTAATGACAAAAATGCAAAATGAAAAGAACCAAAATTCCGATGACCTAGAAGAACAACATTCGTTCTTCTAGTGTTGGGTGAGTCTCTACGAATCTTTATCTATGAATTCATCTTTTATTTCATGTAGGGCATACCAATCCCTAATCTTTTAGGGGTTCTATAAATTGGATTTGCTTGTATTTTATGACAAAAAACATTCATTGTTTGTATTATTATGCTATATACCTCTCACCTAAATTGACTATTTAAACTCAAGCTCAATACATGTTAGCATTAGGGTTTTAAAAACTTGTGATAATGAAATTTGCAAATAAAAATGCCAAAAAAATACAACTCTCAAATTTGTATTAAGTTTAAAATGAAGGGCATAAAAAGCATAATAAAGTCATAAAAAATTAGTAAATTCTAACTTAGCCTTGTGGGCCTATTTTGTTATATGCTTCTTGCTTTGTAATTTATTTGATATTACTTATAGCTATGAAGAGTGAGGGTTTAGTTTTGTTGGTCAATGAAGCAAAACCAATTTTTCTCATATGAGTTTTAGGATTCTATATGGGATTTTTCTTATATTTAATGTTCATTGTTAGTTTTAAAGAAAAATAAGAAAATTTTCAAATATTTTTGTTATAAATTTAAAATAGCTATATCATAATAAAATGTTTTTTAAATTCCAATTTAAATTAAAAATCTGGATTTTAAAATATTAAATAGATTATTTTACTCATTAAATATATTCAATATTTATTATTAATTTAAATAATAATAAAAAAGCGTATGATTAAAATAGTCATTTAATAATAAAGTGTTTTTTTAATTTCAATTCAATCTAAAATTTAAATCCAAATATTATCCATCCCATTCTTATCGATATTTACCTATTTTGAATTTACATCAGCAAAATTGCCCTTCCCCTTCCAAGTATCCCCTTCCAAGTATGTTATGAGTGATTTTTGTAAATTATTATATATAACTTAGGCAAATAGCTTCACTTGAAAAGTGAGTGGAGTGGTCCTTTGTATTTTACAAATGCTTCTTCCTGTAATCAAGTGGCAGCTTGACTTACACTTCGTTTGGAAGGACATTAGAACCCTCGTGGATGGTTTACTCCGGGTATTGTATGGGATGTGAAAATTTGTGAAGGTTAAGTATTATGTAAGGATGACAACTAACATAAAATTTCTCACACATATAAAAGAATACCCTCAGTATGCTACACGATTTGACATGTTTCAATTGTACCATTAAAAAAAAATTCAAGGAAGATATTTTTTTTTATCACAACATCGTAGTAGGTATTTGGTCCCAAACAAAGACAAATTTAACGTGGCAAGTTGCTTGAAACGCGTATAGACAATTCTCAGATCTACATATAATTTGTTTATCTACGTTCATCAATTCAACCATCGTTATTGTTTCAACTTCAAATCGAAAGACTTTCCTTTCCTCTCGGCTTACTATTTACATCAAATAATTTGACATTTAAATCTCCTACATACTCAGGATTTGGTTTAGGGGGCTTCGTCAAAAGGCCCTTCACGGAATTCTCATTAGCATAGATCCATCTTAAAAGGGGATAAAGAGATCAAATCTATTTAGGTGTAAATCTTTTTTTAGAGTACAAATATTCACAAAGCTTTTTAATTTATCTAGTTTTATATATATGTTTTTGTAAATGTTTTAAATTTAATGTGAGCAGACATATTAATTTTTATAAATTTTTTAAAAGGGACACCTGTCACCTTCAAGATGAGCATGGAAGGAGTTACACATCCCCTACTAGGCTGTAGAATGCGCCTCTTCTCGGCAATCAGCCAAGCTAATTTTTATAATATTTTATTATTTTTTAAAAATGACACTAATTGTCAACTTCAAGATGAGCATGGAAGGAGTTACACATCCCCTACTAGACTGTAGATGATGCCAAACTTAAGCCATAAGTGTCATTTTGCACAAGCCGCCACAACTCCAAGGCGCAGATTCATGGATCTATTAGGGCGTGAAGTCCTAAGTACATGAAAAAGGGTGTGGAGTCCTAAGTACAAGAAAAAGGGCATGGAGTCCTAAGTACGGGAAAAAGGGTGTAGAGTCCTAGTAATTCATGGGGTGGGCAATAGGGGTATGGAATTCTTATTTTCCAGTAGAAGAATACCACTCAGAGGCATAACTCAACCTAGTAAGCTAACCAAGGTTAAGATGAATTACTTTAACTAAAAATTTACCCACTTTGAGGGGCTTTTAACTTTAATAATATTTAATCAAAAAATGGAAATTATATTTAATTATGAAAATGGATAATTGGAAATAATATAGAAGTGACACATGGGTGGGGTGAATATTAAGTAATTAATAAAATAAATAATTATGGGAAAATGGTAAAGGTGACACCTCAAGGGAGGTTATGAATAATCAATCATTTTGAAATTAAATATTTAATTATTTTTGCAAGAGGAGATGAGGTGTCATACCTCTCAAACGCTATAAATAGATAACAACCCCCATGGGAATCGAGAGAGTATCCATATGTTGTTGGGACAGTTCTTGATCACTAAGTAAGAATTATAGGATAGTTTACCATGTTGAGTGAGATTTGAGAGGTGAGATTGTCTTCAGAGATTGTTTATAGCCTCTGTATTGCTGCAATGGGGTATTGCTTGTGATATTATCCATCTCAAGGTCCTAGGAGGAGAAGTTCTCCCTAGATAAGCCTGGGTGGTTAACCAGTTGGTCATGTGTAGTTGGAAAGCAAAGCTATCAAGTGAGGACTCAAGGATAATAAGCGTTCCTACAAGCCAAAACCAAGCTATATGTATTATTCATTTTATTTCACATGTGAATAATATTTTTGTGTATTGGATTTTATGATTATTGATAAAATTCCATATATTTATACATGTACTTATTAAAAATTGGATCTATGTTGAATATAGATATTTACTTTGGTTTGGCACACTAAAATATATGTTGTGGTAATTGTTAATTATACTAAATATGAGTGGAGTTTGTTACTCATATTTAGATACTATGGAGGGACCTTACAAATATTATTACTTTTATCAATAAAATAAAACAATATAATTGTAATTGTAAAAATAGAACAACATATCATCTATAAATTATTAATTTTAATTAATAATAATTTAATATTTTTTTAAAGATTAACAATTCTAGTTCTATTAAAAATATTGAAAAAATTTAATTTTTTTAATTTAAAACATTAGACAATTGAAAAAAAGATGGATAATCAGCACTAAATATAATTTTTAAATTTTTTGGGTTAGATTTTGCAATAGCCAGCATTAGTACCTCCAAATATAGTAAGGAGGATTCCATAGATTTTCTTTTTCAGTCATTTGAAAGGTTAAAATACTTCCTTATGTGACATTACATTACATTTTATGTGAAAAAAATTAAATAAAAACAAAGATCATTTTTAATCGACTAGACATCAAAGATACGATTTTGGCATGTTCTTATAAGTACATATTCTAGTATTAAATAAAGGTGGCAACTTGAACTTCTTGTATTCTTGTACAGCTAATCTTGTACATATTTTTGGACCTGCACAAGATTTTGGAATTTTTTTTTATCGTTATCTTTTGTTAAGTAATTTGTATTGTTGTCTTTGATTCAAATCTTTTGAATATAATTTTTTCATGTTGGAAAAAAAACTAAGGGCAAACGTTTTTGTAAAATAGTCATCAATGTTGTTTATACATCACAAAGTTCGAAGTTAAAATGTGTTTAAATCTAAGAATTTTCAATATTGAAAATAGTGGCGTTGCAATAGAAAAATAAATGTAACTTAGGTTGACGTTTAGTTGTTTTTCCAACTTTTCAAAATTGTTAAAAGCTAGTTGGAATTTTGAATATTTAGTTAGGTAAGTTGATGGTTGGTATGGTGAATTATTGTAGGTTATTCATTTCCAACCTATCAAAATTATTAATATATAGTTGGAACTTTGAATATCTAGTTAGGTAAGTTGATGGTTGGTATGGTGAATTATTGTGGGTTACTCCTTTTAGATTAGATTTATTGCAAATTAATTTGGGGAATTGGGATCATATGTGCAATATATTGTTCGCTAATAGCTAGTATAGTGATCTATACAATGTTGTATAACTAATTTTCCTAATTTGGGTTTTGTGAAGTAAGGGTGTGAAAAACAAGTCTCTCCTTCTGCTCATCTTCGTGAAGAAATAATATTTATATCCCTCTATGGTTGTGGAGGGTTCATTTAAAGTAGAGGAGGTATCTAATGACAAAAATCCAAAATGAAAAGAACCAAAATTCCGATGACCCAGAAGAACAACATTCGTTCTTCCAGTGTTGGGCGAGTCTCTACGAATCTTTATCTGTGCATTCATCTTTTATTTCATGTAGGGCATACCAATCCCTAGTCTTTTAGGGGTTCTATAAATTAGCTTTGCTAGTATTTTTTGACAAAAAAATATTCATTGTTTGTATTATTATTCTATATACCTCTCACCTAAATTGACTATTTAAACTCGGGTTCAGTACATGTTAGCATTAGGGTTTTATCATGTTTTAAACTTATAGGTTTGAATATGAGTATGTTGCATTAAGATTGTAGCACATAGATTACACTTGACATTTATCTTCAAGAGTGTGGATGTGTGGTTTCAAGAGATACTTGTATGTCTGAAGTATGTTGGAAGTGCACAACCATTGTGTAATTATTCTCTTCAGTGATTTGAGAGTATTTAAGAAAATGATAGTGTAGAACTTAAATAGCATAATTAGAAGATTTTATCAATACATTTTTGAATGCATCACAACGAATTTCATAAGTATTTTAGCAAATATTATCAATCATAATGAAAGACTATGCTAGAAAGGTTTTGAGTTTGTGACTTATGCTCATACCTCTATTCTCTATTGTAGACAAAGTCATTAAGTATAAGAATGTTATAGATGGGAAAATGGTAAGTTCTAAGGTAATTGGATATTAGATTTCTTCTGACAATTTAATTTGTGCTTTTTCTATGCCCTCTACTTCATATTTATTTCTTACCAATTTAGGTAGCCAAATGGGTTGCTTGTTTTTTTCCATATCAAGGTGTTGAGAATTGAGAATTAAGGGTTTGAAAAGTAGAAGTCAAAAGAATTATTCTAAAAGAGAATGCCCAAACCAAAGGCCCTAATCATTAGTAATATTTTTAGGGTGTATTTTTTTGTTATTTTTATAACATAAAATTTTATAATCAAAATTTAGAAAATGTTAACAACTTGTAATAGTGAAATTTGCAAATAAGAACACAAAAAAAATAACACTCTCAAATTTGTATTAAGTTTAAAATGAAAGGCATAAAAAGCAAAATAAAGTAGTAAATTCTAACTTAGTCATGTGATAATAAAATGTTTTTTAAATTCTAATTTAAATTGAAAATCTAGATTTTAAAATATTAAATGGATTATTTTACTCATTAAACATAATCAATATTTATTATTAATTTTAAAAAAAAATTCAAAGACTTATAATTATATGATTAAAATAATCATTTAATGATAAAATGTTTTTTTAATTTCAATTCAATCTAGAAATCTAAAATTTAAATCCAAATTTTATCCATCCCATTCTTATGGATATTTACCCTATTTTGAATTTACCTCAGCAAAATTGCCCTTCCCCTTCCAAGTATGTTATCAGTGATTTTTGTAAATTATTATATATAACTTAGGCAAATAGCTTCACTTGAAAAGTGAGTTGAGTGGTCCTTTGTATTTTACAAATGCTTCTTCCTGTAATCAAGTGGCAGCTTGACTTACACTTCGTTTGAAAGGACATTAGAACCCTTGTGGATGGTTTACGACGGGTATTGTATGGGATGTGAAGATTTCTGAACGTTAAGGATTATGTAAGGATGACAACTAACATAAAATTTCTCACACATATAAAAGAAAACCCTCAGTGTGCTACACGATTTGACATGTTTCAACTGTACCATTAAAAAAAATTCAAGTGATTTTTTTTTATCACAACATCGTAGTAGGTATTTGGTCCCAAACAAACACAAATTTTACGTGGAAAGTTGCTTGAAACGCGTATAAACAATTCTCAGATATACATATAATTTGTTTATCTAAGTTGATAAATTCAACCATCGTCATTGTTTCACCTTCAAATCGAAAGACTTTCCTTTCCTCTCGGCTTACTATTTACATCAAATAATTTGACACCTAAAAGTCCTTGTCGAGCACTGAAAGGATAAAAGTAGACGTGACAATTGCCCACTGCAATGGAAACATGCTCAGGATTTGGTTCAGGGTTTCGTTAGCAAAAGGCTCTTTACTGAACTTAGGACCTTGAAACAGACCTAGGGAAATGTCAGGGGAAGATTCCTTATGTTCTGGACTCTGCAAAGCAAGCTCATATTGCTTACTCATTTCATTATTAGATGATTGGTCTCTTTCAGTAACCAGAAAACGAACCATATTTTTGAGATCTTTAATCTCACTTGCTAATTTTCTCAGTGCTTCTTGTTTCTCTTTGATTTGAAGTCTTAACAGCTTTTCTTTGTCTTTCTTGTTTTTGGATTGTATGATAGATTCAGGTTGTCAATTAAATTTAGCCAAAGGTTCTGCTATTCCATCCTCTTATTGGGAATCCTTAGTTGATCGTGGTATAGCCATTGAAGGTACCCCTGTTCCCTTAATAGGTAAAGCTGCAGACTTCCCTGTAAAGATTGATAATAATCTTGATGCCTTATCTCTGTACAGATTAGATAACATCAAAGAAGATGTAAAGGGGATAAAGGGGATAATAATCTTGATGCCTTATCTTTCTTTGTATATTGCATAGATCTATCTTAAAAGGGGATAAAGGGATAGATGTAAATATTTGTGCAAATGTTCACAAAGCTTTTTAATTTATCTAGTTTTATATATATGTCTTTGTAAATGTTTTAAATTTAATGTGAGGAGACATGTTAATTTTTATAATATTTTATTATTTTTTAAAAATGATACTTGTCACTTTCAAGATGAGCATGGAAAGAGTTACACATCCCCTACTAGGCTGTAGAATGCGCCTCTTCTACCTAATCAGCCAAGCTAATTTTTATAATATTTTATTATTTTTTAAAAGGACACTAATTGTCAACTTCAAGATGAGCATGGAAGGAGTTCCACATCCCCTACTAGGCTGTAGAATGAGCCTCTTCTGCCCAATCAACCAAGCATCGCTGTGTCGCATAAATTAACTTCGCACACTTTACTTCGGGGACTTCTCAACTTGAGGATCCGTTTTACTTCACCTAACTTCTTAACTTTATCAACACATTTTTACTTCGCATAACTAGAGATAAGAACCAAAATATAAAATGAAACTTATGCGAAGTTACTCCTCATTACTATAATCTTTCACTTCTTATAGAGCTTGGGCTCTTCATACATTTCACTTCTTACAGAGCTTGGGATCTTCATACATTTCACGGGTATGAACTTCTTCTTCTTTCATTGTTCTTACAGAGCTTGGGCTCTTCACTTCTTCTCTCCTTCCCTCACACATCTCTCTTGTTTTTCAATTATCTTCTTCTATATATAGAAATTGCATAACCACCGACTTGAGATCGCTTCACCTGGAAGCTACTGAGTTACATTAAAGACTGTAATTAATTTCTACCTAAGAATTTTTGACATTGCTGAATACAAACGCACTTCCATAAATACAATGAGACGTGCACGGGATTGGAAGAAACTAGATACCCAATCAGCTCGTAATTACATTTTTCCAACATTATCATCGTCACTGTTGATCCCTTCTCGTGGTTCAGAATGGTTTTAGAAGCTCCAGTCCCATTCAACACGATTCTTTCTAAGGCAGTGGAGCAATCTAATTTCTTCAGGGATAATGGAAACAATTTAGAAACATTAAACAATCTGGATTAAATTTAATTGACGATTTATAAACCTCAATTGGGAACGAAAGCTATTGAATGAAGAGCACTTCATTTACATATGTGGTGGCCAATCTATCTTAATCCCACTCATTATTTTATAATAACTTACATGGAAACTTTAAATCATTCCTGAATAGATTGAAAACCTGGAACAATCTCATTCAAATGGGCTGGAAAGGACCGAATTGGTGTATCTTGTGCAAGTGTGCCTCAAAATCTGTTGTACATCTCTTTGTGGAATGTTCATTTACTTGTAGTCTTTGGGAGAAATTTTATTCTACTCTTGGTATTACTGGCAGATGGGGTAGGGGTGATGTGGACTCTTCCTTGAAGTCGTGGCTTGGGGACTTTAGAGCACATGCTACCTTACCCATATTTGTGTGTTGGACTGTTTGGTGGATGAGAAACAAGGTGACATTTGAAGAGATCTCTTCAAATCTAGAAGGTGCTTTTAACTCAGTACTTAGTCAATATTTGAATTTTCAGACAGTTCAAAAAGATCCAGGCTTGCTTAATATTGGGACTTTCCATATTAGGTTTGTTGATCCCATTCTCTTTTTTGATGGGGCGGCAACTTTGGGTGTATGTGGAGCTGGAGGGGTTATTCATCTCAACTCTAATCATTTCTTTACTCTTAGGATGAATTGTGGAAGGGGCTCCAACATGAAGGTAGAACTCTTGGCATTATGGTGTGTGGTGTGTGTGGCAGATTTGTTTGGTCTTGGAAATGTGAAGATTTTTGGTGACTCAAGAGTCACTATTAAATGGGCACAGGGTGCATATGCTTTGAATGTCTTGGATCTGGCTTACTGGTGTCAGCGTATTAAATCTGAGCTTGGTATGTTTCTCTCTGTCACATTAACTCATATTTATCGAGAGCATTTCCCAGGCTGATATGCTGTCGAAAGCAGCTTTGGATGGTGACGGTGGCTACATTTTTTGGGATGAGTTCTTTGATGACCAGCTGATTGACTCTGGACATATGTATTTTCTGGATTAGTATGTGTCTGCTACTCTTTTTCTGGATTTTGGATGATGTAATATTTTGACTTTTGTATAGGGGGAATATCTTGACATAAGGCACATTTCTTGAGTGACAGTGCAATCTCCGATCTTACCTTTTGATCATATCATGTACTATTTGATTCACCAATTTGAATATCAATAATATATTTTTTTGGTGGGAAAAACAAAAAATAAATACTACTGAATGTTTTAAAAACTTAAAAACTTATCAGCCATCCTTAATATGATGATTTATATCTCCATTATTGGAATCGATTGGGCCATAGCTTCCACCGCATATTCATCCAATTTGGATTCAACTGAAGTCAAACTCAGCGCGCTTTAAAATTTCTCGGCCATCCTTAATTTAATTATTATAATATATATCTCCATTGTTGGAATCCATTGGTCCATAGCTTCCACCGCATATTCATCGATTTCAGATTCAAACTCAGCGCGCTAGCGTGTTGTGTGCATAAAACATGAATTTCTAGTCAGAGCTTTGAACTCCGAGTTACCATCGGGTGGCTTATTTTCGATAGCTTTTTTCATTTTAGTGATATCGTCTTAGCTTCGAAGTATGCTAATATCTTCTTACATCATGACTACGCAGTCGAGACGGTTCGCCGTGTGGGTTCAAGAGTTGGTTCGAACTCTGACTCAGTCTGAAAAATTAACTGCAACAGCGACTGGATTCACAACTCTCGTGTTCTTCTTCTGGATATTGCAACGCAAGAGAAGAAGAGACAGCAGCAGACTGCCTCCAGGACCGTATTCATGGCCAATTATAGGAAATCTCCATCAATTGAGTCTGCCTGCTCACCGTGCTCTCAAAGATCTTGCGGACAAATATGGTCCCATCATGTTTCTGCTCTTCGGATCTGTACCCACCGTGGTCGTTTCCTCTTCTGAGATGGCCAAGCAGTTTCTCAAAACACATGATTTGATCTTTGCCACCCGACCTCTAACAACAATAGGAAAATACATATCCTACAATTTCAAGGGTGTGATATTGACTCCCTATGGAGATTATTGGAGATACATGAGAAAAATATGTGTAACAGAATTGCTGACCGCCAAAAGAATTGAGTCCTTCAACGATGTGCGAGAGGACGAGGTGTATGTCATGATCCGTTCTATTTGGGCAGAAAGTGAGGGCGGTACAATCGCTGTGAATGTCAGCAAAGCCATCTTTACCCTCACCACCAATGTAATTTGGCGAATACTGGCGAGGAAGAAATTGCCTAACGATGATTTGGGTATAACCAGTGGCAAAGGATTCAGGGATCTGGTGTTCGAAGCGGCAACTCTGGGGGAACTTTTAACATAGGAACGTTCATTCCTTGTTTGGATTGGCTTGATTTGCAGGGCATCAATCGACGCATGAACGCGGCCAACAAAAGAATCGATGCATTCGTTGAGAAAGTAATAGACGACCATATTGATCATCCCATGGACTCGACCTCGAGTGGCCAGGCAGATGCAGCAGCAGAACATGGTAAAGTGTTCGTCGATGTGCTGCTTCAGATCCAGAGTGATAAGTCGACAGATACCGAAATCGCAAGAGACACCATCAAGGCAATTATGTTTGTAAGTCTCTCGGGCCTCATGATCCTCTAATTTAGTTTTCTAATTTCCAAGATTCAATCAATCAGCTTCATATCGCCTTTTACTAACACAAGAAAACAATCAAATTTGTTTGAATTTATCAAGACATGTTCTCTGCTGGAGTGGAGTCGACGGCTACTACTATAGAATGGGCAATGAGTGAGCTCCTTAGACAACCCCATGCAATGAAGAGATTGCAGGATGAAATCGAATGCGTTGTTGGCAAACATCGCAAAGTTAACGATTCTGATGTTGCGAGCATGAAATACCTCCACAGTGTGGTCAGAGAGAGACTACGATTGTACCCAGGAGGGCCGCTAGCGGTTCCCTATGAATCTGCAGAGGCTGTGACAGTAGAAGGATATCATATTCCTAAGAAAACCATGCTAATGTTGAACGTGTGGGCTATAGGAAGGGACCCTAATGTATGGGGGAAAGATGCTTCAGAATTCAAACCAGAAAGATTTATGGTGGAATTAGGTGGACAGTTATATGATGATACAGGTTTGACAGGAACTCAAGACTTCAGGATGATTCCATTTGGGGCAGGAAGAAGAGGATGCCCAGGTGCCCCTTTGGCTATTCCCACAATTTCGCTTGCATTGGCTCAGCTGGTGCACATTTTTAACTGGAGAGTTGAAGGTGATCCGTCCCAACTGGATATGAAGGAAGCGCCTGCACTGTCTATGCCGAAACAAATTCCTCTCTTTGCGTTTCCAAGCTTGAGGTTACCCTTAGAGATTTCGTAAACTAAGAATGCATGGCTTGGGAAGGGTACCCTTTTCAATGAAGACCTGGCATGGCCTGCGTCATTTCTTCTGGTTGTCCGCCGTCTAATTCTAATTTAGTGTACGCCGGTTTTTCAAATATGTATTGTGCTTAGTAGCTGTGTCATACGTTATGGCGATGTATTTTGCTTAGTGGTTCTCTGAGATGTTTTGGGGATTATGAGAGTTGTATCAGTTTTAAATAAATTCCTTAGCTTGAGGTTGCCATTGGAGATTTCGTAAAATAAGAATCGATAGCTTGGCGAGACTACCCTTCTCAGTACAGACCAGGCTTGCATGTTGTGCGTCATTTCGTCTGGTTGTCCGCCTTCCAATTTAGTGTCAAATTGGCAGTGGTCTTGCAAATATGTATTGTGCTTAGTGGCTGTGTTGCACGTTATTGTGCTTAGTCGTTCTGTGAGATGTTTTGGCGAATAAATTGTACTGTTTCCTATTTCAAGTTTTCACCAGATTGTGATCTAAGTCTCATTTCTCCTTATGTTTTTTTATGTTTTTTTTTAAATGATGGTTTATTCCTTATGTTTTTTTATGTTTTTTTTAAATGATGGTTTATTGTTTGTTAGAGAGTTATATTCATTTTAAGTCTCAATTCTCCTTATGTTTTTTTTTAAATGATGGTTTATTGTTTGTTAGAGAGTTATATTCATTTTAAGAATGTCAATATTTGATATTCAAGAGAATCAAGGTATTTAAGAGTTACAATCATTACATAATCAAAATTGACTCTCAAAGACCAAGTGTCACAAAGCTAAATTTGAACCGGGGTGGAGAAAATAACAACAATCCTTCCCACCACCCTATCAACACTCAATTGACAAACCTTATATTACTATCAATATTTTATTTTCTTTTATTTTTATCATCTAATTTATTTTAACTTTTCATGTAAGACTTTTATTAATATAGATTTATTTTATTTTAGATTTTATCTTTTAAAGTAGTTGAGATTTTAGATAGAAATATATTCCTATTTAAAAGGTTCGAGTTGAAAATTTATCTGTACTTGAAAAGAAATTTCTAAAAACAATTGAGATAAAAGTATATTTTTATTTAAAAGTTTTTAGATAAAAATATATTTGTATTTAAAAAAAATTCTAATTTTTTTAAAAACAATTAAAATAAAAACATATTTATATTTAAAAGTTTTCAGGGTAAAAATATATTTGTAGTTAAAAGGTTTTAATTAAAATAAATATATGTGTGAGACTGAGTCCACTAGTGAGCATTTAACATCATACCATTCATTGCTAATCCCTCTCAAAAAAAAGGGAGTATAGTAATCTAATACCATTAATTTCCTATTAGTTTAGTTCTTTTACATAGTTTTTCAAAAAAATCCCGTGTATTAAAAAATAAAAACGTTAAATAGATTATTTTGAAAATCAAAAGTATTTTTTAAAAATCAATATTTTGAATTTTTTATTGGTGTAGATGGAATATAAATTCTTAATTATATGGTGGTCTTAACTTAGACATGGTGTTTGCATAGTTCATTCACAATCTCATGACCTAGTCTATTTATATTTGAGTAGGTTTCCACAATTCAAGAAATTAATTTAGATAGGTTGTTTTAGGGTTTGTGCAAAATTGGGGAGAATCTAGGGTTTTATTGCATACGTATTGGATAGTAGGGCTTTAGTAGTGTAAGTAAACTCATGGTTCATCACGACAATAAAGACTTCATGGTATATGTAAAACATATAAGTTGCTATGTATACTATATTTAAGAAGGCGAGGTCATGGATTCCCCAAATGGTTGAAGCAGCCAAGTTTTTGAGGGACTATTGGATGTCAAATAAGATGTGTAAGTTTTATTATGATTGTGAGTCATAGTTTGCAATATTCAATCAACAACATCATTGTCAAATTTGTAGCTTTTTTTGGCATTCAATTATTGTTTCGAGGGTTTAGTCCTTCTCCTTTTATTACAAGTTATCTAGTAGTAAGTCCAATGACAATGATAACAATGTTGACGTCTTTGGTGCTATGTCCTTTTCAACAATGTTTTCTAGGCATGTTACTTACAATTTTGTTCTTAATAATCTAGTTCAAGGTGTTAATGGATTGGGGCAAATGTTTGAGAAGAAACACAATATGTCATATTTGGGAAGGAACACAAATTTTTAATCGATCTTGAAAGGTGAAGGTCTTATTGCCAATATTTTTGGATCTCCCCTTAATAGGTATGGTATCATTTGCATTTATCAAATTATATGTTTCGAAACTTGGTCACCTACTTTCCCATAAACTTGACTAAATGACCCATTTGTGGCTCCACTTTCACTCCAGTTCTCACTACCATTACCTTCTCAACATTAAATTAGCACATTGGCAAAAATTGTGAGAGATGGGTGGTTTATGCACTACTACATTCACAAAATCTTTGCCAATTTAGAAGTTGGCTTTGGGTTGCAAGTCATTGGGTTATTACAATAACATTCTCCCCCGCTCTAGTAATAACTTTGCATAGAGGTTATTGTGTGTTTTTTTGGTCCCATCACTCTTCCTCTTCGTAATGGGAAGTGCATTTGCATTATTATTCCAAACTCTTCATAATTGTTGAAGATATGAAATCTTATTAAAGATAAAAGAGAGTTGGTTGAAAAATTGTTCTTACTAACTTCTTGTGCAAACTCTCATTCAGTGTTTATAAGTTACAACTGAATTCAATTGAACATCTATGGTCTCTTTAAGGTCTGATTTAGTAACCGAGGTTGGGGCATATCACTGATTGTATGTTTAAATTTATTTGATTGACAATTGGTGTATGGATAACTCTTGGATTCTTATTGAATTTCATTGAGCATGAATAGCTTATTTAATACATGAGAAGGTGACTCTTTGGATTCACCTGCCAAGAGGTCCAATGGAGTCCAAGAAGACTCTTTATCTTCTACTTATTAAATTGATAGATATTTACAATATATACAAAATTAAGTGTGGAACCATAATCCCATAGGGTTATGTTTCCAACATTCCCCCTTAATCTGAAGGGGTGTTTGTAAGTCCGAACATGGATCTAAAATTTCAAACTTTTCTTGTCCAAGTGCATTGGTGAAGATGTGTAAAATTTTCTCATTCATGGGATAACGTCGTAGATGAATTGTCTTGGCATCTACATGATGACAAATCAAATGGTACATTGTGTTGATGTGCTCAATTTCATCATGGAATCTAGGATTCTTGGCCAACTCGATTGAAAAAGTGTTTTTGATCAATAAGTGAGTGGATTTCTCTAATTTATCTTGCAAATATTCAAGTATCTTCCTGAGCCACACTATCTATTTCGTTGCTTCATAAGTAGACACATATTGTTCCTATATTTTTTAATCTACTGGAGTTGAGTGATTGCATGATCTCTAGGAGACAGATGTTGATCCAAGACTCATTGTGTATCCAAAAGTAGACACTCCTATCTCTTTGTCACCATCAAAGACTAAATCAAAGTACCCACTAAGTTTGAATTCATCCACCTTAGAGTACTTGAGTCTAATGTCTTGAGTCCCATTCAGGTATCTTAGATCTCTTTTAGCAGCAGGACAGTGTCCTTCACAAAGTTTGTGAATGAACCTTGAAAGGATGCCAACAACCTTGAAACTTCACACCACATTCACTAAAAAATAATACCCATTCAAACACCACTTTGAATTCAAACACACTTGGATTCACACCACCTACACACATAAAAGATATTTATTAAAATGCTTTAATATATCTAACTTCAAACTAGTCATATTTAGACCAACTTCAAACATAAAGTACCAATTCAGACCCCTCAATAACCTATTCAATCCCCTAGATACATCATTATAAAATCTCCTTAATATCTATATGTTTTTAATATATTAAAAATACCTCTTGACCCTTATATACTAAGCAATATATTATTCAATTTTTTATAGTATTGAATCCCCCAATATGAACTCATGTGCTATAATGCTAGGTACCTAGTGAACCCCCCTGTGCCTTATCTTTTGTTTTGAGATCATTTCTATTTGTTTTATTTTTTTGTCATTTCATCGCTTTCCTTCATAATTGTTTTGTCAATTATTTATGGATTTGATGCAATCTAATTCAACATCATTTGATGCAACAAAAACTCACCAAAAATCTTGACATAATTTTACCATGTGTCCTTGAGATTGTTTAACTAAACACAATAGGGGGCACAAAATGAAAAATAAAAAACAAAAAGAAGTGTAGTGATATGAACATATATGTGGCCATGAATGATCAAGTTATCCCTTTGAGTGCATGAAATACACATAAAGATAGCACAACACATGGTTTTAGGGAGAAGTATATAACGCATTGGTCCTAAGGGTTTGACAAAGTAAGGGTGGTTCACTTGAACCAAGCCATGCTTAGGGCTTAAAAAGACGTTTTATGAAGAGATGTTGGCTTGTGAAGAAATTAGGGCCTTTTAAATACGCTAAATTATAAAAACTAGAAATTGGGCCCTAAATGAGAGATCTAGGGAACATGAGCAATGCATGTATTGAGAAAAGTGTTGTCATTGACGTCTACTAAGTCACCTAAATTCCCACAAAGTCACCTAAATGCCTGCCAAGTCAAGATAAATGCCCGCCAAGTCACCTAAATGCCCGCCAAGGTCACCTAAAATTCCCACCAAGGTCATCTAAATGTCCACCAAGTCACCTAAATGCCCATCTAGTTAAGCTAAATTCCAACCAAGTCACCTAATTCCCATCTAGTCAAGCTAAATTCCAACCAAGTCATCTAAATGCCTACCAAGGTCACCTAAAATGCCTTCCAAGGTCATCTAAATTCCCACAAAGTCACCTAAATTCCCGCCAAGTAACCTAAAATCCCTCCAAGTCAATCTAAATGCCCACCAAGTCACCTAAATTCTTGCCAAGGTCACCTAAAATGTCTTCCACGGTCATTTAAATGCCCGCCAAGTCACCTAAATTTCCTCTAAGTCAAACTAATTTCCCACCAAGTCACCTAAATGCCTGCCAATGCCACCTAAATTCCCGCCAATGCACTTAAATGCCCACCAATGCACTTACAGATAGAGGGATGAAAAAAATATCCTATATGCAATTAGATTTTGGTCAATAACATTGTAAATGTGCATTGTTGTCAAGAAAAATTTACAAATGAAAGAGGTAATGTATGTACCCAACACAATCTTTGTGTTGAATGATGTCTCTCTACTATCATAGTGAGAGGTTAGGGAGTGTATTTGGGATTATGAGTACACCCGAAGAGACAATTAAATTCAAGTCATCAAGAACCTTCACATTTATGGTGATTGCCATGAAGATACCAATTTTTTCATAAAATACACACACTCAGGTTTTTATGACACACTTGCAATATTGAGATGAAACAACATTTCCAAAATAGTTAGATCCAAATTGGCATTTGTGATAGAATTATTGAATCAAGGTTTCATAAATGTTGAAATACCATGTACCATAACTCAAGAAATGCACCGTAGAAGATTTGATTAATATATTTTTACTTAATCTCAAACATTTACAACCTATCTAGATATGGATCAAGATTACCATAACTATCTCACTTGCTTTATAGCTTCCAATGCTATGATATTCCCTACTTACCTTTTTAACAACATTTCTTCGTTGCAAATTATCATAGTATAGAGGTAGAACATTATAGTGGGCCAACTTCTTAAAGTAGATTTATTAATATTTATTAGGGTGGGCCAACTTCTATTACAGTAGATTTATGAATATTTATGGGTGAACCTCACAGAGTTATGAATATTTATTGGCTTGAAACATTTATACAAATAATTTATCTTGGACTTTTGTCATGTCCAATACCCACTTCATGCTCTCTTTCACAAACTTGTTAAGAATATAACATTCAAATAGTATTTAGTGCAACAACAAATATAGATCAATGCCTCATATATGAACTCGTATTTGTCTTATACAACAAAAAATCTTATTGCATATTAGTATTTTCAGTCCTTCACATTCCATTAAGAATTGCTCAATGTTATAACTAAGATCTCCATGAAATCATCCAAGCTATCAAACAATGGAAACTAATCATATAGAAACATTATTGGCTACACATGTATGATCACACTTAATACTTTTGTGAAGATGTCAAGAGAAAATATGAAATAAATTATATCACGTTGGTTATAATACAATAAAACAAGATTATAATCAAAGTTATGACAAAGTAGACTCGACCCTTAAATGGCCTCTCAATATACATGTATCAAAAAGTACAATGATGTACATGTATCCCAAATTACATATGTCCTAGACTACACATCAAAACTCAATCTTCCTCTTTTTTTCCTGACTTTGATGCATCATGCCTCTATCTAGTACCCATGTGCATCTTTGGAGTCTATAAAACAAAGATCAAATTTCTTGATCAACTAACTACACTCATACATTAGCACTAACAAAATTTTAAAAAAATATATATGGCTCAATTACTTATAACAAACACTCATTGAATCCATATGAGGTATTGATGCTTGTGGTGTCCTCTTCGCCGAAAGGCTCTCTGCAATTGTGTTATGCAAAAAAAAGATCACATCTCAATTATTTAAACAATTATCAACATGTGCGTGTAAAAGTATTAAAACACTTTGTAATGAATTAAAATCTCAATGAAAAAATATACTTTGGGACAGCTTATTGGGCTTCTTGTGTATCTAGCAGAGCTGTAGGTTGAACATCAAACTCGGTCACATTAAAAATTGGACTAGAGGAGCTAGGCACTACTTTTTCCAATGGCAAGAGTCACCAAATTCCGAAATAGTTAGACATGCATGAATAAACAATCTAACGTGAATAAAATATGTACACATATTGAAATGGATACCTCCACGTGACTTCTTCCAATCGTTGATGCAACAATGACTACTGGATCAACAACCCCGTTGAGCTTTGGCATGGAGGAATCTCTATGCATGATGTTGTAAACATGTGAAATAAACATTAATAAAAAAAAGTTCTTCATGGAATTGAAATTTAATCAACAACTATCATTAGAGGCTATACATTACCGTGGAATTAGTAGGTCCATGATCATGGACACCCTCCCTCTTTCTGGAAGAAGGTCATCTGATAAAGACACAACCCTTGGATATTTGGACTTTGGGGAGAAGCAAATAAAAGTGGTGTTGCTCATATTTTAGTTGATGCCTATAGTCATAGAGTGTTGTCGTAGTTAGACATGCACATGTGAATCATTGAAATAACATGTATTAAAAAACTAATGTGTTGAAATAGTTACCTCTATGTGAGTTGCCTCCCCACCAAGGGGGGATTCACTAGTGCCAAATCCTTTCCCCTCTATAGTGGCATCTATCATCTACAAGTTTAAAAAGTCACCAAGTGTTAATGTAGTTATGCATGCATGAACCAATGAACTAACATGTATTAATAAACTAACATACATTTGAAATTGTTTTCTTAATGTGAATGGTCTCTCCACCAAGGGGGGCTTCAATGGTGCCAAAGTATTTCCCCTTTGCAAAGGCATCTAACATTTACAAGTTTAAAAATTATAAGTGTTAGCAATATATACATATGTATAGTAAGGAAAAATAAGTTTGTACATGATTACTTTTTAAACCATATACTTATTACCTCACTTAAAAACCTAGTAAGGTTAACATTTGGGATATCGCTAGAATCAATGTTTTGCTCAGGTTGTTGAGGATATAGCGGTCGAAAGTTTAAAAATAGTAAATATTAGATCATCTAGCATTAATGATCTAACATGTATTAACGAAATAACATGTAATAAAAAATGACATGTTGAAATACTTACCTCTATGTGAGTTGTTTCCGCCAAGGATACGACAACACCTGGCACACCAAAACCACCCATAGATTCTGGTACATTGGTATCTCCACTACTGGTGCCAAATGCTTTTCCCTGTTGTAGTGTCATCAACTATCTGCAAGTTTACAAAATAAAATCAACAATCTATGTATGTGTACAGTAAGGAAAAAATAGTTTAGACAATATTATTATTAACCATATACTTAATTTCCTAAATAACCTTGAAAAGAAAACATAAGTTGGTACATGACAATAGAAGGCATGGCCACATGATTTGCACGTGTGAGGCTCAGTGGTTGTCTCTTGATGTGTTGATCCACCCCCACTACTAGATGGTTATGCACCATAGGGAGGTGATGGTTGTAGACCAATAGGGAGAGATGGACCTTCCTATCCCATACAATCAAGGATGGTTCTATGGCGTAAAATTGCATGTGCTACACTAAAAAATGCCTCATGTGGTTATGCTATCATATCATGTGCAGGTGGGACATCTAACCTAGGAATATGCATGCGAGGTGGAGGTATTTGATGATTGGCATCTCGATGCCTGACATAGGGATGAGTTTGAGGAATCCACTAATCAATGCCTTGGAACTCCAACATGTCAAAATAATTTACATGTTTTCCCAACACGAACTCGGCATGGGTGAATCCATGAAGATGGGTAACACTTTTTGGCCAAAAGTGACAATGAAAATTCATTTTCTTACTCTTTCATTAAATTGAAGCCCTCAAAACTCATATATGCCTTGTGAATTTCGACACGTGACAAAAAAAATTGTAGGGAATTATGTTGTCTTTCCACCTATATACGTATTTTTTTAAATAATAAAATTATTTAATATGTCATTGCATTTAATGATAGGTGTGTTCTTGTAAATTTCAACAAAAATTTACAAGTGGGTTCTGTGCATGTAAAATGATTTAGTGATAAATGCATAATTTTTTCAAAGCACCATGGCGCACACATTTTTTTTTTAATTTATAATGGAAAATAATATATATTTTTTAATTTTTGAAACTGACCTTTGAAAATTTTAATTGCATTTCGCACACGTGTGTGCATGTAGAAAACTTTTATGGGTTAGAAAAATAAAAAAATGAAAGATACCCTTTTGAAGGGCATGTGTTGGCTTGGGATGTATATATTTTTTGAAATTTTGTTGTTGTGTACTTTTTATATTGTTGAGTTTTCTTTGCATTGATTTGAAGTTTTTGACGTGATTTTGTAAAGTGTAAATTTGAAAAGAAAAATATATATCATATGAACTTAGAAACTTGCAAATTATATGTCAATGGACAGACAATTCGTTGACGGATCCATTGGTACGAAGTCCGCCATCTAAGGTGCAGCCTAGAATAGGGTTTAGGTCTAGGAAAAAGAGCAGAAAATATAAAATTTTAGAAAACGGGGCTAAAATCTTGTTTTAAAGCCCTCAATTGAGCTATTAGCTTGATCAAGGGTTTTGAAACCCTCAATGGAGCTTCTACGCATATTTTGAAATAGCTCAATCAATGGTTTATGTGCAGTTAGCTAAAATCTCAATCGAGCTAATAGATTGGTCTAGCTTTAGCTCGATCAAGCTTTTAAAAATAGATTAAAAAAAAATTGGATGGCCATATTCACATGAATATGGACACTTGAAAAAAAATTTAATTGAAGTTTTTAAAAACTTGATAATGGTAAATATAAATACATTGTAGATAATAGTGATACCTTGAAAAAGAACTAAGCAAAAGCATTAAGATAGCCAGTTCGTCTAAATTTGACTTGCATGGATATGGATCGTGACGTAATTAAAGTTACAAATGTGACTAAAATTATGAAAGATGCGTATAAGTGACCCTTCTGCACATTTTCCATGATTTCATCCGTGTTTCATCCACAACTATAAACACCATTTGAAATTTTACTTCTCGAATAAATTTCTATTTAGCCACAACTATAAACACCAATTGAAATTTTACTCGATTGAAATTCTATCCAACAGACACAGTGAAATAAACCATGGATTGTTTCTCTTATATATATATATATATATAACTCTCGATCAAGGGTTTGAAATTTAATGCCTCGATCGAGCTATTAATGCTCAATCGAGGATTAATAAAACCCTCGATCGATCTCAATAGCTTGATCGAGGGTTTTATTAAACCTTGATCAAGAATTTTTAAATAGCTCTATCGAGCGCTTATTTAAGCCCTTGATCAAGATTTTAAGAGCTCGATCGAGCTATTTTTTCAACATGATCATGCCCTCCACTTGCGAAAAGGTGTTACCCATCTTCATGGGAACACTCTTCTCATACCTTTTCTAAGGAAATATAAGGGAATTTCCCTATTGTTACGAGACGGCACATCAAAAGCCATATACCATTCATCCATCCAATTCTCTTGGAATGGTGGATATAGGAACTACTCAATAGAGATGTGGGCTTTATTTGTGGTTGGAACTTTCCTCTTTAAACAAGGAAAATATATGCTCTTTGGTGATCTTTAGTTTTTTTTTATGTCCTCTTTAGTTTTTTTATGTCATTGTAACTCAATCCATCCACATACTGTTGCTTTTTCATTCTCTATACAATGCAATGTCGTATATGGCACCATTTGATTGGGTAATGTTGTTTATAATTTCATCTAGTGAGTCTACAACTGAGCGGTGGAGCTAGTATCCACCCCTCCAAGTCCCCCTAATCTATCTAAGCCTCACAACCTCTCTTAGTATCTCTACATCGAGATCCATGATATCCACCACAATCATAAATACAAAAAAAAACATTAGAAATATATATATATATATATATCTATATCTATATATCTATATATATATATATATATATATATATATGGTATAATGGCGTCTCTTAAGCTACAATAACATATCTAATTGAACTGGAGCCAGATGACTGATGGGAGGTCCAAGAAGATTTACAGTTTGAAGGTGTACGTTAAACCCTGATTGGGATTACACTGAGACTCTTGGATGACTACGAGGCGGATTTTAGCTGTTCACCAGTGATTATAGAGTTGCAGACACCGGCATGGGCTCGAGATGGGCTAGCAAAAGCGCATTCTACACTGCAGTTCTGCACTCTTGGAATTGGCCGTTGGAGTGTACGCTGGATTGACTGTTTTGCTGCTCGAACAATGGATCGGCTACCCTTGTGAACGCTGGGTAATCGCGTTGGAGCTCTGCGTGGGAGCGGTGAGGATTCAGGATTCTGCTTTGGATCTTTTAGTTTGCTTGAAGGCCGTGGATTCAGGGGCTCCATTGTCATTGTAGTCCGGCTGGATTGGGTATTGGTGGTTAAGCCATTTCGATTCTGTGAAGTATTTCTTCTGGTGCATCGATGGCTGCTCCGGGGAAAGGAGTCTTTCCTGGTGCAGAATCCCTGCCCCGATCAGGGATGCATGCAAAAGAAGGCCCTACAAGACACCCTGTTAAATCGGTCAAGGAAAGAAAGAGACAAGATCTGTTAGTGTTGGGGGTGGATGTGACTATGGCAGAGGCAGAGGATTTCTCTTATACAGCTGCGGTGGGTCATGTGAGGGGACGTAGATTTGGCCGTGGCTTCCTTCAACGTTGGGTGTCTGAACAGTGGATGGACATCGTATCTTCTGCTCCTGAGGTCCGCGTATTGACGAAAGGCTGGTTTTCCTTTATCTTCAAGAGCCAAGGGGAGGTCAAGGCTGTCTTGAATCGTAATTGGTCGATTCTGGGAATCCCTCTTGTTCTGAAAAGATGGTCACCCTTCTTTGACTCTAAGTCGGAGAAAATTGCGAAAGAACCTCTGTGGGTAAAGCTTCCTGGCCTGCCCATGCATATGTGGAATGAAACACGGTTTACTGAGATTGGGAATTACCTTGGGGAATATGTGTGTTATGACTCCTCCCATATTAAGACTGGCATCTACACGGTTGCTAAAATATTGGTTAATATCGATATTCGGTTGGGACTCTCGGCGGAGATTAAAATTCACTCCAAGGATGGGGATTTTACTCAATTGCTGGATTATGTGGGTGTGCCGTTTCGGTGTCATCGTTGCCACTCTCAGAGTCATCTTGTAGCATGCTGCCCTTTACCGTTTCGGAACTGTAAGCCTCTGTCAGGTATAGCAGCAGACGTAGAGGCTGTTCCTGTGACTAAGGTGGACTCTCCGGCGGTGGTGAATGCTGGGTGTGGGCCTGCTATGGATGGGGGTGTGAATTATGGTTCTGAGGTACAATCAATTCATTGTGGGAGGCTTGGATCAGAGGAATTGCTGCCACCTTTGGTACACATTGGTTTGGAGAATTACGGGAAGGCGCCTCCTGTTGTTGAGGGGGATACTTTCTCCATTAAACCGTCTTCTGTGATTATGGAGCTGCCTATTTTACATCGCGAATCATCTGCATTACGATCAGGTATGTCTTCTTTTATTTCCCCTGCTGGTTCTTCATTGGACGACTCTATGGTATTGGGGGGTGGCTGCCATGGGTCTCCTCCACGACCAGCTGATACTTGTAATCGGCCTGCTGTGGATTGTTCTGCCACTCAGACTATGGTTACTCCCTCTCACTCATCCAGCTCTGAGGGCAGTATCCGTTATGCCCTTCGCAGTAGGGAGATTCCTGATTGCGGAACGGGGGGCAAGGGTCTACCTGAATTGGCCTCCAGTGTTGGGGGGAAAGGTCGTGGACGTAAATCCCATTTGTCAAAGGCTAAAGAACGGGCTAAGGTGGATGTAGTGATGGGTACACAAGCTTCAATCGAGTGGGCACTTAGAGCAGTGAATGCCCATGATGGGGGTTCATTATGATCATTATGTCCTTCAACTGTCGTGGGTTGGCAAGTCCCATTAAAAAATCGTCGTTGAGGAGGCTGGTAGAATTAAACCAACCGGATGTATTATTGCTGCAAGAAACCTTGGGTGGCAGCGAGGACGTAGTTCGTATTTTAGAATCTTTGCTTACTGGTTGGAAGTTTGTAGGAGTGGATGCTCGGGGGCGTTCGGGAGGTCTGGCCTCGGGGTGGAAGGTCAAGAGCTGCAGATGTGATTGTTCTTGGGGCATATCCTCTGGTCTCGGTTTGGAGGTATGGGATGCAGATCTTGGTCGGACGATCACGGTCCTCAACATTTACGGGCCCTACAATAATAGAGTGGGTTACTGGGACTCCTTGTTAGGTATGGACATATTTGATGGCAGGGACGTGATTTTGGGTGGGGATTTCAACCTTACTCTGGGGTCTTCTGAAATTTGGGGGCCTAGGGCTGCTCCGGATCATTTAGCAAACTATTTCTTGAATGCCTTTGTCAGGAAGGATCTACTCGACATTATACCAGCCCAGCTATCTCCTACTTGGAGGAATAAGAGAACTGGAGTACATAGAGTGGCCAAACGACTGGATAGGTTTCTGGTGGCCGAAGGGCTGGCACTGGGTGTTGATGTTGTTAGACAGTGGGTTGGATCAGGTGGGATTTCAGACCACTGCCCCATCTTCCTGGAGTTACGTGGTAGCAGAAATAAACCACCCAGCCCCTTCAAATTCAATCCGAGCTGGCTGAAGGATAAGAATTTCATTAATCTGGTCCAGGAGCATTGGATACATCGTCCACATGAATCACAGATGCTGGCTGGTGCTCACTTTTATCACAATCTTAAGAGAATTAAAGAGGCCACGAGAACTTGGGCTCATGACAAAAGGGTGTTGGATGACCGGAACCTGCAAGAGGCTGAAATAAACATTGCAAGGTTACTTAACAGTCTGGGCATGGGATTCCTGGATGATCTGCAGAAAGATGAGTTGTTGGAGTGGGAGAGACGCAGGAATGGGATTCTGTGTGAGCGAGAAGAGATGTGGAGGATGAAAAGCAGGGCGGTTTGGCTTCAGTGCGGGGATGAGAATACCAAATTTTTTCAAGCTTATGCTAAGGGGAGAAAATTCACAAACTCTATCTGGGAACTAACTGCTGATGATGGAGAACAGATTTCTAGCTTTGATGGATTAGCGGCCTTGGGGGTTTGTCATTTTGGAGAATTATTCACGGCTCCAACCGGTGTCTCCATCGCTGAGGTACTTCGGGTGACTCAGCTATTTCCCAGTTTTGTAGGTGAGGACGAGAACAGAATGCTGATGGAGGAGGTAACGCTGAAGGAGCTCGAGTTGGTTATGAAATCCTTTAATAAAGATCGCAGCCCGGGGCCAGATGGCTGGCCTATAGAATTCTTCATAGGATTCTATGATTTCTTCGGGGAGGAGATTTTGAATGTGGTGGAAGAATCACGCAAGGCTGGGTTTGTCCATGGACCCTTCAACTCCACTTTTTTAGCTCTTATTCCGAAGACGGACAAGCCTATCAGCTTCGATGAATTCAGACCCATATCTCTCTGCAATTGCATATACAAGATCATTTCTAAGGTTATGGCGCGCAGACTCAAGAATATTTTGTCTAAGCATATTTCTTGTGAGCAATTTGGATTCTTGGAAGGACGCCAAATTCATGAGGCTATTGGAGTTGCACAGGAAGGTTTACACACTCTCAAGGTGCAGAAGCAGAAGGGTGCTGTAATTAAAATCGATCTCTCCAAAGCATTCGACAGGGTTAGCTGGCTTTATATCCGGATGCTTCTTACCCACCTGGGATTCTGCTACGAATTTGTCAGATGGATAATGGCCTGCCTCACTTCGGTGAACTTTGCTGTTCTGATTAATGGGTCTGCTAGCCCTTTCTTCCAGGCTGGGAGGGGACTTCGACAGGGATGTCCCCTGTCTCCGCTGTTGTTTCTCCTTGTTGCAGAAGGACTCAGCCGATTCTTACTGAAAGAAAAAGCAGAGGGCTCATTTAG
The DNA here is from genome assembly GCA_027924585.1 of Larix kaempferi. Taxonomy (NCBI): domain Eukaryota; kingdom Viridiplantae; phylum Streptophyta; class Pinopsida; order Pinales; family Pinaceae; genus Larix; species Larix kaempferi. Next base: position 1,715,412 of record BSBM01000628.1, read on the forward strand.
AGGCATTTCTATTTCACAGGTACTGTTCATTACACATCTCCTTTTTGTTGATGACATTCTGGTTTTCTGTGATGGCACGAGCATGGATATTGACAAGGTGGCAGAAGGACTCGATTTAGTGCAAATTGCAGCGGGAATGTTAGTGAATATTGGAAAATCTACAATCACATGCTCGCTTTTAACTGAGCAGGAGATTAATTGTATGGTCAACAAACTACCATATAGGATTTTGGAGATCGATGATGGATTAAAGTACCTTGGATTTCACTTAAAACCGAATGCTTACCTGAAGGCTGATTGGAGCTGGTTAATTGCAAAGATAGAACAGCGTCTTCATGGTTGGAGCCATAAATGGCTCTCTCGGGCAGGGAGGCTGGTTCTGATTAAATCAATCTTGGAAGCAGTTCCGGTGTATTGGATGTCTCTCGCTTGGATTCCCGTTGGAGTTCTGGAGCAGATAAGGCGACTGTGCTTTGCATTCCTTTGGAAGGGTACGAGTGATCAACGGGCTTTGGTGTGGGTTAGATGGGAGAAAATTGCAGTTCCTAAAGCACTGGGAGGATGGGGATTAAAGAATATTTTTATGTTTGCCAAAGCATTGGGGGCCAAAGTGTCGTGGCGCATAATCCATACACAGAGTCTCTGGACAAGAGTGGTATATCATAAATATATTGCCCCTTTAACTACTCTCGAATGGATCAGGCTGCGTAATAAGACAAGGGCAAACTGCTCTGTGGTCTGGAAAGCAGTGGTGCAGCACTTCTCTTTAGTCGGATCCGGATTAGTGTGGTGGATTGGCGATGGGCGTCTCCTTCGGATTGGGATGGACCCTTGGGTTGGATGCAGGGGTGGTCATGTCCTTTCTGTGGAACTGAGGTCACTTTTGGCTAATAGAGGATGTCATTATCTGGCTGATTTAGCGGATCCGGGTGCTACTACTATTTGGCAACAGGGGTGGATTTCTGCACGACATCTTGGGATCTCGGCTGAACTACTGGGGGCTTGGGGGGATTATATCTGGAGGTTAAGACATTCCCATATTCGATTGACCGATAGGACTGATGTACTCATCTGGGATCACCATCCCTCCGGAGTATATACACCTAAATTTGGTTATATCCAGCTCAATTTGGAAATTCATAACAGGGCATTGGTGTGGTGGTGGAAATACTTATGGAAGCTAAGATGCCCGGGTAAAGCAAAATTACTCTTCTGGGCGATCCTGGAAAATAAGGCCCCCACTTGGGACATTCTGCAGAAACGTTTTCTCCAGGGTCCGGGGATTTGTCCACTTTGTAGGGCTGCCGAAGAGAACTTGGCTCACCTTTTTATTCATTGTCGATTTTCACAGGCTGTATGGAATGATATCAGCAAGATAATGGATATTAAGGTGAAGTGGAGAGGAACGAATGTGCTGGAAGCTTTCCAATTGTGGTGGTCTGTTCATTATTCCTCCACTTTCCGGGCATTCCCGTGTATTTACACTTGGGGCATTTGGATCGCACGCAATAAGGCGTTATTCCAGGACTGCAGAGTCACTCTGGAATCTGTAGTGGCTCAAATGGTGGCGGTCTTCCTTCATTATGTGGCACCGGTTCAGGTGTGCAGAACTCGACCCGTGCGGGAAGAAACGATTGATCACTCCATGCCGTGGGCCTTTTTTGACGGCGCCTCCTTAAACCATCAATCAGTTTGTGGAGGAGGGGGAGTCCTTTACAAAACAGAGGAGCATTATTTCCATCTGGTGGCTGGATTGGGAAAAGGCACAAATAACTATGCTGAACTCATGGCTCTGAAATTACTGATGTTATTTGCGCTTGAACAAGGCTGCTTATCGCTTCAGATTTTTGGTGATTCCCTGTTAGTCATAAACTGGGCTAAGGAGATCTCACTGTGTCATGTGATGGTTCTTTTACCTATCCTGGAGGAGGTGAACCGGTTAAAATTGTTATTTAACCACATCACATTTACACATGTGTATAGGGAGAGGAATGAGTTAGCAGACCAGCTATCCAAGGAGGCAACGCAGCAGGACTTAGCACATGGAAACTAGAGGATAACTATACATTCTCCGGATGGCACCTTCAGCTATAATCACAGTCCATTTTATGAGGACAATGAGGAGGCTCTGATTAATTCACCACGCATTTGATGTCTGGGGAGTAGAGGGATGGCTGATCGCTCACTAAACGGGAGGCTTCAGGCTGGAAAGATGAATCGATGCTATCATGCGCGGGCTCTGTAGGACAGCATTAATTGATCAGAGTGGGTCACGACCATCTTATAACTTGTATGTCGAGGCAGGCTGGAGGACAGCAACGTTCTGAATTAGTATGGGATTTTATTTGAGGGCGGTATTGGACACGATCTTCACTTGAGACAGTAGACGCAGAAGCATTGCTGAATGGATCGACCATCTTATAATTAAGAAATTGTGTTGAGGCAGGCTGGAGAACAGCAATATTATGAATTAGTAATTCACTTGAGACAGTAGACAGCATTGCTGATTGGATTTCTGATGTAAATAATATGAGCGGTAATATGTGACAATGTAGGAATCTTAGTGATTCTATCATATGCAGAATGTAATTTTGTTCCTATTTTGAAATAAAATTACGAATTTTTCTGAGGAAAGAAAAAAAAAATGGCGTCTCTTAGATATATGAAAAAATGTACAACAAGTGCTACAAATAATGACATGAGTATTTATAATTTAAAATTTAAAATTCAACAATTACACTAGAGAATCAACATAAAAAATTTCCATGTTAATTTTTTATTAAATTGGTCATGAAAATGCATGCCTACGTACTCATATCTTCCTCAAATATGAAGAATTGTTATTACTATTGCAAACTAAGCCTTGTGACTTGAACCTAGAAGGTATTTATATGCTTGTATCTTTGTGGGAAAAGGTTTTGAGTTAATCACATTGATACATGGTGAAGAAGGTAATCCTGGGAGAGATTATTAAATGCATGTGTTTTATAATTAAGTTACATTGTAAAATGCATGATCAAGATGATTATTGTCTAATTGAAAATGGTACAAAACCACTTTGGCTACTCGTCTATCTTTGAGTTTGTTATGTTGGTTGAGTTACCACCACTTTATGTAAGGGATTATTTATAGGTCAATTAAAATATTTTTAGTTAGTGTGTCTTCTATGTGGTCTCTCTTGGTTACATCTTGGTGTTAACACAGCGTAATTTTTTAACTACCCAACTAATGCCAAAAATACATGGCTTAACCAAAATAGTTTATTACCAATAAGCTTTGGTGCAATACTAAAAATGGGACTTGGTGCAACTATAACATTAGATATCTTAGTGCAAAGAAAATTTGGGGCAGCGAGAGTTTTTCAAACCCTACTACCCCACCTCAAACTATTGGAAATTGCATACTGTTACACTAAAATGAAGTTTGAAACGCTATGAACTATGCTGGATCTTCCAAGAAATGAATCAGATAGGTGCATGAGAGTAATAAAGAGGATCCCTAGAATTACAATGTCTATTTTACAAAGAATCAAAGCTTTCACACTCAACCTCCCAATGAAAGTTTTCAAGTATAAGAGGACAAATTGGGGAGTTTATACGTCAAGCCACTATAAGGCAAATTATAAGTATTTTTCCATGTTAAAAATACCTAAATAAATAGAATTGGGTCATGTTGATTCTCTCACACATACTCCAAACCCTCTCACAAATAAACAATATTCTCTTTGAATGTGGAAAATTGTTTTGTTGGTTCAAATAAATAGTATTTTCTTTGAATGTGGAATTGTTTGTTGGTTTGTGATTTTGTTTGGTTATTTTGTGACCTTTTAGAGTTCATTGTAGGGTTTTTTAATGTCTTTTGATGATAAAAATTGAATGAAAATATACAAGATGGCATAAGATTTACCTTTATGGGAGAACAAACTCAATGAAGATGCTTCTATGTGCCGTAATCACACTTGTGTTTTTCCTTGGTCGCTCGATGGAATGGAAATCAACAAAATGTGAAGAATGGGGTCACGGGCCGATTTTGGGGAATAAAACGGTCCTTGAATAATGGGGTCACCAATGAGTTGCCTCCCCACCAACGGGGGCTTTAGTGGTGCCAAACCCTTTCCCCTCTATAGAGGAATCTATCATCTACAAGTTTAAAAAGTCACCAAGTGTCAATGTAGTTATACATGCATGAACCAATGAACTAACATGTATTAGTAAACTAACATACATTTGAAATTGTTTCCTTAATGTGAATGGTCTCTCCACCAAGGGGCGACTCAATGGTGTCAAATTATTGCCCCTTTGTAGAGGCATCTAACATTTACAAGTTTAAAAATTATAAGTGTTAGCAATCTATACATATGTATAGTAAGGAAAAATAAGTTTGTACATGATTACTTTAAAAACCATATACTTACCTCACTTAAAAACCTAGTAAGGTTAACATTGGGGATATTGCTAGAATCAATTTTTTGCTCAGGTTGTTGAGGATATAATAGTCGAAAGTTTAAAAATTGTAAATATTAGATCATCTAGCATTAATGATCTAACATGTATTAACGAAATAACATGTAATAAAAAAATGACATGTTGAAATACTTACCTCTATGTGAGTTGTTGCCGCCGAAGATACGAAAACACCTGGCACACCAAAACCACCCATAGGTTTTGGCACATTGGTCTCTCCACCACTGGTTCCAAACACTTTGCCCTGTTGTAGTGTCATCTAGCATCTGCAAGTTTAAAAAAAAAAACTCAACAATCTATGTATGTGTACAGTAAGGAAAAAATAGTTTAGACAAGATTATTATTAACCATATACTTAACTGTTAACTGACTAAATAAACTTGAAGAGGAAACATCTGTTGGTGCACGACAATAGAAGGCATGGCCACATGCTGTGCACGTGTGAGGCTTAGTGGAGGTGTCTTGATGTGTTGATGCACCACCACTACTAGATGGTCATGCACCATAGGGAGGTGATGGTTGAACACCAATAAGGAGAGATGGACCTTCTTATCCCATACTATCAATGATGGTTCTATGGCATAAAATTGCATGTGCTACACTAAAAAATGCCTCATGTGGTTGTGCTATCATATCATGTGCAGGTGGGACACTTGACCTAGGAAGCTGCATGCGAGGTGGAGGTATTTTGCGATTGGTATCTCGATGCCTGACATAGTGACGATTTTGAGGAATCCACTGATCAATGCCTTGGAACTGCAACACGTCAAAATAATTGACACATTATCCCAACACAAACTCGGCATGGGTGAATCCATGAAGATGGGTAACACTTTTTGGCCAAAAGTGACAGTGAAAATTCATTTTTTTACTCTTTCATTAAATTGAATCCCCCAAAACTCAAATATGCCTTGTGAATTTCGACACGTGGCAAAAACAAATTGTAGGCAATTATGTTGTATTTCCACCTATATATGTATTTTTTTAAATAATAAAATTATTTAATAAGTCATTGCGTTTAATGATAGGTGTGTTCTTGTAAATTTCAACGAAAATTTACAAGTGGGTTATGTGCATCAGGGCATTTTTTAAGGATTCTAACAGTATACTTAAGTGTAGTATTCTAGGAAATTATTTTGGATTGGAAAAAACATATATATATAGGTAGGCGAATATTAAATATGAAACATACAATTTACTCCTGAAACTTGTAAATTTTGGCAAATATTAAGATAAAAAAACATATTTTATGTAAATATAGGCAATGTTAGAGACTAAAAATGACCAAATAACGAATTTATTTTTTGAAAAAAACCCCAAAAAATAGCCAATTGGCGAAATTTCGCCCTTAAACTTTTCCCTGATGTGCATGTTAAATGATTTAGTGATAAATGCATAATTTTAAAAAATATATATATAGGAACATAATATACACAAAACGCACAGGGGCGCACAATGTTTTTTATTTATAATGGAAAATTATATATATTTTTTTCATTTTCGAAACTGACCTTTGAAAATTTTAATTGCATTTCACACACATCTGTCCACGTAAAAAAATTTTACTAGTTAAAAAAATCATAAAATGAAAGATATCCTTTTGAAGGGCATGCATTGGTTTGGGGTGTATATATTTTTTCGAAATTTTTTTGTTGTGTACTTTTTATATTGTTGATTTTTCTTTGCACTGATTTGAAGTTGTTGACATCGTTTTGTAAGTGTAAGTTTCAAAAGAAAAAAAAATGTCATATGAAGTTAGAAACGTGTAAATTATATGCCAATGGATAGACAATTCGTTAACGAATCCATTGGTATGAAGTCCTCCATCTAAGGTGCATCCTAGGATAGGATTTAGGTCTAGAAAAAAGAGTAGAAAATATAAAAATTTTAGAAAAAGGGGATAAAATCCTTTTTTCAATCCCTTGATTGAGCTATTAGCTTTATCGAGGGTTTTGAAACCCTCGATGGAGCTGCTACGCGTATTTTTAAATAGGTCAATTGATGGTTTATGTGCAGTTAGTTAAAAGCTCAATCGAGCTAATATATTGATCCAACTTTAGCTCGATCAAGCTTTTAAAAATAGATTAAAAAAATTTCGGATGGCCATATTCACATGAATATGGACACTTCAAAAAAAAAATTAATTGAAGTTTTAAAAAAAATTGATAATGGTAAATATAAATACATTGTAGGTAATAGTGATACCTTGAAAAAGAACTAAGTAAAAGCATTAAGATAGCTAGTTCGTCTAAATTTTACTCGCATGGATATGTATCGTGAAGTAATTAAAGTTATAGATGTGACTAGAATTATGAAAAATTTGTATAAGAGACCCTTATGCACATTTTCCATGATTTCAGCCACAACTATAAACACCAATTGGAATTTTAATCCTCGATTAAATTTCTATTTAGCCACAACTATAAACACCAATTGAAATTTTACTCGATTGAAATTCTATCCAACGGACATAGTGAAATAAACCATGGACTGTTGTTCTTTTATATATATAACTCTCGATCGAGCTTAGTAGCTCAATCGAGCGTTTGAAATTTAATGTCTTGATCGAGCTATTAATGCTCAATCGAGGATTAATAAAACCCTTGATCAATCTCAATAGGTTGATCGAGGGTTTTATTAACCCTCGATCAAGCATTTTTAAATAGCTCTATCGAGCACTTATTTAAGCCCTTGATCAAAGTTTTAAGAGCTTGGTAGAGCTATTTTTTCAACATGGTCATGCCCTCCACTTGCGAAAAAGTGTTACCCATCTTCATGCGAACACCCTTGTCATCCCTTTTCTAAGGAAATATAAGGGAATTTCCCTGTTGTTATGAGGTGGTACATCAAAATCTATATACCATTCATCCATCCAATTATTTTGGAATGGTGGATAAAGGAACTAATTAATAGAGACGTGGGATTTGTTTGTGTTTGGAACTTTCCTCTTTAAACAAGGAAAATATATGCTCTTTGGTGATCTTTGGTTTTTTTATGTCCTCTTTAGTTGTTTTATGTCATTGTAACTCAATCCATCCACATACTGTTGATTTTTCATTATCTATACAATGCAATGTCATATATGGCACCATTTTATTGGGTAATGTTGTTTATAATGCCATCTAGTGAGTCTACAAGTGAGCGGTGGAGCTGGTATCCACCCCTCCAAGTCCCCCCAATCTCTCTGAGCCTTACAATATCTCTTAGTATCTCTGCATCGAGATCCATGATATCCACTACAATCATAAATACAAAAACAAACATTAGAAATATATATATATATGGTATAATGACATTTCTTAGATATATGAAAGAATGTACAACAAGTGTTATAAATAATGACATGAGTATTTATAATTTAAAATTTAAAATTCAACAATTACACTAGAGAATCAACATAAAAATTTGCCATGTTAATTTTTTATTAAATTGATCATGAAAATGCATGCCTACATACTAAGATGTTCCTCAAATATGAAGAATTGTTATTACTATTGCAAACTAAGCCTTGTGACTTGAACCTAGAAGGTCTTTATATGCTTGTATCTTTGTGGGAAAAGGTTTTGAGTTAATCACATTGATACATGGCGAAGAAGGTAATCTTGGGAGAGATTATTAAATGCATGTGTTTTACAGTTAAGTTACATTATAAAATGGATGATCAAGATGATTATTGTCTAATTGAAAATGGTCCAAAACCACTTTGGATACTCGTCTGTCTTTGAGTGTGTTATGTTGGTTGAGTTACCACCACTTTATGTAAGGGATTATTTATAACCAATTAAACCTTTTTAGTTAGTATGTCTTCTATGTGATCTCCCTTGGTTACATGTTGTTGTTAACATAGTGTAATTTTTTAACTATCCAACTAATGCCAAAATTACTTGGCCAATAATTTACTTGTCTTCTATGTGGTCACTCCAATTTCTAGGTTTAATCTAGACAATTTTGGATTGAAATCATTAGTTTTTCATTTTAACAAATTGTTAATAGACTTGTATAATAGATTTGAGTCATTAGTTGTGCACCACAATGCCTTATATCATCCAAAGGAACTAGGTGCATTAGAAAACCTATGGATTGGGAATTTTCAACCTTTGCAATGCACTATATACAACTACAAAAGTGCAACTATGAACTTTAAATGGGAATCGTGCAACTATGAACTTTAGATAGGAATCGGGATACTCTTCCCTACTAGAAGGAGCCAAAAAGTGGGTTGTACAATTTAGCTTTGAAATCCACTAATGCCATGAATGGTATAGTTGTAGACTCTAGTGCCCAAAGACTTGCCTAAAATACTGCTACATTTCCATGCTAATTGCCCCATTAGATGATTGACCTTTGCAGAGATCATAACAAGGTTTCCCCCTCGCTCTTGTATGAATATCTTTAAACTTCATTTTCTATTATATGATTTGAAACAACAAAAAATTATGGAAATTGACCATAAAGAAATTGAATAGAAATTGCTAACCTCATTTTGTAGGAACATATATGTGCATATTTTTAAAGCAGTAGCACAAGGTACAATTTCACAACTTGCATTAAGGATTTTTTTTCTAATTGAGATAAAATAGGACATGTACTTAAAAGGTAAGTCATAAGTGTTTTCTTTAAATTCAAAGAAAACAAGACAACTGCCTATAAATAAATCTAGTTTCATTATTGACAAAAACAAAAAGTGTACCGTGGAACAAAATCCTTACATAGATGTTACATACATAAATAATAACAATAATAAATAAATAAATATAAATAATTAATAAATTAAAGTCAATTAAGAGACACCTCCTTTGGTGAATAGTCACCACAAACGCCTATTAATACAGCTTTTCTTATCAATGTAAGTATTATCTTATCTTATCAATTATATATCATTTTATATCTATTCGATATGTAGGTTATTTTAGAGATTATGGATTTATTTTGAAAATATCCAACTATGGATATTACATTGGTATCGAAGCTTATCCTCGCCCCTGGCCATTATTTATCATAGTTTCTCTGAACAGTTAACCATAAACTCCAGAATTTTTCTAAGATCGAATATTATTTTTTTACCATAACCATCTACACTCCCATACTACAACCTCCCTCCTCTCCATCATTCCCTTCTGCAACACTACTCCTACGCTTTCCATCTTCACTCACGCACTTACCCATATCCTCTCCACACTACACCATTCCCCAACCAACGCACCAGTCCATTGCGCCATACGATGCATGCCCCACCATCCTTCCTCCCTGCAAAACCCAGGCTCCATATCCATTTAACCCACCAGGGATGAGACCAGGCCCATCTCCCTCTGCACCCCTCCTCTAATCCTTCCTTCACTTGGGCGCCTCCCCTCTCATTCACCATCTCCACGCCTGACATCCACCTCCCCTCGTCTTCCTCCTGCGCACCTCCATTTCCCGGCTCCCTTCACCACCCTCTCCATACCCCATTCGTTTCGTATATTCCTGCACTTGATCCTCATGCTCCCCTCTCCACTCTTTCCACCTTCTCCTCCTCCATCACGAACCCCCCCCCTCGTGCCTTCCACATCCGCGCTCCACTACCGCACCATCCCACGTGTTACACCGTTGCGCCACCACCTGCAACCCCTGCTACCTTGCCTCCCTTCCTCCCGCTAGTCACCACCCCCTTCACACGAATCCCTAGCTCCTATGCATCCCTCCTCGCAGCCTCCCTTCCCCAACGCTTCCTCCTCACAACGTCACCCTCAGCTCCTTCTCATAATGCCTGCGCCATCCTTCCTTCGTTCTTGCAATACCCCGCATCTCCATTTCTGCTTCCTTAACGCCCTCCTACGTTGCATTTCCACTGCTATTGCCACGTGGCCACCCCTCCACCTTGCCTCCGATCCACATCAACCCTACAAAAAAAGGGGGTTAATAAAAAAAATTATAATAATAATATTATTTAAAATAATAATTATTATTATGATTATAAATTTCTCCATGCTTCACCATTTATCCCAAAGAAAAATAATTATATATATTATTATAATTATTATTATATAATAATTATCAATACTCATATTAAAATTATTATTATAACTTAATAATAATAATTATTCTACCAATTTAATAATTGTGAAAAATATTACATTTATTAAATACAAAAAAGGAAAAATAAAAAAGGTCAAAGAAGATTTTCCCAAGGAACAAATTGGAATAGAAGACAAGTTCAAATAAAAGTCGTAATTGCATACGATGACACCTACATATTCATAAATGAAGTCGCAGTTATAAGCAACATTGGACGAGTTAGAGAAATATAAAGAAACTAATAAAGATCTTCAATTCAAGATTATGAAGCAAAAATTGTGTACTCATTTAGCAGAACAGGAGAATCATAGCTTAAAAGACCAAAAGCAAGAGCTCTAGAAAATGTTATCGGATAAGGATGAGAAAATATCACATCTAAAAAGTCACAATCAAAACCTTGAAGACAAAATCAGGATCTCAAAAAATGTCGAAGAATCACCTTATAGAAGAAATAATGATTTAGAAGAAGAAATAAAACGTTTAAACAAAATCATCAAGGAGAAAGATGACGAAATCATACAAATTTAGACAAAAGTAAGATGCCTAGAAGCCGAGAATTGTCGCCTTCAGCAACAGATTAGTGAACTCCAGCAGAAAGAGAATGACACTAAAAAGACGGACAAATTGGAGATTACAGTTGTCAAAAGCACGTTATCAAATAATACTGAAGAAATATATTGGTTAAGAAACCATAACAAGAAATTAATTGGAAAAATCAGGAATTTAAAAAGTTCTAAGAGGAAAGAAGAATGAAATGAAGATACCGAAGAAAAACTACTGGATAAAGAGGAAGAAAACCAACACCTGAGAAATTTTAATCAATAACTAAAGGAACAAATCAAGAAGTTAAAAGAGGACAAAAAGTCGCAAGATGAAAGGTTAGAGAAGATTTAGGGTAATAACAATCTATTAGAAAACAAATTAACACAAATCCTGAAGGAAGCATCTAGACTCTCTGGAAAACAAAATCAAGTTGAGGAAGAAGAAACAAAAATAAATTCGGTCCTCATCATAGTTCAAAAAGAAGTCAATCCAGCAAAAAAACAAACAATAAGAACTCCTTATCGACACCCCAATTATAAAAGTCATTTTGACCAACGACGGGGTCAAAATGAACATAAACAGAGAAGTTATGATTTCAGATGTGAAAAAATACAAAATATACAACCTAAACAAAAAACAAGAGGATTTATCCAACAAGGCGATCAACAATCAGCTCCGATGAAGGTAAATCTCGGATGGATCACTTCCCAGGAAATGAGACATCTCAGTTCAGGGATTCGAAAATTATATTTCCATGTTTCGTCAAAGTGTCGGAGTTACAGCTTCAGAGATACATGAGAAGATGTTACGAACAAAAATAACTGATAAGTCCTTCCCTAAACAAAGCTTTGAGGACAAAACTTCCCTTAAGGGGAAGGTGATGTTACATACAAAAATAATAGCAATAATAAATCAATCAATATAAACATTTAATAAATTCAATTCAATTAATAAACACCTCCTTTGGTGAATAGCCACCACGAAGGTCTATTAATACGGCTTTTCTTATCAATGTAATTATTATCTTATCTTATCAATTATATATCATTTTATATCTACTCAATATGTGGGTTATTTCAAAGATTATGGATTTATTTTGAGAATATCCAACTGTGGATATCACAATAGAGATAAGTTATGCAATAATATATGATAATAACATGTAATCATTATTAAAAAATGGCCTAAAAATTATAATACTAATATAAGTATTATAGTGAGGAAGAACGTCTAAAATCACATTCAACCCAAGAATTACCCCTAAGAACCAAGTTCCTAGTTGGAAAAAACTTATAGTGTCAATAAATTCTTGAAAACTCCTTAATTGATAACTCAGTTGCATACATGATCATTGATTCAATACATAAATTCCTTGCATTTTAAAGAAAGCAGTTGAGACTTTCCAATAAGATAAGCCAACTGTGCAATGATCTTTGGCTTCATAGTATTGATAACAGATTCTTGTTCCATGCAAATGATATCCTTCTTGTTATTTAGTTCCATTTTTCCCTAACAAGATCTTTCCCTACCTATGCTTGATATACTCGAGCTAATCCAAAATTTTGCTCATTTGGCCACGCAAACCTTCTGAGCATGAAATGGCACCAAATTTGCTTCATCTTATTTAATTAGTACCAACCTTATTTGGTATTTTGGTTAAGGATCCATATCCATGTGTGGGAGGTTTCAACTTTAATACAACCATTACACAAAATTTATTGAACAAATGCTTTCATAATAATAAATCATTGCAATAGGCACTCTCATAGGAAGATGCTAATGCATACCGTTAAGGGTTGGCTGCTAATTCAAACATATCATACCTTGAGGACCTAGAAGAGCATTGCTAAGTGAAAATAGTTATATTAATATGGACTAGTCCCGCATCCCCTATATAATCCTTTTTAGAAAGAGATCCTTTGATATATTCAACTATTTGTTATGTTTATAATTTTTATGTAAAACTAATTCATTGTTTTCAAGTTTGCAATGCCATAATTTATTGTACTGCAGTTAATACAAATGGAGGCATATTGGTCAAGATAGAAAAGTTACTCTATCTTCTTTGATCCTTTTTTAGAGATAAGTAAATTATTTTAGAGTTACCTCAACCAATTAAAGGATTTAGGTAATTCACATGTGACATCAATTTTGCAGGGTGGTTGTTGTTGAATTCAATTCAATTTTCATATACCTTTGTGTTCTAGTTTTGACCAAGGTCTATTACTCTAGTGTATTCTTAGACTATTAAATTTGAATATATCTTTTAATGCAATGTCATTTACATCTATTTTTTGCACTTTATTTTAGGGTCATATTAGTGCACACACATATTATTTGTGATTTCATTATACACTGTTGCACTTTGGTATGATGTAATATAATGAATATAAGACATTTATGCATTTTCACATGAATTTAATACTAAATTTTAATATTGAATTGTTTCTTTCTCCAAAACACAAAAGCGTATGACCAAATTGAGAATGATCCAAACTACATTGACAATGAATTAGATATAGCAGTTGATGATGATGAGGAGGAGGAGGATGTAGTTTCCTTGACCCCAAAACCAAGGGCAAGGTCATGAGGAAACTTAAGGGAATTTTGAATCAAGGTAAATGCACAGGGGAATAAGGTTATCTAAGGCTAGGACATCATGCCAACAAACCAATTAAAATAAAACTTTCAACATTTTTAAAATGAAATGCAAGATTACAATGCATATCTTTCCCCAATACACATACTATGCAAGGTAAATGCATGAATTAATTGCAACCATATCTAAGCCAGATATTAACATGATATTAAATATAGCAGTTGATGATGATGAGGAGGAGGAGGAGGAGGAGGAGGAGGATGTAGTTTCCTTGACCCCAAAACCAAGGGCAAGGTCGTGAGGAAACCTAAGGGAATTTTGAATCAAGGTAAATGCATAGGGGAATAAGGTTATCTAAGGCTAGGACATCATGTCAACAAACCAATTAAAATAAAACTTTCAACATTTCTAAAATGAAATGCAAGATTACAATGCATATATTTCCCCAATACACATACTATGCAAGGTAAATGCATGAATTAATTGCAACCATATCTAAGCCAGATATTAACATGATATTAGACATGACATATCAAATCTATTTCAACCATATAAACACTGATAAAATTAGATCTACAAGCTACCATAAACAAGGTAAATAATTAGATCTACAGGCTACCACAATCAACAATATTAACAGTGTTGAAAACCAAATCTATTGACTACCACCAACAACCAAATTAATATAGACAAAAAGATATATGATGGATTCCATCTACAACCATATAATTGTTAAATAGGTCATATCCCATGGCTTCCACCTACAACCATACAAACCATAAGAAAAACCAGATCCAACAACACACATACATCAGAATGCAGAAAATAAACACATAACAAAATACTCATCACTGACTACCAACAAGATCTTTCCCTGCCTATGCTTGATATACTCAAGATAATACAAAATTTTGCTCATTTGGCCACACAAACCTTCTAAGCATGAAATGGAACCAGATTTGCTTCATCTTATTTAATTAGTACCAACCTTAGTTGGTATTTTGGTTAAGGATCCATATCCATGTGTGAGAGGCTTCAACTTTAATACAACCATTACACAAAATTTATTGAACAAATGCTTTCATAATTTCCGAGAAATAATAAATCATTGCAGTAGGAACTCTCATAGGAAGATGCTAATGCATACCATTAAGGGTTGGCTGCTAATTCAAACATATTATACCTTGAGGACCTAGAACAATATTGCTAAGTGAAAATAGTTGTATTAATATGGACTAGCCCCACATCCCCTATATAATCCTTTTTAGAAAGAGATCCTTTGATATATTCAACTATTTGTTATGTTTATAATTTATATGTAAAACTAATTCATTGTTTTCTAGTTTGCAATGCCATAATTTATTGTACTACAGTTAAAACAAATGAAGGCATATTGGTCAAGATAGAAAAGTTACTCTATCTTCTTTGAGCCTTTTTTAGAGATAAGTAAATTATTTTAGATCTACCTCAACCAATTGAAGGATTTAGGTAATTCACATGTGACATCAATTTTGCAAGGTGGTTGTTGTTGAATTCAATTCAATTTTCATATACCTTTGTGTTCTAGTTTTGACCCAGGTCTGTTACTCTAATGTATTCTTAGAATATTAAATTTGAATATATCTTTTAATGCAATGTCATTTACTTCTATTTTTTGCACTTTATTTTATGTTCATATTAGTGCACACGCATATTATTTTTCATTTCATTATACTTTGTTGCACTTTGGTATGATGTAATATAGTCAATATAAGACATTTATGCATTTTCACATTAATTTAATGCTAATTTTTAATATTGAATGGTTTCTTTCTCCAAAACAAGAAAGAGTATAACTAAATTGAGAATGATCCAAACTACATTGACAATGCATTAGATATTGCAGTTGATGATGAGGAGGAGGAGGATGTAGTTTCCTTGACACCAAAACAAGGGAAAGGTCATGAGGAATCCTAAGTGAAGTTTGAATCAAGGTAAATGCACAGGGGAATAAGGTTATCTAAGGCTAGGCCATCATTCCAACAAACCAATTAAAATAAAACTTCTAGCCTTTTAAAAATGAAATGTAAGATTACAATGCATATCTTTCCCCAATACACATATTATGCAAGGTAAATGCATGAATGAATTGCAACCATATCTAAGCCAGATATTAACATGATATTAAACATGATATATCAAATCTATTTCAACCATATAAACATTGATAAAATCGTATCTACAAGATACCATAAACAAGTTAAATAATTAGATCTACAAGCTACCGCAACCAACCATATTAACAATGTTGAAAACCACATCTATGGACTACCACCAACAACCAAATTAACATAAACAAAAGGAGATATGATGGATTCCATATACAACCATGTAATTGATAAATAGTTCATATCCCATGGATTCCACCTACAGCCATAAAAACCATAAGCAAAACCAAATCCAAGAGCACACATACATCAGAATGCAGAAAATAAACACATAACAAAATACTCATCATTGACTACCAACCATAGCCATATCAACATTAAAATATTAATATATGAAAAATGTCATCTACAACCATATAAAATCATATCTCAAGGTTGTTACCTACAACCATACATTCCATAAGCAAAACCAAATCCATGAGCACATATAATTCCAAAGATGCAATAAATACACATATAATAAAATACTTATCTGATTAAGGGGAAATAGATTCAATTGGACAACTTTCCACCCATCCATAGACACAGTCAATTCAATCCATAGTTGAACATATCACCCCCAAGATGAGGCCATAGATCCACAAGAAGAGGTACTCTCAACCAATAAATAGGGTGTGTTCTTTATCAACATTGTCAACACTACCACACATAAAAGTTCATATATCAACCGTACAGAAAGATTTTTCAATGAATAAAAAGTTATTCCATATTTGAAACATCACTCCAAACACAATGGAATAGATGTCATAACCCAAAAATGCTTGGAAATAGGCCAACCAGATCATATAGTTGCGCCCTTCTCACCACAGTGAGGAAAACCCTTCCATAATAAAATAGCAATATCTTAGCCATTCGAAAGTATTTTTCAATGACAAAAATAGTGCACCTTATTGGAGACATCACTTCGAACGCAATGCTATAGGTATCATAACCCAAAAATGCTCAGAAGTGGTCGAACCATAACATATATTTGCACCCTCCTCGGCTTAACTGAAGAAAATACAATATATTTTCATCACATGAAACTCGAGCCATACAACTTGATAAAGCACAAAAAAATTCCATAACAGGAAACTCAAGCCATACATCATGATAAATCACAGCATATTTCGATCATAGGAAACTCAGGCCATACATCCTAAGAAAGCAAAATAGATTTCCATCACAAGAAAATCAAGGAATACATCTTGAGAAAGCACAAAATATTTCCATCACAGGAAACTTAGGCCATACATCCTAAGAAAGCACAATATATTTCCATCACAGGAAACTCAATACATACATCCTGAGAAAGAACATAAAAATACATCTAGGAAACACTCTAGCATATAGTAGTCTTCATACCTCATTGCAAAGCCTTCAATATCTGAAATCTATCCAAGAAACGCTTTGGCATAAAGCAATCCTCCAATGATATCTATCTAGGAAACACTCTAGCATAGACGAACATTCCAATTCACCAAAGGTGAAAGAAGAGATCATGGAAGAGCCCCCATGAAGCCAATATGAGTCCTCTTATAGCCATTTGAATTCCCAGGGTAGAAACTAACTAAGGTTAACTGGAGAGTAACCATACTAGTTATTGGAAGCTTCTCCAACTTCCACTTTGACCATTCCAATTCTCGTGAGAGTAATTCGAATTTCCAAGAGAGAGAGTCCAAACCTCCCAATCCAACTCAAATTCAAGTGGGGACCATTAAATTATGACGAAAATTCAAATTAGGTGGGAAGAAGGTTACACAACCAAAGGATTCATTTCCTGGAATAGTAAAGGAGGAGTTGCACAACTTTTGATGTGTCAAGGATAAAAATAGCCAATGAGGGTGCACTTGTGCAAGTGGGGGTTACAAAACCAAGTGTAATCCTCCAAAAAGGAGTTACAAAACCACCAAAGGGCACATTTAACAAGTGGAATCCATTAGGATGAATAGTACCAACATAGGATAATATAATAAAAAATAGGAAACCAGGAGTGTTGTTATGGTGAGCCACAACTCCTTGTCTCCAACCCCCTCGCATGTGGAATCCATGGCCCCCAAGCCACATTAGTTGTCCAGGTTGATATTCCATATTCGTAGTCCATATTCCAGGCACCTAGTGTCACATTACAACACAAATAATAATCACAACATATGTCCAGGGTATTAACACATGGGGCATTACATCTCCCCTCCCCTTAACCAATGCATCGTCCTTAATGCATATTGCATACATGCCTTTACAAAAGGATAACAAACATGCACATACATGCCACATAAAGATAACATGTTTCAAACTCTCGCAGACATGCCCATACATGCCTAAAAAAGACAACATCTTTCTAACCACAATACTTCCCATTACCACCTACTTTTCTATCCATGTCTAGTGCCCGTGGGAGAACCGAGACTAGCAGAGTGGACTCAAGAAAGAAACGGTCGAACTTCAATCCTCTTTACAAGGCCTTCAAACCTTCAACAAAGATACATCCACCTGGAAATCATATTTCAATCACTCATATGATTAACATCAAGTATATAAAAATATATGATACAAGGATATTCTTCTACAAATATAGTTTCTTCACATTGCAACAACCACATGGTTAGCATCACATACACACACATATACATTGTTCAACAAGATATCATATAATACGTCTCCAAAATATAAGATACATGAAATAAGATCTAATTATCACATGAAATATTTCAAATACACGAAATAAATTCCATGAAATCACAACATGAAATTAATTCTTTTTTTATTCCATTTCACTCTACTTCACCTAGGATACATCAAATACATCAAAAGTACATGAAATAAAAACACTTGAAAAGTATCTACCCAAAACACATTCCACCAGTTTCAAATTAAGTTTCAATCATGCATTAGGTACATATTCTAAGTTACTTGAGATGCATGAAATATTTATGAGTGGCAATATGTACATACTCTATCAAGAGACATGAGATGTATTAAATTCATTTTCCACTAAGTCAACCACACACAATGCATCAGGTGTATACTATATTAAATGCATTAGACATGCCTTCCAATCAGTCATGCACCAAGTACCAATCTCATGAAGTGCATCAAGTACATCAAACAATGTCATGAAGTGCATCAAGTACACCGGCCAAGGTCATGAAGTGCATCAAGTATATCAATCAATATCATGCAATGAATCAAGTATATTTTCTTCATGAAATGTGTTCTAATCAATCAATCCCATGCCTATACTTTACCAATAAATACATGGAATACTATCAAGATACTTTTTTAACAAGCCTATACTTCACCAATAAATACATGGAATACTATCAAGATACTTTTTTAACAAGGATAAAAAAGTTACTCTTCTAACAATGGTAACAAAGGTCATAAATAAGCTTTTCTAACAAGGATCATAAAGAAGCTTTTCTAACAAAGAGCATAAAGATTGGAATAAACAATTCATGCACTTAAAAGCAACAGGAAATCAAGCTTATATGCAATAGTCCAAAATTAGAAAATGTAATATCAAATCAAATATGCAGTTACCAATTAGTAATTATGCCATGCACAATACTTAAGCATCTATCAATAAATTCAATGAACAGTAAAAGAGGCAATGCACAATGAACAAGCATTGACCAATCAAGTCACTGAACAATAAAAGAAGCAATGCACAGTAACAAGCATTGACCAATCAAATCACTGAATAGTAAAATAAGCAATGCACATTAAACATGCAACAACCAATCAGATCATTAAACAATAAAGAGGCAATGCAAGGAGAACATGCATCAATCAATTAATCTACTAAATCATTAGATATGGAAGGGTCCTATCCTAACTAGGATCTAAAAAGATCCATATCATTTACTAGTTACACATGGTCTCCAAATAATGTGCACCTACTATCCAATTCTCATGCATATCATATGCAATTTCTCATGTAATCTCATTCCACTTCTACTACATACGATATGCAAGTATTATGCAATATTATTGCATGTCTCATTCATACCAATGCATATATAGCACATTCACTTTAAGAAAATCAATTATTGTAGAGGAAATAAGGTTATGCCCTTCATCTCCTAACGCATATCTAGTATACATATATCAATTTATTACATATAATATATAAATATCTTTATCTTATTATTACATCTCACATATATTTTCTTATCATAACATAATCATAATGATTATATTATCTCTACACTCATTACATATAACTCACATATATGATATAAATACTGACATCATACAACTATAATACTATATATTTTTATTTTTCATATTTACTATATATATATACACACATACACACCCATTATATACATTCATATATATTACACTTGCATCATTAACATATATCATCATATATCACATATACAAACATAATCTATATTATACACCACATAAATATTATTATATATGTAATCATACACTATTATTACATATAATTATATTATCATATATACTACACACCTAAAATAAAATAAGTAAGAATAAAAGGGAATATGAACCATTAAAGACAAGTGGATCATCTCCTCCAAACATAGATAAGCAGTTACATCTCCATGTAACTTGTCATCCAAGCACGATAGAATAAATAGATAACAAGCACAAGTGGCATCTCCCTCTAATCAACAAATAAATTAGTAAGATGAGTTAGGAAATAATAATAATGCCACCACTAACCCTAAAATAAATAAATCAATAATAAAATACAAGAATATCACATAGCTATACTTACCTCCCAAGTGGCAATTCCACTAACAACCAATTAGATAAGTTAGGATAACGAAAATGCCACTCGGATTATCATGCACATGCATGTACAAATGACCAATAATGCAATAATAAACATACTACATGCATAAAATAAAATAAAAGGATAAAGAAGAACATAATTTATACAAGTGTTATATTTCCTAAAATAGACAAGGAGTTACTCATTTAGGTAACCACTACCTTTCAAGTGACAAGCATGCTCAAACATAAAAGTATTCTCTCAAGAGAAGCAATAAAATCAATAGAGAGTATATTTCCCATTAATAATATCCATAAAAGTAATATTACATCATCTTTACATATACATACGAATACATACATAAAATGCATCACAATTATATTTGTAATTATTCTATTAGACTACATATCATATTTTATTTAAAATTTATGCACATTACATGTTACCTATATCCCATACATTAATCATATATATGAACACTATATATGTGTGTGTGTGTCATTGCATTACTATCATCATATAAATAATAATATAATTACATTAACCTTATATACCATATATATGCAACTCACTACTATGATTGCATATACTTGCATCATCAAATTTAAATACACTATAATACACATATATTACATATATACCAATATATACTTCATAATACTATACAACATATACGATACTATATCGTATCAATATATATAATCAAATATATATATTATATACTTACTATATTACATACGTACACACTTATATGGTATACACATTCCGTAAACAATTAAAGACAACTTTTCTTAGTTTCCAAATTTTATTTTTAAAAAGTTTCAGTTTCAAAATGTCAGTTTCCATGTGAGAGTACAACTTTAAAGGAGGTTTGCTCACAAAATTTCTGAGACATTTCATAACTCAACTATGCACCTAAATCATACAAAAAGGTATGAAAGCATGAAAATCAATCCTTCCAAAAACCAATCCAATCATACAATAAACTGATCTTTAATCTCTTAACTTATGATATTAAAATGTAGGATACAACCGAACTGATCTCTGAAGTGAGGCTTCCAAATCTTCCATTAACATAAGAAAGGTTAAAATTCTTTCGCAAATCACATTTATAAATTCCAAATACATATAAACAAAATATTTATAACTCTGTAGAAGTCCCAACAGCCGCAGTGGTGGAACCTAAGCTCTGATATCACTCTGTAGTGTCCCAGAACCCAAAACCAACTAGCCAAGGTCATGAGGAAACCCAATGGAAGGTTGAATCAAGGTAAATGCAGAGTGGAATAAGGTTACCTAAGGCTAGGCCATCATGCCAACAAGCCAAGTAAAATAAAACTTTCAACCTTTTTAAAATGAAATGCAAGATTACAATGCATATCTTTCCCCAATACACATACTATGAAAGGTAAATGCATGCATGAATTGCAACCATATATGAGCCAACTAATAACATGATATATCAAATCTATTTCAACCATATAAAAACTGATAAAATAAGATCTACAAGCTACTATAAACAAGGTAAATAATTAGATCTACAAGCTACCACAATCAACCATATTAACAGTGTTGAAAACAAAATCTATTGAAGGCCACCTACATCCATATTAACATAAACAATAGGAGATAGAATGGTCATATACAACCATATAATTGATAAATAGGTCAGATCCCATGGCTTCCACCTACATCCATTCAAACCATAAGCAAAACTGGATCCAAGAGAACACATACATCAAAATGCAAAAATAAACACATAACAAAATACTCATCACCAACTACCAACTATAGCCATATCAACATGAAAATATTAATATATGAAAGATTTCATCTACAACCATGTAAAATTATGTCTCAAGGCTATTACCTACATCCACACATTCCATAAGCAAAACTGGATCCATGAGCACATATAATTCGAAGGATGCAGTAAATACACATATAATAAAATACTTATCTAATTAAGGGAAGCTAGCTTCAACCGGACAAATTTCCACCCACACATAAACACAGTAAGGTCTATCCATACCTAAACATGTCACTCCCAAGCTGAGGCCATGGATCCACAAGCAAAGGTACTCTCAACCAATAAATAGGGTGTGTTCTTTCTCAACACTGTCAACACTACCACATAGAAAAGGTCATATATCAACCATACATAAAGGTTTTTTAATGAATAAAAAGAGATTCCATACTGGAAACATCACTCACGACACAATGGAACAGGTCTCATAATCCAAAAATGCTCATAAATAGGCCAACCAGATCATATATTTTTTCCCTTCTCACCACTGTGAGGAAAACCATGCCACAATAAAATAACAATATATTAGCCATTCAAAAGTATTTTTCAATGAAACAAAAAGTGTAACTTACTGGAAACATGTCTATGGATGCAATGGTATAGGTCTCACAACCCATAAATTATCAGAATTGGTCGAACCAGAACATATAGTTGTGCCCTCCTCAACTTAACCAAAGACAATACAATATATTTCCATCACAAGAAACTCAGGCCATACAACCAGAGAAAGCACAAAACATTTCCATCGTAGGAAACTAGGGCCATACATCGTGAGAAAGAACAACATATTTCCATCACAGGAAACTCAAGCCATACATCCTAAGAAAGCACAATATATTTCCATCATAGGAAACTCAAGACATACATCCTAAGGAAGCACAACATATTTTCATCACAGGAAACTCATGCCATACATCCTGAGAAAGCACAATATATTTCCATCACAGGAAACTCAAGACATACATCTTGAGAAAGCACATAAAAATATATCCAGGAAACACTCTGCCATAGAGTAGTCTTCATACCTCATTACAAGGCCTTCAATCTTCGGAATCTATCCAGGAAACAGTATGGCATAGAGAAGTCCTCCAATGATATCTATCTAGGAAACACTCTGGAATAGACCAACATTCCGATTCACTAGAGGTGAAAGATGAGATCATAGAAGATCCCCCATGAATACAATCTAAGTCCTCTTATATCCATTCGAATTCCCTAGGTAGAAACTAACTCAGGTTAATAAGAGAGTAACCATACTAGTTATTGGAAGCTTCTCCAACTTCCATTGTGACCATTCCAATTCTCATGAGAGTAATTCAAATCTCCAAGAAAGAGAGTCCAAACCTCCCAATCCAGCTCAAATTCAAGTGGGGACCATTCAATTATGAAGGAAATTCAAATTAGGTGGGGAGAAGGTTACACAACCAAAATATTCCTTTCCCATAATAGTAAAGAAAGAGTTACACAAGGATTTCCACAACTTTTGAGGTGTCAAGGCTAAAAATAGCCAATGAGGGCACACTTGTGTAGGTGAGGGTTACAAAACCAAGTGTAATCCTCCAAAAAGGAGTTACAAAACCACCAAGGGGGCACATTTAACAAGTGGAATCCATCCAAGCACTAAGGAAGGCCACTAAATCTTGAATTAGGCTCAATAGTACCAACATAGGCTAAATAATCAAAAATAGGAAACATTGAGTGTTGTTAGGGTAAGCCACAACTCCCAGTCCCCAACCCCCTCGCATGTGGAATCCATGGCCCCCTAGCCACATTAGTTGTCCAGGTTGAGCTAGTTATTTAATTACAAATAATAATAATAATGTCTATAGTCCATAGTCTAGGCACCTAGTGCCACATTACAATACAAATAATAATCACAACATATGTCCATGGGCTTAACACACAAGGTATTACAAAAGAGGAGGAGTTTGATCAGGATCACAGGGATGATGATGATGCTACTAGTGGTGATAACTAGTCAGTGATGTTTCTCATTAGCATCTAGATGATCATTAATATATCCATGCTACTAGAGGTGTTTTTTATCTTTTATGATGATCTTGATTCATGTTACATTCTATAACATATTGGTATTTATCATGTAATGATTTTCATATATCGATATGATATTTGTATCATTTCACACACACACACACACAGATCTTAAAACTTATTTTTTGACAGATTGATATCTACACCACACACACATATATATCATTTTACATTACTATAATCATGTAGATGATGGTATATTTGACTATCACTTGTTTTTATTGAAGATAATATCATGTTATTAGTATTATCTTATTAATTTAAATATATTGAAAAGTGTCAATGTTTTTTTAATGGAAAATTACTAGGAATAATGATATTTTTTATTTCATTTAAATTTCTAAATAAATGCTACACTATAAATTTGAATTTCAATATTTTCTATTTAATATTGTAAACGTTATTTAACAACTATGATCTATTTCACTATTTAATTTAAATTCATAAAATAAATACATAAAAGGGGTCATAAACTAGAAGAAAAAATATATGTTAAAAAGGTACCCAAATCTAGCATTAATGTGGATGCCAAACTAGGTGGTAATAGTAACACTAATGTGGATGAAAAAATGACACTAACTTGGATGCTAAATGTAGCACTATTTAAGAAGAAAAATTGGACTAAATAATAGATGCTTAATGGGACCATAATTGTGGTGCTATTATGGGTGAGTAATTGCATGCAAAACTAAGTGTGGAATGGAAAGCAAAATTTGATGTTAATGTGGAAGCAACAATGGACACTAAACGAGGTGCTAAATGAGATGCATAATGTGATGTCAAAGTGGAAGCAAAAAAAATTGTTAAATGAGGTGCAACATTGGGTGCAATTTTTAACACAACATGTGGCACTAAACCAAATGATAAATTTGGCAGTAAATAGGGATCATTTATGATGCAACAAGTGGCGCTAAACTAAGATGTTACCTATGGTACTAAACATGGTGCAACTTATAGCACAATGGGTGACATTAAACTAGATGCTAAATATGGAACTAAACTAGACATAATTTTTGGTGCAACTAGTTACATTAAACTAGATGCTAAATATGGCATTAAATAAGATGCAATTTTTGATGTAGTAGGTGGCCTAAACCAAATGATAAATATGACAGTAGATAGAGTGCAATTTATTATGCAACAAGTGATACTAAAATAGATGCTAAATTTAGTACTAAACGTGGTGCACCTTATGACACAATAAGTAACACTAAACTAGATGCTTAATTTGACACTAAACTAGACACAATTTATGACATAACAAATGACATTAAACTAAATGCTAAATATAACACTAAATAAGATGCACTTAGTAGGTGGTTCTAAACATGTTTCCCTTCCATTCCAGCCTAAATATACTTATACTTACAAAGAGTATTCTCAAAATTTGTATGAGTATGGCATTAGCATTGCGGCGGTGACATATGAGACCTTCAAATACTACCATGACATTTTCTTTATTACAATGACATCTCTCAATTCCTAACTAAATTCTTCCTTTTCTTTTCTTCTTCAAAATCATATAAAATCTCCACTCTTACCAAATCTCTAAATTTCTTTATTATCTATAAAATATTAAATTATTTTATTATATAAAATTTCATTTTCTCAACCACTTAATTTATTTATTATTTATTTATAAAACACTAATTTATTTTATTATATAAAACTTCATTTTCTCAACCACTTAATTTATGTATTCAAAATATTCAAAATATTAAACTTTGTTTCTTTAAGAAACAATAACATATGAATACATTAAAATAAATATAAATATAATGGAATATTTTATTTATTTTAAGTTCTAGACATTTTAATAGTTTTTGAGTAAAAATCTAGTAATTTTTTTTGGTACAATTTAAATTTGGAAGTGTTTAAATTGTATTTTAAATATATAAATAGATTTAAATGGATTAATACCCTCAAACAACTTTGTAACACTTAGATTATGCAATTTATACAACTAATATATACAACTCTAAAATTCTTTTAAAAAATTTCAATCAAAATAACAAAACAAGCAGAAAATATTCAAAATGTAAAATTAAACTACTCCAAATTATAATTAGTAATATACATTTCGTAAATCTTACAATTTTACAAATGAATGAATCTACCTCCACACATATGAAATTGATTTTTTTAATTGATTTAATTATTGGGATACTTTGTTTAACTTAATTTGATTTGATTGTAGATTTAAATATTAATATCAGATTGATTTTTTTAATTAATGTAATCATCGACATACTTGTTTAAATTGATTGATTTGATTGTAGATTTAAACATTGATATGTTTGATTTAAAATTAATTATATGTCCCTCAAGGTTACATCAGGCATATTAATCTATCCATACGCGAGGTGGCATTTTTTTGTTTTCCCATGATTAATATATGATTTAAAAAAAAAAAAATTACATTTTTATTATACGATTTATTTGATATAGTATTGGTTGGTGAATATATGATGTAGGATGTGGGATTTTAGACTAAGCATGTGCTGTGGGCCTACATCATCAAGCTTGAATGGCAATAGTGTCGTCTATGTTAGTGTTCAAATTTGAACGCTTCTGGATCCTTATAGACGATTATATAGCATTTTTCAGAAGTGCAAAGTTGAAATTGCCTTTTGAAAAAATAAAATTATATTTTTATTCTTTTAATTAAGAAGGGCATAATTTATAACAACATTTTAAAGAAAGAACAATTTTTTAAATTGCATGTTAATATGAATTTCATTTTTCCATAATGTATTTAAAATCAAATATTCCCTGTTCCTTAATTAGCATAAACTTTCTTCACCCAAGAATCTATAGCAATGATTTGACACACAAATTGTTTGGTGTTTCAACTTTCTAAGGGCCATAGAAATACTTCATTACCTGAAACTGTAGGCCTAATAGTTAAGAACAAGTGTTTCCCCCTAGGATGTCATAGGTTCAAATCCAAAGGGAGGTAAAGTATGTACACCTCTATAGACTTTAGCAGTCAAATCGTTGTGTGGAGGGAGCTTCCTTGTCCCACAAACAAGGAGGTCTCGTACACCAAATTGGTGTCTGGTTTGGTTGTGACCTTAAAAATAGATTATTATTATTATTATTATTATAAATGGCCTTACACATAATATCATAAATTTCATGACAAAATTTCATATACAGTATCTTTCAATATATACGGATGGATAAACTCATTGCTTGAGGAGTCAAGGGTTTTAAATCTTTGCAAATCCAAATGCATAATCACACTAGGTCCACATGAAAGTATAATGACTATAAAATATCACTAAAAAATGGAGTGGATGAGTAAATTAAGATATATTTATAGATTCTTGACTCCCTATGTACAGATTAATTGACTCTAGGCTAGTCTCTAACTCACTATAGTAAATTTACATGAGGGCTTCATTCTTAGAGCCATGTGCTCTTGATTGCTGAGGCCTACAACCATCCTGAAAAGGGTAGACTGCTGGAGACTCAACAAGTTTTAAGGCTCACTGGATGGATACATCCCGTTGATGTGCATGCACTTAGGATTGATGCCCCTCCATCAAAGCTTGCAACGTTATACAACACAAGTATTTACATTGGTATTTATTCATATTCTCTAAGAATAAGCAAATGATTTTTAAATTTTAATTTTTTGATATGTACAAATTTTGTGGAGTCTAAATATTTAGCCGGCATTGCAACTTACATCGCTTTAAAACTTGATGTCTTGTGCAGGAGTGCTTTGCATTATTTCGAAAGTAGAGTTAAGAAACTGGCCTCTATTGAAATACTTTCTAATGAGATAGATTTGAAAGTCAAATCTTCTTTGAATTTGAGTTTTATGTAGTTGCTTCTCTTCTTTAATGGAGTGCTTTACATTATTTCGAGAATAGAGCTAAAAAAGTGGCATCTTTTGAAATGATTTAATAGATTTGAAGCTAAATGAGTTTATAAGATACAAGTTATTATAGGCATATTTAAATGCCAAACTCTGTTAATGATACAAATGAATAAAGCATACAAGATTCCTTAAAGGATGGTTTGAATGCTTTAATTAATTTTACAATTTATAATTTATGTAAATTGGATTTAAATAATATCTAGCTTTTTATTGGAGACATTGGATATGTTAATGTTTCTCTTTCTTATGTATCTCATGCTCTAAATGAGGTATAAATTAGAATGTTATTTATGATATATGGAAAGAAATGAAAACTAGGAAGCCTCTTCCATTGGGCAAATAGATTGATGTTTTTAACATTGTAAACTCAAATAATTTTGATGAATATGAAATGAATGAAAGAAAAATATGTTTTATTTTTAAATGTGTTTAATAATTTTGTAGACCTTACAAAGAAAATTTTGTTTTGTTTCTAGGTATTAAAGTGTTTAATTATTTAAGATTGTAAATCTCTAAAAAAACAATATTTATTTTTTAATTTTTTAAAAAGGTCTAGTTAATTTATACTTATCAATGAAATACAATTATTTATATGGTTTTTCATCCCTGGAAGAGCAGAAGAATTGCCATATAAGATTGGAGCCGAGTTCTCTACAGGATCATCAAATAAAATTTAAAATTTTAACGGCTATCCGTAAAATTTAAAATTTTAACGGCCATCACTGAATTCTGTGTGAAATCAATTGACAGTTATCACATCATAGTACACTACGCCAAAATCCCGGAAAGCACTATAATATATTAAATGTTGAATAAGTTAAAATATATATATTTTATTTCCAAGAGAAAATACCTTCTGCTTTCAATTGATGGCATATGATAGTTTATTAGCTGATTTCTGTAATTGTGAAAGTATGGGCACGGTTAAAATGTTAAAATTTAAGGTGCTCCCAGTTTTACAGGTCAAGAAATTTTTATATGATGTTTTAATTTTAACATTATTTTTCATTTGGTTTTTAAATATTAATTTTATCCTTGGTAATATAATTGGTTTTTTTTTTTAAATAACAATTATAATAACTATATGAGACATTTAATTCTTATATATTGTTTCATATAGTACAAATATATTATGTTTAAAAAAATACTAAACATAATGATTAAACCAAGCACAGAGATAAGCATAGATATATTGACAAAGAAGTTTATTATTGAAATCTTTTAATAGGTTTTTTCACAAGCAAAAAAATGAGCCCAAAAAATCATGACCTATTCAAGTTTACCGAGACAACCAAACCATGACAAAAATCAAAATTTCTAGCAATATTAGAAATAGATATACTAGTAGTCTAAAAATTATACTACCATGACAAAAATCAAAATTTCCAGCAATATTAGAAATAGAAATACTAGTAGGCTAAATATTCTACTATTTTGAACAAAAAAAATTGATTTTTTGGGCACGATTTTGAAATATAAAGATAATACACACATTATCAGTAATTAAATGTTTGTTTGTAGTAATTAAATGTTTGTTTGTGTATGGGGTTGGGACATCAATTTTAATGATGTATAAAAATAACAAGAGCTGTGTGCAGCTTAGTCCCTACCTTAAATAAATATATATAAGAATAAAAAACAATTTTTTAGATAAATAAAATCTTAAATATAAATTAATTAATTAATACATAAAATCCCAATTTTTACATTATAATAAATTTAAAAAATCAAAATTTGTTTATTAATCATTTAAAAATGTGGTTCATTGTCAGAATATTTTATGGCATCCCTTTTCATTATAATGATATTATTATTATTTACATATTTGCATATAATTTTCCATTATGATATTATAATTAATTTTTACATATCAACATATAATTATATATAAGTGTTAGCAATTTGACAACATCTAATTTTTTTTTTTAACTTTATTAAAAAATCTCTAATTGGTAGTATTTTGTAACTTTTTTATGTATTTATTAGTAAACCAAAATGACTCCAATTAATAATAGTTTTTAAAATTAAAAACAAATATGAATCCAAAATTTTAATCAAAACTTTTAAATTAAAATAGATTTATAATTATATAAAATCTTTCAAAACATTTTTCCATTGAAATAAAAAGAAACATCATACAAAATAATGGTGAAAGTTGCCTCACACATGAAAAATCAAATCTTCTTTGCTAGCAGGAAGATATTAAGTGATATCTTTGACAAGTCCAACACCCTCAGAAATACTGGTCCCTTTTGGATGTATGTCAACACAAATTCCATGCATGGAGTCTCCAAATGAACTTGTCTAATTAACATTGATGAACTAAAAGTATAGAAACACACTGAAACAACTAATTTTACAACCATTAATGTTAAAACAAGATGTTGCGATTTTGTGGCGTTCGTTCTTCAATTAAATATCCTCAAATGTTGTCGAATTTCTCTGAATAAAAGCCTAAAGAAAGTGTCACATCTCCCAAACTCAAATTTGAATTCGCTATTCAAAACATTGGCATTGAAACATCCTCTGTACATCCAAAAAACATTTTGCTACCCAAAACGAATAAAAATATTGTTTGTCCTTTTGAATAGGGAGAATTTCAACTCTTCAAAAAGAGAGTTGGTATTTTGAAGAGGGAGAATTTCAACTATTCAAAAAGAAAGTTGATCCATCCAATGGAAATTCATTTTTCAGTCTGAAAAATATTTAAAAAAAGAATTTAACCCATACCAATAATGAAAAATATTTAAAAAACAATTAACCCATACCAATAATATTTTTTTATTTTATTTTTTAAAGATGCATTTTAAAACAATTTTCATTTTCCAATAACACCACATGGTAAAAAAGCAATAATCAAAAAATCTGGTCATTGCCTCTTTGAATTTTGAAACTTTTGGCAAACTTCATTCATACATCATTTATGTTAATATCTAGTTTTACAGAAATCCTTAGTCAAAAGAAGCATAAAATTTAAGTAACAAACTTAGAACATATTAATATTTTAAATATAGACTAGGTGCTCCAAGGCCAAACATATTCCATATTTCAATTCATAAACTTGTTCCTTTGACTACAAATGCGTTAAGTATTAATAAATATTTTATGTAATAAGTGGTTTTTCATAATAAATAATTCACTTACGAAGTTAATTATTGATATATAGTTTATGTAATTAAGAAATTTTTATAAAAAATATTTCATATTTTTTTAATAATGATAAGTTAAAAAGTTAACAATTAATCATTATTTGTTTAAGTATTTATGAAGTATTTCTCCTATCCTCTATTGATTTATTGTACTGTAATTTTTGCTCAAATGTTTTCATAACAAACACCTTTACTCTTAAAGAAATATTCAAAACTTAATGGATAAGAACCTATAAAAAAATATCAATAAATTAAGAAGTTGATTAATAATCACTATTTATTTAAGTATTTATGAAGCATTTCTTTATCTTCACTTTTATTTATTTATTTATTTCATCTTTTTATTTTTTAGTTGATATTAATTCAAAGTAGCAATCTATTTATTTATTGGTAAAAAGATTAAAAATATTTAGACTAAATCAAACATAAAAATTGTTATATAATTAAATTAAATAATAATAAAAAATTGATGTATATTCATTGGTGGTTATATATTTTAAATGTTTTTTATACTTTAATTACATAACAAAATATGAGTAATTAATATCAAAAAATAACAAACACTAAGCTGTGGAAGATGCGTCCTAATATTTTATATTTGTTTATAACAAACACTTCGGTCAGGAGGTTACCTCTTGGTTCAATATTTTATGTTTATTAAAATTTTCAAATTTGTTCGGTTAGGAGGTTACCTCTGGATCAACATTTTATATTTATTAAGTTTTAAATTTGTTTTTGGTACTTATGGAACTCTAAGTACACTCTTCTGTGTAGTGGAGTGTAGTAATTATTCTCACGCACAATAGACGATATTGTGGATGAGAAAAAACAAATTAATATGTGTTCCTGCCTTTGAGCCATTGAACTGATTCCACACCCTAACAGCTAGCTATATATATTTCATCTCCAAAGCTTTTTAGGATCGTGTATGAAGTCTTTTAGTGCTGAATTTTTGAAGAACTAGGTTAGCTGAAGGACTGCAAATATGAGTTCTATAAAATGTGCATTTATTCTTCTTGTAATTGTCATTACATTGGCACTACCAATAGATGCAGATTCCTCCAATGGAAAGCTTCTAGTAGACATCACTGTATTGAAGAATGCAATAGCCAAAGGAGCTGGTAAGTCTATTTATGTGTCTCACGGTGGTGGGGGTTTAATTTCTACACTGTAACTAAATATGTAGCTCGTTGACGCTTGCAGTCTGTTTAGATGGAAGCCCACCAGCTTACCATTTACACTGGGGATTTGGATCATGAGGCAACTCATTTTTCCTATTCTTTTGTATTCATTTGTGCTCCAAGGATGTCTTTGCCATTTTAATATTCATGTTGTGTGTTATGATGGCTTCTTGATCTCATAACTGTTCCTGTTCTTCACAAACAACATAGTAAAATCAGTTTATAGTTTATACTAATAAGACAGGGTAATGTGTTTTATTGAGGTCTTATTTATTGAAAACTGTTATGCAAGGTGGAGGGTGGTTTAGTGCAGCACATGCGCTCTGCATTGGGTTCTTCTCTGTACATGGAGAAATCAATATCATTTACAGGTGTTTTAAGTCATGTTCAATCGCAAAATCTAGGTATATCAAAGCTACACTACTCTAAGCCATATGCTTATAATTTGTTCTTAATGGGATTCTAGGATTCAAAATTAGATGTCATTGAAACTACTGTAAACTGTTCTAGACAGATTTTTATAACTGGAACCATGTTATGGTTCGATATTGTGACGGGTCGTCATCCACTGGTGATGTGGAGGGGGTAGACCCGGTATGTTAGTTTGAATACCCAGCTAGCAGGATTTTAAAAACCTTATAACTACTAAGGATCTTGCAATTAGATATCAGTTGAAGCTCTAGTACCTAATTATGAGTAGCATTTCACGGTAGCAAACTGTATTTGAGAGGACAAAGGATATGGCAAGCTATAATGGAAGATATTTTGGCACAAGGGATGAACAAAGCCTAACAAGTAGGTTTACCTAATTATCTATGATGCATACATATGTATCATAAAAATATTGGAAGCTATGAAAATGGAATTTGATCTATGAATTGATTTGTTGCAGGCTATTCTTATTGGCTACTCAGCAGGTGGCCTGGCCACATTTATTCATTGCGATGATTTTCATGATCTTCTCCCCAAGAGTGCTAATGTCAAGTGCATGCCAGATGCTGGATTTTTCATGGATTCGTAAGTCCTCAATAACATCTTATTTGATATCATGCACATCCATATTTTATCTGTAGATTATTCTATAGTTTATGCATATTTTGACATTAAAATCTTACTTGATATCATGCATATTCATAATTTATCTGTATTCTATAGTTTATGCATATTTTGATAGATTACAATTACATACCATTGCCTTGCAAATGATGCAAGATGGATTTAGCAAAACAAAAATGATTTAGATTTTTCAATAATCAGATCGTCACATTTCATGTATATATCTCAATCTTATTGCTTTGTTTTTTTCATATGTATATTTCATTAAAATATTGATTTTTTTTTCTTCATATCTATTTCTCATTCTCTTCGTATTGTATTGTAGGGATCTCTAAAACACTTGCTAGGATCTTGCACATCAAAAATGGATCCTGCAAGTTTGGTAGTATGATGTCCATCATAAGTTCCTTTCATATGAAATTATGTTATAACGGCACTAAACCATAAGAGTTGTTACTAACATTTGATGGTCCAAAATGGCAGTGTTTATTTCCACAATATCTCTTACAGATCATCAAAACACCAGTTTTGGTTGTAAATTTTGCATATGATCCATTACAGGTTGGTACAATTTATTTCGGGTTTTCACTGATTTTCTCTACAGCATATAACAGATTGAATGCCATTAAATATGTTTTATGACTGGCATTTACTTTTTTATAGATTGGAAATATTTTGGTACCTGCTTCAGTAGATCCTAATAATAGTTGGCAGAAGTGCAAGAGGAATATCACCACTTGCGGTCTATCGTAATTGAAAATAATGGAAGGTTGGTTTCAACAATATCCAAGTTTCATGATCTTTGTAGCAACATATGTATTTTGTTATACAAAATCAAACTTGTTTAAGAACTTATTCACATATAAACAAAAACTCATTCAACTATTTTATACAGGATTGAGGAATGATATGATCAGCATTATCACTAGTGTCAAAGTCAACAACGGGAGGGTTATTTATCAATTCATGCTATGCACAATGCCAAACCACTGTACAATTTTTGTGGCACTCACCCAATTCTCCCAGATTATACTCCAAGGTGCGTCCTTCCATCACTTTTAAGGATCAAATTTGCTCCAAATTAGTTAATAATCTTCAAAGTTAAATTTATACTTATAAATGTAAGTTTTTGTGACCTGGCAGTGTCATCTGATTTTTGCCTGCAACATTTTTTTCCCATTGAAACTGGTCCTGTAACTAAGCTTATAGATTTGAAGAGGCTCTAAGCAAAATATTCTGGTTCAAATTTATAGAATCACACACCATTAAAAGCAAGCAAAATACTGAACTAATAGATATAGCTAAGATCTGAGATGCACATACCATAAGAAACTTTTTCAAATCTCTCCCAGATGCAATATCATGTATAACAACAAACAATCGGTTGATTTCAAATCTGAGAGCAGAAGCCACATCCTGAAATAGTTATTCAGAAAATGATATCTGAGGGATACACACCGATTGTCTACAAATACAAATTATTAAGGGTATTTTCAGTCAAATAATCGAAATCATGTCATAACTTTGCTTATATCTACCAAAGGAGATCATCTTTTAACTGTTATTGTTGAGATAAGTGGAAAATGTCAAACAACCATTAAAACTTCAACAAGAGCACATTATAATGGTACAAAGGCCAAGGAGCACAATAACTTACTTATTAATAAAGGTTGATGCGTTGGACCAGACGAACAAGATCGTGATGCCCAGTATGAGAACACGACAAATAAGTGTGAGTAGATAATATCCAAGCCACTCAAACAGGAGCCAGATAACAGTAGCACCAGCAAGAATGCTTGTTGAGGAAACGCTTGTTCCTCCATAGTATTACATCCACAGCTACACATCTGATCGAGGGTTTTAGAATCATTTCATGATGAAAACAAGCACTGCAAACATCTTAGCAAATGAAATAAAAACTAAATGATTTGAAAATCCACAGGAAGGTTTCAAAATAATCCTCCAAACTAACCTAAAAATCAAGATCAGAAACGCACTTTCATTCACTGTAGTCAAAAAAGTGAAAATCAAACAAACAAATATCCTAACTAGAGAAGTTGGCAAAAATATCTCCAGTACTATGTATTTCTTTAAATATTCTTTGATTTTCTATAACACTCTAAAGAATGTTTTAGCATTCTATCAGGGAACGAATATTTCACAATAAATCCATCAAATCGCTGAAAATACTAATTCAAATCGAGATTCAGAGAATGTTTCGTATACTGTTTGTATAAGCTCAAATGCTTGAAAATGAGGTAAAAAAATGATAGTAACGTGGCAAAACATTTCCTGGATAGATGGAAACCTGCAAAACAGAAATAACAGAAGACTGGATTTTGTTGGGTACCTTCAATATCCGCAGCGAGTAAAATCCAGACCTGAAAGCCCCCAGTGTGCTCTCTCCTGCATATAATAAAACTGGAACTGAAAGATACATCTATGTCTGTTCTCAAAAGAAAAATAAAATGAGTGAGCCCAAAGTAGTAATTTGCATATGAAATGAGAATCATAACAAATTAGCTAAAATTACTCGCAAGATGAACCTAGAAAACTTAATTTATGTAGCAATTTTTCATGTAATTTTTAAGGGATTTCAAGCAAAACTTACAAACTGAACTTGGACTTACTGGGTGAAATCCCATGGATCTACCACTAAACCACAATGAGAGAAGAACACTGCCATACAAAACTGCACTCTCATATTTACACACAACTTTTTAAAAACTAAACACTTTCATTTTCTTATGTCTCCGACATGAAATTTTTGCTCAAGCGGAATTCAAAAGCTTCCTGCAACCCATCCAAGCTTTGTAGAACAGAGCCATGTGATGGAAATTTTTTCATCCTACAGGTGGAGGACATGCATTCAACTGCATGCACACATAAATCCATGTATGCAATCATTTGATATGAAGTTGCGGCCCTCAGAAATTGCAGGTGATTGCTTGCACGACAAGTAAGTTAGAGCGTGAAGTTTCACAGGTAAAGTTTTAAGGTAAGGTTTTTTTTTATCTATTTATTTATTTTAATGTCATGCAATGAGTAAAAACAGTCAATTCAAGGTGATTGTCCAATTAGAAAATAGTAATTTCTTTTTCTAACTAATTATAAATACAAATTTTATGTTAACATTAATCTAACTTTAGAAGAAAAAAAAATCAATTGCAATTAGTGGAAACAACCGGAACATATAGTCTCTTGCCTACGGAAAGGACTAAAAATGCACTCTAAAATGATGGTAATGATGGGTGAAATTAAAATTCGAATGTTATTAATGGCATTTAAATACTTAGATATGCGTATTTAGTTCACAATTTTCAAAAAAAATTATAATTTTTTCTAATTTACCAACAAGATTAAGAAAAAGAGAATATTCTTCGTCGCCTTTATTATCTAATGGTTGATATTTAAATGGATAATGTAATTGCAAGTTATAATCTAAGATGAAAGAAATGAAAAATTGAAGAGTTGATTGCTGCTAGGTTCCTACTCGATCCTCTCCCCTATATCCATTCAACTACTGTATCATTCAAATATTGTATCATTGTTTCCTTTATCACCTAATCACCTACGAAATGAGAGTTTACACTCAAATATTCATCAAAATTCCCAGCAAGCTAGCCATGGCGCGTTACAGGAAGTGACAACCATGTATCAGATTCGCGCCATGGGTTCCCCCCTGGTTCATAAGGGATGATGTGGTT
Source organism: Larix kaempferi (assembly GCA_027924585.1). NCBI lineage: Eukaryota > Viridiplantae > Streptophyta > Pinopsida > Pinales > Pinaceae > Larix > Larix kaempferi. The sequence goes on from BSBM01000628.1 coordinate 1,752,848, forward strand.
GAAAATAGAAGGGATGTTGTTGAGCATACTTCAGTTTAAACAATGAAAAGAATATCTAATACAAATACAAGAACATTCTTAAATAACATGATACAAGTACATATATCTAACGCGCCAAAAGTGACCCTCATTAACTTACACATGCCCATTTATATTAATTATTTTAATGTTTATCCTTTGTTTAAAAACCAACCATATCCACAAAACTAAGTGGTTGGATACACCTATCGGTGTTCACTGACCACCTTGTCGCTATGCTAATTACACTGATAAGTGTTTAGATATTATCTGATATTTTGGACTTCCTTCATTGGATCAACAAGATTAACCTGAGTGTAACAATTGTATAGTGGGGATTCATTTCATGGTTTCCATATCTTGTTATGCTCAAATGCATCTTGGTTAAGATTTAAATAAGCTTCAGTTAAGTGGTGGTTAAGAAAAGGGGTATGTTTATTAAATAGTATTTGTTTTGTGTTTATATTAATTAGTTTAATGTTTATGTTAGTTTAATGTTTATATTAATTAGTTTAATGTTTAGCCTTTGTTTAAAAACCAACCATCTCCACAAAACTAAGTGGTTGGCTACACCTATCAGTGTTCACAGGCCATCTTGTGGTTGTGCTAGTTTAAAAAAAAATCAAAAATAACTTGTAGCTCATGCATGGATAAGGGAGGTTGTGGCAGACAACTTGATAAGGACAGTTAGTGACAAACAACTAGTGATTACAATTACGCATGGAGAACAAATTGCAGATAGCTTATTCATTAGTGACACTTCACTTGTGACTAATGGATGTTCACTTACCACAAGTTAATAACTTGTAGCTCATGCATGCATAAGGGTAGTTCGTGGTAGACAACACGATAAGGGAAGGGTAGTTAGTGACAAACTAGCGATTACAAGATTAACCTGAGAGTAACAAGATTAACCTTGGTGATTTTGGACTTCCTTGACTTGATAAACAAGATTAACCTGAGTGTAGCAAGTGTATAGTGGGGATTCATTTCATGGTTGTCGTATCTTGTTATGCTCAAATGCATCTTGATTAAGATTTAAATAAGCTTCAGTTAAGTGGTAGTTAAGAAAATGGGTATGTTTATTAAATAGTATTTGTCTTGTGTTTATATTAATTAGTTTAATGTTTATATTAATAAGTTTAATGTTTAGCGTTTGTTTAACAACCAACCATCTCCACAAAACTAAGTGGTTGGATACACCTATCAGTGTTCACAGGCCACCTTGTGGATGTGCTAGTTATAAAAAAAAAATCAAAAATAACTTGTAGCTCATGCATGGATAAGGGAAGTCTTTACTTGTAGCTCATGCATGGATAATGGCACTTGTGGTAGACAACTTGATAAGGGAAGTTAGTGACAAACAACTAGTGATTATAATTGTACGCATGGAGAACAAATTACAGATAGAAAATTCATTAGTGACAATTAATTTGTGACTAATGGATGTTCACTTACCACAAGTTAATAAATCGTATCTCATGCATGCATAAGGACATTTAGTGGCAGACAAAGCAATAAGGGAAGGGAAGTTAGTGACAAACAACCAGTGATTACAATTTTGCATGAAGAACAAATGATAGATAGCTTATTCATTAGTGACACTTAACTTGTGACTTGTGGATATTCACTTGCCACAAGTTATATATATGTGTTCGTCGCGCAAATGTTTGAAGGACTCGATTCTGTTGGCATTAAGCAATCCTGAAACACACATTTTTCTCATTTGCCTCCAATGATCTCCATACTAAGCGAAGGTCAAATCCTGATTATTGAAAATATGTATATCCCACCGGTTGTTCGAGGTCGGTTGGAGAATACCAGATCATGAGTATTGTTGAGAAATTATTTATCCATATCAGAAGAGGAAACGACTATCGTAGGGACAGAGCCTAATCGCAGAAACAAAATGGGGCCATATTTGTCAGCTAGGTCTTTAAGAGCATGGTGAACAGGCAGTGCCAATTGGAGGAGATTTCCAATGATTGGCCATGGATAGGGTCGTGAAGGCAATGTGGTATTGTTTTGCAACATCCAGAAAAAGATTAAGAAAGTCGCGCATACAAAAGCTGCAGCGGGCAGAGCTTGAATCTGAAAATCCATATTGAACCGTCTAATACTTCTCACGGTGAAACAAACAAAGAAACATATTCATATTTATTTAGAGCCGTATCTTATGCCCATAACATGACAAAACGATCAAGGAAGGTATCTTACTCCCATAACCCGACAAAATTATCGTACTTGCACTTTGCATCTATCATCGCCCAAGAGTTGTGGTAATGATCGAGGGAGATGGGGGAGGAGCAGAGCGGTCTTCTAGGGTTTCTGTCTGATTGCAGGTTTCCGTCAGCGACCATGGTTTCTTCTCTCAGGTGGTGGTCATCCTATGAAGGCGTAGCCATATCGTAGCTAGCAGAGTATTGGGGGTTTCTTTTTAGGGAGTGCCTTTTCTGTTCACGGTTGGGTTGTCAGTAGTTTTTTTTGGAAGTCTTGTGATAGATACTGATCTAGGGTGCATATTGGTTTTATAACCCTTTTCTGCTCCCGGTTGGTCGGTTTTTTGCACGGGTTTCACTCTGGTGGTCGGTGTTAGACTTTGGGTCGGCGCCAGTAAAGAGTGGTGCTATTGAAACCGTGTGGGGATGGTTTGTTCCAAAAAGGGAAGGGTTTGTGAGTTCGGCATGCGAACTGCCGCATTCACAAGTCTGCTTTTGTCATTTTAAACTATTTTTGGGTGGATCTTGTCGGATCTGATATTGTTGGTTTTTTACGCGGGTTTCACTGTGGTGGCGGGTATCAGAATCTGGGGGTTTATAGTGTCGTTTTCCTGGTGGACTTTGGGCCGGCGCCAGTAAAGAGTGGTGATATTGAAACCGTGTGGGCAGCGTTTGTGCCAAAAAGGGCAGGGTTTGTGAGTTCGGTGTGCGAACTGTCGCATTCACAAGTCAGCTTTTGTCATTTTAAACTATTTTGGGGTGGATCTTGTCGAATATGATATTCTACTTTCCGTGGACCCATCTTGGTCCATTTTCAGGCACGTCTGGAGCAGTAAACTGATCCTCATCAGGTCTTTTCTGGGATTACGAAGTCGAATATCTGGCTGTCATTTTTGTTGGTTACATTCCACTGGGGTTTTTGTTATTTTTTGACGGGTTGTTACTTTGGGTGGTGATTCACCTCATTTTCCAGGCACATGGGTGAACGGTCAAACCCTATCATGGTCATTCACTCCCCATCTCCGACAGAATTATGGAGTGAAGAAAACAGCCTTATGAAGTTGGATGAGTTTTATAAGGAAATGTTAAAGGGCAAGTGACCCTTAGCACCGGGTGGTGATCCTCATGCATCTGCTGAGTGCCACGTCCCCAAGAAAGGGCAACTGTCGACCGAGCGAGGTAAGGTGTTGGGTGGTGGAACTCAATTGCAATCCGATGGTGTTAAGGGGGATAACTCCTCCAAATCCCCTGGTCAGCATCATTTATCTTGTCGCAGATCTAAATGACGTCTGGAAAAGTGGAGGAGTCGGCAAGGCGAACATTGGCTCACGATGGGGAGGGATGTGGGTCTGGAGGAGATGGTCGAATACAACATGACGGCTTTGGTTGGTCATTTCTCTTATATGGCTATTAACCGGTGCGACATTGTTCGTTGGGTGACAAATTCATGGGGTGTTATCCTAAACTATGTTCCTAAGGTGTCCATACTGGCTAGGGGATGGTATGCATTCAAATTTCAAGCGGAGGAACATGCGTCTCTCATCCTTGAGAAACTATGGCTTAAGGGGGTGGGAAGCTTAATGTTACAAAGGTGCCATATTGATTTTGACCCTAACACGACCACGATTAGATTTTGACACCTGTGGGTTCTCCTTTCTAGTTTTTCACTGGCTATGTGGAACTGGGGTGCTTTTGAGGTGGTCGAAAATAGCCCGGGGTGATTTCTGCACTTGGAGGACGATGTTCTGAATGGTGTTGACAAGCGGGTGGGGCACATGTTGGTGGAGGTTGAAATTTCCATTGGGCTTATTGAAACTCTTCACATTGACCGGCTTGGCAGGAGCTTTTCCTAGGTTATTGATTACTGGGGCATTCCCTTTAGAGGCTGTCACTGTAAGTAGGTTGGTCATCTATGGCGCTAGTGTAAGAATGCGGTTCATCCTCATCGTTCGTTGGATGCGGATCCACTATGGTCTTCCGAGGACGAAAGTGACTTGGAGTTGGATGTGTTGGGTGATATGGATGGGTTCTCCAACAGAATTTCCCCTTCGGGTTCAGATCAGCTGGATTTAATGGGTAAGCTTGCTCACTATGATCCCTCATTTTATCATTTGCTCAATGAATTGGAAAAATATTTTATCAAAGATTTAGACTTAAAGAAAAATATGTTATTGGGACATCTTCTTATCCATCTCCTACTTCCCCAGCGTCATCTCATTATGATGATTTGGACAATGATACTCTCTCTCATCCTGGCCTTGTTGACGACTTACTTATTCTCTCTCTGAGTGGGTCTTTCTCACTGGTATCGGTCCCCTCCACATCTGATACTATACTTGTTTCCTCGGACCTTTCCAGTGTTCCTTCTCCTGTGTCGTCCCCATCCTGTCCCGTTCCTGTCATTGAAGCGGGGGAGTTGGTTTCATCAGCACATTTGGTTGTGTCAGAGTTACCTGCAACATTGGTAGTGCCGGATTCAGGGGCATCTGTGGGGGCGTTGGCGCTAGTGCCGGTTTTGGAGAACTTCTCGCAACTCTTGGTGATTCCCTCTTACTATGAAATGGTGAAAAAGGAGGCCATTCCAAATTTTTTCAGAAACCGGAAGATGGCCTTGAAGGCTTCTGAGATGCCTGTCCTCCCATCATACTTGGCAGCTGACTCCAACAAATGTTTAAACGAGGCTCATTTTTTGGGTCTTTCCATGGATCTATCCCCACTGAAAACTCGTAGTGTGAGAAAGTCGAAGGTTGCTATCTCAAATTTCAACTTGGGGGAGGTGACTCCTATTGATGCCCTCGTAGACACACTCTCTCCAAACTCCAAGGCACTTAGAGGCATTAAAGCCCTTGCTTGGGGTCATAAATGATTTGTCTCTCCTTGAACATTCGAGGAGAGGGGGGCCTTCCCAAGCTGCTAGCCCTCAAGCATATCTTTAATTTGATGAATCCGGATGTTGTTATCCTTCAGGAAACCATGGTTTGTGAGGAAAAAGCCAGGTCTTTCTTTGCAAAAGTCAAGCCAAATTGGATGGTATGTGTGATTAGTGCTGTTGGGTTATCGAGGGGTTTGTTGGATGCATGGAACCCTATGGTTCTGGGGTTAAATTCATTTAATGTTTCTGTTGGGATCCTACTATCAAGAAAGTTGAAAGGTTTCTCAAGTGGTATTAACATAGTAAATTGTTATTGTCCTTACTTTGATAGGAAGATTTTTTGGGAAAGGGATGTTTCTGATCACTTACTTGATCCAGATAGCTTGATATTGGCAAGGGACTTCAATTTTACTTGGGGGGCCTCAAAGATATGGGGTCGTCATGCCAAGCGGGACCCTTTGGGTGATTATTTTAGAGATCTATTTGCCTCGAATAGGTTGGTTGATGTTGAACTTGTCCCTCTGGCTTTTACGTGGACTAATGGTCGGAGGAGTGAGGCTCTTGTATCTAAACAGTTGGATCATTTCCTAATATCTGAGCATCTACTGGGGAATTTTTTCAAGTTCAGATTGTGGGTGCTGTCAACATGCATTAGTGACCATCGACCTATTTGTCTTCAAATTGATACTAATGTGGCCTACCAGAGTTATGCTTTCAAATTCAACTCAACTTGGCTATCTAATTCCAACTACAGGAAGGCGGTGGTTGATCATTGGGAAAGTAGGGTTGTCTCTGGGGAGCTATTGGCAATGGACAAATTGGTTGTAAAATTGCGAAGTTTAAAAACCTTGACCTTGCAATGGGAAAAGCATAGAGGCAAGGTTATGGTCAAGGACCTTTAGGTGATTGAACATGATCTAAGTGCCTTACTGTTAAAAGTTGATACTTGGGTGCTCAATGATGGTGAACAAGACAATTTATTAGTATTGGAAGAGAGGCGGCTCAAACATCTCACATTTCAGGAGAAATCTTGGTGACTAAAGAGCCGTTCTATTTGGATAAAAGCAGGGGACCAGAATTCCAAATTTTTCCATAAATTTGTTGATGCCAGAAGGGTTCAAAATACCATTTGGTATATAAATGATAGGGTTAGTTGTTGTATTTCTCGTCTGGATGATCTACATAGGGAGGCCAGAATCATTTTCAAGAATTATATCATGATCCCCAAAATGCCTCAATGATTGAACAATTCAAGGCGATTAGAGAATACCCGAGATTGTTCTCGGATGAGGAAGGGGATGCTATCTTCAATGAAGTTTCTATGCTGGAGATTGAAAAGGTTTTGAAGGGTTTTTCCAAAGATAAGAGTTTGAGTCCAGACGGGTGGACTGTCAAGATTTTCATTCTTTTTTTTGAGATTATGGGGTCGAACATTTGGGCAGCGGTGGAGGAATACCATATCTTTGGCTTGGTGGCTCGTGCTCTCAACTCCACATTTCTGGCTCTTATTCCCCAAAAATATTATCCAGAGGATTTCAGTGATTTGAGGCCTCTTTCACTTTGTAATCTGATTTATAAGGTCATATCCAAAATTATTGCAAACAAAATCAAGCCATCTTTATCAAAATACATTTCTAGAAAGCAGTTTGGTTTTCTAGCGGATAGGAAGATCCTAGATGATGTGGGGGTCACTCAGGAAGTGTTTCATAGTGTGAATACCATACAACAAAATTCACTTTTCCTGAAACTGGACCTTATTAAGGCTTACGATCGGGTGGATTGGACCTTTCTCCAGTTAGTCCTGGTACAGATTGGTTTTCCCTGGGTGGTGGTAAAATGGATTATGGCCTGTATTTCTTCGGTGAAATTTGTAGTTATTATCAATGGAGTTCCATCGGATTTTTTCAAAATATCCAAGGGGATGAGGCAGGTTTCCCCTTATCTCCTCTTCTTTTCTTGTTAATCATTGAGGGCTTGAGTAGACTCATTCTCAAAGCAAAAAGGTATGGGAATATCACTGGTATTAAGTTTTCTGAGCAGGTTTCCATGACACACACCCTCTTTGTTGATGATGTTATGATTTTTGGCCTTGGCACTATTGTGGAATGGGAAAATTACAAAACAAATTCTGGATCTTTTCTGTCATGCTTATGGAATGATGATTAGTGCTGGTAAGTCTTGGTTTCTGAAAAACAATGTTGATATTGCTATTAAATCTCTGGTAAGTCGACTTTTCCCATTGAATTTCAAGGCACTATCTGAAGGCACCAAATACCTTGGGTTCTTTATTAAACCAACAAAATATCTTATTTGTGACTGGTTGTGGCTTCTTAAACGTTTTCAAAATCGTATCAACCATTGGTGTTGGCATTGGATTTCCATCGGGGATCGACTCACATTGTCAAGATATGTCCACCGGGGATTCACTAGAAGGCAATATAATATCACGTTCATTCATATTGCGGTATTAAATATTCATGAAAACCTAAAAATTATATTGCTTATATATTAAGGGGAAAGGGGTTTTTTTTATCTAATGTAACAATACAAAAATACTTTGGGGTCTTTTTTATATGGGCGAGCTGAAAAAATCCGCCAAATGGAGATGGCGGGATCACGGCCGGATGAGAAATCTGGTTGAGGCAAGGCTCTTGTTGACCAGTATGCAAGGAAATTGCGTCTTGAGGTATGCTTGAGGACAGGGGTTTCGTGGTGAAGTGGGTTTCCAGTCGATCATAGGCAAGAGACAGTGGTTATTTACAACCAATTGTTACAAATAACACTCAGCCAATTGTTATCAATAGCCTTGCGAGGCTCTAAGCCTCTAGGGCCCATTATAGGCCCTCGATAGGCCTTGGGGGCTTGAATACCCAACCACTCGTTCCTATTACAGGCCTTGGGAGGTTTATTCAGCCTCCTAGAGCTTGTTACAGGCCCTAGGGGCTTGGAGACCTAGCCCACAACAAGCTTAGTCAGTGATTGGGGAACTACAACATGCAATCTAAATGTTGTACTATGTGCATTGGCTCTAGTGACATACAAAAAGTGATCTCCTATCTCTTCATTAGACCATTAGATGTTGAAAATCATAATGATATGTCATTGATTAATTGCATTGTGGGTGAAGTAATGTGCATCCACAATATACATCGAAAGAAGCAAGGTGAATTGTAGAATGCATGTGGGGTCATAAGAGGGGTATCATATCAATATAGTAGGTAGAAATATAAAGGGGTATAAAAAATGTTAATGAAAAAATTGATACGTACAATATCTAGTGAAAATAGGGGTTTTTTTAAATTGGGAAGGCATATTGGGAGGGGGTTAAAAAAAACGATTTTGGAAGGTATTTTCCAATATTTAGTCAAATTAGGGGTATTGTTTCATATGCCACGAACGAACATGCTATGATAGCGGTTTATTGAGTGAAGCACCCGTGGATCTGTCCTTCAAAATCTAGCTATCTACTGGCTATCGTTGTGTAAAATTCCAAAGTCTATTTTTGAAGGAATCCATAGAAGGATATTTTCATTTATCTGGTCTGGTGGGGGGTCAAAGCAGAAATTTCATTTGGTAAATTGGCATTCATTGGCTAGGCCAACGAAAATGGGTGGCTGGGCCATTAAAAACATTGGTAAGTTTGATATAGCCCTAAAAGCCAAGAGTCTGTGGAGGGCGTTATTTTCGGACTCTGCATGGAGTATACTTATCAAAGTGAAATATCTTAAATCGCTCTCGGTGGAAGATCAGTTCAGGAATGGACCTCCTTGTGTCAAGGGTATCTCAAATATTTGGTCTAGTTTATTGGAGTCCTTCTCCACTCTCTCCAAGTGGATGTCATGGATTCCTAGGCATGGTCATGATATCCGCCTTGGTGAGGACCCTATCTTAGGGGGTCCTATGAATTATCAACTTTCTCAGGATTTAATCTGGGTGCTAAGATCAAAGGGTTATAAAACACTTTGTCATGTTGTGTATATGCATGTTGTTGGGGTGTGTCATCCCTCCTAGATATTTCCGCATCACTTGGGCCCGTCGGGCTCTATGGAGCTAGAGTGGGATACTTATGTCAAAAGTCTGTGCAGTTTAAACTTAACTCTCCAGGATTCACCGAACAGACAAGTCTGGTCTTGGAATAATTCAAGCGGTGTCACTACAGCAAACCTTTCTTATGACTCTATGTTATCGCTAGATCTTGTGCAGTCGAGATGGTGGTATTCTAAGCTTTGGAAAATTTTAATGCCTTAAAAATTGAAATGTTTCTGTTGGCTTGTTCTAAATAACAGTGTTCTCACTTGGGATAATCTCTTCCAGCGTGGTTTCTGTGGTTAGAGAAGATGTTAGTTATGGTTTTCTCAGGTGGAATCTGTTGAACATCTCTTTGTTGCCTGTTCTTTTGTCAAGGTTGTCTACTCTTTGATCTCCAGTATTAGTGGTTGTGAGTTTCATTGGGGATCTTACCATCTGGAGGATGGGTTGTTGCAGTAGGATCGTCGTTTTCTAGAATGGAAGGATCTTCCTTATTTCATATTTTGGGAGGTTTGGAGGGCCCGAAATTCAACTATTTTTCATGATGTGAGACCAAATGTCTTGTTTTATGGTTTTCAAGCTTTGTCAACTTTTAAGGAAAATAACTCCCCTGGTCCTCCATTGTTGGGTGGGGGGGGGTGCAGTGCTCAAAACTTCTCTCTGGATCTGTGCAACTATCCCTATGGATTCTTTGATGGGGCCTCACAACTTCGTGGGGCTATCAGTGGGATCAGGGTGGTTCTCTACATCAGTTGCAACCACTTCTTCAAATGCTGGATGAATTCAGGGACTGGAACTAACTCTCAGAGTGAGTTGATTTCTTTTTGGTTGCTCCTTCGTTTCGCCAAATCCAAAAATATTTCTCGACTTCGGGTTTGGGGGGACTCGCAGGTCATCCTCTCTTGGGAAAAGGGTGTGGCCGCTCTCAATGTACTTTAGCTCACTCACTAGCTTTTGGAGACCAGGTTTTTAATTCATAGTTTCAAGTACATCACCTTTCAACACTTGTTTCGTGTTCATATTTTCTTGCGGATGAACTATCCAAGAGGGCTCTCACTACTCCTATCGACATCCTTTTTTGGGAGGAGTGGTATTCGGATCGGTTGGTGACTGGTGGATGTTTGGATCAGCTTCAACTTTAGTTTTTTGGTGGCCTTATCATATTTTTGTAGATTTCCATTTTCCGAGTACTATATGTTATTTTCATTGGCGGCATTTATCTTTTCCTGCAGGTGATTAACTCTCATTGACGACCAACTACTTGTTGTTTTTTTGTGTTAGTTGTTTTTGGTGGTTGCACAGCGGTGTTTTATGCTATGTAGTTTTTGTCATGGTCTATGTTTGTAGTGGATGATGTCCATTATATGGTCTCCTTGGTGTTCTGTTGTGTTGTGCCTTGTGCCCGTTCTCTCAGTGGGTGGTTTTGGGCCTGTTTTGTTGGTGGTCCTGGTGGGCTGTCTTGTGCCCAGTTGTCCTCGTCATTCGGCTTTTATTAATTTGTATTGGTATTTGTAGCTTAGAGGGAGCTTGTTAGTTTTTTTTCTATATTTTGGGGGGCCTCAGAGATATGGGGTCGTCATGCCAAGATGGACCCTTTGGGTTATTATTTTAGAGATCTATTTTCTTCTAATAGGTTGGTTGATGTGGAACTTGTCCCTTTGGCTCCTACGTGGACTAATGGTCGGAGGAGCGAGGCTCTTGTATCTGAACAGTTGGACCATTTCCTAATATCTGAGCATCTACTGGGGAATTTTTTCAAGTTCAGATTGTGGGTGCTATCAACATGCATTAGTGACCATCAACCTATTTGTCTTCAGATTGATACTGAGGTGGCCTACTAGAGTTATGCTTTCAAATTCAACTCAACTTGGCTATCTAATTCTAACTACAGGAAGGCAGTGGTTGATCATTGGGAAAGTAGGGATGTCTCTGGGGAGATATCGGCGATGGACAAATTGGTTGCAAAATTGTGAAGTTTAAAAACCTTGACCTTGCAATGGGAAAAGCATAGAGGCAAGGTTATGGTTAAGGACCTTGAGGTGATTGAACATGATATAAGTGCCTTACTATTGAAAGTTGATACTTGGGTGCTCAATGATGGTGAACAAGACAATTTATTAGTATTGGAAGAGAGGTGTCTCAAACATCTCACATTTCAGGAGAAATCTTGGTGACTAAAGAGCCATTCTATTTGGATAAAAGCAGGGGACCATAATTCCAATTTTTTCCATAAATTTGTTGATGCCAGAAGGGTTCAAAATACCATTTGGTATATAAATGATAGGGTTGGTTGTCATATTTCTGGTCTGGATGATCTGCACAGGGAGGCCATAAATCATTCTCAAGAATTATATCATGATCCCCAAAATGCCTCAATGATTGAACAATTCAAGGTGATTAGAGAATACCCGAGATTGTTCTCGGATGAGGAAGGGGATGCTATCTTCAGTGAAGTATCTATGTTGGAGATTGAAAAGGTTTTGAAGGGTTTTGCGAAAGATAAGAGTTTGAATCTAGACAGGTGGACTGTCGAGATTTTCATTTTTTTTTTGAGATTATGGGGTCGGACATTTGGGCAGTGGTGGAGGAATACCATATCTTTGGCTTGGTGATTGCTGCTCTCAACTCCACATTTCTGGCTCTTATTCCCCAAAAATATCATCTAGAGGATTTCAATGATTTCAGGCCTATTTCACTTTGTAATCTGATTTATAAGGTTATATCCAAAATTATTGCAAAAAAAGTCAAGCCAGCTTTATCAAAATACATTTCTAAAGAGTAGTTTGGTTTTCTAGCGGATAGGAAGATCCTGGATGATGTGGGGGTCACTCAGGAAGTGTTTCATAGTGTGAAGACCATACAACAAAATTCACTTTTCTTGAAATTGGACCTTATTAAGGCTTACGATCGGGTGGATTGGACCTTTCTCCAATTAGTCCTAGTTCAGATTGGCTTTCCCTGGGTGGTGGTAAAATGGATTATGGCCTGTATTTCTTTGGTGAACTTTGCAGTTACTATCAATGGAGTTCCATCGGATTTTTTCAAAAGCTCCAGGGGGATGAGGCAGGTTTCCCCTTATCTCCTCTTCTTTTCTTGTTAATCATTGAGGGCTTGAGTAGACTCATTCTCAAAGCAAAAAGGGATGGGAATATCACTGGTATTAAGTTTTCTGAGTAGGTTTCCGTGACACACACCCTCTTTGTTGATGATGTTATGATTTTTGGCCCTGGCACTCTTGTGGAATGGAAAAATTACAAAAAAAAATTGGATCTTTTATGTCATGCTTATGGAATGATGATTAGTGCTGGTAAGTCTTGGTTTCTGGAAAACAATGTAGATATTTCTATTAAATCCCTGGTAAGTCAGCTTTTCCCATTGAATTTCAAGGCACTATCTGAAGGCACCAAATACCTTGGGTTATTTATTAAACCAACAAAATATCTTATATGTGATTGGTTGTGGCTTCTTAAACATTTTGAAAATCATATCAACCATTGGTGTTGCCATTGGCTTTCCATCGAGTGTCGACTCACATTGACAAGATCTGTCCTTCAAAATCGGTTGTCTACTGGCTATCGTTGTGTAAAATTCCAAAGTCTATTTTTGAAGGAATCCGTAGAAGGATATTTTCATTTATCTGGTCTGGTGGGGGGTTGAAGCAGAAATTTCATTTGGTAAATTGGCATTCGTTGGCTAGGCCAACGAAAATGGGTGGTTGGGCCATTAAAAACATTGGTAAATTTGATATAGCCCGAAAAGCCAAGAGTCTGTGGAGGGCGTTATTTTTGGACTCTACATGGAGTATACTTATCAAAGGGAAATATCTTAAATCACTCTTGGTGGAAGATCGGTTCAGGAATGGACCTCCTTGTGTCAAGGGTATCTTAAATATTTGGTCTGGTTTATTGGAGTCCTTCTCCACTCTCTCCAAGTGGATGTCATGGATTCCTAGGCATGGTCATGATATCCGCCTTGGTGAGGACCCTATCTTAGGGGGTCCTATGAATTATCAACTTTCTCAAGATTTAATCTGGGTGCTAAGATCAAAGGGTTATAAAACACTTTGTCATGCTGTGTATACGCATGTTGCTGGGGTGTGTCATCCCTCCTGGATATTGCCACATCACTTGGGCCCGTCGGTCTCTATGGAGCTAGAGTGGGATACTTATGTCAAAGGTCTGTGCAGTTTAAACTTAACTCTCCAGGATTCACTGGATAGACAAGTCTGGTCTTGGAATAATTCAAGCGGTGTCACTACGACAAACGTTTCTTATGACTCTATGTTATCGCTAGATCTTGTGCAGTCGAGATGGTGGTATTCTAAGCTTTGGAAATTTTTAATGCCTTATAAATTGAAATGTTTATGTTGGTTGGTTCTAAATAACAGTGTTCTCACTTGGGATAATCTCCGCCAGCGTGGTTTCTGTGGTTCGGGAAGATGTCAATTATGCTTTTCGTAGGTGGAATCTGTTGAACATCTCTTTGTTGCATGTTCTTTTGTCAAGGCTGTCTTCTTTTTGATCTCCAGTATTAGTGGTTGTCGGTTCCATTGGGGATCTTACCATCTGGAGGATGGGTTGTTGTAGTCGGATCGTCGTTTTCTAGAATGGAAGGCTCTTCCTTATTTCATATTTTGGGAGGTTTGGAGGGCCCGAAATTCAGCTATTTTTTATGATGTGAGACCAAATGTCTTGTTTTATGGTTTTCGAGCTTTGTCGAATTTTAAGGAAAATAACTCCCCTGGTCCTCCATTGTTGGGTGGGGGGGGGCACGGTGCTCAAAACTTCTCTCTGGATCTGTGCAACTATCCCTATGGATTCTTTGATGGGGCCTCACAACTTAGTGGGGCTATCAATGGGATCAGGGTGGTTCTATACATCAATTGCAACCACTTCTTCAAATGCTAGATGAATTCGAGGATTGGAACTAACTCTTGGAGTGAGTTGATTTCTTTTTTGTTGCTCCTTCGTTTCGCCAAATCCAAAAATATTTCTCGACTTCGGGTTTGGGGGGACTCACAGGTCATCATCTCTTGGGAAAAGGGTGTGGCCGCTCTCAATGCACTTCAACTCATTCACTGGGTTTTGGAGACTAGTTTTTTAATTGATAGTTTCAAGTACATCACCTTTCAACACTTGTTTCGTGTTCATAAATTTCATGCGGATGAACTATCCAAGAGGGCTCTCACTACTCCTATCGACATCCTTTTTTGGGAGGAGTGGTATTTGGATCGGTTTGTGACTAGTGGATGTTTGGATCAGCTTCAACTTTAGTTTTTTGGTGGCCTTATCATATTTTTGCAGATTTCCATTTTCCGAGTACTATATGTTATTTTCATTGGCGGCATTTATATTTTCCTGCAGGTGATTAACTCTCATTGACGACCAACCAGTTGTTGGTTTTTTGTGTTAGTTGTTTTTGGTGGTTGCACAGCGGTGTTTTTTGCTGTGTAGTTTTTGTCATGGTCTATGTTTGTAGTGAATGGTGGTTGCACAGCGGTGTTTTTTGCTGTGTAGTTTTTGTCATGGTCTATGTTTGTAGTGGATGATGTCCATTATATGGTCTCCTTGGTGTTCTGTTGTGTTGTCCCTTGTGCCCGTTCTCTCGGTGGGTGGTTTTGGGCCTGTTTTGTTGGTGGTCCTGGTGGGTTGTCTTGTGCCCAATTGTCCTTGTCGTTCGGTTTTTATTGATTTGTATTGGTATTTGTAGCTGAGAGGGAACTTGTTAGTTTTTTTACTATATTTTGGACATATGTGGACTTGGCATGTTACCTTGTTATTTGGACTCTTTGTTGTGAAAGCTAGCTAAAGCCTTGATACTATATCTTTCTATATTGTTTTCTATATTAATAATATGCTATTTTCTCATGGTTGAAAAATCTATCATCTCCCAAATAAATCAAATCATTTAACACCTATTTCTACATTAGCAATATTACTCTTGACTTGTATAAAGTGAATACGTGCAATAAATTAAAATAACGTAAACAAAATGTCATAACGTTGCACCAAATTTCTTGGCCGTACCTCTTCATTATCCATCAATGCTTCAATTTCCATTATCCATTATCGTTGGATCACTATCTAAAGATCCACAAATGTAAATGACACCTTTTTCCACAATAAATGAATATGGTATGAGCAAATTCATAATGTTTTCTTTTCAAAAAAGAAAACAAAGTCGGAAGATTCATAATGTTTTTTTAATTAAAGAAAAAGTATCACATATTTAAAAAAATTCTTAAAATTTAAATTTATGATATTTATTTAAAATATAGATATAAAAATATATTTTTATATATATTCTCATTTTTTAATTTACAATGTGAAATCAAATTCTACGTTGTAGTTAAAACAATGATAAAAATATTGAGGCAAAGCTCTTAGTTATCCTTATGGATAATATAATTTTGTGGTGGTGATCAACACATGATATTTATCCCGCGGATGCGGGTGCCAACTTGGATCAAAGGGGACGGGACAGGATCCACTCCACACTTGGCCCTAGTAGCATGACACATCCCTTTGCCGACATCATTGGTATGACGATGGGGAGCTCAGACATTTAATAAGCCAGCCCTCAAAGTCGCCTTCGCCACCCTGGACTCCATGAAGTTGAATTTCAAGCATGCAAGAGCGAAGCTCATGGCTCTAGGCACAGGGACGATCAATCCTAAATTCATTCTCTTGGTTCATTCTACACACGGCACCAGACTCATCCACCCTGTCCCCTAGTTCACTAGTCTCTGCAACAGCTCCCCCACTGTTATCATCGCAATGGGCAAAAACAGAGGTGGCAAGACCAAGAACAAGCAGACAGCAGAAGCCACTGGGGAGAGTACCCTGCGAAAAGGCTACGACCCTGAGGTTTCCATACCAATCCACCTCCTACTGGATAATTGGGAGGCTAGCATTACAACAGACACCATGAACGACCCAGAATAGGCTTGGGATCCATATTAGCTGGTCAAAAACATGATGGGGCAGATGATGGAGGATATGCAAACCAGCTGGGCCTCTGCAAGGTATGCCACCCAGTCGCTGCGTGCCTCTCTACCCAACTGGTCAGCCACTTTGGGCATGCTGGAAGCCATGCAGGGGTGGGAAATGTACACACCCACTTGGCCTTTTTCGCATCTTCTTCACTCAGGCAGCACTACCCCCGATTCCTCCTCTCGACGTGGGCGTGGTTCCTCCAACATCCCAACTGGCATGGACCTGCAACATATCAGTGGCTGCTTTGGGGAAAAAAAGAGTCGCAAAGACCCACTGACCACCAAGGACAAGCAGCGGGCTCCCTTCCCCATTCCTAGCACCCTTGGGCCTATCTTGGCCAAAAGAACCAGGAACGAGCAAGCTGGTATTACGAACATCATGCCCAGGAAATCAGGCCCCCTGCCTGTCAAGGAACCTGTTCAAGAAATTTGTCACGTTCCCAAGGCCACCTCAACCACTGGGACAACTGTAGCAACGCTGAGAACTGAGGCATTGCTCCCTGTTCAGATATGGAAGGACTTTGCGGAATATAGTTGCCCCATCCTGGAGGAGAAGCCTTCTACCACAGACTAAAAAGGTTTTTCTGTTGTTCTGCACTATCTTTTTGCCTGCATATTTTTATACGGCCTTGACTCTTTTGTATAACTGGTTATCAACCTATATGGCTCCAAACTTTCAGCAGTTTCATCTTGCTCTGGCCTACTTTTGCCACTCATAGACATAAACAGACTTTCTTTATGTTTTGCTTTTTTCAACAGCACTTTGTTAAGACATGGCTGACACCATAAAGCAAGACCACCAAGACTGTAACTTTCACTGTATTTTTACTCTTTTAATATAATTTGCAGCTTTTTAAAAAAGGAAAAAAAAACACGATATTTATCCTTCTAGATACAAACTTTATTCAGCTTTGACGAGAGTGCACCATAGTAGAAGTCCACCCTCCGTAATTCATGATGGTTTAGAAACCTTGTCGTGAAATCACCACCACATGTTATCCATCCTTGGGTAAGATTTTTATTAAACTTCAACGCATCCTCATTAAGGGTTGCTTTAAGGTGAAATCGCCACCACATGTTATCCATCCTTAGGTAAGATTTTTATTAAATTTTGACACGGCTTCAGCATGATACAAGTCATCCCTTGCCATTAATGATTGCTTAAAAGAAAGTCGTAGTTATGATTGCCATATGTTTTCCTTGCTAAAACTGGAGTGATGCAAATCACCCGATCCCCCACCTTGTAGGCATTTATAGAAATTTCAATTTATAAAAAGAAATGCTTCCACAAATATAAGAAGAAGAGGTATAAATAAATGCTTCCACAAATACAAGAAGAAGAATTACCTCACTTGACACATATGATGGTCCCACATTTGTTGAAGGTATTAACTGTATTTTGAACGCTCAATATAAATATAATACATATAATTTCATGACCATGAAGGTTAAGGAGGCTTCTCTTTATGTGTTTTTTATAAATATAATACATATAATTTTATCACCATGAAGGTTAAGGAGGCTTCTCTTTATGTGTTGTTTGTATATATTCTAGAATATGATTAGAAAGAGCCTTCTCTTTATGGAGGTCTGATATACACATCATGCATAAAGCTTTAGATACTACCCCAAAGCTAGGCTATGAGGCCACCAAGGCCATTTGCTATCATGCTTAGCCAAACTACCCACCTCTGAGAATTTACAAGGATCTCACACAATCAATCCAACCATGGAACTATTTTTTACTGCGCCACACAACACAAGGAAGGCATTTCCCTTCACTGTTCCATAGTTCCCTCAAGAAATCCAAGACTTACAATGCTTACTAGTGTGTGCAGAAAGAGTCCAATTTACTGTATGTTGTTGAAAAGCCTCCTGTAGAATTATTTCATGGCTTCTCAAGCATTTATGAGTAGCAAAACCCATTGGGTAAAGATTCCTATATTTACCAACATCTGTTCTCACGTACAACCATCCCTTTCCTCTCAAATTTGCAATTTTCCTTCACAAATTTGAGTTTTTGGTTATCACATAGTCAGGTAATGGTAATGGCAATGGAATGAGTAGAAATAGAAAAAAAAATCTGTAGTGTAAAATCTGTTGTCCCCTAAAATATGCTTGAGAAAAATGGATGATAGACTCCAAGGGAGATTATAGGACATGGGGAAAATAAAAATAACATAACTTTTGACCATAGAAGAGAGGAATCTTACAACATTCATAGATGTATATTCATCCCATGCTTCCATAACTAAATGAGAAGATTTTCCCACCAACCTCACACATGCAATCAATGAATGGATTTAACAATCAAAAGGAAGTAATTGGCTCATTTAAGGCACATGGAAGAAATGGATAAGTTTTAAGGTTGACAGTTGACAATAGAGGATTTAATATCCCATAAAGACCCTTTCCCCTTCCCCTCTGGTTGAATCATAACCACTATAGTGCTATTCACACACCCATCTTGGACCATTTTATTATTTTTCTTTACATAGCATTTCATTTAGCATGACAAGCTAACCACATGGTCATATACAAATATTTACATTATACATGACTAACCATTCAATAGCTAGGCCATGACCTTGAGCTCCACACTAGGAATCCATACTAGCATATTTACATCATTTACATTATTTGATTCAATACATTCCAAGTCAAAACTAATGGTATTACAGTTAGAGGCATCACCTAGGGATTTAGAAGCATAGATAGTGATCAATGCACATACCAAGAAACCATATTTCATTCCCTACTCACACCTTACACAGGTCAATTCCTCAAGCACAATTCTTTCTCCTCCCTTGAAACTACAGTGGTTGTCCCCATCATAAGTGGTAGAACGACAAAGACAAGGACTCTGCAATAGTTGTGATGGAAAGTACCCATTTTGAAGACATCATTATGGAAGATACCCCTAAGTTTGAGGTTACTAACCAAACTCCTCCCATGCAAGAAGTGGAACCCGACATCCATTAATAAGTTCCACTCATCCCTCTTCATGTTCTATCTAGTATTTCAACACCACAAACCTTGAAACTTCTAGGTTACATCAAGCATCACAATTGGTAGTCTTTGTTGACCGTGGCAACACCCATAACTTTATTCACTAATGATTTGGGATAATGAAATGTGGAGGACGTTGTGAAATTGTGAAACTCCAATTGGGTGATTATCATCTCAAAACTCATATGTTGTCTATAGATATAAGTGGTTGTGACATATTTTTAAGATAAAAAATGACTATACACATTGAGACCAATTATAATGAGAACTCTCATACTCCTAGTACTTTTCTTTACATTTAGCATTTGGTGAAAAATTGATCATTCAAAATTTCAAACCACATTCCTTTTTTCTATTGTGTTATAGTGCACAACTACACTCATCATTACCGCCCTGCAAACTGAGAAAGATTTGAAGAGATGGTGAGCAATATTGACAAGAAGGGTCAAATACACGGCTATGAAAACTCACAATGCATATATATATGTTTTTTACATGTAAAATAGAAAACGTAGAGCAGCCACGACGCCGGGAATGAAGAGTTTTTACTGAAGCTCCTCCTATGGAAGTAAATTTCAAGAAAGATGGCTAGCCAATGAACTATGTCGGAACATGATAGGCTTTTTTGGAAAGATTACCTTCCATTAAAAGTAAATTTAGATAGAAGAGTCGAGTTTCAAGTGACAGCACTTAAATCTTGCTTGCTCCCAAGGCCCAAAACCACACCAGAAGCTTTTGCAGCATTTTCCCAGATATGAATCCAGCAACAACGGATAGTCTAAAGGAAACTGGGCATTCTCAACCTTACAAAAGCAAACAGTGAAATTTGTCTCGACAGTGCTGCTGAATATGCTTCCCTCATATCCACCTGAGACGGATCACCTTCAACTCTCCATTCAAAAACGTGTAACAGTTGAGCCAATGCAAGCTCAAGCATCGTAATGGCCATCAAAATCCCAGGGCATCCTCTCCTTCCTGCGCCGAATGGAAGCATTCTGAAGTCTGATTGCCATCCTGTCAAATCTACATAATCAGCTTCCTGCATAAATCTCTCAGGCTTGAATTCTGAAGAATCTTTTCCCCACACATTGGGATCCCTTCCAATAGCCCACACATTCATCATTACCATTGTTTTCTTAGGTATATAGTACCCTCCTACTGTCACTGCCTGGACAGATTCATGAGGAAGCCCCAGAGGCGCCCCTGGATATAATCGTAGAGTCTCTTTCACCACGCAGTGGAGGTATTTCATGTTTGCCAAATCTGACACCTTCACTTTGCTATGTTTGCCGACTACGCATTCGATTTCTTCCTGCAATCTCTTCATTGCAGATGGATGTCTTAGCAGCTCACTCATTGCCCATTCTAACGTATTGGTTGTATTCTCAGTTCCACCGATGTACATGCCCTTTACAAATACAAATAAGTTATAAAACCAAAAGATTAGACTGATTGAATTTGAAGAATCAGTATAGTAATTTTACAAAAGAAAATTGTGCGGATTTGATATAATAAAAAACACAAATAAGAGCGAGAGACGTACAAGCACAATTGCCTTGATTTTTTCTCGTGTGATTTCGTTCTCTGTCTTATCGGTCTCAGCTGCCATATCTAGGAGCACATCAACGAAATCTTTAACAGCAGGTTCTGGTGCCTCTTCCCGGCCTGTATTCATAGCGGCTGCTGCCATTCGATGATCAACATGATCTTCTATTATTTTTTCAATCAATGCATCGAATGTTTTATTGGTCTTCTTCATGCGCCGCTTGATGCCTTGCAGATCAAGAAAATCCAAATAAGGAATGAAATCTCCAACGTTAAAAGCCCCTAACGTAGCTGACACCTCTGTTGTCAGATCTTTAAATCCTTGGCCATTGGCAGTGGCATTCAAATCATCATCTGAAAATGTCCTCCTCGTCAGCATTCTCCAAACTATATTGGAGATGAGAGTAGAGATGGCCATGCTCAGATTTACTGCAATTGTTCCACTCTTGCTCTGCTCCCAAATTGAACGGATTGTGAGAGACAACTCTTCGTCTCGCACATAATTGAAGGACTCGATTCTTTTGGCATTCAGCAATTCTGAAACGCAGATTTTTCTCATTTGCCTCCAATGATCTCCATACTGAGCGAAGGCTAAATCCTGATTATTGAAAAATATGTATTTCCCACCTGTTGTTTGAGGTCGGTTGGAGAATACCAAATCATGAGTGTGGAGAAACTGTTTAGCCATCTCAGAAGACGAAACGACTACCGTAGGGATGGAGCCTAATCGCAGAAACAAAATGGGGCCATATTTGTCTGCTAGGTCTTTAACAGCATGGTGAACAGGCAGTGCCAATTGGAGGAGATTTCCAACGACAGGCCATGGATAGGGTCCTGGAGGCAATCTGGGATTGCTCCGCAATATCCAGAAGAAGATTAAGAGAGCCGCGAATACAAAAGCTGCTGTGGGCAGAGTTTGAGTTTGAAAATCCATATTGAAGCTTCAAACACTTTCACAGTAAAAGAAACCAAGAAACATATTCATATTTATTTAGAGCCGTATCTTATGCCCATAACATGACAAAACGATCAAGCTTCAGGTATCTTATCTTACACCCATAACCAGACAAAATTATGTGCATCGATCATCGCGCAAATAAATCAACAATAATAAATCAATGCGTATGACACCTATTTCTACGTTAGCAGTCTTACTCTTGACTTTATAAAGTGAATACGTCGAATAAATAAAGATAACGTACACAAAAAGTCGTAATGTTGCACCAAATTTCCACAATAAATATGAATACAGCCCTGTGCAACTCTTTTCAAGAATCATAAAATATATTAATATGCACAAATTCGTAAAGTTTTTTCTTTTTAAAGAAGATAAAATCTTCGAAGATTCATAATGTTTTGTTTAAAAAAAATAAAGTATCATGGAGTATAAAGAAAATATACCATTCCTCCACTTGTATATACTGTTTCTCGAGTGTGGTTAAAACAATGATAAAAAATATCCTTATGGATAAAATAATATCGTGGTGGTGATCAACACACCTTATTTATCCTTCTAGATACAAACTTTATTAAGCTTTGACAACATTGCACCATGGTACATGTCCACCCACCCTCGTAATTCATGATAGTTTAGAAACCTTGTGTTGAAATCAGAACCACATGTTATCCATTGTTAGGTAAGATTTTTATTAAACGTAGGCAAGGCTGCATGGTACAAGTTCTCCTTGGTCATTAAATGATTGCTTAGAAAACTTGTGGTGATGATTGCCATATGTTTTGCTAGTTAAAAACTGGAGTGATGCAGAGTGCCTAATGCCTTCACCTCGTAGGCATTTACTAGGGTATAATTCCAATTTATAGAAAAATGACAATACATATAATTAACCATGAAAGTTGAGGCTTCTCTTTATGTTGTAGCTTGTATTTGTAAGGTATATAGTCTAGAATATGGTTAGAAATAAGCTTCATTTTATGGTTTATATTTCTAAATTTATAGTTTGGAATATGGGTACAAAAGATTGAGTGATTTCATTTAATTTTGAGGGGGTGTGGGGGGGGGGGTTGAGGTAATTTGTTGAAACAATTTTTTAATGTGTCTTTGTCTAGTTTGTTTATGAAAGGGACAAGCCTACGGCTAGGATTTACGAGAGTCCATTTTCTAAAAGTAGATCTCATGAGGATACATTTTAAAGAGTAAGAAAATTTTAAATATTATATTATTTTTTAATTTTCAAAATATTACTTAAAAGAAAATGTTTTGTTTGATAATTTTTAACGAGTGGATTTTTTTATAAGTATTCTTGTTATATCAAGATATGTGAGAAGAAATGATATTGGTTGGTTTAATATAATATTCAAATAAATAGTAAAAAACAATCTAATATGAAGGAGATGTGAAAGAGATGTGTGATATTGTGTTTATAAATCAAAATATACTAATCGAATGAAATCTTAATGTGGAAAACAAAATTTAATAAAATAACACTATGTATAATTAATATTAATATATGTATACAGTCACACTCACACACACACTAACATAGATTTATTTTAAATAAAACATTTCAAGTACACAAGATTTCAATTTCAATTACTTTTTAATCCTTCTTACTACCTCTCATATACATTCATGAGTAGCCTCCATTCCAAGGAAGATGAAGACATGACTAAACTCTTTCTTATTAAGATCAAAGTCAAGAAGGAAAAGGTTGATTTTCTCTATTTGATTTTGTTTATAGGGAAACCTCATAGTAGAATATTTAGTCAACAAATTTGGATTGGAAATTCATGACCATCCTCGCCCATATCCATTGAGATGGGTAAATAAGGATGCAGAGCTCAAGGTCATGTATATGATCAAATTTTCTATATGTGCAAACTATATTGATGATGTAGAGGTATACATAGTACCACTTGATGTTGGTGTTTTGGAAGCACCTACATGTGCATTGGGGATGCAATATTCATGAAGAGACAAAACCAATAACTTGGTCATGGGAAGTCCTTCATCATCAATGCATGTGAAGGTAAATAAAAAACCTCTCTAGTAAGTGATATTTACCAAGTCAAGAAATTGATCAATTCAAGTAGCAAGTTTGTTTACTTGTTTTAAGAGAGAATCAATTGGGAACCTAATCAATAAAAGTAAATGCATATCTAGAGGGATGTACTATAAATATAAACATTAGTTGGGGTTTTTTGGCATGCATATATAGAAGTGTTCCAAAATGATAAAGGGTTGCAGCACCTAAGAAGGAAGTGGAGCATGAGATATAGTTTCTACATGGCCCTCCATTTCCAAACATTGGGTTGTATAGATGGTCTATCTTAGAAGTGGATGAAGCAAATAAATAATTGCAAAACCCATTGGAGCAAGGAGTAATTTGGCCAAGCACATCACCTTGTAGGTTATCTATAAAATCACGGTACCAAAAAAGGATGGAACATGGAGAATGTTTATCAACTACAAAGATCTAAATAATATCACCTTCAAGAATTGATACCCTTTACCCAAGATTAATGATTTGCTACAATAGTTGCCACATGAAAAGTACTTCACCAAGTTGGATCTCAAATTGGGATACCACCACGTATGAGTTAAAGAAGAAGACACCTAGAATATTACCTTCAATACAAGGAAAGATTTATATGAATGGAAAGTAATGCCTTTCGTTTAGGTAATGCACCAACTACATTTATTCATTTGATGAATGATGTTTTATGTCCCTTTCTAAATTCATTTGTAATAGTGCACTTAGATGATATACTAGTTTATATATCTACCTATGAAGAGTGTATCTCACATCTCATGCAGATGTTAGAGACACCAAAGAAACATCGACTGTTGACACCTTAAGAATCATGAATATGCGAAGAAATCATTGGTGTATTTGGGGTATGTGATTGGTAGAGGGGAACTCAAGATATGAAGATGGAGGCCATCCTCCAATTTTCCAATCATACTAGTGTCACTAAGGTTAGGATGTTTTTGGGGGCAACACAATTCTTATAGAAGTTTATAACATGTTTTTTAGCTATGATCGTGGGGACCATTCCATGCTATAAAAACTAGGAAAGAATTATGTTAGCCTCCTATTCATTATTTTTTCAATTTTTAGTATTGATATTTGATATGTCAATTTAGAAAATGTTTCACAGTATGTTCTTATAAAATGAAAGGGCTAATAAATAGTCATTTTTTTGAGTCACATGAACTCATTCTTAAACTTGTGTTTATTAAAAACATAATATGATACGGAAATCTATATAGAGTGTATTACTGCATGTCTATAATTTGGTATCCAACAGGTGAATATACTGATTATATTTAGAATTTTTTGAATTGGATCAATGTGGAAAACTTGTCGAATATCAACATGTTTATTTTGAGTCGACATTTCTCTCAATTTCCACTAAAACTAAACAATCTAAGACTTCCCTTTTGGAGAATTATGTTAGCTTTCTATTCATTATTTTTTCGATTTTTTTATTGAGATTTGATATGTCAATTTAGAAAATGTTTCAGACAGTATGTTCTTATAAAATGAAAGGACTAATAAATAGTCATGTTTTTTGAGTCACATGAACTCATTCTTAAACTTATGTTTAGTATAAAAAAAATATGCTACGGAAATCTATATAGAGTGTGCTACTGCATGACTATAATTTTGTATCCAATGGGTGAATATACTAATTATTATAATTTTTTGAATTGGATCGATGTGGAAAACTTGTCGAATATCAACATGTTTATTTTGAGTCAACATTTCTCGCAATTTCCACTAACACTAAACAATCTAAGAGTACCATTTTGAAGTAGAAACTCCAACGAAGTGTCCCATATTTTTTTCATTTTTTTTTATTGTTTATTTATGAAGTTGTTGAATTTTCATTTCACTACATTTTGAAAGCAATGAAACCAAAATAAACACATGCTAACAAAATAAATAATTAAAATGATCATATCTCAACTAAATACAACAAAATCTATATCTATAGAAAGTAGATTCAATGGAGAAACTAATGGTATCAGTTTTGAAATTCACTTTGTAGTACTAGATATTAGTTTTACCTTCTGAAATTGGAAAAACTTGAGAACCCTCTAGTTTTTAGTATTAATAGGTTTTCGGTTGAAAAATAGTTCAGTCGAAAACTTGTTTAATTTTTCGGCTGGATTTTTTTCAAATAATTGGTCATTCGATTTAATATAAAAAACAATCATGTGTTGGATTAATTAATTTTTTGGTTGAAAAGTAGTGCGGCTGAAAAATAATTTAGCTAAAAAATTGTATAATATGAATTTTGTGATGTGATTCTCATCGAATAGACACCCATCTTCACAAATTCACTTATAGGGACCATTCCATGCTATCACAACTAGGTAAGAGTTTCAAGAGGGGAAATAATCAACAAAAGTATTTTTAAAAACTTAAATGAAATATTAGTCAAGGGATGGTGCAAGGTAATGCTACCCAATTATGACACAGTAGTTATAATGGAAACCTAGAAAAACAAAAATATGATCACTAAAAATTGTTGGGCCCAAGGTTTTTTTGTTTTTTAAACCAATTTTGTGCTGATGTGAACAGGGGTTGTGTGGTGAAGTGGATAAAGGAAAGCGTACCCACAAATAGTGGAAAGGGGTAGTGGTTGATTAAGTCAACCAAGAAATTGGTGAAGTTAGGAAGTTAGTTAGATTTTGGGACCATGTAGTGGGCCGCGGGGCTATGTCGAAGAGTATAAATATGTAATGGTTTGGGTGGAATAAGTTGTTGATGAATTGAGAAAGGAATGTGATGAAGAAGTAGATGATCCCATGTACCATTTTATATCACTGAATATTCTTTTGTAAAAGAGGTGTTGGCATGGGATTAGACCGCATGAAGTGCAGAAGCTGACAATGACGAGAAGGACCATCCATGGAAGAAAGGACCATTTGCGGAGAATAAGGAGATGACGCAAGTGCAAGATTAGTTTAGTTAGTTAGAATGGGTCAGTTGGACCATTTTGTAACTGTCTTAGTTGCCTGTAAATAGGACTATGATTGTAAGCCTGAGGGCATCATTTTTGTTTACCAA
The DNA here is from genome assembly GCA_027924585.1 of Larix kaempferi. NCBI lineage: Eukaryota > Viridiplantae > Streptophyta > Pinopsida > Pinales > Pinaceae > Larix > Larix kaempferi. The sequence goes on from BSBM01000628.1 coordinate 1,779,572, forward strand.
TGGATGAGCAGATGAACTATGTAATGTTTTGCTCTGCCTTCGGCAAGTTTTGTATGGATCCACGATAAGTTGTTTGGAACTGTCCCTGCGAAGGTTATACCGCAGGTTTTTGATGAGTTAATGCATGAGGATGTTCGATTATGCCTCTATTTTGTGCTTTGAATGATGAATGTTAATGCTGCGATGTGTTTAAGGTTTTATTGCTTTGTGGATGTCTAGTAAATCGGTAATGCGAATGTTGATTACATGTTTGATTTGTTAACATAATGAGAAGGCAAGATCTCTGGTTCTATAGTGATAGAGTAAGGGTTAATGCATGTCTTCTCCCTACTCCGAAAACGTGGTTCTTGTAGCACCCCTTAGACATCTCAGTTGAGACCTCAATCGCTATGTGAGTGTTGCTAGAAAGGGTAAAACCTTTATGGGCTGATGCCTAAGAGTGTTTGGTTAGTGTTTGTTGACAGCAGTCCGAAGTGAACCTCTGTTGACAGAACTATGTCAACAAATGGTTCTGTTGTCGAGACCCTAGTGCGAAGAGAAAAAGAGAGGACATGCTGTGGTATTCAACGAAACCAGAGATCAAGGATTGGTTTGACAGGAAGGCACAGGAGTTTGCCGAAGGAGAGAATCGCCAACCCGGATGGTCGACGACTCAGTAGTTACATAAGTATATATACTCGGACATCCACGGGATATTTTTCTGGGAATTCCCAATAGTATTGCATAAGTGGTTGGCATAGTTGACATTCCAAAAGAAGAATTGCCAAGGTGGCAAACTTGAACATTCGACACATGAGTTGATCCAATAATTGAAGCGAGTGGATAATAGGGCGTCTTGAGTTGTCGACATTTGGGTGGATAGTATTTTAGAAGGATATATTACTGAATTCATCGTTGATATGATCAAGTCATACAGTGACTATTGATGTATATGTAACTTCGGAATGTATTTCACCTATGTATATTGTACTCCTATAGAGATGTTATTATTCCTCTATACGGAAGTGTCGTCATTTGTATTGACAAGTGTCACAAGTGTCGTAACTTGCTGTGATGGGTTATTAGACCACCAAGTGTGGGGTTGGCCCGGATTAATGTAACCATGGGTTATTAGACTCTTCTAGAGAAGTCGGCCCTGCTAGTGTATTAGGCAAGTCAGAATAAGTATAAATAGAGAGTGGGAGATCTCTATTTGTTCATCTCATTATTCATCTCTACAGCACTTGGAAAGTGGCGCACTAGTTGAGGAGGAGGAGTAACTGCTAGTAGAAGACTATCTCTGTTGTACTTGGGTTGTATCATTGCTCTTTCTATCTTTGAGGAAGTTGTGGGGTTTTTCACCTTTATGGTTTTCCCCAGTGAAACTATGTGTGTCTATTGTCTCATGTCATTGCTTGGTGTGATTGATATGCATTGTTATACTTGATATGTTGTACATGTTATTCTCTCAAAATTCTGAGCACTTTCATGTTTGGCCCTAAACATTAGGGTTTCCACAAAAATATGAATTTTTGAAATATGAGCACATAGATGGAAGCTCCTTGGAAAAATCGAAGTTTAGAGCTTTGGATCGAGATTTTTGGTTGGGTAAAGCTCCGGGAAACTCAAACCCTAATTCAAGGTCCTCCTAGTGAATCCGGGAGATTGAAAAGCATTTCTGAAGGGTGAATCTTTGCAGTTTTCAATTTCTGAGTATACCAGGTTGATCAGATCATCAAGGCGTATCTTTCTATCCTCTCAGAAAGTTGAAATTCACATTTTGAATTTTTAGGGTTTCTCTAACAAACTCTAATCCGGCACCAGATCCAGATTTATGCAAATCAAGTGGTAAGACCTAAATCTTTTCTATTTCCATTTGAAGTACTCTTTAAGATGTCTCACCACACCAAGCTTGAGGATAAACTTGAAGGGGCTGATAACTTCCGAGCATGGAAGTATAGGATTGGGTTAATCCTCGAAGAAAATGAATTGGACACTTACATAAGTGAAGAGGTCCTTGTCCCAGAGGGAGAAGAGGCTAAGGATTTACATAAGAAGAACTTGGTCAAGTCAAAGAGGATCATTGCTGATTCTATCAAAGACCATCTCATACGACATGTGTCATCCCTAAAGACACCCAAGGAGATGTTTGATTCCCTAACCAAGCTATTTGAAGGGAAGAACATAAATCGAAAGATCACTCTGCGGAACCAATTGAAAGGGGTAAAGCTTCAGAATGGATAGACCATTCAATCCTGTTTCTCTAAGGTCTCTCATATCAAGGAACAACTTGAAGTTGTGGATGAAGTAGTGGAGAATGATGAAATTGTTATGACCACTTTGAATGGCTTACCTAGGTCATGGGATTCCTTTATCCAAGGAATTTGTGTAAGAAGAAAACTGATCTCCTTCAGTAGACTGTGGGAGGAATGCTCACAAGAAGAAGCAAGGCTGGTGGCCTGAGAAGAAAAGATGGGGAATGAAGATCAAACTCTCACAACACACACCAAGAAAGGAAAGCCCAAGAGAGAGCCATCCCATTTCAAGAAATCTTCTCACCACCATCAACATAAAGAAAAGAGAATATGTTTTACATGTAATGAGAAGGGACATATTGCTATAAATTGTCCCAAGAACAAAAAGGACAACAAAAACTTCAACAAGAAGAAGAAGGGCACCAAAAGGAGGTACCATGCTCATGCTGCTGAGGATGATGAACCCTCCAAGAAGAAGGCTAGGGCAGAAAGTGATGCTTCATCAAGTGAAGATGAATATGTTCTGATCTCTGCTCTCACAGGTACTATCTCTCATGGATGTAATGATTGTCTTATTGATAGTGGGGCTTCCAAACACATGACTGGGTTTAAAGAATCTTTTGTAAATCTATCTAAACATGAGTCACCCCATAAAGTAAAACTTGGGGATGACTATCAATATCCCATCAAGGGAAGTGGTGAAGCCTCCTACAACCTAGACTCTGGGAAGTCTTTGAAGATGAAAGATGCACTATATGTACCTTGGCTCAAGAAGAATCTACTCTCCATATCTGCATTAGATGCAAAAGGCACGAGGGTTGCATTTGTAGATGGCCAAGTCCTAATGTGGCGAAAGGGTAAAACTATAGATGATGCAGTGGTGATTGGAGAGCAAGAGAGAGGATTGTACAAATTGAAGGGAAAACTTGAACAAGCCATGATACATGAATCCATGGAGCCAAGTGAACTTTGGCATAGAAGGCTTGCACATGTGCACTACAGAGCACTACTAGTCGCAAGTAAAGTAGTAGAGGGTCTTCTTGAAATCAAGACAAAACATTAAGGTGTTTGCAAAGGATGTGCAAAAGGAAAGAACATTAAGAAGGAATTTCCAAGCAGTGAAAGTAAAGCAAAAGAAATCTTGGAAATCGTCCACTCCGATGTATGTGGTCCAATGTCATCAAGTTCTTTGAGTGGGTATGTATACTATGTCTCTTTCATTGATGATTTGTCTAGGAAGGCTTTGGTTTACTTCTTAAAGAAGAAAGATGAAGTATTTGATAAATTAAAGGAATTCAAAGCATTGATGGAAAATCAAACTGATAAGAATATCAAGACCTTCAGATCCGATAATGGCAAAGAATTCACTTAAGGCAATTTCAAGAATCTATGTAGTGATTCAAGTATTAAGAGGGAGTTGACTGCTCCTTACAATCCACAACAAAATGGAGTTGTAGAAAGGAAAAATAGAACTATCATGGAAGCAGCAAGGGCAATGCTTCATGACCAAGATCTTCCTATGCATCTATGGGTAGAAGCAACTAGGACAGCTGTATATGTGCAGAATAGAACACCTCACAAGATATTGGACAACAAGACACTAGAAGAGGTCTTTTATGGTAAGAAGCTTGAAGTCAGCCATCTCATAATATTTGGTTGTTCAGTATATACTCATGTTCCAAAGAGAACTAAGCTAGATCCTTCAGGAAAGAAGGGCATCTTTGTGGGGTACAGTGAAAGCTCGAAGGATTACAGAATATACTTTCCAGGGTTCAAGAAGATTGATGTCAACAGGGATGTAACATTTGATGAGAACTCAGCTTATATCAAATCAAGGAAGACACTTGTTGAAGATCATGAAGAACTAAAGCAAATCAGATTTCAAGATACCACTATGAATGAAGTAATTCTAGAAGCAACTCGTGAGACTAAAGATCCACAAGAACCTATAGATTCACCCCGTGAGAAGAACTCTGACAAGAGGAAACCTACATGGGCTAGAGAGCTCATCCAATATGCAGAAAGATATGGTATTCCAGAAGAGCAACACAGAGAAAGGAAGAGGACAAGGTCACACACTAGCTATGTTGCCCTGCTCTGTGACATTATGAACAAAGAACCTTCCAGTTATGAAGAGGCAGTGGAAAAGAAAGAATGGAATGATGCCATGGTTGAGGAATACCAATTGATCATGAAGAATGATGTTGGGGATGTGGTCCCAAGACTAGAAGGGAAGTCTGTTGTGACTTCCAAGTGGATCTATAAGATCAAGCATGCTCCAGATGGTAGCATAGAGAAATACAAGGCAAGATTTGTAGCTCGTGGCTTCTCTCAGAAAGAGGGAATAGACTATGAAGAGACCTTTGCTCCTGTAGCCAGATACACTTCCATCAAAACAGTACTTGCTCTGGTTGTAGTGATGAAATGGAAGATACACCAGATGGATGTTAAGACAACTTTCTTGAATGGTGTAGTCGAAGAGGAAGTGTATGTGGAGCAGCCACTTGGTTTTGAAACACATGACATAAATTCATATGTGTGCAGGTTGAAGAAAGCCTTGTATGGCTTGAAACAAGCTCCTAGGACTTGATATGGCAGGATGGACAGTTTTCTATCCAGTTTGGGCTTTACCAAGAGTAAAGCGAATTCTAACCTTTACTACAAGGTTGAGGAAGGCAATCCTGTGATTCTACTCTTGTATGTGGATGACCTGTTTGTTACATGTGAGGATAGACTGATTGCCGACACAAAGAGGAAGCTTGCTGCTGAGTTCGAGATGAAGTACTTGGGAATGACGCACTAATTTCTAGGTATGGAGGTGTGGCAGAGTACAGATGGAATCTTCCTTGGAAAAGGGAAGTATGCAGTAGAAATCCTGAAGAGGTTCGGGATGATGGACTGCAAGGCCATGGCCACACCTATGGCATCAAACCTGAAGATTCTATGTGATGCTTCATCTGATCCGGTTGATATCATTGTGTATCGTCAGATGATTGGGTCCTTGATGTACCCGACGAACACGAGACCAGATATTTGCTTTGCGGTGAACACATTGAGCCAGTTCCTGATGGATCCTAGAGGTGTTCACCTGGTTGCTGTAAAGCATATTCTGAGGTACCTGAAGGGTATAATTGATTATGGGATCAAGTATGATGCGAATCAAAAGTTTAACCTGCAGGGTTATGTTGATTCAGATTGGGCAGACAGTGCTGCAGATAGGAAGAGCACTTTTGGGTGCTGCTTCGATATGGGATCAGGTGTGATCTCTTGGTTTAGCAGAAAGCAGTCCTACGTAGCACTGAGTACAGCCGAAGTAGAGTATGTTGCAGCTTGTTCGGCTAGTTGTGAGGTAGTATGGCCGAGGAAGCTACTATCTGAGTTATTTGATCTTCTGTTGGATGCTACTGGTATCTATTGTGACAACCAGAGTTGTGTGAAGCTGTCTAAGAACTCAATGTTCCACAACAGGTCGAAGCACATTGAGATCAAATATCACTATATCAAGGATATGGTGCAGAGAGGAGCAGTGAAGCTCCTGTATGTTGCGACGGATGAGCAGGTTGCAAATGTGTTGACGAAACCACTAGCTAGAGTGAAGTTTGATTACTTCATAGAGAGGCTTGGTGTTCTTCATATTGATGACACTTCGAGGAAGAAGTGATGGACACATTTGCAGGAGCCATTCCAAGCATGGTGAGAGGAGGATCCTTCCCATGGCTATGGATGTAAGCGCTAGATGATGAGCATCAGGATGATGCTCTAGTTACTGCTATGTATGCATCATGTTGGATGCTTGTTATGATCAGGTGGATCATGTATTTATATATGTATCAGGTGGATACATTGTATGATCAGGATGATCATGGATGATGAGCTTCAGGATGTTGCTCCAGATGATGCTATGATGGTGATCAGGATGATCATGTGATGATGTACATCAGGATGATGTATGATGAGTATCAGGTTGATGCTTTGTGGCCATGGATAGGTTGTGTAGATGAGCATGTAAGTTGACCTGGGAGATCCGACAGGTTGGGATATGTGCCCGTAATCAGTCCTGGGATGCTCTTTCGGGGCATTGCTCTGGGAGGACATGTAATATTGCCCTGGGAGATCTGACAGGTTGGGCTGTGTGCCCATAATAAGTCCTGGGATGATCTTTCAAGTTTTTGTCCTATGGCATGTAATGTAGTCCTAAGAGATCCGATAGGTTGGGCTGTGTGCCTGTAATAAGTCCTGGGATGGTCTTTCAAGGTTTTTCCATGACCACATGTAATGTAGTCCTGGGAGATCCGATAGGTTGGGATGTGTGCCCGTAATAAGTCCTGGGATGCTCTTTCGAGGTTGTGTGGTGGAAAATCCTAGATGCGTTCTAGGTCCCATCCAGTATGAAAAAGGATTGGCTCTGTGGCAGAAATCCTAGATGAGTTCTAGGTCCCATCCAGTATGAAAAAGGACTAGCTCTGTGGCGGAAATCCTAGATGAGTTCTAGGTCCCATCCAGTATGAAAAAGGACTGGCTCTGTGGTGGAAATCCTAGATGAGTTATAGGTCCCATCCAGTATGAAAAAGGACTGGCTCTGTGGTGGAAATCCTAGATGCGTTCTAGGTCCCATCTAGTATGAAAAAGGGTTGGCTCTGTGGTGGAAATCCTAGATGTGTTCTAGGTCACATCCAGCATGAAAAAGGGATGGCTCTGTGATACATCCATCATGAAAAAGGGCTGGCTCTGTAGATGATGAAGACCTGCAGGTGGCAGGCCTACATCTAGTATGAAAAAGGACTGGCTCTATAGAACTTCCTATGATGAGTAGATCGAAGATTGATTGAGATAGCAACAGCAGTGATGATGATGTTGATTCGATGACGATGATCCAGTGATGATGATCCAGAGAAGAAGACTTGTGCTAGCAGATCTGTGTCGAGAAATACCTTCCTAGTTAAGAGGGAGTGTTGATGTATATGTAACTTCGGAATGTATTTCACCTATGTATATTGTACTCCTATAGAGATGTTATTATTCCGCTATAAGGAAGTTTCATCATTTGTATTGACAAGTGTCGCAAGTGTCGTAACTTGATGTGATGGGTTATTAGACCACCAAGTGTGGGGTCGGCCTGGATTAATGTAACCATGGGTTATTAGACTCTTCTAGAGAAGTCGGCCCTGCTAGTGTATTAGGCAAGTCAGAACAAGTATAAATAGAGAGCGAGAGATCTCTATTTGTTCATCTCATTATTCATCTCTACATCACTCAGAAAGTGGCACACTAGTTGAGGAGGAGGAGGAACTGCTAGTAGAAGACTATCTCTCTTGTACTTGGGTTGTATCATTGCTCTTTCTATCTCTGAGGAAGTTGTGGGGTTTTTCACCTTTATGGTTTTCCCTAGTGAAACTCTGTGTGTCTATTGTCTCATGTGATTGCTTGGTGTGATTGATATGAATTGTTATACTTGATATGCTGCACATGTTATTTGCTCAGTAAAGATCCTAGAGTATATTTAATTAATGCTCAAAAATTAATAGTGACGCGGAAAGGAAAATTTTCAAGGGACCTCGCAGAATGTTTCTGTTGTCGCTCAAGTTGTGGATTAAAATGCTCATCTACTAAAAGGGTATATTGAGGATGAACTATGGTGAGTAGATCCCGATGTGCGGAGGTTGAGGGTACTGCGTGAATGAAGTTCTAATAGAACGATGTGGGGTAGATGGACATGAGTGACGATGAGTTTTTAGAAGAGGTTGAGGAAGGTTGTGGCACCCTGCAAAGTGGGGTGAGGTTCCGGCGGCCAGAGAAGAAGAGGAGGACTGAGAGAGAGTCTCCTGAGGTGACTGGAATGGATGACTACGAGACAGGACCACATGGGATGAAGCGACCTCACCGCGATGAAGAAAGTGACCAGGATACCCCTAAAGCTGAAGGATAGACCCAAAGTTACAACATACCCACAACCCCATGCACTACACCAAATTTTGTAGGACAAAACATAAGCTCATCGCAGTACTGCCCTAAGTGTTAGAATAGTGGTAAAAGTAGTGGATCCGTAAATAATAGTAGGAGTGCAAGAATGGCAGGTGATGGCATAAAAATGCCAACTTTCCAGGGTAACGGGACCGAGGATACTGAACAATATTGGTTTTTGTGTGGAGTATGGACTATGAAGTAGGTCTAGGATGAAGATATAAAAAAGGGACAGCTAGTGACGACCCTCAGGGGTCGTGCGCTAGACTGGTATATGAAATTTACTAAGGCAACGATAGGGATTTTAGATAAAACAATGGTGCAAATCAAGGAGGGAATGATTGGTGAATTTAGAAAACCAAAATATGAGTCGCAGTACATTACAGAGTTGAAGGAAATCAATCAGTTTCCAAATGAATCGGTATGGGGATTCGACCAGTGATATAAAACTCTAATGGCAAGGGTGAGTTTCAGAATGAGCGATATGCAGCATAAATAGTGGTTCATCACAGGATTAGTGCCACATATCTGGGTACCATTAATGCAACAAAAAATCGTATCCTAGGCAGAAGCGCTGGAGATTGCAATGAAGCTGGAGGCTTCACCAATTGGTGAGACAGGCATAGGTATGGACCGGATACAAGCACAGCTGGAAAATATGAGAATCCAGCTCCAAGATATTAAAAAGGGAAAAGAAGTGCGAGAGGAAATATGGTGCACCCGATGTAAGTCAGAAGGACATCATAAGGTCTAGTGCCCAGAGTTTCGTGAATATCTACAGTCTAGTGCACTGAATCCACTGAGCCAGGGAGGAATGCCATGGTGTAGAATCTGCTAGACAAAGGGACATTGGGTGGAAGACTGTGTCTACTTATAGAAGATGGTGTCAAAGCCAGTGAATCTATATTGCAAATTATTCCGATCAGTTGGCCATGAAGAAAAATATTGTAGGGATTATGACCTACTCCAATAAAGGACCATGAATACATTTTTCATGAAGGGAGAGAAGCAATTTCCGGTACAACAGAAACTGCACTACGAACAAACTCACTATAATATACAACCGCAATATGATCAACCACAGTATGGTCAACCACAATATCAAAAACTGCAGTATGGTAAACCGCAATATCAACAACCGTAGTATGGTCAGCTGCAGTACCAACCCTATGGTCAACCACGAGGATGTTTTAGAGGGGGGTTCCGTGGAGGTCGATGAGCAAGCATTGACCGAGGAGGAACTTTTGGATGAGGTTGAGGGCCGATTGTATGCTACAATTGTGGTCAAGTTGGGAATTATCAGAGAGATTGTCAGAGCCCAGTTCCGCAATGCACATATTGCAGCGCACCGGACCACAGTGTGGAGGACTATCCTCATCTTATTGCGAAGTGGAAAACTAAGAAACCAACCCTACCTCCACTAAATCAGAATCAGAACCCACCTCCTAATGGACAGAATGTTTCAACAAAAATAAGAAGTCAACAAGATAATGTTGCACTAGTTACCAGGGGAGGAGCGACGATAGGAGAAGATAGACCACAATCGAGTGTCTGATCGACAGCTTGAAAGAAAGTTAGATTTGATGCAGAAGCGGAAAAGGAGATTTTCTTGAAAGCACAGGAGACACTGAGGCAAATGAGACAGCCACATACTACCTAGCAAGAATCCACCTATGACATGGCGCCAATATTTGACACGACGATATCACAGAAAAATATTAACCCCTTAACAGCCTTCCTAGAGAGCTGCTTGGAGCTGGAAAAAGATAGGGATGCATTGGCAGAGATAGATAGTTTACTACATCGACAGGAGGATGAAAGGAAAATTAGAGCAGTAAATCGACTGCATAAGAGGAAGATAGGGAAAGACATGAGGATGAATGCACAAATTGGTGCATTCAACGTCGATAATATTATTCTTGATTTGGGGTCGGATGTCAATATCTTGACAAAGAAAACATGGGAGGTGATGGGGAAACCACAACTGCAATGGTCCCCCGTACAATGTCGATTAGCGAAGTAGATTAAGGTCACACCAATTGGACGGTTTTGTCATATCCCAGTTGAGATCGAGGGCCTAAAGACCTATGCATATTTTGATGTGATAGAGAATCGAGATAGTCGACAACACCAGTCCCTATCCGGTACTGATGGGGATAGAATGGGAGATGCAAAACCAGGCTATCATAAAATTTAAGAAAAGGACCATGTCATTCGAGAATCACGACATGAGGGTAGTCGCACCCCTGGATACAGCAGAAGGACAACGGTATGTCGAACGAATGCGGGATGAAGTCACCGTAGGGTGGGACAATGTTTTTAATATCTCCAAAGATTATGTAAATCCTACCATTGATGGAGAGTTGGGATGGCATAGTGTTATCTCGACATCATTAGATTCAGATGAAGCACTCGAGAACTAGTAGAACCGACTACATGAAGTGTCATTCAGAAGGTGTGCATGGATCACCCAATCGCTGCGATGGGTGGTGATAGAAGTGCATGAACTACCAACATCTGAAGCTTTACCTAAGCTGACTAAGTTCCTAGTTGATTTCAAAGGGAAGGTAGCAGAACTGCAACGATTGCTGGCCCTGGAGGAAGCATTAAAGGCTACACCAGTGCAATGGTGGGCAATGCATAAGTCAACAATAACAAATTGGCCATTATGTCGACGACTAATGGAGGCTAGATTTGGTGAAGATAAAGGATACTATGGAAGAAAGTAAAGCAGACGTAGTGAACCAAGGTATCACTTGGGAGAATGTCAAAATGCATGGGGACTGAGGCTGCAACAAGAGTGTGTCCACGCGTTTGTTCACACATTGGGTGAGGTACCGCGAAACTAGTATGTCGCAACAGAACTACGACATGGAACGACTTCGTGGGAGGAACTGACTACCAACTTCAGCCAAACTTTTAGTTTCTTGGATGAGAACCTGTTCATCCATAGCACTCTGCAGATGGTATGGGATAAAGTCCTGGAAGTAGTCCCAATGTAGAAACCGATGGTATTACAATGGACTACGACACCAGAGATGCTAATGGAATGATACAATGTAACAGGAGAACCCGATCCATGGGCCACCTACATACCAGAGTCGGAAGGAAGTCGAAATATTGATGCACCTGAGATATCCCCCGACAAGTTTCAACAACCATTGCACATCAAGAAAGTCAATATTGGGTCAGAGGAAAACCCAAATTTTTCTAGCATCGAATATTATTGGGATGATGTGACCATCGTAGAATTCACAGATCTACTAAAGTTTTTTTTGGAAATGAACGACATTTCTGGGGAAATAAGCAAAGTGAAGATCCCATTGAGGCCTAATACGAAACCAATGAAGCAGCGACCTTATCGGTTGAAATCAAGGTACAAGGAGAGCCTAAAAGCTAAAATAGAGCAGAGGTCTGGCAAAGCGGAGTCGGCTACGGCTCTATTGGGATAACGCGATAGAGGAAAAAAAAAGAAAGAGTGGAAGCAATAAGGATTCAGCATCTGTCGACAAGATAATCACAGACTATAAAAGAAGCGGCAAGATTCGGCGCGTCGACAGCTTCCATGATGCAAAATGGTCAAATCCAGTCTCATAAATGCAACAGTTAAGCCATGATGGACAGCGACAAAAATGAAAAAATGGTACAATTAATACCCGACGCATGCGATGGATTTGGTAAATCAATGCTGGATTTGGTAATCATTGTCCAAAATCGGTAAAATGGATGGGACACAGCAAATCAACACTATAAATGTAGGGAAAGGGGACAACCTAATGCACTGTGTGTTAAGCAAGAGCCTGCAAAGTACCGCATGGAAGTTTACATTTCGAGCACAAGCATCGAACGACCACAACCAACACCAATCATGCAGGAGAAACCAGAGATCATTTCCGGAATATCATTCAGAATGAAGTGGAGTGCAAACAGGCCTACAGACACTAGCCGAGAGCCGGAGAGAGGGACTCGGAATTCAGCACGACTTGCAGAAGGAGGAGCAAGCACTTCGGGCACTGCTCAAAAGGAAACAACCTCACAAGGAGGGTACCCTTTCCCAATGATACTAGGGTATGTACTACCTAACAGGAAAGGGACACCAATGGTTCAAATGATAAATAATGAACGCTATGCCATTAAGATGCCACCGATACCGAAAGGAGTTCCACAAGCCAGGAATATCGTGGAAAACTTGTAGAGGATACAATACAACAAACATGACCTCACGAACTTCCCAGAATGCATAGAGGCTGCATACATCGATGTTCCACATGGAGAAGGAGCCCTAGCCACAAAGGAACCAGTGGAGTGGGCGTTGGGATTGAAGCAATCGAGATTACTAGGCCTCACCCAAATACTGCACTTTGGGATATCGACACACTTAAACACATGCGTCAAGCAGTTATTGGCCTGTTTTCATGGCGAATAACTATGGATGCATGAAAATATTTCGATCACGGTCTACCTAATTCCAAGAATCACCAGACTACCCAAGGATGGAGAATGTAATGTCTCTTCTATACCATTTTTTTAATACCAATTCAAATATTATGGAACACAAGTACCATAAAATATCATTGTCAGTTTATGCTCTAACATATTAAATACTAACAATAACATATAGTACGAATCTGAGAAACATTTAACAATTCACCAAATTTGATTTCTTTTATTAAATTACAACTAAACATTATTAATTAAATTACATCTAACAGAAACTAAGCATAAAAAATTACTTACCCTACCCCAACATCTCATGGGTGTAGTTAAACAAATGTTACTAAGCATAAAAATGCTTCCATAACTTAACACACCAATTTATATATATTCTAATATGATTACAAATGAATTTAAAATTGGATAAACTAAAATAACACGATCATAATCAAACATTATGATATGCTAGCCATTAGTAAAATTTAATTACATCTATTTTTATTTGTATATAAAAGTAATTAATTAAATCAACCAACAAATATATAAAAACAAGATATTAACCAGAGTCCGAAGAACTTCCAAGCAAAGATTTACAAGCCCTTGCGTACATATATTATGCAATATAAATTTCTTTGTTTTAAAAGGATTATAAAACAATAGAGAATGTGTTCAAAGGTTCAACCAACCTAAACATCAGCACTATTCAAAGTTCAAAGGGCTCCACTCTGTCACGGTATAAACAATTGCTTTGATATATTAATGTAAGTATTGTTTTTCATAACATTTTTAATATTTATTAACCAGTTGTTGGTGACGGGCTTAATTGCCTTCTAATTGCTTAGAAAACAACTAAGAAGTATACATTAATTGTCAACCCGAGGTTCATTGAGAACTTGTGAGTTACCGTGCACTGTATGTGCAAACCACAATCTTCTCTTACATTAGTTTATGTACTTGAATTTGTAGTTCAATAACCTTACTTACAAACAATGGTATGAATAGTTACATAGTGTTGGCAAGGAACTACCAACTAAACAACTACCAAAACTAAGTTGAAAGGAAAGTAAATCATACTACATAAAAGTAAAACACACGACATGAAAGTAAATGCTAAAATTAAATTCACACTTTGCGGGAAAAGTAAATTCTAATACTACGTTCACACTGTGCAAGAAAGTACATTCTAAATCTAAGTTCACAACACACTTGACAAGAAGGTAAATTGTAGAAATAAAATCTAAAAGCTATCATTTCCAAATACAAGTTACTATTTATGATCCAATGGAGTAAATATGGTCATTTCATTAAGCTCGATGATTGTAAAATAAACATTTAAATCTCTATCTATGCATTGAAATCAAATTGCAGAAATAAACTTCACTTAATAATAAATCAACACTAAGCAATGAAGTACAACTACATCAACATAAAATAAATAAAATCATATTGCAAACTAATAACTAAGATCTAAATTGAATCAAAATGAAGGTATAGATTTATTCCATCATTATTTGGACTATTGCTCTAAGAGTCCCCCCATAGAATGGAGAATGAACTCTTATTTATACATGATTTCTCCATAACAAATAATAAATGAGGATCCAAAATATCCTCAACAAATTCCTAAAAGTTTGGATCTCAAAACTAATCCAAGATCCTTACTAACTACATGCTATTTAGAATACCTTTGAAGTCAAATTCGAATTTAGGTAGAGAGGCTATAATAAAATAGTCAAAACTCATCCCAAATGTCTCCTAAAAACTTTTGACTTCTTACGTCCATCATATATTTGATATAGATCTTCAAATTTTTTGGTTAAGCCAAATATGCACTCATATCCACCTCCATTTATCACCTTTAATTTTCAAATAATTTAACATCGTGATTGAGACATATAATAATAATAGAAATAATGGATTTATAAAGATCCATTATTCCTAATGAATATCTTTCTCCAAAGTTGGTGGTTGAAGGTAGATTTGAATTATTGACTTTCTGTAGGTTCTGTAGGAGGTTCCGTGGCTTCATGTAGAGTTTCCGCAACTGCCTATAAAGGTTCTGTAGCTACTACAGAACTCCCTCAAATATTGTGTAGCTACTTCCAACAATTGATTCAATATTCAAAGCAAATATATAGTACACTAATTCCCTCAATGTTAGTCAAAAATCAAATGAAATACTAATACATGTAATGGAAAAATAATTTGAGCATAAAAACTGGTATATGAGCGTAAGAAGGGATTAGTGCATGAATATGGATAAGCAAAATGGATTGTAGATAAGGTGAAATGATGATAAAAAGATGATAAATCCAAGGCCCGTCATCTCCCCCAAACTGAAAATGTTGCATGTCCTCATGCAACCCTGTGTCAACCAAGCTTAATGATGTTCCTTTTTATGCATGACTCAAAATGCATCATCAACAAGCCACCACTAATGTACCTTATCATCAAGAGGTATGAAATATCATCTTTAACAATTCTCCATTCCAACTTCACATTTTCAATGCAAAAATGCAAGAAAAATAGATCTTGTAGCCAATGGATTGACAATTTGCAGCTTTCAGAAAAATGTGATTTTTCCAAAAATATAAACTAGGTTTTTACCAAACTTTGCAGGGGTGTTTGGAATGCAATTATACGTCTCCCAGCCAAAAATTAGGGAAACCCACATCACAGTTTTCGAGAAAATGAGAAAATGGTTGAAAGTGACTATTCCGATTTCTCAAAAACTATGCATTGGATTGAGCTGAAATTTGTTGGATTTGTTCTTCTTACCATAATGCTTCTCTCTACCAATTTTCATGGATACCTAGTTCACGGTTTTTGAGAAAATGAGAAAATGGCTGTAGGTGACTATGCTTGATTTCTCTAAAACTGTGCATTGGATTGAGCTGAAACTTGGTGTATTTATTCTTCTTACCATAATGTTTATCTCCTCCAAATTTCAGGAAAACCCACTTCACCATTTGGGAGATATCTCCATTTCAATTTCTGTAATTTTGCATTAAAATGTGAATGAATAGATGCACTACAAAAATAGATGACAGTGCTTTGCAAAGAGCACAAACTATATGACCATTGTGAGGTCCGCCGATACTGATAAAATTGCATGTCCACTTGTGTATTTCCATGATCATAGAGCATAATTCAACTCCAACAATTCCATGGCTACTATATTGACTGAAAGTCTATTCAGATATGCTGCATGAAATTAATTTAGAACTGCAAAGCAATGGAGTAAATTTGAGGCCCATTCTCATCTCAACAAACCCGGAAGTGATGTTTTTGTTGTTGGCGCCTTTCAAATTTTGTTCTGAATTTCCACTCATCTTCCTGTGCTTGAATTAAGTTCTACTCCCAAAATATTGTTGAAAACTACCTTTAACAGCTCAAATGTTACTAATGTCAAGAAATACAAAAAAAGAGCAACCCCACTCATCTTTAAGAAAATAGAAGGAGAGCGGTGCAATAGAAATGGAAAAAGTGGCATGTGCATTCCATTGTATTAGCAAATCTGTGCTACTATTATAAATGAGCTTCTACAGGAAAAGCTTATCATGATGGTCATGGTATTGGAGATATCCACGTTCTAAAGAACATGTTCACAATCTTCTCTCTCTGTACCCCAAACTGAATAATCTGCATGTCCTCATGCGACAATGTATTCCTCATCGAAAGGCTAGTGCATCCACTGTGTGGCGAATAATTGAAGCAAAGAAATATGGTTGGTATTGGAATTAGAAGTGTCTTGAAAGAAGGCCTACAAATAGCTGTGATAGATTGGAAAATGATAATTTCTGCTACAGGTATCATTGTTAATGCTATTTGCAAATTTGAAAGAAAAATAATAACGAAAGTGAGATCTGCGCCTCTTTCCATTGAACCAATTTTTTTAAAAATGCAACAACCATCTATATTTTGAGCATTTTTCTTCATTTGAATATCTTCTTATGGCAGCTATATATAACCTATCCAAAACTCCATATTCTCCTTCTCCAAATACTAACAATGGACCCATCTTCAAGATATTGCTAACCAACTCACCATCTCCAATAGCAACAACATACAACATTCAACAACCATCAACCATACTCATTATAGTAGCCTGCAAATATTCTGTAGCAACCTGTAGATGATATGTAGCATATATTCCAATGGCTTTTTTAGAGATTGTAGACACTGCGGTCTAGTATCCAAACACTCCATGATGCTTGCAATGCGCTATGTTGTCCCCAGGCCCATTATTCATTTGTAAAATTTGTTGGTTATAACAACACATAATGAATTTTTTTTTTTTCAAATATAATGCATATATAATACCTGGGAGTCCCCTTACCAATCAATTTCAATCAGTTCTGTCACAAGGGTAATGATTAGGAACCCAAAGATATAGTGGAAATGATGCAACCATATGAAGAGCAGTTCAATGAGTATATATGCATAGACCAAAATGCCACCAATGAGAAAATGGGCATGGTTTAGATTTGTTTATTAGCATGAGATGGCCAATTTATAGGGCTGAAGCAAAGTTGATTAATCATCCACTTGCTATGACATATAATGTGCTGGAAGTGATAAATGGAAAAGAAATGTTCCATTCATATGGCCTCCTTGTATGCAGATTCAAGATGCTAAAAAAAATATTTAGAAAAAAATAAATTTGACATTTACCAAATCTGCAGACCTTTTCCAAAAGAAACTCAGCATCCTTCATGGATTTTCATGTTGTTCTTTCATTTGCAAAATTGTTTGGAAATATGCCCTAGATATCCTTCAATTGTTGCACCTTTATTTAGAGATACAGTGATGTAGCTAACTTTATTAGTACTGCTGCAAGAATCATGGTTATAATCTGCCCCCAAAAATTTGAAACACAGTCTCATACAATGTTGGCTGCCACGAATATGTTGTGTGTGATATTTTTATGGCTTAGAGAAGGGATGGAGCGCTTCCTCTGATAAATTTTCACTTACAACAAGCTAGAAATCATCATGCTGAAGTGCCTTTGATGAAGTATCCAACCATTATCATCCCATGGATTGTGGTCTCTTAAGTCTGGACTCATATTCAAGTTTTGAACAATTTGCAGCAATTTGTGGGTGTGGGTACCAATAAAGAGGCTAAAAACTCTATTTCTCGTTACCATAGGACTTTCATAAGTGAAAACTACCATGTTTTTCCTTGATGAGCACTAACAAAAACCAAATTGGTGGAGCAAGTGATTGGAATATGTTGCAATTTCTGCCATGTCAATAATCAGTCCTTTTATGTCACCAAACTCATCCAAGTTTACAAACAAAAACATAAGCATCCATGTGGGAGAGACATGCATTAAGCCAACTTTTCAACACAAATTAATTTGAAAATTAAAACAGGGTTGACTTATAATATTCTTCCCGAGGATTGTGCTATTTTATGTCTGGTCACCTCACAATGTTGCTTATCTATCCCCACAACCTCCCCCAAACTGAATATGGAGCATGAATGCGCTGTCAAGACACCTCATTTACATGAATTAATAAGCTGATTTTCTGCTATCAAGAATGAATGATGCTCCGTTTTCCTGTTCCATCAGCATATTCATATGTAGGAATGGCTTCTACAACAACTTATTTTTCTGTAGGTTCTTGTGGCCAGCTTGTTCCCTTCTTCCTGTAGTATCCTTGGCTTGTAGATGAGTTTCTCCCTTTTTTCCTACTGTTGGTTCTTGTGTGACAACAATAAGATTCTTCTTTCAACAATTTATTTGGCTTGTGCATCATGTGCTATTTTATTCTCATTGTTGGTTCTTGTGTGGTAGCAACAAGAATTCCTATTGTTGGTTCTTGTGTGACAACAATAGGGCTTATGTAGCAACACCATTTTATGCTTGGGTGTTAGGAGATGTCGGAGTGGACTTAGCTAGGGAAGTAAAGATGAGATAATGCTTAAATGGAAGGGTGAAGGTTTGGGTTGAGCAAGGATGGTAGGGGCCAGGAAAGAATGATGATGAATGGACAAGAGAGGTAATGGTGTTCCCCTTCCCCCAAACTAAAATCTTTTATTACCCTTGGAAATATAAGAGGAAGTAGGGAAAAAAACTCAAGTGCATTTCCAAATACAAATCCATAGCATTCAATGAGCTTGCCTAACAATAAGGAGAAGAAGCATACATGTACCTACCTACAAATATCATGAAATGTGCAGCAGCATCCTGAGAAGCATGAGATTTGAGGTGGTCCACAATGGTGTAGAAACTTGCAAGAAAGAGAAATGTGAAATCCAGAGCTTGTAGCATGACGAATTGCAACTTGGATTTGGAGATGAAAAATGATCTTCTGATGCAGTAGCAAATCTTGGAATACTTTATTTCTCACTTATTTGCAAACCTTGTCCGCTAGCAAGATGGTTTTCAGACAAGATCTGTCTGACTGCGCCCATAGGGTTTTCACAATCATAATTTTTTTATTCTTGAGGGATGCCCGCTAGCAAGCTGGTTTTCAAGCATTCCAAGCCCTGATGGCGCCTGAAACAGGTTTTCACCATCAAAAATTATTTGGAAAGGGAGTAGGGAGGTGAGGGAGCTTGACATTGTAAGTGAGCTAAGCTGCTTTATTGTGTGGGTTAGGGGTGAATGGAGCAGAAATTCATGGGAGTAATGCAGTGGTGGAGGATGAAGTCAATTTGATGATAGTGGTGATATAGATTATGTTCATGAGAAAATCTTATCAGCCACATACGGAAATGAAATATTTATTGACTTCAGCAGACATGCATATCAAAATGGGAAAAGGAAATACATAAGCATACCATGGTGCTAGTGAATGAGCATGATGAATCTTTCGAAAGGATTCTTTATAGAAATCAAGGATGTGGCAATGGGAATGTGCGAATGGCACTTGACCTCTGGAACATTGTTCTTCATATTTTTCATATCAATTATTCATATGTCTCATTCTAGATCCATCTTCCATGTTTGATAAAAAGTCTTCTTGTTGTTGTCTTTCAGTGAGACACTGCTGGATTAGGCTTTTAGAAACTCGACCTTCAAAAGTAGCACATATCATGATAATGAATCTTTATTGTTGGATGTTTGGAGAGAATTTGCATCGGCATTAAATTTGGTCTTCACGAATCACTCATGCATAGATTAACCTTCTTTAATCTTCCAAGGACCTGCAAAAAAAATTGGCACTTACCTACAATAAAATGTGAGCTCATGGAAGAAGAGAGGTGATCAGTATCTCTTAATCCCAAAAATATGCAAGATAAATACAACAAATTCTTATAAATAAATCCAATGATGATAAAACAAACAAAAATTCACTTTTTACTTGTTGAAGAGAAGTGGCCAGTCTAGACTGCCCAACAGTATTTTGTTAATAACTTCTTCGTTTCACAACCGATTTGAGTGATTCCAAAGCCAAATGAAATTGAATTCATAGGGATAAATCCAGTAGAAACAGGTTTTTAAAATGCATTAATATGCTATTACAAATCTTTTAATGAACATCATGTAAGACATACTGGTTTTGAATTTCTAGCCTAGACCAACAGTCATTATATTGAGCATAACTTTTTCGTTTGATGAAGGATTGACTCAATTCAAATTGGATATTAAAGAAGGTTCCCATATGTACCTCCAATAGAAATAGGTTTTTAATACAATAAGAATTGATAGGTTGAATATGCCAAAGAACAACCTATGAGACAAAGTTTCGGGAGTGTTGATTTAGGATAGGAAGTTAGTATTTTGGGCATAAATTCCTTGTACGATATCGGATTTGAGTGATTGAAATTGATTTGTAAACTAGATTCATATGAGAATATGTCTTAGAAATAGGTTTAAAAAATTCATCCATTTAGGCACCCAAAAATCGACTGTCCCAACTATGTTATTGAGCTGTCTACCCCACACCCAGTCAGTATTTTGACCATATCTTTTCCGTTTGATACCCAAATTGAAAAATTCAAATTGGGTTAAAAACTAGATTCCAAGGGATAATTTTTATAGAAACAAGTTTTAAAAATGTGTCCATATGGCCTCTCAAAACTTGACTGTCCTAACTGTGTTTTTAGTAAGTCCAAGATACCAAAATGCCTAAATAGCCAATTTCTCAATGAATGATGATTTAGATGGAAATGAATGTTCTTAGGGATATAATTTTAATGTAATATATCCAAATAACAACAAAAAAAATTAAAAATCCAAACCCTGAGTTGACCTACACATAGGTTTTCGAAGGTTCCGCAGCTCAGCTACGGATCCTCAAAAAAATTGAAAAGTTTTCAAGATATAAATAAATTATTATATGCCAACTTCAAAAAATTGTATTTCAATGCTACAGGATGTATTTTTATGAATTGAATAACATATTACATACCCCTTTTGAAATTTTTGAATCTTGTGTTCTCATTCTTCAATGGTTTCCCCTCAAATCCTCTTGAATCCTTCAATAGAATCTTCATTCACCAAGCCTCATTCCTCTTTCCAAGCTTTCTACGAAAGAAAAATTAGTAATATGTCTGCACCACATAATCATCCTCTTGAATATTTGATTTTATTCATGAAAATAGAAGGCATAAAAAAATCTATTGCTATTACATAAATTATTAACATGGTTCAGATTTGTAGAGACTTGCAGTGGGCTATTACACTATAGTAATGCTACAATGAGGTTGTCTTTGCATCTTACTTGTCCCTACGCCTCCATCCTTCAAACCAATCATATGCATGTATAATGAAAAAAATAAAAAATAAAAATAAAAAGCTCACTACCAAAAGAAAATTTAGTCAAGCAAAAAGAAGAAAATAACTATGTTAACCAAGTAAGGGGTTACAGTGGTTGTAGTAACTCCCAGGCAACGACGCCAAAATGATGGGTTTTTAATTGCCTTCTAATTACTTATAAAACAACTAATAAGTGTACATTAATTGTCAACCTGAGGTTCGTTGAGAACTTGCGAGTTACCGTGCACTATATGTGCAAACCACAATATACTCTTACATTGGTTTATGTACTTGAATTTGTAGTTCAATAACCTTACTTACAAACAATGGTATGAATAGTTACATAGTTTTGGCAAGGAACTACCAACTAAATAACTACCAAAACTAAGTTGCAAGGAAAGTAAATCATACTACATAAAATTAAAACACACGACATGAAAGTAAATGCTAAAATTAAATTCACACTTTGCGGGAAAAGTAAATTCTAATACTACGTTCACACTGTGCAAGAAAGTACATTCTAAATCTAAGTTCACAACACACTTGACATAAAGGTAAATTGTAGAAATAAAATCTAAAAGCTATCATTGTGAAATACAAGTTACTGTTTATGATCCAATGGAGTAAATATGGTCATTTCATTAAGCTCAATGATTGTAAAATAAACATTTAAATATCTATCTATGCATTGAAATCAAATTGCATAAATAAACTTCACATTTCATAAGAAATCAACACTAAGCAATAAAGTACAACTACATCAACATAAAATAAATAAAATCATATTGTAAACTAATAACTAAGATCTAAATTGAATCAAAATGAAGTTATAGCTTTATTCCATCATTATTTGGACTATTGCTTTAAGAGTCCCCCCCATAGAATGGAGAATGAACTCTTATATATACATGATTTCTCCATAACAAATAATAAATGAGGATCCAAAATATCCTCAACAAATTCCTAAAAGTTTGGATCTCAAAACTAATTCAAAACTAATCCAAGATCCTTGCTAACTACATGCTATTTAGAATACCTTTGAAGTCAAATTCGAATTTAGGGAGGGAGGTTATAATAAATTAGTCAAAACTCATCCCAAAAATCTCCTAACAACTTTTGACTTCTTAGGTCCATCATATATTTGATATAGATCTTCAAATCTTTGTGGTTAAGCCAAATATGCGCTCATATCCACCTCCATTTATCACCTTTATTTTTCAAATAATTTAACATCATGATTGAGACATATAAGAATAATAGAAATAATGGATTTATAAAAATCCATTACTCCTAATGAATATCTTTCTCCAAAGTTGGTGGTTGAAGGTAGATTTGAGTTATTGACTTTCTGTAGCTTCTGTAGAAGGTTCCATAGCTTCATGTAGAGTTTCTGCAACTACCTATAAAGGTTCCACGGCTACTACAAAACTCCCTCAAATATTGTGTAGTTGCTTCCAACAATTAATTCAATATTCAAAGCAAATACATAGTACACTAATTCTTTCAATGTTAGTAAAAAATAAAATGAAATACTAAAACATGTAATGGAAAAATAGCTTTAAGAAGGGATTAGTGCATGAATATGGATAAGAAAAATGGATTATAGATAAGGTGAAATGATGATAAAAATATGATAAATCCAAGGCCCGTCAGTTGGTGACGCCACTTTGGAAAGGTTCTAAAAGGGTCGTGAAGTTATAATTCAATTTAGTGGAGTTCACATTAAGCTTGCCACCCTGGTTTCACCTAGATGTCGACACAGCTGCGAGGAATGTACAGAGTACAGTTGAACCAAAGCAAAATGTTCCACGTTGCAGAAGGTACCAAGTACTAGTACTTGGACAATAAAACCACACTAAACATTCACCGTTGATCACTATCCATGCGTGATTCTGGAAAACTGTGAGACCATATCCGCCATTGATCCTTGGGATTAAGTGATATAAGCCTTTGCGCCCACTTACCGTATTTAATTCTACATTAACAAATATTGTCACCGTTTTCAGAAGTGGTTCTACCGTCCAGGCCGGTGTATGTCATAGTGAAAGACTTACTACCTCCAAGACTTGTCATTTTGTTAGTGACGAGCTCCACATATAGCATTCCTGTCCTGTGCAGGACATTCTGGCGCTGTGTAAAATGCTATGGATTCGACTCTTTTTTTGAACAAATGTATACGAAATGGAAGAATGTAGAACCCATACAAAAAACGTAAACATGTTATTCGTGCAAGCTGGTGTTTCTATTTGTTTATCCAACCATTCGATGATATTAAACTTCAAATTGTTTTTTTGTGCAGGTGAAAATAAAATCGAGATGGAAAATAAATGGAACACCGCTGAGTTAGCAGTAACCTCCAAAAAGCTGGAGTTTGGAATCCTTGTAATGTCCACGTAAACCACCGATGCCAACAGGATCTAGTTCCATTGGTATCGAAATATGGTTAAGAAAACTAGTTAGGTTTCTCCACTTGTTAGGGTTCCATACAGGCAACAAGCCACGTACATGGACACCGGACTTATTTTCATCTTTACTGTGTTAAACTTTCTAGAAGGTATTCTCGACCCGTAATGTATACATTTCCCACTTTTTAATGTATTAACATTACAAGACCCGTAACGCATTGACGGTTGTCTCTGTGTTGCGATTTATGTGAGAGTCACACAATGTCTAGCTTCAAAATGCCGTGTGTATCAAATGTATTATGTGATCTCTATCTTAGAATGTCTCTTTTAATGTACCATTCTTCAATATGAGTATGAAAATGATTTAGTTTTTGATTTGCCATTTGATTGGTTTATACATAATACTTTTATGTTTGTTTCAACGTATAAATTTATTGAAAACCCCAACGTAAACTTCATTTACATACCTTTGCAATTTCGTATTTTACTTGAATGAGTAAAAGGGAATGGTCTTCACGACCTTGAATGTACTCGTCTTTGTTTTTAATATAAACAATATCGTTGCGTGACTCAGAAATCTTGATACTTCTTCTTGTATTCGAATATCGTGATCAACACTAAGCATTTCATGTCAATACAATGTTACATTAATTTTGATCTCTATCACGAATCGATTTCTGTTTATAAATATGTATAGTTAATAATCCAGTGAATGTTGTTTGTAATTTCTTTTCGAAATTATGTACAGAGTAATCTCTTTTTATGAAACGTATTTCATTTTCGTTTAGCATTTAATATTATATAAATACAAGTATTTGTATTTGTATACATGGTTAATAAAAGCCCTAACTTGTATTTCATACATAGTTGTTAAAATGAAAAGATTTTAATACTTAGTCTATATTTTGTATAATAAACGAAGCTTGACCATGGAGTTCAAGATTCCATTCTGAGAATAAATAGTATTTTTTACAGAGAATGAATAGAGACATATAAACTCTATCGAGTGTTGAAAAACAATTTATATTTATCTATCAATTGCTCCATTTAAAGTCTTTTGCACATCTATATAAATATAGGCTAAATAAATTTGCTTTCTAGTTCTCGTCTCATAAATTATATTATGTAAAAGTTTTGTATGTAAACAATAATAAAGATATAGGTTTACATTTCTATTTCAGTTCTGCAATATTTGTGTATAAAATGCATACTCTGTAATTTTACAGAATAGAAAACATATATAACAACATCAATAACTTATCACAGTTATTAATATATTCTCTGTTTTATCATGAAATAAAAAGAATATAAAACATAATGAATCTACATAACATAATACAGAACATAGCTACAGGGTTTTGACACTACAAAAATCATTTCTGTTTAGACTTAATAATACAAATATTTCCATAAACATTCCAGAAATTTATAAACACAACCATTGTAAAAATTTGATGCAGGAGCATCGGGGCCTAGGCAGATCAGTCAAGATTGATTGAACGGAGGGAGCCGACCAGCGGGAGTGCCGATGACCACTGGTGCGGGAAGCAGGTTGATTTGTCGAAGTCAACAAGTCGAGCAGAAGCAGTCGGGGTGTGACCGGCTGAAGGACCAACAAAATGTCGCGAAGTCGAGGATTGATAGGGAACGGTCGATAGATGATGAGCGATGTAAGAGGTCGGGTAGTCGACAAGTGGTTGAACTACGACACGACAGGGTTTAGCGAAGCCAAGTGTAAAGGGGAAAGGAGTGAGCTAACAGGATAGTCGAGATGTGGCTGACTACTGTAGCAGGGTTGGAAGGACAGAAAGTCAATGAACTGTACTTAGTAGCCGTTCAGGGTTGTTGAGGAAGTTATGATAGTTATGGAGAGTTGGTGAAGGATGTGACAGAGGACATCATGGACAGAGGTTGTACAGCACATCTGGAAGATGACAGTGCAGATTCGCAGGATTTGGACAGGATCGGCGAATGGAGGGGGACTCATGTCTCGGGATTGTAATAATCTTGGAAACAACAACCGCAGAGTAAAAGAGGGAAAAGAGGTCTTCAGTCTAGACATGGTGGAGCAGAGCAGAGGAGAGCACCGAGCCGGGAGAGTTGTGAAGTGTCACACAGGTTGAGTGCAGAGTGTTGAGATCGAACCGTAGCTCATAGTTCCGAAGGTGAACCAGAAGAGGGTGAGGTCGACACACAGGGAGAACACACGGCAGTTACTTCATTGTTGTAATGGCTGAGGCCGATTGTATTTAGTTATTTGCTTATAGTTATTTTACTTTGTAACCGATTTCAGAGAAGTAATATAAGCCAATCCAGTCATCTTGTTCTACACCTTGTTTGTGTGAGCATTGTGGTTTGTGTTGTGTGTATTGTTAAGCAATAACCTTATTTTCGTAGGGCGACTTGCGTCAGTTGGTATCAGAGCCCGGAGGTGAGTCTAGTTGGAGAAGAGAAGACCATACCAACCTGACTTGCGTCAGTTGGTATCAGAGCCCAGAGGCAAGTCTGGTTGGAGAAGAGAAGACCATACCAGCCTAACTTGCATCAGTGTTGAAGGTGTGAGAATTTTTAGTAGAGGTTGAATATGGCTCACAGAGGCGTTAATGTCTGAGGACGAAGAGTGCATGGCACAACATCTGTCATAGTGGATCATGAGATGTTCGACGAATGCATTCGAATGATGCGGACTTTGACAAATGAAGTTGCAGCGATCAAAGAAAACTAGAGGCATGGTTGCATTCCTGAAGCGTTAGACCACATCGACGAAGAAGTCGAGTGTAATGTCCCCATTTTGACCCCCTTTGTAATAAATCGTAAATGATGTAAATATTGTAATTTGATCATGGTGAGGAGCTCAAGGCCAAGGCCCCACCATTGATTTAGCATTTTATGTATCGGCAATTAAAAATAGATGCCTATGGTTCTTGTGCGAGATGGGCACAATGTAAATAAGACATCATGTAAATACGAATTTTAATGGAAAAACCCACAACCGGCTATGCAATGCAACAAAAGAGATGGGGCATGATTCTACAAGGAATAGGGAGGGAAATAACCAAACCCTTGAGCCACTAGGGTCAGCCCATGTGTCAATAAGAAAACCCATGAAACTCTTAACTATCCATTTTTGTCTCATGCACCCAATCATTTAATTCTTCCAAAAGAATGGTTGGGGCAGTTAATGTCTTGGGAGTGGAGAAGTATGGCAGTAAGATTTTCGTGCATGGGCAAGCCATCAACCTGGAAACCATATTTTTGGCTTGCTAGGAAAGAAAACCCCCACGAAATGCTGCCTAAGGCAATTCCTCATCCATTACGTTCTTCCTCTCATGCAGACGGAGCTCACTAGAACTTATCCTCACGTTTTTCACCATAACCCTGCGTTTTTCCATGCCCAGGAACTCATTTTTGGTATTGTGCAACAGCTGAGAAAGGAGGGACGTGAATTGGGACTGAGGGAGAGGTCGTTTTTGCCCCTGGGGCATTTTTCTGGAATGGGTTTTGCTCTCCCAATCGAATTTTTCCAAGTGCCAATACGTTTTGAGTCTAGCCACGTTTTTTTCTGAAGCTCAGGAAACCCCATCTCATGCATGCCACTGTTGAAACGTTTTCTCATGCTCAGCAAGTGTATTTTGCTGTTATGTGCATCCTTATTTTGATGTGAACCTGTGAGCAAGAAACTGGAGTGGTAGTGGACAGAATTGGCTTGATAAACCTAGTGTAGGGAGTAACCTCTCAAGAAGATCAAGAGGGCTGGCTACTTTTCTATGCACACCCTGAGAGCACTAGAAAGGAAGGTATGGCTTAAGGGACTGTGTGGCAGTGAAGAGAATACTTCCTTGTGTTGGGTGTGTAGTCATTGTGAGTGCCAAGCTGAATAGATCTAGGAGGGGTACCCATAGCTCTATGGTTGAGCTCACTAGCTTAGCAATTCTTCCTTCCCATTTCCTAGCAGCCTGATAAACCCAATTGCAGATTGGATTGGCTCATATTGGTGTATGCTTGGCTATGTGTGAGTCTGCTATTCCCTGGTTCCTTGTAGTAATCATTCCCAGCTCAGGGGTGGCAGTTGTATCAAGAGGTTGATAAGCACAACTGGCCTATGGTTGGGTGGAATGTTGCAGTTGCATAGCCAGTTGCTTGGGACTACCCTATTGAGATAAGTATTCTTTTGTGTTAAATTTGAAATTATCATTTGATGAATACTATGAATGTATGTGGATGTGTTAAATGAATTTACTTCCGCTGTGTTTTTTTTTTAAAGTTTATGCATTTCCATATGATCTTGTATAATTCTGCAAAGGTCTCTATTTAATGGTTGTCACAGAAATCTTGAATGTATGTTAGATATCAACAGGATTTATTTAATTTCCGTTGTGTTTCTATAGCATGCACATATACATGTCTTTGTATCAATAAGTTTAATTAATGGATACGGGGCTAATTGCCCAGATTGAGCACCACGTCCTCTCTATCATGCTGTATGGTAGGAGGGGGACACTACATTGAGGAAGTGGAATCTCGGGAAGCCGCAGCAGAAGAACCAGAGGAAAAACTCATCAAGCTTCTGATAGAAATGAGAGGTCGGGCGAAGATAGATGTGCATACATACTCGGGAAGCCTGGACCCAGAAGACTTGATCGACTGGTTCAGAGAGATGGAGAAATGCTTCGATGTGGAGCAGATCGAGGATCCTAAACAGGTTAAGATGGCATGTCTAAGGTTGAAGGGTCATGCCTCATTGTGGTGGGACAATGTACAGGCTGACAGACTCAAGAAAGGAAAGGAGAAAATCAAATCTTGGGACAGGATGGTTGCCAAGTTGAAGGGGAAGTTCTTGCCAAATGACTATGTGATTTCCTTGTTCAGGAAGTTACAAAACTTTCGACAGAAAGAGATGACAGTGAAATAGTACACGGAGGAGTTCTACCGATTGTCGATTCGGTCAGGACAAACTGATGAAGGAGAAGAAGCTATCTCCAGATATGTAAATGACCTGAAGTATGTTGTTCAAGATGAACTCAGCATGTCGAGATTCAGATCAGTTGGAGAATCCTATCAGCTAGCTCTGAAGGCAGAAGAGAAACTATCGAGAAAGTTCACAGCGACCAGGGGCAGGATGAATAGTCGGGGTGGAAAGACTGTCTCCATGAAAGGTCAAGGTAGCAACTACAAGAGAGAAGGTGTCAAAGATAGTCGATGCACAGAAGGGACATCGACGAAAGAAAGAGCGCAGGAGAACCGACACGATGGTCGTGAGAACCGTGGTCGAGGCGCGTATAGTCGAAGTGGTCCATCTGACAAGAAGGGAGTTAACATACCAGCCATAATCTGTTACAAATATCGAGGAATGGGCCATAAGGCATATGAATGCCTAGAAAACCTACATGTTGCAGAAGAGTCGAAAACCAGACATCAAAAGGATGAGCAAGTCGACGAGAGGGAATATTCGGCATCAGATAACAGTGGAGGTGAGAAAAAGAAGAACCAAAATCTAACAATTCAAAGAGCTTTATTCCAAGAAGATCAACGCAACCCGATGGAACCAACACAACGGAAGGCAATATTTCGAACGAAGGTGTGGATAGGGGAATGGCGTTGCAATACCATAGTTGATGGTGGGAGTACAGAGAATCTTGTGTCGACGAAAGTCATTGACAAGATCGGGTTGAAGTGTCGTGAACACCCACACCCTTACAAGATCTCATGGTTGCAGAAAGGACACCATGTTAAGGTGACCAGACAGTGCCTGATCAACTTCAGAGTTGAAGGATTAGAGGATAGCGTACTATGTGATGGTATTCCCATGGATGCATGCCATCTGTTGTTAGGGAGGCCATGGAAATATGATTGTAAGATGATCTATGATGGTCGAGCTAACACAATCACAGTGTGGAAGAATGGCGTGAAAATGACTCTTAAGCCAAGGCAACAAGAGCCAGCCGACAGTAAGGACAACGAGAGCAACCTTTGGGAAAAGAGAGTGTTGATGAGCACCACCAAGGAATTCCTTGTAGAGGAGGACAAGCAGTCGGGATGTTATGCAATCATTCCAAAAGGACCATATGTCGAAGGAACAATCGACATGGAGAGAATTCTGGTCGAAGTCAAGGAATTGCTCGAAGAGTTTAGGGACATAATGGCTGATGAGAAACCGATCGGATTACCGCCGATAAGGAGTATATCCCATCAGATCGACTTAATTCCAGGGTCGATTCTAACTAACAAAGTGCCATATAGGATGAGTCCAGCAGAGGGACAGGAGCTCAACCGACAGGTCCAAGAGTTGTTGGACAGGGGATTAATCCGAGAAAGCTTGAGCCCGTGTGCAGTACCAGCAGTATTGACACCAAAGAAGGGCGGGGAATGGAGGATGTGTACTGAATCCAAAGCCATAAACAGGATCACAATCAAGTATCGATTTCCATTGCCAAGTATGGATGACTTGATGGATTGCCTGAGTGGAGCGACATACTTCGCGAAGTTAGGCCTAAAGAGTGGATATCACCAAATCAGGGTCAGAGAAGGATATGAATGGAAGACAACATTCAAGACAAGAGAAATGTTATATGAGTGGTTAGTCACGCCATTCAGATTGACTAATGCACCAAGTACATTCATGAGATTGATGAATGAAGTGCTGAAACCATTCTTGGGAAAGTTTGTCGTAGTCTATCTAGACGACATTCTGATTTTCAGTCGGACCAAGTTAGAACACTTGGAGCATGTTCGACAAGTATTGCAGAAATTGCTGGAAGAGAAGCTGATGATTAACCTGCAAAAGTGTTTCCTCATGAAGAAGGAATTGGTGTACTTGGGATTTGTAATTTTAGGTAAAGGGTTGGAGATGGACCCCGAGAAGGTGAAGGCAATAGTAGATTGGCCGGAACCGACAAGTACGACTGCAGTGACAAGTTTCCGTGGACTTGCTAGTTTCTACCGGAAGTTCATTCGGGGATTCAGTCGGATTTGTGCACCATTGACAGAATGCATGAGAAAGGGCGAGTTCAAGTGGACGAGTAAGGCCCAGGAAGCTTTCAAAAAATTGAAGGAAAAGGTCACTGAGAGCCCAGTGTTGGCGCTCCCAGACTTTGACAATGTTTTCTAGGTCGATTGTGATGCAAGTGGAATGGCAACTGGAGCAGTGTTGAGCCAAGAAAGACGACCAATTGCATTCTTCAGTGAAAAACTGAATGGGGTGAAGCGGAAGTATTCGGTCTATGACCAAGAATTTTATGCAATCATCCAAGCATTGAAGAAATGGAGGCATTATTTGTTTTCGCAGGAATTTGTGTTATACACAGATCACAAAACACTGAGGTATATGAATACTCAGTCAAAGTTGGACCAGCGACACATGAAGTGGGTGGAGCTACTCCAGAGATATACGTTCGTGTTGCGACATAGGTCCGGCAAGTTGAACAAAGTTGATGACGCATTGAGCAGGAGAGTTGCGCTATTAGGCACGATGACTGTTCAGGCAATAGGAATAGAGTTGATAAAGACGGAGTATGAAGCCGACGAAGATTTTTCAAAGGCATGGAAGGCTTGTCGAGAGCCTTGGAGCATCGACAGAACTCCATATTTGAGTTATCTCATTCAAGAAGGTTACCTATTTAGGGGAAGTCAGTTGTGTATTCCCATAGGATCAGTGAGAGAGAACCTAATCCAAGAATTTCATAATGGAGGGTTAGCAGGGCACTTTGGGATTGACAAGACCAAAGCACTGATCGACGAAAAGTATTTCTAGCCAAGGATGTCGATAGATGTCAGAAAATGGGTTCGACAATGTCAAGTTTTCCAGTTGGCAAAGGGAAAGAGTTAGAATACAGGGTTGTATACACCGTTGCCAGTTCCGGAGAACCCGTGGGAGCATCTTAGCATGGATTTTGTGTTAGGATTGCCAAGGACACAGCAGGGGAACGACTCAATATTTGTTGTAGTCGACAGATTTTCGAAGATGGCACATTTCATACCATGTAAGAAAACAAGTGATTCCACAGGGATCGCTGTGCTATTCTTTAAGGAAATAATTAGGTTGCATGGGCTGCCAAAAAGTATCACGTCGGATAGGGATACGAATTTCATGGGGAATTTTTGGAGGACCCTATGGAAGAAACTCGACACGAAGTTAGATTTTAGTTTGGCATATCATCCGTAGACAGACAGACAGACCGAGGTTGTAAAAAGAAGTTTGGGAAACCTTCTGAGGTGTTTAGCAGGCGACAGACCCAAGCAGTGGGAGAATGTGTTGGCACAGTCAAAGTTTGCATATAACAATTCTGTGAATTGGTCGACATGATGAGCCCATTCTAGATTGTTCAAGGGAGGAGTCCACATGTAGTGGCAGATTTGGTCGAATTGCCGATAGAAACCAGGAAGAGCGTGGATGCAGAATCATTCGCAGAGCATATGATTCTAAGTTGGCCTATAAGTTGAGAGCCGACCGGAGGAAGAGACTATTGTCATTCCAAGAAGGGGACTTAGTCTATGCATATTTGCGGAAGGAGCGATTTTCGACAGGAACATACAACAAGCTGAAATTGAAGAAGATAGGACCATGCAGGATTCTGAAGAAGATCTCAGACAATGCCTATGTGTTGGAATTGCCAGAAGACTTGAACATTTTAGCAACGTTCAATGTCTCAGACCTGTATAAATTTCAAGAAGGGTCGAGTAGCATTAAAGGGGAAGGAACCAGTATCAACTGGACAGAACAGATTCTAGACCGACATAAGGAAGGGATCACAGAAGTAATCGATGAGCGCAAAGTGGGGCGTACTCGTAGATCACACATGAAAGAATACTTGGTGCGATGGACCAATGATGAGTTGCAGGAAGCGACGTGGATTTTCGAAGAGGAGTTCAGGAGATTGGCGGAGCAGTCGAATTCTTTTTCACCTGGGGAGACTGATGCAGGAGCATCAGGGCCTAGGCAGATCAATCGAGATTGATCAACCGAAGGGAGCCGACCAGTGAGAGTGCCAATGACCACTGGTGCAGGAAGCAAGTTGACTTGTCGAAGTCAACAAGTTGAGCAGAAGCAGTCGGGGTGCGACCAACTGAAGGACCAGCAGATGTCGCGAGGTCGAGGATCGACCGGGAATGGTCAACAGATGATGAGCGATGTAAGAGGTCAGGTAGTCGACAAGTGGTCGAACTACGACACGATAGGGTTTAGCGAAGCCAATTGTAAAGGGGAAAGGAGTGATCCGACAGGATAGTCGAGATGTGACTGACTGTTGTAGTAGGGTTGGAAGGACAGAAAGTCAATGAACTGTACTTAGTAGTTGTTCAGGGCTGTTGAGGAAGTTATGACAGTTATGGTGAATTGGTGAAGGACGTGACAGAGGACGTCTTGGACAGAGGCTTTACGGCACATCTGGAAGCTGACAGTGTAGATTCGCAGGATTTGGACAGGATCGGAAAATGGAGGGCGACGCATGTATCAGGATTGTAATAATCTTGGAAACAGCAACCGCAGAGTAAAAGAGGGAAAAGAGGTCTTCAGTCTAGACACGGTGGAGCAAAGTGTAGAGCCGAGAGAGTTGTGAAGAGTCACATAGGCCGAGTGCAGAGTGTTGAGATCGAACCATAGCTCAAAGTTTTGAAGGTGAACCAGGAGAGGGTGAGGTCGACACACAGGGAGAACACACCACAGTTACTTCGTTGTTGTAACGGCCGAGGCCGATTGTATTTAGTTATTTGATTACAGTTATTTTACATTGTAACCGATTTCAGAGAAGTAATATAAGCCAATCCAAGCATCTTTTTCTACACCTTATTTGTGTGAGCATTGTGGTTTGTGTCGTGTGTATTATTAAGCAAGAACCTTATTTCCGTAGGGCGACTTGCATCAACATTCACCGTTAAAATCATTTAAATACAAATAACATAAAACCTATCTGTATTTTCTGATGACCAGTGGAACATAGTCACAAACCTCCCAACCTTAGACCAGCAAGTCCTCCTTGCTCTCGAGGATTGATAGGGAACGGTCGATAGATGATGAGCGATGTAAGAGGTCGGGTAGTCGACAAGTGGTTGAACTACGACACGACAGGGTTTAGCGAAGCCAAGTGTAAAGGGGAAAGGAGTGAGCTAACAGGATAGTCGAGATGTGGCTGACTACTGTAGCAGGGTTGGAAGGACAGAAAGTCAATGAACTGTACTTAGTAGCCGTTCAGGGTTGTTGAGGAAGTTATGATAGTTATGGAGAGTTGGTGAAGGATGTGACAGAGGACATCATGGACAGAGGTTGTACAGCACATCTGGAAGATGACAGTGCAGATTCGCAGGATTTGGACAGGATCGGCGAATGGAGGGGGACTCATGTCTCGGGATTGTAATAATCTTGGAAACAACAACCGCAGAGTAAAAGAGGGAAAAGAGGTCTTCAGTCTAGACATGGTGGAGCAGAGCAGAGGAGAGCACCGAGCCGGGAGAGTTGTGAAGTGTCACACAGGTTGAGTGCAGAGTGTTGAGATCGAACCGTAGCTCATAGTTCCGAAGGTGAACCAGAAGAGGGTGAGGTCGACACACAGGGAGAACACACGGCAGTTACTTCATTGTTGTAATGGCTGAGGCCGATTGTATTTAGTTATTTGCTTATAGTTATTTTACTTTGTAACCGATTTCAGAGAAGTAATATAAGCCAATCCAGTCATCTTGTTCTACACCTTGTTTGTGTGAGCATTGTGGTTTGTGTTGTGTGTATTGTTAAGCAATAACCTTATTTTCGTAGGGCGACTTGCGTCAGTTGGTATCAGAGCCCGGAGGTGAGTCTAGTTGGAGAAGAGAAGACCATACCAACCTGACTTGCGTCAGTTGGTATCAGAGCCCAGAGGCAAGTCTGGTTGGAGAAGAGAAGACCATACCAGCCTAACTTGCATCAGTGTTGAAGGTGTGAGAATTTTTAGTAGAGGTTGAATATGGCTCACAGAGGCGTTAATGTCTGAGGACGAAGAGTGCATGGCACAACATCTGTCATAGTGGATCATGAGATGTTCGACGAATGCATTCGAATGATGCGGACTTTGACAAATGAAGTTGCAGCGATCAAAGAAAACTAGAGGCATGGTTGCATTCCTGAAGCGTTAGACCACATCGACGAAGAAGTCGAGTGTAATGTCCCCATTTTGACCCCCTTTGTAATAAATCGTAAATGATGTAAATATTGTAATTTGATCATGGTGAGGAGCTCAAGGCCAAGGCCCCACCATTGATTTAGCATTTTATGTATCGGCAATTAAAAATAGATGCCTATGGTTCTTGTGCGAGATGGGCACAATGTAAATAAGACATCATGTAAATACGAATTTTAATGGAAAAACCCACAACCGGCTATGCAATGCAACAAAAGAGATGGGGCATGATTCTACAAGGAATAGGGAGGGAAATAACCAAACCCTTGAGCCACTAGGGTTAGCCCATGTGTCAATAAGAAAACCCATGAAACTCTTAACTATCCATTTTTGTCTCATGCACCCAATCATTTAATTCTTCCAAAAGAATGGTTGGGGCAGTTAATGTCTTGGGAGTGGAGAAGTATGGCAGTAAGATTTTCGTGCATGGGCAAGCCATCAACCTGGAAACCATATTTTTGGCTTGCTAGGAAAGAAAACCCCCACGAAATGCTGCCTAAGGCAATTCCTCATCCATTACGTTCTTCCTCTCATGCAGACGGAGCTCACTAGAACTTATCCTCACGTTTTTCACCATAACCCTGCGTTTTTCCATGCCCAGGAACTCATTTTTGGTATTGTGCAACAGCTGAGAAAGGAGGGACGTGAATTGGGACTGAGGGAGAGGTCGTTTTTGCCCCTGGGGCATTTTTCTGGAATGGGTTTTGCTCTCCCAATCGAATTTTTCCAAGTGCCAATACGTTTTGAGTCTAGCCACGTTTTTTTCTGAAGCTCAGGAAACCCCATCTCATGCATGCCACTGTTGAAACGTTTTCTCATGCTCAGCAAGTGTATTTTGCTGTTATGTGCATCCTTATTTTGATGTGAACCTGTGAGCAAGAAACTGGAGTGGTAGTGGACAGAATTGGCTTGATAAACCTAGTGTAGGGAGTAACCTCTCAAGAAGATCAAGAGGGCTGGCTACTTTTCTATGCACACCCTGAGAGCACTAGAAAGGAAGGTATGGCTTAAGGGACTGTGTGGCAGTGAAGAGAATACTTCCTTGTGTTGGGTGTGTAGTCATTGTGAGTGCCAAGCTGAATAGATCTAGGAGGGGTACCCATAGCTCTATGGTTGAGCTCACTAGCTTAGCAATTCTTCCTTCCCATTTCCTAGCAGCCTGATAAACCCAATTGCAGATTGGATTGGCTCATATTGGTGTATGCTTGGCTATGTGTGAGTCTGCTATTCCCTGGTTCCTTGTAGTAATCATTCCCAGCTCAGGGGTGGCAGTTGTATCAAGAGGTTGATAAGCACAACTGGCCTATGGTTGGGTGGAATGTTGCAGTTGCATAGCCAGTTGCTTGGGACTACCCTATTGAGATAAGTATTCTTTTGTGTTAAATTTGAAATTATCATTTGATGAATACTATGAATGTATGTGGATGTGTTAAATGAATTTACTTCCGCTGTGTTTTTTTTTTAAAGTTTATGCATTTCCATATGATCTTGTATAATTCTGCAAAGGTCTCTATTTAATGGTTGTCACAGAAATCTTGAATGTATGTTAGATATCAACAGGATTTATTTAATTTCTGTTGTGTTTCTATAGCATGCACATATACATGTCTTTGTATCAATAAGTTTAATTAATGGATATGGGGCTAATTGCCCAGATTGAGCACCACGTCCTCTCTATCATGCTGTATGGTAGGAGGGGGACACTACATTGAGGAAGTGGAATCTCGGGAAGCCGTAGCAGAAGAACCAGAGGAAAAACTCATCAAGCTTCTGATAGAAATGAGAGGTCGGGCGAAGATAGATGTGCATACATACTCGGGAAGCCTGGACCCAGAAGACTTGATCGACTGGTTCAGAGAGATGGAGAAATGCTTCGATGTGGAGCAGATCGAGGATCCTAAACAGGTTAAGATGGCATGTCTAAGGTTGAAGGGTCATGCCTCATTGTGGTGGGACAATGTACAGGCTGACAGACTCAAGAAAGGAAAGGAGAAAATCAAATCTTGGGACAGGATGGTTGCCAAGTTGAAGGGGAAGTTCTTGCCAAATGACTATGTGATTTCCTTGTTCAGGAAGTTACAAAACTTTCGACAGAAAGAGATGACAGTGAAATAGTACACGGAGGAGTTCTACCGATTGTCGATTCGGTCAGGACAAACTGATGAAGGAGAAGAAGCTATCTCCAGATATGTAAATGACCTGAAGTATGTTGTTCAAGATGAACTCAGCATGTCGAGATTCAGATCAGTTGGAGAATCCTATCAGCTAGCTCTGAAGGCAGAAGAGAAACTATCGAGAAAGTTCACAGCGACCAGGGGCAGGATGACTAGTCGGGGTGGAAAGACTGTCTCCATGAAAGGTCAAGGTAGCAACTACAAGAGAGAAGGTGTCAAAGATAGTCGATGCACAGAAGGGACATCGACGAAAGAAAGAGCGCAGGAGAACCGACACGATGGTCGTGAGAACCGTGGTCGAGGCGCGTATAGTCGAAGTGGTCCATCTGACAAGAAGGGAGTTAACATACCAGCCATAATCTGTTACAAATATCGAGGAATGGGCCATAAGGCATATGAATGCCTAGAAAACCTACATGTTGCAGAAGAGTCGAAAACCAGACATCAAAAGGATGAGCAAGTCGACGAGAGGGAATATTCGGCATCAGATAACAGTGGAGGTGAGAAAAAGAAGAACCAAAATCTAACAATTCAAAGAGCTTTGTTCCAAGAAGATCAACGCAACCCGATGGAACCAACACAACGGAAGGCAATATTTCGAACGAAGGTGTGGATAGGGGAATGGCGTTGCAATACCATAGTTGATGGTGGGAGTACAGAGAATCTTGTGTCGACGAAAGTCATTGACAAGATCGGGTTGAAGTGTCGTGAACACCCACACCCTTACAAGATCTCATGGTTGCAGAAAGGACACCATGTTAAGGTGACCAGACAGTGCCTGATCAACTTCAGAGTTGAAGGATTAGAGGATAGCGTACTATGTGATGGTATTCCCATGGATGCATGCCATCTGTTGTTAGGGAGGCCATGGAAATATGATTGTAAGATGATCTATGATGGTCGAGCTAACACAATCACAGTGTGGAAGAATGGCGTGAAAATGACTCTTAAGCCAAGGCAACAAGAGCCAGCCGACAGTAAGGACAACGAGAGCAACCTTTGGGAAAAGAGAGTGTTGATGAGCACCACCAAGGAATTCCTTGTAGAGGAGGACAAGCAGTCGGGATGTTATGCAATCATTCCAAAAGGACCATATGTCGAAGGAACAATCGACATGGAGAGAATTCTGGTCGAAGTCAAGGAATTGCTCGAAGAGTTTAGGGACATAATGGCTGATGAGAAACCGATCGGATTACCGCCGATAAGGAGTATATCCCATCAGATCGACTTAATTCCAGGGTCGATTCTAACTAACAAAGTGCCATATAGGATGAGTCCAGCAGAGGGACAGGAGCTCAACCGACAGGTCCAAGAGTTGTTGGATAGGGGATTAATCCGAGAAAGCTTGAGCCCGTGTGCAGTACCAGCAGTATTGACACCAAAGAAGGGCGGGGAATGGAGGATGTGTACTGAATCCAAAGCCATAAACAGGATCACAATCAAGTATCGATTTCCATTGCCAAGTATGGATGACTTGATGGATTGCCTTAGTGGAGCGACATACTTCGCGAAGTTAGGCCTAAAGAGTGGATATCACCAAATCAGGGTCAGAGAAGGATATGAATGGAAGACAACATTCAAGACAAGAGAAATGTTATATGAGTGGTTAGTCACGCCATTCAGATTGACTAATGCACCCAGTACATTCATGAGATTGATGAATGAAGTGCTGAAACCATTCTTGGGAAAGTTTGTCGTAGTCTATCTAGACGACATTCTGATTTTCAGTCGGACCAAGTTAGAACACTTGGAGCATGTTCGACAAGTATTGCAGAAATTGCTGGAAGAGAAGCTGATGATTAACCTGCAAAAGTGTTTCCTCATGAAGAAGGAATTGGTGTACTTGGGATTTGTAATTTTAGGTAAAGGGTTGGAGATGGACCCCGAGAAGGTGAAGGCAATAGTAGATTGGCCGGAACCGACAAGTACGACTGCAGTGACAAGTTTCCGTGGACTTGCTAGTTTCTACCGGAAGTTCATTCGGGGATTCAGTCGGATTTGTGCACCATTGACAGAATGCATGAGAAAGGGCGAGTTCAAGTGGACGAGTAAGGCCCAGGAAGCTTTCAAAAAATTGAAGGAAAAGGTCACTGAGAGCCCAGTGTTGGCGCTCCCAGACTTTGACAATGTTTTCTAGGTCGATTGTGATGCAAGTGGAATGGCAACTGGAGCAGTGTTGAGCCAAGAAAGACGACCAATTGCATTCTTCAGTGAAAAACTGAATGGGGTGAAGTGGAAGTATTCGGTCTATGACCAAGAATTTTATGCAATCATCCAAGCATTGAAGAAATGGAGGCATTATTTGTTTTCGCAGGAATTTGTGTTATACACAGATCACAAAACACTGAGGTATATGAATACTCAGTCAAAGTTGGACCAGCGACACATGAAGTGGGTGGAGCTACTCCAGAGATATACGTTCGTGTTGCGACATAGGTCCGGCAAGTTGAACAAAGTTGATGACGCATTGAGCAGGAGAGTTGCGCTATTAGGCACGATGACTGTTCAGGCAATAGGAATAGAGTTGATAAAGACGGAGTATGAAGCCGACGAAGATTTTGCAAAGGCATGGAAGGCTTGTCGAGAGCCTTGGAGCATCGACAGAACTCCATATTTGAGTTATCTCATTCAAGAAGATTACCTATTTAGGGGAAGTCAGTTGTGTATTCCCATAGGATCAGTGAGAGAGAACCTAATCCAAGAATTTCATAATGGAGGGTTAGCAGGGCACTTTGGGATTGACAAGACCAAAGCACTGATCGACGAAAAGTATTTCTAGCCAAGGATGTCGATAGATGTCAGAAAATGGGTTCGACAATGTCAAGTTTTCCAGTTGGCAAAGGGAAAGAGTTAGAATACAGGGTTGTATACACCGTTGCCAGTTCCGGAGAACCCGTGGGAGCATCTTAGCATGGATTTTGTGTTAGGATTGCCAAGGACACAGCAGGGGAACGACTCAATATTTGTTGTAGTCGACAGATTTTCGAAGATGGCACATTTCATACCATGTAAGAAAACAAGTGATTCCACAGGGATCGCTGTGCTATTCTTTAAGGAAATAGTTAGGTTGCATGGGCTGCCAAAAAGTATCACGTCGGATAGGGATACGAATTTCATGGGGAATTTTTGGAGGACCCTATGGAAGAAACTCGACACGAAGTTAGATTTTAGTTTGGCATATCATCCGTAGACAGACAGACAGACCGAGGTTGTAAAAAGAAGTTTGGGAAACCTTCTGAGGTGTTTAGCAGGCGACAGACCCAAGCAGTGGGAGAATGTGTTGGCACAGTCAAAGTTTGCATATAACAATTCTGTGAATTGGTCGACATGATGAGCCCATTCTAGATTGTTCAAGGGAGGAGTCCACATGTAGTGGCAGATTTGGTCGAATTGCCGATAGAAACCAGGAAGAGCGTGGATGCAGAATCATTCGCAGAGCATATGATTCTAAGTTGGCCTATAAGTTGAGAGCCGACCGGAGGAAGAGACTATTGTCATTCCAAGAAGGGGACTTAGTCTATGCATATTTGCGGAAGGAGCGATTTTCGACAGGAACATACAACAAGCTGAAATTGAAGAAGATAGGACCATGCAGGATTCTGAAGAAGATCTCAGACAATGCCTATGTGTTGGAATTGCCAGAAGACTTGAACATTTCAGCAACGTTCAATGTCTCAGACCTGTATAAATTTCAAGAAGGGTCGAGTAGCATTAAAGGGGAAGGAACCAGTATCAACTGGACAGAACAGATTCTAGACCGACATAAGGAAGGGATCACAGAAGTAATCGATGAGCGCAAAGTGGGGCGTACTCGTAGATCACACATGAAAGAATACTTGGTGCGATGGACCAATGATGAGTTGCAGGAAGCGACGTGGATTTTCGAAGAGGAGTTCAGGAGATTGGCGGAGCAGTCGAATTCTTTTTCACCTGGGGAGACTGATGCAGGAGCATCAGGGCCTAGGCAGATCAATCGAGATTGATCAACCGAAGGGAGCCGACCAGTGAGAGTGCCAATGACCACTGGTGCAGGAAGCAAGTTGACTTGTCGAAGTCAACAAGTTGAGCAGAAGCAGTCGGGGTGCGACCAACTGAAGGACCAGCAGATGTCGCGAGGTCGAGGATCGACCGGGAATGGTCAACAGATGATGAGCGATGTAAGAGGTCAGGTAGTCGACAAGTGGTCGAACTACGACACGATAGGGTTTAGCGAAGCCAATTGTAAAGGGGAAAGGAGTGATCCGACAGGATAGTCGAGATGTGACTGACTGTTGTAGTAGGGTTGGAAGGACAGAAAGTCAATGAACTGTACTTAGTAGTTGTTCAGGGCTGTTGAGGAAGTTATGACAGTTATGGTGAATTGGTGAAGGACGTGACAGAGGACGTCTTGGACAGAGGCTTTACAGCACATCTGGAAGCTGACAGTGTAGATTCGCAGGATTTGGACAGGATCGGAAAATGGAGGGCGACGCATGTCTCAGGATTGTAATAATCTTGGAAACAGCAACCGCAGAGTAAAAGAGGGAAAAGAGGTCTTCAGTCTAGACACGGTGGAGCAAAGTGTAGAGCCGAGAGAGTTGTGAAGAGTCACATAGGCCGAGTGCAGAGTGTTGAGATCGAACCATAGCTCAAAGTTTTGAAGGTGAACCAGGAGAGGGTGAGGTCGACACACAGGGAGAACACACCACAGTTACTTCGTTGTTGTAACGGCCGAGGCCGATTGTATTTAGTTATTTGATTACAGTTATTTTACATTGTAACCGATTTCAGAGAAGTAATATAAGCCAATCCAAGCATCTTTTTCTACACCTTATTTGTGTGAGCATTGTGGTTTGTGTCGTGTGTATTATTAAGCAAGAACCTTATTTCCGTAGGGCGACTTGCATCAACATTCACCGTTAAAATCATTTAAATACAAATAACATAAAACCTATCTGTATTTTCTGATGACCAGTGGAACATAGTCACAAACCTCCCAACCTTAGACCAGCAAGTCCTCCTTGCTCTCGTAGTCACCCCTGAGCTGAGTTCACAGTTCCTCTAGGTCGGAGTTTCTTTTTCTTTCTCTTAACATGTGCCCCAAGTTATTTATGAATTTTATTTTTACAACAAACAACCCAACATCCAACCCAGTACTTCTGAGCTTCAGGATGCTCTAGGGAATTTTAATTCTCCGAACATTGATTTTGTTTCAAATTCATACCCAACTGCTATCGTTTTCTCTTTTCTAATTCAGTTTGTGCTCCAAACTACCTCTTTTCACTGTCTTGATTAATTCTGGTTATTCCATTCTCTTGAATCCCCTCTCTTTTTTCATATTTCTTTCTCTCTCCGTGGTTTTGATAATGAGTGAATAATGATGCCTACTTTATTTCTTGTTCTCCTTTTTGTGTTTCTCCTTTTTTTCTTATTTCTTTAATTTAATTATTCTCCAAAACTCTTCTTTAGGGTTTTTGCAAGTGTCTCCGTAATAATTTTTGCATTACTATTTTACTTTGTATTTATCCTCCAAAACCATAAGAACTGTGACTCCCATCTCTTTAATGTGTTGATCCACATAGTCATTAGAAATTAGCTTCTCTATATATCTAATGTCACAAAAATAAAAGGGGTTTTAAATCCAAAATTTGGGGTATTATAGAGAAAATCCTTCCCAATTTTTCCAAGGGAAGG
This sequence comes from Larix kaempferi, assembly GCA_027924585.1. NCBI lineage: Eukaryota > Viridiplantae > Streptophyta > Pinopsida > Pinales > Pinaceae > Larix > Larix kaempferi. Next base: position 1,822,310 of record BSBM01000628.1, read on the forward strand.
ACAATGACAAGAAGCTCGCAGTAAGGCTGAAGATGAAGTATGGAGTGGAGAAAAACTCCATAGAATTCCTAATTGACACGATTAAGAACCAAGCTGTCAGGGTTGGAGCGAAGATATTAGCAGTTAAGGTGGTGTGGAAGAATAGGCCGAAAGAATGCACTTTGGGCATCATCACCTCAGTAGAACAATGTGTCGCAGGAGTACAAATGATCTAGTCGCAATTCCTACTAAATCAATTGAGGGAGGACGGCATTGAAGCACAAGAGAAGGGGAATGCATTCACATATTCATGGCTCTTGATGCTAGTCGCACTAGTAGGATGGAGGGAGCCATAACACTATCAAGGCATGGAAACAATAAAATCCAGGATACGAGAAGGGGCACGGTACCAAAAATTATGGGCAACAACTGACAGAGAACGAAAATCATTCAACATTGTAAAATTCTACCTATTCCTAGAGGGATGGATATGTAGGTTGTGTGCGCAGATCTATAAGAACATGAAATGCTTTTTATAATGGTATCTATGAATAAAAGAAGCATTTCCATGGTTTTCTCCTGTTTGGGTTTCCACGTTAAAATCTATAGTGTCCTTTGTATGTCAATGTGTTTGAATGTATTTGAATGTGCTTGATTGTGTTGATTATGGAATGTTGATTAATAACAAATGTTTATCATAATGGAACATGAATGTTATCTCTTATGATATACTGCATAGTTGATTCATGCATGATAATGGTTTTTTGGATTAATAGATTTTTGTTAAAGTCTAGTTCAATTTATATTGTGTTAAAATGGAGCATGATCCCCTTCACCACTACAGAATCTTGGTTCTTGCAGCTCCCATAGGTGCTTCGGGTGAGACGTTGTCTGTTTGAAGCAAATGCTGAAAGGGCTAGTATCTTGGAGTTTATTGTTTTTTGTTGTAGTGAATCTAGGTCTGTTTATAAGTGAGACAACAAATGGTTTCGTTGTTGGGACCAATATATTCTATTGAAGGGGATGTGGTACCTGACTAAGCCAAAAATTGTTGAATGGATAGAAAAGGACCAATATTTTTCCGAACAATGGAATAGGAATCCTAGGATCAGCTCGCAAGAATGGCTGGGAAGGTATGTTTTTTCATATATACATTAATTTTTCTTTGTTGAATTCCCTATATTTTATTTGAATGGTTTTTGAATTTAATAGAGCAAAAGAGATGGTTCCAGGGAAGAGAACCAACAGTTTGGACTCCTTATTTAATCTAAAGGCTTAAAGGTATTAATACTAAGATTTCCCGTGCTATTGATTAATGGATTAATAGTATACTTTCGGGTTATGTCACTGAGTTTGTTGCAGAAACTTTATAGTCTTATAGCATGGCTAAAAGAGACTTTTTCAAAGGACTGCGAGGTTGGTATTTGAAATCTATGTATTTGTGGATCAAGACATTACTTTGTGGAAAGGGTATTATGAGAATGGAATCTGAGGAGTGAGCAGAGTTTCACATCAAGAATTGGGTATCAACCAGTGGAAGGTCTGATAATATGTTGGAGAAGAGTGAGTTGAAATTCTAAGGGGAGAAGAGAGTGAAATAGATGAGGAGTATGGATGTCTACGAAGTGGAACAAGGTTTCAGCACTGGAAGAGTATAAGGGCTAGGACAGGGAGAAAGGAGGTTGGCAGTGTGACCGAAGATTGTAACTACATTGTTGTGCCGCAGCTCAAGGAAGATTAAGTTAGTACAAAAGAAGGAGAAGAGGAGGAATATCATCTCAGATCAAAGGAAGAACCAATTGAATAGTCTCAAGATGCACGCTTCGACATACCCATGACCCCATGGGTATCTCCTTAAATTGAGGTAAGTTCTTCTAGCCCATCACATCTTCTAATAACAACTAATAATTGTCGAAGTGGTCAGAATAGTGGTTCAACTAGTAAATGTCATAGTTCAATAAACCTGTTTGCACAGGATTAGTCCCCAGGAAATGTGGAAGCCGACAACCACGGAAGGGATAATCCGCGGAAGAAAGGGTCATTCACGGAGAATGCAGAAGTGCGAAAGTAGTTAGTTTGTTAGATAAGGGTCAAATGGACCGTTTTTTAACCACTTAGTTTTGTATAAATAGGAGTATGATTGTAAGCCTAAGGGCATCGATCCAGCGATGAATAGAGCATTCGACCTTTTGAGTTGTGATCCACTTGGTGATCTATTTTGTATCTGCAATATGATGTATTGACTGTTTCTGGGAAGGTCATTCCACAGGTTTTAATGAATGCATCAAGATGTTCAATTATGGTTCTATCTTTGTCTTTGTTTCTGTTAGATGATGAATATGAATGTTTGTGAGATGTTTAATGCTTTGTGGGTTCAGTAATTTCTATTAATGCTAATGAGTAATTAGACCATGTTGGATCAAATGTCTATTATGTGTTAACTATGCGATTGATGAACTGCTAGCAGAGTGAGAAATATATAACCTTTGGTTTTTGCGGTTGTAATGTATGTTTGATGCATGTCCTCAACTCCACTGTGGAAACTTGGTTCCTGCAACTCCCTTATTCATCTCAGGTGAGACTTCACTCGCTCTGCGAGTGTTGCTAGAAAGGGTAAAACCTTTCTGGGCCGGTGCATAAGGTATTTCGGTTGATGGGTTGTTGACGATAGTGCGCAGTGAACCCCTGTCGACAGTCGCTGTGTCAACAACTGGTTCCATTGCCATGACCCTCAAGAGGAAAAGAAGAAGATATGTTGTGGCACCCGGCAAAACCGGAGATTCAAGTGTGGTTTAAAAAAAGGATAGAAGAATTCACAAAGGAGAAAAGGAAAACCCTAGGTAGACAGTAAGCAGTTGGTTGCAGAAGTACATTTATTCATATATCCATGAGATATTTTTCTGCGAATTCCCAGTACTGTTGCACGAGTGGTTAGCATAGCTAACATTTCATAAGCACCATTCCCAAAAGACTGAGCCTGACCATTGGACACCAGAACTAATTCGACAGCTAAAACGTGTTGACAACACAGTATCAAGGGTTGTCGATTTTTGGGTGGATAGTATCCTAGAGGGATATATTACTGAGTTCACAGTAGACACAATCAAGTCGTACAGCAACGCAGAAAGGAATTTCTTCAAGGGACCGAGGGGAAGGTTCTTACTATTGTTAAGACTGTGGATTAAGATGCTCATCTGCGAAAAGGGCATATTGAGGATGAATTGCGACGAGTAGAAAGATCAGTGTGCGGAGGTTGTGGGTATCACGCGAATGTGGATTTGAAAGAAAGATGTGGTGTAGATGGACATGAGCGACGACTAGTTTCTAAAGGAATCTGACGAAGAGTATGGTACCTTGAGGAGTGAGGTGATATTCCAACGTCTTGAGAAGAAGAGGAGGACTGAGAGAGAGTCTCCTGAGAGGACCAAAATAGAAGACTGCGAAATAGGACCACAAGGGAGAAAGAGACCCTCTTTCGACGAAGACAGTGACCAGGCCACCCCAAAACCAGAAGAGGGATGGATTGTAAGTTACAACATACCTGCAACCCCGTGCACTACCCATAATTTCATAGGAAGAAAAACAAGCTATTCACAAAGATTCCATGTGCAGTGGTAAAAGTAGCACATCAGTAAATAATAATAGTAGGAACGTTAGAATGGAACACGACACAAAAATGCCCACTTTTCAGGGGAATGGGACTGAGGATCCCGAGCAGTATTTGTTTCTGTACAAAGCATTATGGATTGTGAAGCAGGCCCAGGATGAAGATATTAAGAAAGGACAACTAGAGATGACCCTTAGGGGTCGTGCGCTAGATTGATTCATGAAGTTCACAAGGGTTCCAATGGGAACACCAACCAAGTCATTGGCGCAAATCAAAGCAGGAATGGTCGATGAATTTAGAAATCCAAAGTCAAAGTCGCAGTATGTCACCGAGCTCAAAGAAATCAAGCAATACCCAAATGAGTTGGCATGGGAATTTGATCAGTGGTACAAAATGATGATAGCAAAGGTAAGTTTTGGGATAAATGATATGCAGCACAAGGAGTGGGTTATCGCAGGATTGGTACCACACATCCGTAGACCACTAATGCAACATAAGGTTGCAACCCAAGACGAAGCATTGGAGATTGCGATGAAGCTGGAGGCTTCACCAATTGGTGAAATGGGGTTGGGCATAGATCGAATACAAGCACAGCTAGAAAACTTGATGATCCAATTGCAAGACATGAAGAAAGGAAAAAAGGCCCACGAAGATGTCTGGTGCACTAGATGCAGGATGGAAAGACGCCACAAGGATCAGTGCCCATAATTTTGAGAATATTTGCAATCAGGTGCACCAAATCCCCTCAGTCAGTAAGGGTTTCCTTGGTGTCGTGTCTAACAGATGAGAGGCCATCGACCAGAAGAGTGTGTGTACTTGCAAAAGATAGTGTCAAAACCAACGAACCTATATTGCAAGTTCTGTAAATCGGTTGACCACGACGAGAACAACTGTAGAGCTTATGGCCTACTCCAGGAGAGGAATGCGGCTACATACTTGATGGCAGGAGAAGAACAACCACTGGGTCAACAAAAACAATAGTATAATCAACCGTCAACCTAGTACAATCACCAACAACAACAGTATGATCAAGGGCAGTATGGGAAACCACAATATGGTCAGCCATAGTAGCCGGAACCACAGTATCCTCCATGGAAGTACCCACCATATGGGCCACCGCAATAGCCACAGTATGGGAAACCGTAGTACCCACCGCGTGGAGATGGTAGAGGAGGATTCCGTGGAGGGAGAGGTGCTGGAGCAAGATGAGGAGGAGCTACTGGACGAGGATGAGGATTGATTATATGTTACAATTGTGGGTAGCAAGGGAACTATCAGAGGGATTTCCTGAATCCTGCACCAAAGTGCACTTATTGTAGCGCTGTGGATCATGGCATTGAAGAATTTCCACAACTCATCACAAAATGGCAGACCAAGAATTTGCCATCACCTCCACAGAACCAAAATCAGAATCTGCCACCGGTGGTATAGATGATATCAACGGAGGCTCGAAGACACCATGCGACTGTTGGAGTAGTGACACGAGGAGGAGCTGTGATAGAAGTCGATGGGTCACAATCTACTGTTCAACCAACAACACGGAAGCACATCACCTTTGACGTGGAAGTCGAAAGGGATGTTTTCTTAAAAGCATAGGAGGTGATGAGATAGAGGAGGCAGTTACCTCTTCAGGAAGAACTTATCTACAATATGCCACCGACGTTCGACACGACGAAGTCGCAAAGGAAGGCTAACATCTTACGAGCCTTCTTGGAGAGTTTCTTAGAGTTGGAAAAGTACCAGGATGCGTTGGAAGAGATATCCAATCTGTTGAATCGACGAGAGGGTGCACGCTAGGAACAGAAGGTCAATCACATACACAAGAGGAAGAAGGGGAGAGATATGTGAATGTCGGCACAAATTGTAACATTTGATGTCGACTCAATTATCTCAGACCTAGGTTGGAACGTCAACATTCTGACCAAGTAGACATGGGAAACATGGGGGAAACCGCAATTGGCCTAGTCACTGGCACAACTGCGATTAGCAAATCAGAGTAAGGTTACCCCACTTGGTTGGGTGTGCCATCTTCTAGTTGATATTGAGGGCCTCAAGACTTATGCATATTTTGATGTAATTGAGATTGTTGATAACAAAAGTCCCTACCCAATGTTGCTAGGGATAGACTGGGAAATGGATAATCTAGCTATTATCAACTTCAAGAAGCGGACTATGTCATTTGAAAATCGCAAAATGAGGGTCGTCACACCTCTTGATCCTGCAGAAGGGAAGTGGTACGTTCAACCAATGAGAGATTAATTTACGGAGGGATAGGATAGTGTATACAATATATCTGTGGATGACATTGATCCCACTGCAGATGTAGAATTGGGATGGCGCAGTGTCAGTTAACCATCGTTGCATTCGGACGAGGCGCTCGAGAATTGGAAAACTTGGATGCATGAAGTGTCATTTAGAAGGTGCAAAAGGATCACTTAGTCGCTGCGAAGGGTAGCCACAGACGAGTGTGAGCTACCAACATATGAGTGATTTCCCAATTTGAGCACCTTTCTCACTAAATTCGAGGAAAAGGTGGAAGAACCACAACGCCTATTGGCCTTGGAGGAAGCCTTGAAGGCTACTCCTGCGTGTTGGTGTGCGACGCACAAGTCTAATATCAAAAACTGCCCACTATGTTGACACCTCATGATGGTGAGGTTCATGGATGCAGAAGGATTTGAAAACAGGAAGTTCGATGGAAGAAGTGACCTGAAGGCACATTTGGATGAGTGCAAAAGAAAATGGGGATTACGAGCAAAATAAGAATGGGTTCATGCATTTATTCACACACTGGATGAAGTAACGCGGAGTTGGTATGTCACAGCAGAATTGCGACATGGAATGACTTCTTGGGAGCAGCTAACAATTGGCTTCAGCCAAACATTTTGTTTCTCAGATGAGAACCCCTTCACCCATAGTGTGATATAAGTGATCCGCGAGATGGTATTTGAAGTAGTACCGACAAAGAAACCATTAGAACTTCAATGGACTGCGACACCAGAAATGATGATGGAGTGCTATAACATCACATGAGATCCAGATGATGAGGACGATCCAAGGGCTATGCATGTACCATAGTCGGAAGGAATTCGCAGTGTCGAGGCACCATAAATACCTTCCAACAAATTCCAGCAACTGATGAAGATCAAGAAAGTAAACTTTGGGTCGCAGGAGAACCCGAAGTTTTAAAGCATTGGGGATTATTGGGATGTTTCCACTATTGCGAAGATGACTGATCTGTTGCAAGAAATTCAGGATCTGTTCCCATCAAAATTCTCGGAGATGAAAGGAATTTCTGGGGATTTCAGAGAAATGAAGATCTTTGTGAAACCCGATGCAAAACCAGTCAATCAAAGGCCCTACCAGTTGAATCCATGGAACAAGGAGAGAGTACAGGCCGAGATTGAAAGAATGCTAGAAGCAGGAATTATAGAACCAGTAGAAGAATTAGAGTTGATCAGCGTGATGGTGGTCTAGGACAAGAGAAATGACGAAGTCTAAATCTGTGTCGACTTACGAAAGTTGAACGATGCTTGCTTACATGACCTGTTCCCAACACCATTCACGGATGAGGTGCTCGGAAGAGTAGGAGGTCAGAAAATATACTCATTTACGGATGGGTTTTCAGGCTATCACTAGATCAAAATTGTGAAGGAAGACCGGCATAAGACTACATTCGTCACAGAATGGGGCTTCTTTCAGTATATAGTGATGCCATTTGGACTAAATAATTCTCCAACAATTTTTTCAAGATTAGTAGTTTCGGCATTCAAAGACTACATTCATAAATTTCTTGTCGTGTATATGGACGATTGGACAGTGTATGGGTTGGTCAAAGACCACGTCGCAAACCTAATGCTAATGCTGGAATGATGTCAATAGTACCAGATTTCATTGAACCTGAAAAATTGCATATTATGTGCTCCGTTCAGTATTTTGCTGGAGCACATTGTTTGCGGGGAAGGAATGTTGGTAGACCCAACGAAGATCACAATCATTGTCGAACTCCCACCACCAACCACACTCCAGGATCTAGAATCTTCACTTCCAAATGAAACTTCCAAAGCTTTTATATTAATGCAACATCAATTTACAGACTCTGACCATGTAGATCGGGTTCGGAGGGTGAAGCTCATCACTACAAACACAAACTCAGACAAGTGCCTAGACACAATGTCACTGTCCCATTTACCTTTCAGAACTTCTCAGAGAGCATGAACTTACTTGGAGGCTACCTGGGGATCCAGTGATATGCCTACTAGCACAACTCACAGACTCGACATAATTTACAGAGTCGAACCTTGGATTTCTGATGCTGTATTATACCACAAGGGCAATCAGCAGAGCATACCTTCCTTGGCTCTCACACAAACACCTATGACTCGTAGAGCTTCCAACTACCGGAACAACTTAGCTCTAGACTCAAAATTGCAGAGCTCTTAACTAGCACAATGCACAAGACTCGAATGAATCAAATGACTCCGGGATCTTTCTTATATAGCATGCTAGTAGGTCATCTGGTTGCTAGAAATGGGCACTAAGCAGTCAAAAGGCATGAATCTGAGGTAATGGTGGGACCTCACCATTATTATCGGCTCATCCCTTAAAGGCAGTGGCATATGGGGACTCAGATTTGGACAGGACATAATGGTAGACAGCTATGGCCTACACACCGAAAGCAAGATTCGGGGACATGAGCCCGACAAAATACAACTATGGAGCAACTATTGCCGGCCCACTACGGCTTCCATTAAGCAAAAGAAAATATGTACAATCAGATCGGCATCAATCATCGCCAGATATGCAAACACAGAAAAGATTCGGATTCCCCGGAGGTCCGACGGGTTGACCGCTACAGGCACAGTCGAAATCATTATCATATAAATACTCTTCCAGTTCTCTTGCTTCCAGAATTGCATCCACATCTTGAGAGTTGTCAGGAACAAAAGTATCTTCCACATATTCAGGCTCAAGGTACAACCATTCACTAAAGCATTTTTCAATATCAGAACCATGCAAAACTTCATTCTTTTCTCCAAGAAACTCGCTGGCGAACATTGATTCAACTCTATAATCTAAAGGCAGAGTATGCTGGTGTATTTTAGTATCCAGACGGTTTCCTTGACTGTCACGCTTGATAAAATTTTGAGTGACATGAATTGTATGCTCTAGAGGACTCTAACGGCCACCATGATGCCGCAACAGAAATTTAAACCACAAGTTATGCTGATCACCAACCTGCATATCAGCCTGCATATGCAAAATAAACTTTGCACGCCTGTTTGTCCAATCGACCCTTGGGCAAAATTTATCCAAGAAAACTTCTATCCAACCGGACCATGCCTTATTCCTCATATTGCCTGGATCTGCACATATTACTATTGAATTTTGTTTTCTATAGAACTGCAAAATCAAATTATAAGATGTCCAAGTTAAATTTCCTTCTCCAATATCCACTTACCACACTGGACCATCTTTTTCATCATTACAATCTATCCAAAGTGCTCGACATTTTCTGAGCTTTTCTTGTGCCTGAGAAAACTCTTTGAAGGCGGTTTTCTCCCATCTTTCTAAAATATGCAGTTTACAAGGATTTATCTCAATCTGCTTTATCAAAGTAAGACTGAGATATTTTTCAGCTGCATGACGATCTGCATAATCAAGGAGCTCTTTGCGCTCACTTGGAGATAAACTATCATCCCAGGGTTTCATAAAAAGTGCATTTCTGGGAGCAAACCTGAGATAATCAGGCTCAGTTCCTTCTGCTGGAGCAGGGACTTTACCCTTTTCATCTTTACCAGAACTAGAACCGATAGAGAACATTTTTAAACTGACAGCTTCTTCTTTTTGCTACACAATCTCACGCGTAAGCATGTCAGCCAAACAATTTAAATAACCTGGTTTATACACAATTTCATAATCAAAATTTGATAACCATATAAACCATTTTAGGATCCTGCTGCTATTTTCAGCCATCAAGTTTTCATTTTTAAAGATTCTCGGCATGATCTCTAAATCAGTTCTAATAATAAACTTGACAGGTTTCAAAAACCGAATAAAATGTTGCACTGTTTTCTTTACAGCAAGAATTTCCTTGTGGCTACTAGGATAATTGAGTTCAACAGCTTTGAATGATCCTGAACCATAACCACATATATTTTCCTTCCCATTTATCTCTTCAAGTAAAACACCACCCCATGTAGTGTTCGAAGCATCTGTTTCTATTATCAATTTACCATTTCCCTGTGTTAAATGAAGAGCAGGAAGATTCTTTACTTTGGCTTTTATTGTCTGTACTGCCAAAGTCATAGCATCAGACCAAGCAATAGGATTCTTCTTCAACCTTTGTTGAAGACAATGAATATCAGAGGCTTGTCCTCTATAGAATGGCCTGATATAATTTAGGCTTCCTAGAAACCTTTGCAGCTGAGTCTTATCTAGAATTTTATCTGGAAAATGATGAAATGATTGCAGCACATGCTGCTGCAGAATAACTTGTCCTGATTTAATATGGAAACTAAGGAAATCCATTTCTATTTTCCCAACTTCCATCTTTGAAGCAGAGAGGACCAAACCATGTTTATAAACAAGCTCATAAAATAGTTGGAGATGTTTCAGGTGATCCTTAAGGTTTTTAGAGCAAACTAGAATATCATCAATAAATACAATCAATCAGGGAATATCTCTAAATATGTCTTCCATCCTCTTTTGGAATTCAGATGGGGCATTGTTAATTCCAAAAGGCATTACCTTCCACTGGTATTGTCCATGGGGGACAACAAAGGTTGTTTTGAAGCGGTCTTTTGCTTCAATACCAATCTGGTAGAAACCATATTTTAAGTCAAACTTACTGAATACCGTGCACCCTGTAATCTTTTGCAGCAAACTTGCTTTGTCAGGTAGAGGATACCTAACTTTCTGTAGAACGACATTCAATGGCTTATAATTTACTACCAGACGAGGATTTCCTCTTTTATGCTCAGAATGTTTATTAACCACAAAGGCTGTACATGCCCACGGGCTTTTTGATGGTTCAATTAAACCTTTATTCAACAATTCTTGAATTTCTTTGGAACAGAATTCTCTTTCTGATAAACTCATTAGACGAGCAGATGCTTTCATCGGCTTGATTTTTTGGAGAGGATCAAAAGGCAAAGAAACAAAATATTTCTCCCTTGTCCAAAGAGCATTAGGACTTTCAGAGCAGCAGTCTTTTTCCAATTTATCTTTTATTGCTGCTACAACTTTCTCACCATGAGTCACAGCATATGCTATGCAACGATCCATTTTATTCAGAGTACTGACTGACTTGACATTAGGAACTGACTCAGGAGGAATGGGCTTACATCTTTGTACAAAACTAAAACTCAAAGGTAATGACACAGATTTTCCCAAAACTGTACAAGAGAAAATCATCTTTTTAGTATCTATCGAAAAAGGACTGACTTTCTGCAAAAATTCATAACCTAAGACGCAATCTTCTTTTAATACATCTAACCTAAACAAAGACACATTACTTTTTACACTAGACAATACCACTGGGAAATATTTAACTTTTCCAGACAAAGACACTGGAGATCCTTCAATTGCAGAACCAAATTCACGACTTTTTTCCCAATAGAATGCTGGAATAGCATTTCCTTTTGCTAAATTAAATTGACAACCTGAATTAATCAAACATTGAATAGGATAAGCTCTAAATTCGGCAGGACAAAAATGAACTGTTATGAACAACTTTGGACCAGATAAAGCACCTAGCAAATTGGCGTTTTGAGATTGAGGAGACTGAGGGGGAGTAGAGGAAGGAGACTCTTCTTTGAATTCAGGATTAAAACAAGCTCTTTCTATCTGCTTAGAAAGTTCTTCATCGGAGGATTGGTCTTTTTCACTCACTAAGATAGTGATCATACTTTTTAGATCTTCAATTTCTCTAAGAAGAAGTTTTAACTTGGTTTGTTTTTCCTTAAGCTGATGTCTCAAGAGTCTTTCTTTATGCTGTCTATGAGACTGTTTATCACTATGACTTCCTGGATAATCTTGGTAGATTTCTGCAGGATTATAATGGACAGTAGAAATCTTTTATTTCCCTTTCTCAGATCTCATTGTTTCAAGCTGCATTTGCAATCTCTTCTTTTCTTCTCTCAGCTCTGTTCTTTCAACATGTCTATAAATAGGGATAACAGACAACTGTAAATCAATATCAGCAATCTGTTTTTCTAAAGCATGAGCAGGCATACTGGAAGAAGACAATCTAGAAAACATATATAATGAAAAATCAAACTCTAGGTGACTACACCCCCCTAAATGTGGATCCGAATCGGAATAAGACTCTGAGGAAGGAGGATCACATTTAGCTAAGGCTGGAGGATCGAAATCTGTACAGGAGTCAGAGGAATAGTCTTCATCAGGAAAATATACAATTTCTCCGGAAGGAGGAGGAGATTCATGAGAAAATTCGAACAATTCCCACCAAGCTGGGTCAAGGTTAGCATAGAGGGCGGCAAGGCGAGGTCTGGACTTACGTTCTGGGCACTTGGTAGCCCAATGATCAGATTTACCACAGATAAAACAAACATTCCTTTTTCCTTTTTATGTCCTGCGTTTAACATAACGCTTAGCTTTGTATTTGGACTTTTTGTAGGGTTTCTTGTATCTGTATTCTTTATATCTGTGTTTGGACTTATGATGATAGGGCTTATCTGGATGGTATCTGGGTTCAGAAGTATAAAATCCTTTTTTCTTTTTCTTCTTGCATTGACATTCAGAACCAAAATGACCTCTATTGTGTGCTCCACACCCCCAACAGGCATTCCAGCTATATCTTTACAAAATGATGCAGAAAACATTTTCTGATGTCTTTTAAAATCCTTACTAACTCTTTTCTCTAAATAGTGTTCTTGCCAAGTTTCCATAATATGTGCATGAAGCTGGGCAAGCGAAAGAGTTCTAAGCTCTACCTTTTTATCTTTTAGTGCCTGTTCAACTGCATCGGGCACATGACTTGGGTAACTTCTAAGGTAGTGCTTCAAATATGCAGGATTTCTAGATTTACCAGAAGTAATCAAAAGTTTCTGCATATAACAAAAATATTCTTCACTCTTGCTTAAATCACATAATATAGCCGACATAAACGAAGAAGCAAGGTGATCATAGTCTTCTCCATCTTTTGGACCATAAAATTCTCTTCCTAAAGCTGACAAGATCTGTTCATCAACATCATTAGCATAAAGCATTTCATTTATAGTTTCTTGTGGTAACCATCTCCACCACTCAAATGCTAAACCAGAAAATCCTACTATTAACTGAGTTCCTAGCATTTGACCTGTGAGGTTTGGAACTTGTTGCTTTTTATATAGGGTCTAGTGAGCAAGCAATTGGATTGCATTTCTTAAGTCTTCTCTTGATTTCCACTGTATATTCAATACTGGTTTCTCAGGCATCTGGGAGATCAAGTTATTCATTGAATTTATTCCAAAGTTAAAAACTTTGGCTGGGGCAGTACTGGCAGAAGTGGCATCTGGCATATGGGTGTCAAACTGAGGCGGAGGATCTATCTATCTCCTTTGGTTAGAGGACTCAGTATCTAATGCAGGAAGTTTATCAAAGGGTATGCAACAATCACAACACCAATGGAGAAGTTGTTGAAGAAAGACACCATGTTTGAGTGGAATGAAGAGTGACAGAAGAGTTTGGACATATTAAAATAAAATATGGTTGCCACACCCATATTGGCATTCCCATATTGAATGAAGGAGTTCCACGTTCACGTTGATGCATCATCAGTCTCATTAGGATTCATCTTGGCCCAAACAAGAGAAGGAGACATCGACCACCCGATAGCCTTCGCAAGTAGGAAGTTGTCTACTGCAGAGAAGAATTATACGACCATAGGACGAGAAGGGTTGGAGATGGTCTATGCCTTACAAAAATTCTGACACTACCTATTACGGGGAAATTTTAAAATGTTCACTGATCACTTAGCATTAAAGTACCCGGTGAACAAGCCTATGTTGGGGGGGAAGATCTATCGATGGTTGTTACTATTCCAAGAATTTGATTTCGAGATAATCATCAAGCTAGGACTACTGAATGCAGGACCATACCACTTGTCATGAATCGAGTCAGGGGAAGAGCCAAGGAGCATTGGCGAAGGATTTCCAGATGCTGAGATGTTTAGGGTTGGCATGGTCGACGACCATTACGAAAAAGTCATTCAATTTTTAGAAATAGGGGAGGTGCCAGAAGGCCTCACTACCAACCAAAAGAAGCAGCTAGTCGTCATAGCTGTAGATTTTCAAATGATTGCAAGGAAACTGTATAAAATGGGGCCAGATGAGATACTTCGACGATATGTCCTTCCGCATGAACATGAGAGGATTCTTGTGGAAGCTAATGATGGGATCATTGGGGGACACTATGGAGGACGTGCCAATGTGAGGAATATCCTTCAAGCAGGACTATGGTGGCCGACGATGCATGGAGATGCTGCGGACTACGCTAAAAGATGCGATGTATGTCAACGGATAGGGAAGCCATCACGAAGGGATGAAATGCCACTGGTACCTCAATTGACACTATAAGATTTAGACAAGTGGGAAGTTGAATTCATGGGGCCCATCAACCCACCCAGAAAAAGAACAAGGTCACGCTACATCATTACTATGACATATTAGTTGATGTGATGGGCAGAAGCAGCGCTAGTGAAGGATTTCTCAGCTGCGATGACAGTAATATTCCTCTATGACAATGTGGTCACTAGGTTCGGGTGCCCAAAAATACCGATGAGTGACCAAGGGACTCATTTTGTTAATCAAACAATCGCAACGATGACAGCGGAATTTCAAATTCAACACAAGAAGAGTACCCCCTATCACCCTCAAGCGAATGGGACAGTTGAGGCGTTCAATAAGATATTGGAGCACGCACTCACTAAGGTATGTAATGTAGACCGAGATGATTGGGACTTGAAGATTCCTGCGATACTTTGGGCGTATCGCACAACTTGTAAATGTTTGACTGTCAAGACACCGTTCAAGCTCGTGTACGGGTAGGAAGCTGTAATTCCAATGGAGTATATTGTCCCCAGTCTGTGAATTGCAGCTGTCATAGGAATAAGTGATGATGGAGCACTGGAAGAATGATTGGCACAATTGGTACAACTCGATGAGGACCGGTTCATCACAGGCTTTCATCAGAAGGTAGAAAAAGATCGACAGAAGGCTTAGCATGATCGACACGTTAAACAAAAGCACTTTCAGCGTGGTGATATAGTTTTTCTATACGACAGTAAGTTTGCTAAGCACCTAGGTAAGTTACAAATGCATTGGTTAGGTCCCTACATCATAAATTTTGTCATTGACAGAGGTGCGGTGCAGCTACAAAGTTTAGATGGGGTATTGTTGCCAAAGCTAGTAAACGGGAATTGGTTGAAACCCTATCACCATGATCAGGTGCATAGTGGTTGAGGAATATGGTTCAAAAAAAAAAAAAACCAATGATGACAAAAAGTGGAAAGCATGCGGGAAGCATGGCCATCCAGGTCACTCGTCGATGCTTCACACGTTTTAGCACGCGGGAGTCAAATCTGAGTATGATCACTGCGGATCGGCATCACCGAAAGACGACATAGAAGTATGATGACAGATTCGGCTGGTTATGGATAAGCTCTTGCAAATGATGAGCAAGTGTCAAGCAGCAAGCATAAATACCGGCGTAGGGATTGCAGAACGCAAGTCGAAGTAGAGTGAATCTGAACAAGAGAATCAGTGAGTTGTGGGATGCGAGTCGGTAAGGTAGATGTAGAGAGTTCAGAAGTCAGGTGAACAAGCCCAAGGAAGCTGTGGAAAAGGGAAGTGAGATAGTTTCAATGGTGCACTTCATTTCGAGCGGGGGCAGTCCAGGTGCACTGAGAGAAAGAACGACGACCATGCATGAACAACTGGTGAAGGAAGCAGCGTAGACACTTGGGCGGAGCAGAGATGAGGTATCACCCAAGATGTCTAAGAGTGCAGTAGTAGTTAGAAGAGATGGGGTCTTCCCGACCACCAGAACACCAGGGGAGGAGGCCCGCTGGTTCCAGTAGTGGACGGTCAAATGTGTGAAACAGATGTGCCAGAGCATTTGGATTGTTTCCTAATTTGGAGACGACAACAAACTTTACCCAAGTCGCAGCAAGCCTAAAGCACCCGAGCAAGCGCAGAAGGGGTAGATGATAAAGGTTTCAAGAGAATGGAGGATGAGTTCGAGGTAGATGATCAAGTTTTCTAGAGACTGGAGGATGAGTTAGAGGTAGATGATCAAGGTTTCCATAAGCTGGAGGATGAGTTCAAGAAGTACACAACGAACAAGGGGTTCGAGGAGGCATTCAAAAAGTACATGACAACGAGCTCCAGACGGCAAGACCAACTTCAAAAGTTTAGCGCAATGAAGGATGAGGACAATACCAGCCATGTCCAGCTGAGGTGGCTCGAGGGAGTGCCACAAGTTTGTGTTGTGGTCCTATTGGCATGGAATTAGTCCACAGGAAATGCAGAAGCCGATAGCCACGAAAAGGATAATCCGCGGAAGAAAGGGTCATTCGCAGAGAATGCGGAAGCGCGAAAGTATTTAGTTTGTTAGATAAGGGTCAAATGGACCTTTTTGTAACCACTTAGTTTTGTATAAACAGGAGTGTGATTGTAAGCCTAAGGGCATCGATCCAGGGATAAATAGAGCATTCGATCTTTTGAGTTTTGATCTAGTTGGTGATCTGTTTTGTATCTGTGATATGATGTATTTACTGTTTCTGCGAAGGTCATTCTGCAGGTTTTAATGAATGCATGAAGATGTTCGATTACGGTTCTATATTTGTCTTTGTTTCTGTTAGATGATGAATGTGAATTTTTGTGAGATGTTTAATGCTCCGTGGGTTCAGTAATTGTTGTTCATGCTAATTAGTAGTTAGATCATGTTGATGCGAATGTCTATAATGTGTTAACTCTGCGATTGATGAATATGTGAATGATGAACAGCTATCACAGTGCAAAAGATACAATCTTTGGTTTCTGTAGTTGTAACGTATTGTTGATGCATGTCCTCAACTCCACTGTGGAAACCTGGTTCCTGCAGCCCCCTTATTCATCTCGGGTGAGACTTCACTTGCTCTGTGAGTGTTGCTGGAAAGGGTAAAACCTTTATGGGCTGATGCGTAAGGGAGTGTGAAATTGAAGCACAGTAGATCTAATTAACAAGTAAATTAATTACAACAGATGCATAAAGAATAATATATGTAAACTATGCAAGAGAATTGCAGCAGTGCTCTATTGAACTCAGAAGTAGAATACAATACAATGTGTAGTCACAATACTGAATAATTCGAATTAACCAAGGAGGTCATTCGAATATGCTGCATTGAATAGCTTGGCTCCACTAGGACTACTCATCATCAGATCAGTGAAGTCATCAATGCACTAGTAACGCTCAACCAGGTGTCAAACTGAGTCTAACTGAGTGTGGTAGGTGTAACTGGGACATGGAGGCACTAATGTAGGGAATGAGGCTCAGTGGAGGGTGCATGGGGAGCTAACTGGAGTCAAAATAGGAAATCTAGTCTCAATGGGGGTCCAACGGAGTGTTTCAGTTAGTTAACAAGTCAATCAATCCTCAAATCAAGGAGAGATCCACAAATAACTCAACTAATTGAAGTGTAACTGAGTGGTAGGTGAAGAAGGGTGCCTTTCACAAATCGTAAGTGAAAGGTGGGCACATAACTGATTAGGAGGGATAAAGATGAGTGGAAAGAAGCTCTTGGGGATAGCAAACTGGGGATTGGGTGTTGAAGGACACCTTACTGATGACTGGGAGGCATGCAAAACTGCATGATATGCATGATATGCGTGACTGCATCACTACATGACAATAATATCCTAACACCCCCCCTCAAGCTATACTATGTAGTAAAAAATAAAAGATAGGGCCCTGGTAACTAGACCAAAGGTCACCCCAATACAATAATCCAAAAATGCTAGAAAAAATCTAAGTGAGGAAAGAGGGAAAACCCAATGGGAAGAAATCCCCCCCTCAAGTTGAACATAGAAGGATCTAATCTGTCTCCACCATGATGGAACTCACCCCCAATATTGAATGGAGGTAAGAGAACTTCTTCTCAGTGAAGCTCTTGGTGAAGATGTCTACAATTTGCTTGTCGGTAGGGTAATATTGCAAAACAATGGTTCTGTCATGCACAAGCTCTCAGATGTAGTGCATGTGAATCTCGATGTGCTTGGTCCTCTATCTCTGAACTGGATCCATCGAGATCTTGATAGCACTTTGATTATCACAACAGGTTCCAGTCGAAGTGGTGCTACCAATATCAAACTCTGCCAAAATACCCTGCAACCAAACTGCCTGAATGCAAGCATTGACTGCTCCTCGATACTCTACCTTTGTTGAAGATAAGGAAATGGCTTCCTTCTTTCTGCTGAACCAGAAAATAGGACCAATGCCAATCATGAAAACATATCCGGAAGTGGAATTCCAATCAATA
Source organism: Larix kaempferi (assembly GCA_027924585.1). Classification (NCBI taxonomy): domain Eukaryota; kingdom Viridiplantae; phylum Streptophyta; class Pinopsida; order Pinales; family Pinaceae; genus Larix; species Larix kaempferi. The sequence continues at coordinate 1,840,420 of BSBM01000628.1, forward strand.
CTATCACCCGCCCAATCTGAATCAGTGCACCCAACCAAATATAGTTCAGAATCTGCAACATAGTGTATGCCAAAATGTCTAGTACCTTGCACGTAGTGCAATCTCCTTTGGCTTCCCTCCAATGGAGCTCATGGGGATTCTTCATATATCTTGATACATCACTCACGACATAATATATATCATGCCTTGAGTGTGTCAAGTAGAGAAGGCTACCAATCAACTGTCAATACAATGTAGAATCTGCAAGCGATGTAGAATTTCCCTCCTCAAGACTGATTCCTGAGAAGAATGGGAATGGGGATGCCTTACAATATGACATATTGAATTTGTTTAATAGGTCTGAAACATATTTTTGTTGAGATATGGTGATCCCATCACAATTTGATCAATCTCAAGCCCCATAAATTGCTTTAGCAAGCCCAAATCGCTCATGTCAAAAGCTAGATTTAAGGCAGTTTTTAACTTGTGGATTGAAGCAAGAGTGCTTCCAGTTATTAAAATATCATCAACATAAAGAACTATAATAAAAAAATTACCTTCATTTTGTTTTAGGTACACATTTGGATCTGATTTGCACCTTTCGAAATTCGATGAAAGAAGGAGTCCATCTTTGCGTACCAAGCTCTTGGGGCCTGTTTTAAGCCATACAATGACTTCTTCAATCTGCACACTAATGTTGGATCTGATATATATCCTTTTGGATGATTCATGTAAATATCTTCTTTCATATATCCATGAAGGAATGCACTCTTCACATCCATATGGTGCACTTCCCAGTGCTTAGATGTGCAAATGGCCAAAACTAGATGGATAGAATCCATCTTTGCAACTGGTGCAAAGGTCTCAATGTAGTCCACGCCTTGGACTTGGGAGAAACCTTCTGTAACCAACCGAGCTTTGTATTTTCAGGTTGATCCATCAGCAGAAACCTTTTTGCAGTAGACCCATTTACATTGGACTAATTTCATCCTAGGTGGAAGAGAAACTAGCTCCCATGTAGCATTCTTTTTAAGAGAACTGTACTCGTCATCCATGGCGGTTTTCCATCTTGAATCTCGGTGGAAATGATAATATGATTTAGGATCTAAAAATATCATCAAAAAACATTTCTCATATAGAAAAGGATTAGAACATGAGAGAGCCATACCTTCTCTTTAAAAGTATGCTCGAGTTCTCCTTGGATTGGCAGGATTTCCAATGTTTGAACCAGTAGAATTGAGAGTATTTTGGGCCCACTTTGGAAACAATTGGGGGACATATGGATCAGATTATGAACCTGATATTTCATGTGCATTAAATTCTGATAACATATCATAAATATCCGAACCATAACTTTCATCATCTTCTCCGAAATATTTTTCTTGTAGAGGCAGTAAATCAACAGTTTCTTCCTCGACTAGCTCTAGATTTTGAAGCGGTTCTTCAAATCTGACACTTCGCTCAATGAATATATTTTTGGATATAATATCCATGATTTTTATCCTTTTGATTCTTCAGCATATCCCAATAGGATGCACTCAACACTTTGCGGATCCAAATATTTTCTCTTTTCAGTAGGAATTCTAGCCCAAACAGTTGAGCCAAAAACCCTAAAATTGGACACATCAGGTTTGTGACCAGTGTAGGCTTCGAAAGGAGTAGTATCTATCAAAGATGAATGTGGAACTCTATTTTGAATGTATGCATCAAAATTCATGGACTTAGCGCAAATATTTGCAGCCAAACCTTTTGACTCAATCATATAGGTTGCCATCTCTTCCAGTGATCGGTTCTTCCTTTCTGCTACACTGTTCTGCTGAGGTGTGTACGAAACTGTGTACTAAATATGAATGCCGCTTTTAACACAAATTTGTAGCATCTCTGATTTGATATCTTCACCTCCATTATTAGATCTTAGAGGTTTGATCTTGCTCTCGGTGGTAGTCTCAATAGAAGGTTTAAAAATCTTGAATTTTTCTAGCACTTCTGACTTGTTTTTGAGAAAGAAGACCCAAGTAAATATGGAGAAGTCATTGATAAATGTTAGAACATACCTTGAGCCATTCATGGAAGTATGTGGCAGTGGACCACTAATATCAGAATGTATCAGCCCCAAAATACATGAAGCTCTGCTAGCTTTTCCTTGGTCAAATTTGTGCTCGGGGTGCTTCCCAATGATGCAACCTTTGCATATTCCCTTCGAGGATTTGATCGTCGGAAGGCCATCAACCATGGAATTTTTCTATAGCAGCTGCAAATATTTATAATTTAGGTGTCCAAACCTCTCATGCCATAGCCTACTAACCTCATTTCCATGAGTTAGAAGAGCGGTGGGTTTGTCATGCGGCAGAAAGTGTGAAAATTCATATGCTTTTGAAGCATGATTGGATTTTCCTACCGCAATAATTTTTCCACTTTGAATATCAGAAATTTCAAATTTGTTAGGGCAGAATACAACTTTCTTTGGTGAACCAGTGTGTGTCATTCGATAAATGGAAAGGATATTAGAAGCTAAGGAAGGAACATAGAGAACATTGTGAAAACTTCCATGCTCTAAATGAATGGTTCCTTTGCCCTTTGAAGAGATCTGAGTCATATCCCATTTGGATGGAGATGGTGTTGTTGGGGTCAAATGCTAATAGAGAATATTTATTTTCAGCCATGTGGTTAGAAGCTCCAAAATCTATCACTAGAGTGGTGGAGTTCGAAACTGTTGCCATGAGTGCATGACCTCTTTCAGGATGATCATTTTTCTCCTTCTTCCTTGCAGCGTCAAGAAGGGTTATGTTGTTTTTCTCTAAAAGAAGGGCCATATGATCTATGGTTTTCTTCATGGATGAAATTTCGAGATGAAATCCCTTGCTGCAATAAGAACATTTAGATTTCTCTTTTCCCTCTTTCCATTTTTGCTTGTTTCTTGAACTAGATGGCTCATCCGATTGCTTTGTCTTCTCTCTTTGCTTGGAATGATCAAACTTTGGATTCTCTTTATTTTGCTTCCCTTTTCCATTCGTAGCTTTGGATCCTCCAGCAAAAAGGGCTTGATATTTGGAGCATATGGTCCCCATTTGAACAAGCTTGTCATGCTCATTTGTCATGGATTTAATGAAGGCATTTTCCATTTGGGAATTGTGAGCTTTCTTGTATTGAAAGTTGAAACAAAAACTGAATAATATTTCTCAAGTTTTGAAAGAATGCATAGGATCAATTGTTTATCTTCTTTTTCAACTCCACATTGCTTCAATAGCATAAACAAGCTTTTAAACTTAGTGAAGAAGTCATTGATGGTCTCGAAATTTTTAGGATTGAGGGAAATCAAATCATTCTCTAGCTGATAAGATCTCATATCATCATGCTTGCCAAAGAGAGTGGAAATTTTATTCCATACCTCTTTCGGAGTAATCAATCCACTAAGATGGAAAAGAAGATCCTTAGAGATGCTGAGACATAGGAAAACCATAAGCTTCATCAAGCTTACTAAAATATTTTTCCTTCTCTACTGCTGATGTAGCTTCAACTTCTAGGCCCATGGTAACTCTGTAGAAACCTTTAGAGTGCAACGATATCTCCATATCAGCCTTCCACAGAAAATAGTTGAAAGGAGTGAGGAGATTTGATGAATAAGTGTAAATCTTTCAAGGAGAGCGAGTGCAATAAGAAGAGAAGAATAACCTGCAAATCACAAGAAAACAAGAACCATAAGGTCGAACAATCCCCCCTTTTCAAGTTGATTCACACCCGACATAAGACAATCAAGCAAGCTTGAAGATCCAATGATTCGAATCTAGGAATTATGTGAAATTTTTTTGGCTTCTGGAGTGGATTGGAAGAGAATTTTTGGTACTGCATGACTAGGAGCGAATGCACAAGAGAGAATGCATGCCACTGCTGCAATATTTTTGTGAGAAAATTCTCTCAATATTCATGAATAATCCCTGTAGAAAAGAAGTCTTGTGCCTTCCATGGCTCTGATACCATGTGAAATTGAAGCACAACATATCTAATTGAATAAGTAAATCAATTCCAACAGATGCATAAAGAATAATATGTGTGAACTATGCAAGTGAATTGCAGTAGTGCTCTATTGAACTCAAAGGTAGAATACAATACAATGTGTGGTCACAATGACTGAATAATTCAAATTAACCAAGGAGTTCATTCGAATATGCTGCATGGAATAGCTTGGCTCCACTAGGAGTCCTCATCATCAGATCAGTGAAGTCATCAATGCACTAGTAATGGTCAACCATGTGTCAAACTGAGTCTAACTGAGTGTGGTAGGTGTAACTGGCACATGGAGGCACTAATGTAGGGAAGGAGGCTCAGTGGAGGGTGCATGGGGAGCTGAATGGAGTCAAAATAGGAAATCTAGTCTCACTGGGGGTCCAACAGAGTGTTTCAGTTAGTTAACAAGTCAATCAATCCTCAAATCAAGGAGAGATCCACAAATAACTCAACTAACTTAAGTGTAACTAAGTGGTAGGTGAAGAAGGGTGCCTTTCACAAGTGGTAGGTGAAAGGTGGGTGCATCATTGACTAGGAGGGATAAAGATGAGTGGAAATAAGCTCCCAGGGATAGCAAACTAGGGACTGGGTGCTAGAGGACACCTCACCGATGACTAGGAGGCATGCAAAAATGCATGATATGCATGATATGCATGAGTGCATGACAACATGATGAGAATATCCTAACAGGGAGTTCGGTTGATGGTTTGTTGACAACACTGCGCAGTGAACCCCTATCGACAGTCGCTGTGTCAACAAAACCATAGTAGCGGGAATATTGCCCCTATAGTTCAGTATCCACTAGTACCTCCCCAACAAAATATAGAAGGAGATTATATGAAGTTGCCACTTTTCTATGGGAATGGATTCGAGGATCCGAAGTAGCACTGGTTTCTTTGCGAAGTAGTGTGGAGTGTTAAACAAGTACAAGACAATGATGTAAGTAAAGCACAATTGATCATGAAATTCCAGTATTGTGCACTAGATTGGTTTATGAATTTTTTCATTGTACCTCGAGGAACTCCACAGAAAAAATTGCTGAGATTAAAACTGCGTTGGAAATTGAGTTCAGTAAGCCTAAATTTTAGTCGTAGTGTATCACTAAGCTTAAGGATATTAAGAAACTGCCAAGCGAGTCTATATGGGATGTCTTTAAGTGATTTAAAATGTTAATGAATCAGATAAGCTTTCAGATCCAGGATGCTCAGCATAAATAATGGTTTATAGCTACACTATTGTCGCATATTCGGCTGCCATTGATGCAACAGAAGGTTGTGTCATAGTATGAAGCTCTTGAGATTGCAATGAAACTAGAGGCATCACTGATAGGGGAACTGGTATAAGGATTGGTCATATTCAAACACAGTTGGCGAATTTGTCAATTCAGATTCAGGATATTAAGAAAGGGAAGGAACGACGTGAGGAAGTGTAGTGTATCAAGTGTAAAGCAAAATCCCATCGTAAGGACCAATGTCCAAGGTTTCAAGAATATTTAGCAATGAGGATTTCGAGTCCTTTGAATCATGGAGCTGGACCATGGTGTGAAGTTTGTAGGACTAGAGGACATCGACCAGAAGAATTCTATTTGCTACAAAAGTATGTGCCAACCCCTAGAAATCTATTGTTAAAATTTTGCAAGTATGTAGGCCATGATGAAAAAGATTGTCAAGCATATGATTTGTTGTCTGAATGTACAACTGATGCATATAGAATGAAAAGTGAGGAGAAAGGAGAGGGAAGCAATACACAATTAATTGGCCAAAGAGGAGGTTATATTCAAGGAAGGGGTGGATTTGAGAGAGGGAGAGGACAAATTATTTGCTACAATTGTGGAAAACCAATACATTTAGCAAGGGATTGTCTGAACCCTTGTTCAAAATGTATGTATTGCAGAGCTTTAGATCATACTTTTGAAGATTGTTCGTAGTTGATAGAAAAATGGAAGGCTAAGGGAAATCAAAATCATAACTAGAATGTCAAGAATATTTATGTAGAAAGTCAGGATGAACATCCTACCATAGCATTAGTGACATGTGGTGGGGCCATCACGGGAAGTGATATGGAAGGAATAGGAAATCGGTGAGAACCTTTGGTAAGGAAAGCAATGCAATGACCACCTCCATTTAATTGTTAGAAGGAAAATGAGATTTATGTCGAAGTTGGGAACGATTTCACTACGATAAACCAAGATGCATCTTCTTCAGCAAATCAAATGATTTTTGACACAACCCCAGTATATGACATGCCTTTGATTTATGACTGGTTGGTTCCGAATAAGACATCGAGAAAGGTAAGTCCTTTAAAGAATTTTCTGTAGATCTATTTAGATATGCTAAAATATGAAAATTCCATAAAAGAGCTTCGTCATATACTTGACCAATGTGACCAAGGGGTAGTAGACCCTATTTAGGAAAGAACCATTAAGCATCTTCAATGAAAAAAGAGGACATGTAGAGAGTTGTGACTTAGTGAGCAGATTGGAGACTATGACATGGATTTTATTATTCTATATCTGGGGTTTGATGTTCACGTGCTTACCAAGCAAATATGGGAAAACATGGGTAAGATTAAGTTTTCATGGTCACCGGTACAATTAAGACTAGAAAATCAACAAAAAGTGGTTCTATTTGGTAGATTGGTAGGGGTACTTGTTGAGGTTGAGGGACTGCGCAGTTATGTAGATATTGAGATTATTGAAATCATAGATGATACCAACCCTTATCCAATTTTACTTGGAATAGACTGGGTTATGCATAATTAAGCTATTTTTAATTTGAAGAAGAGGATGATGACATTTGAGCTAGGGAAATCCATGTTATTGTGTCGTTGGACCCATTGGAAGGACAAAGGTATGTTAAACCTATTAAAAAAGAAAATGACACCCAAGAATTGGAAAATATCTATAAGATGACTTCAATAACGGATAATTACATCAATCCTACAACTGATGGCAACCTAATTTGGTGAAGTATTAGATCGTGTGCATCATATCCAAATGAAGGGTTAGAGAATTGACAAAATCGCCCGCATGAAGTATCTATGAGAAGATGCATCCATATAGCAAGATCACTACACTGGATCAGAAAAGAGGTATGCAACCCACCTATGTATTATGGATTGATAAATTTAAATTATTTTATTGTTGAAGTGCAGATGTATGTTCTAGAGAAACATAAAATCTTAGCATTAGATATAGCCCTGAAGGCTACCCAAGAAAGGTGGTGGAATACTCATAGGGTGAATATAGGGGCTTGTTTGTAGTGTAAAAAATTGTTAGCCATCATATTTGGTGAGGAACTTAACCACTATAGTGTAAAATATAATGGATTGACTAGTCCAACATACCACATAGGGATATGTATGACATCATGGGTTCTATACCTAAGATAGAGTGGGTCTATATGTTTATTCATACATTGGATACAATTCTGATAAATTGGTATTCAGAAATAGAGCTACGAAGGGGGACAACAGATTGGGAAGATATCACTATAAATTTTAAGAGAATCTTTAGTTTTAAAGATGAAAACTTAACTATTGATATAGCTCTATAGGTTGTGAAGCATAAAATATTTGAAGAAGTACCATTACCTATATATAACCAGTCAGAGTGGGTTGTGACATTAGAGCAGGCTATGGAATACTATAACATTACTGAAGAAGACAATGACGCGAGGGACCTGCATATTCCAGAAATTGAAGGGAACTGTGACATAGGGGGTACTAAGATAGACTCTGCTAAATTATTACATCCATTGAAAACTTGGAAAGTGAATATTGGTTCTAAAGAAAACCCTAAATTTGCTAATATAGGGGATTCTTGGGATGATGAAACTGTTGGGAAAGTTATGGATTTGATGCATGAATATCAAGATTTATTCCCAACTAAGTTTTCATAAATGAAGGGTATTGTAGGTGACTTGGGAGAGATGAAAATCCCTTTGAAACCTAGCATGAAGCATGTCAAGCAGATACCTTATAGGTTAAATCCAAGAAACAAAGACAAAGTAAAAGCGGAAATTGAAAGAATGTCAGATGCCAGTGTAATAGAACCCTTTGAAGAGTCAGAGTGGATTAGTCCTATGGTGGTTCAAGAGAAGAAGATAGGGGAGGTTATGATATGTGTTGATTTAAGGAAGTTGAATGATGCATGTTTACATGATCCTTTCCCCACCCCTTTTACAGACAAGGTATTAGAAAATGTTGGAGGACAGGAGGCCTACTCCTTTACTGATGGATTTGCTGGTTATCATCAAATTAAGATCGCTAAGGAGGATCGACATACGACTACATTTTCTACAGGCTATTACCAATACACAATGATGTCATTTTGATTGAGGAACACCCTTGTTATCTTCTCTAGGGTAGTCATCGCATCTTTTAAGGAGTTCATCCACAAGTTTTTAGAGGTATACTCTGATGGATGGATGGTTTTTAGTTTGTTGAAAAATGATATTGAGAACTTGAGTTTAATGTTGGATCAATGTAGACAGTACCATATTTCCTTGAATTTAAAGAAATGTATCTTCTATGATCCTTTTGGTATTTTACTGGGACATGCAGTGTGTAAACATGGTCTCTTGATGGATCCTGCAAAGATTTCTATTACTGTATATCTACCACCACCAGCTTCAATGTGACATCTCAAAACAACACTAGGACATACGAGGTAGTACATAAAATTCATTAAGGGTTATGCTTAGATCATTGCTCCTATGGAAAAATTGCTAAAAAATTGCTAAATTTCAATGGAATGAGGAATGTGAGAAAATTTTGGACACGCTAAAGGAAAAGATGGTAATTGTGCCAATTTTTGTTTTTCCTGATTATAAGAAAGAATTCCATGTTCATGTTGATGCCTCATCCATAGCTTTGGGTGCAGTCTTAGTACAACTGGGAGATAGAGATATTGATCACCCCATTGGTTTTTCTAGAAAGAAACCATCAACAATAGAGATGAATTATACTACGACATAAAGATAAGGGCAGTCTATGGTTTATGAAATTCAAAAGTTTAGAAATTATCTACTAGGATTCTATTTTAAGATGTATACTGATCACTCTTCCTTGAGGTATCTGGTCAATAATATAGTGTTGGGGACGGGGAATCAACAGGTGGTTATTGTTGTTCCAAGAATATGATTTTGAAATTGTGGTAAAACCAGGGAAGCTGAATGCAGGTCCTGATCACTTGTCAAGGTTGGAAACATGGGAATATCTTGGGAGCTTAGATGATAATTTACCTGATGTGAATATGTTCTTGGTCAAGATGGTAGATAAGTATTTTGAGGATATTGTTCATTTTTTTATTACATGTATGGAACCCAAAGATTATATGGTACAACAGAAGAAACAGTTAGTTGTGAAAGCAACAAACTTTCAGCTGATAGCAGGACAATTATACAAGTTGGGCCCAGATGAAATTTTAAGGCGTTGTGTGTCAGAACATGAGATACCAATGATTTTGGAAGAAGCTCATAGTGGTGTTACCGGAGTACATTATGCCGGTAAGGATACTGAGAAAAACGTATTAAGAACAGGACTTTGGTGGCCTACATAGAGATGAAAAAGAATATTGCAGGTCTTGCTCTGTATTTCAAAGAGTAGGGAAGCCTTTAAGACGGGATGAAATGCCATTATCACCCTAGCTAACTTTACAAGTATTTGATAAATGGGATGTTGATTTCATTGGACCTATTAATCCACCTGCAAAAAGAACAAGAGCTAGATATATTATTACTGTTATAGATTACTTGACCAGGTGGGAGAAGGCACAACTAGTAAGGGATTGTAGCGTGACTACTGCTGCAAAGTTTTTATTTGAGAATGTGGTTACCCGATTTGGTTGTCTGTGGATTTTAATGAGTGATAAGGGATCTCATTTTCTCAACATGACCATTTAAGCGTTAACAAAAGAATTTCATATTTACCACCAGAAAAGTATGTCATATCATCCTCAAACCAATGGGGCTATCAAAGCGTTTAATAATATTTTGGAGAATACCTTGACCAAAATATGTAAGGTGAACCATGATGACTGGGACTTGAGAATACTAGCAGTATTATGGGCTTACAGAACAACTTGTAAGAATTTGAATGGTTATACACCATTTAGGTTGGCATATGGTCGGGAGGTTGTCATGCCTATGGAATATATTATGCTGAGTTTAAGGATTGCTACATTTACAAAAAATTTAGACACTAGATCATTAAAAGAAAGGTTGTCACAACTACTAGAATTAGAAGAAGAAAGGTTCATTGCATGTTTTCATTAGTAGGTACAAAAAGCACAAGAAAAAGCCTTGTATGACCGCCATATAAAGAATAAGAAATTCCAGTTCAGAGACTTAGTTCTCTTCTATGACAATAAGTTTCTTAAACATCCTGGTAAGTTTAGGATGCATTGGTTAGGAAATTATGTGATTAAGCATGTAATAGAAGGAGGTGATGTACAATTACATAAGTTAAATGGGGAAGTCATGGATGGGTTAGTTAATGGGAGTCAGCTAAAACTCTACAGGGATAGCTGCATTTCCCCTCAATGCACATAAACATAACTATGATGTCTAGGTGCTTTGTGTAGTTGACATGAGCACTTGACACTAAAAATGAGTATGCACAAAAAAGTAAGTACATGTCAAATTGTTTTTGACTTCTGTCGATGTCGAGGTGATTTTAGTTTGTATATATTTCAAAAAAAAATGCACAAAGTATGTTTGAATCCATGAAGTGGTGTGTTAATGAAAAAAAGGTGCATTAAATACAAGATGTAGTGGTGATGTGTGAAAGGACTCCATAATCATTAATGGGTATAAATGTCAAATTAGTTAAATCCCAAGGAAGGATTTGGTTATGTAAGTTCAATTTTGGAATTAATGTGACGAAAAGAATGGATGGACAAACTTTAAATTGGTTACGGTGTGGTAAGTAAATTCATTTAGAACCTGAGCTAAGAGCGAAGTCTGAGAGCTAGTGTGATGTGAGTGATTGTGATTGAGTATGCCTGAGAAGATGCTTGAAGACATTGTTAAAGAATTCATGGAGACCAGAATACCATAGAGTTAAGTAGAAACATAGGTTGTAATAACAAAACTACCATTGGTGACACCCGTAGTGACAAGAAGGTCACCAATGCCAGCAAGGAAGAAAACATGAACAATAAATACTAAAGCACGCATGAAGAGGAAGCATGATGTAGAGGCATCTACATCTAGTATGATTTTATTCCTGCCTCCATATGTTCCACCTAGGCATCTGAATGCTAAGCCAATTAGATTAATTAAGGATGTAAAATATAATTTGGAGATGCTAACCATCCCAAAGGGCGTACTAATGGAAAGAGATATGCTAGGTAAAACCCCAAATCTCAAATATGTTGATCATGATTTTTATGATAGGGAAAAATTCCCATAGTTTTCCATGGATAATTATTTGAAGAAAGTGCAGAGTGAAGACTCTATGACTTGTACCCTTAAACCACTATCGTCGGCTCGAGGATTGGAAAAGTATGGCATTCTAGTGCTCCTAGAAATTCCACATTTTGGTCGCATGGACGAAGTTAACATATGTGTGAAGTGAATTTTATTGTGTGTGCATGGAGGATTTTTGTGTCTAGACCAAAAGATATCACTAGATACAGACTTGATATCACAGATTAAGGGATTTCTAATAGCAGGACTGAATCCAACAAGCTATTTTGTAGGAAAAGAAAAGGACAGGGAAATCGCTGATAGAATGAAAGACAAGTGTGGATTGGAAAAGAGTACCAAGGGCTGCGATGTAGGATCAATTGAGAACCAAGAGGTAATATTTGCAACACAGACATTGGAAAATAATATTTTCAGGAAATGTCAACCAAATCAGGTTCTTGAACCAGTCATTGCATTGGCGGAGCAATGTGTCAAAGGTGTCCAGTTCAAATATGCCACATTTTTTTTGAATGACTTCTTATTCGATTGTCTTGATGCATAGGGGAAAGGTAATTTCTTTCATTACTCTTGGATGATAATTTTAATTGCATTAGTTTCTTGGAATTAGCTGGAAGGTGTAAGTTTTAATCCTACGGAGAGGAGAAAGCATACATATTCTTTTAAGAAAATCAAATATTACACCACAACATTCACACATAATACACATAGATTTACCCTGGAAAACCTTAACTGGGAAAACGAGCAAAACTAAGAGTCGCACCTCTTATTTTCTCATTCTCATTATGAATCACTCAAAATAGAATATAGGTATTCCGCAGCATCCAATACCCTAATCCGTTAACCCGGATTAGAAAATAGACCCCAATCCCTTAACCAGGATTAACTTACATATTTTTAGACAATTCCCAAAAAATACAAAAACAACCCAAATTTTTTTGCCGCTCGTTGCACTCATGGACATAAACGACCGAACAACCATTTCCATGAAGGTGCCAGAGGGATCGTCAAGCGCACCATTCCCTGCCACAAACATGCAAAGAATATAACACATACCCAACATTCTCCCACTTTTTTTTTCTTTGCATAACAATGAGTCATGTACTCGTAAAGTCACAGGTTTAGGGAATCAATTCCCATAGATTCTCTACACCAAGAGAACTTCTTTGTATTGACAAACTTTGTCAATGAATCTGCAACATTCTTCAAGGTATCAACATTTTCCATTAGCACCTTCTTGTCTTCAACCATATCTCTCACAAAGTGATATTACACATCAATATGCTTTGTCTTACCATGATAAGAAGGGTTCTTTTCCTGGAATATTGCACTTTGACTGTCACAATATAACCTTACAGCTTTATGTATAAACCCAACACCTGAACATAATCTTTGCAACCATACAACTTCTTTCCTTGCATGAGTGGCTGCCATATATTCAACTTTTGTAGTTGAGAGTGAAACTAGAGTCTGTATCTTTATCATCCAATTGATAGCTCCTCCAAATAGGTTAAACACATACCCACTTGTAGATCTTATGTGGTCAAGTTCTCCATCCCAGTTTGCCTCAACAAATCCATCTACATTTATTACTATGGCTAGTCCAGGTATTCCTTGGTAGCAGATTGCATAATCTGTAGTGCCACACAAATATCTGAAGACCCTCTTTACAACTATTAAGTGCTCTTTCCCCAGTTTTAACATATATATGCTCAATACTCCCACTGCATGAGCAATGTACGGTCTGGTACAGACCATTTCATACATCAAACTGCCAACCGCACTATCATATGGAACTCATGCCATATCTTATTCCTCTTCATGTTTCTTGGGACATTGATCTACATATAACTTTATACCTACATGTATAGGGATCTTGACCGGCTTACTTCCATGCAAGTTAAATATCTGTAGTGCTATCTCAACATATTTTCTTTGATTTAACCACATCTTCATGTTTGCATGATCTCTTCTAATATCCATTCTTAGTATGAAGTTTGCAACACCAAGATCCTTCATGTCAAATTTGGAGGATAGCTGATACTTCACCTCCTTTATGACATCTTTGTTGTTTCCAATCAGCAACATGTCATCAACATACAATCCTATGTTAATGAAGTGATCACCAACTTGTTTGGAGTATACACAGTGATCATCCTTTATGTATGTGTCAAACTTTTGGTACCACATCCTTGGATATTGCTTTAGACCATAAAAGGACTTCTTTAGTTTACATACTAGCTCTTTCTTTCCCTTTACTGTGAACCCTTCTTGTTTTTTCATGTAGATTTCTTCTTTTAGATCCCCATGTAAGAACGTTGTCTTCACATCCATATGCTCTACTTCAAGATCAAATGCAGTAGCAATAGAAAGAATAAATATAATAGCAGTTAACTTTGCAACTGGAGAAAATATTTCACCAAAATCAATTCCCTCTAAATGAGAATATGCCTTTTCTACCAAGCGGGATTTGTACTTCTCCACTTTAACTTCTGCATTTAACTTCCTTTTAAACAACCATTTGTTGCCAACATATTTTCTCACAGCAGGTAACTAAACTAAATCACACGCTTCATTTTTTTCCAAGGCATCCATTTCTTCAAGCATGGCCCTCTTCCAAAGATCACTATCCTCTGAATCAATAGATTCCTTCACTTTTCTAGGATCATCACCAGTAATAGATAAAGAAAAACTAGACCAAAAATCAGGAGGGGGATTCCTTTCTGGTTGTCTTCTTTCTCGAGATGATCTCCTAAAAAAAAGGGTATGAGTTTCTTCTTCTTCTGATTCAGCTTCTTCCGTTGAGTCAGATTCTTCATCTTCTAACTCAAACTCCATCTTCTCTGGTTCCTTTTCCATTGGAGTCAATTTCCGTCTAGGAATTTCTTTGACTTCTCTAAACACAACATCTTGACTGTAAACAGTCTTCTTAGTTACGCGATTCCAAAGCTTATAACCTCTCATACCATTTTTATAATCAATAAAGATACATTTTTCAGCTTTATTGTCCAACTTACTCCTTTTCTCCTTTGGAACATGTACATAAGCATCACAACCAAATAATTTCAGATGTTTAATAGAAGGCTTATTACCAGTCCATACCTCTTGTGGAGTTTTGTCAACCAATGCTGATGTGGGTGAACGATTTACCAAGTAACATGTTGTCTCCACTGCCTCTGCCCAGAATTCTTGTCCTATCCTAGCATGCTACTTTCATTTTCCATCAACGTCCTATTCATCCTTTTAGGAACTCCATTCTATTGAGGTGTGTATGGAGTATTCTTCTTCCTTGCTATACCATACTTCTTACAGAATTCCTCGAATTCATTCCTGCATAACTCTCCACCATTATTTGTCCTCACACCTTTAATTTATTTTTTGTCTGATCCTCTACAAGAGCCTTAAATTCTTTAAACTTAGAAAATACTTTAGAATTCTTTCGAAGGAAATACATCCATGTGTTCCTTGATAAATCATCTATAAATGAAACATAATACGCAAATCTACCTAGTGATGGAACATGCATAGGTCCAAACACATCAATATGTATTAACTCTAAAATTCCCTTTGCTCTTGTAGCACCAGATGGAAATATTACTCGATTTTGTTTTCCATATATGCAATGTTCACAAAAATCAAAATCTAGAGTGCAATCAGTCATACCTTTAACCATACTTTTACCTTGTAATGCTTGAACGCCCTTTTCTTCGATATGCCCCAATCTTTGATGCCATAGCATTGTCTTTCCTCCTAATGCAGCCATGGTTCTGTTTTCTATATCTCCCCCCTTAGGAATAACAAAACTGTTACATTCACCAATGATGGTTCTTCCCAATAGTTTGTACATATTTCCATTCTGAAATCCCCTCATCAATACCATTGATCCTCGAACCATTTTGCAACCACCATCTCCACACATAGTCTTTACACCTACAGTATCCATCTTTCCAACATATATCAGGTTTCTCGCTAGATTTGGAATGTGTAGTACTCTAGGGAGAGTTCTAATCCTTACATCCTTGAGTTTCAACTTGACTTTACCACTCCCAATGATACTGGTTGGTGAATCATTTCCAAACAACACATTTCCTCCATTGTACTTTTCATATTCACAAAACCAATCCCTATGAGGGTTCATATGTCATGATGCACCTGATTCAATCAACCATATATCATGTTCTGAATGATTACTAGTGGAAGCTATGTACACATCCCCTCCTTCTTCTGAGGAAGTCTTCGCCTCTATGGTAGAGGTATCCTCAAATCCCTTTCCTTCCTCAACATTCTTAGATCTACAATCCTTTTTATAGTTCCCAACTTTACTGCATTTCCAAGACTTCCTTATAAATTTTCCTGGGGATTTAGATCTACCCATAGATTTAGATCTCCCCCCAATTCCCTTATTTATTTCTCTCGTGGGGGTGACCTCTCATAGACAAGGAATCCATGCTATTAGTATCCATGGTTTTCTGCCTCATCTCTTCTGATAACAGGGATGATACTATTTCATCAAATTTTAAAGTCGCTTGATTAGAACTCCCTATTTCTACAATTAGGTTGTCCCAAGAATATGGCAAAGAACACAATAATGTAATACATTTATATTCTTCGGCCATTTTAATGCCAACATAGGTTATTTGACTTACCAAAGTATTGTATACATTCAGATGCTCTGTCACCGTGTCATTATCATCCATTATGAGGTGATAGAGTTTCTTTTGCAGAAACAACTTGTTTACAAGGTATTTTGATTGATACAAACTCCCTAGTTTCTCCCAAAGCTTTACTGCAGTCTCTTCTCCAGATACGTTCAACAACATAGATTTTGATAAGCACAATTGGATTGTACTCCTCGCTCTTCTATCTAACTTCTCCCAATCTTCTTTTGATGTTCCAATGGGTTTTCATACCTGGATTCACATCAATCCACTATTCCCAATCTATAAGAAGATCCTCCATTTTGAGCTTCCATAGCTCAATGATCTGGCTGTTAAATTTCTCGATCTCAATTCTTGAACTATTTTCCATTCTCACAAATCAAAGCTACAAATCTCCCACTAAACCCAAGTTTATCACAGATCCAAGATCTTGTTAGAAACCCATGTCTTTACTTTGTTAGTATGTTGTTGTTGGACGCATATGCTTTGTAAGTCGTCCCGTAGTATTTGTTGATCAATAGTTTATGTTATTGTTGTTGGCGCATATGCTTTGTAATTTTCCCGTAGTATTGTTGATCCATAGTTTGTAACGGCCCATGGTTTTGACCCATAGTATTGGTGCCTAGAATTAGTATATAAGTGTGTGTTGAGACCTATGAAGGCACCGTGAAGTTAATTGTATTGAGCTTGCTCAAAGGAGGTTGCCCCCTCGAAGTGGCCTGTGATCAATATAAAAGTGCTTCTGAGTTCTGTCATTTATGCTATTTCGCATATTCTTGTTAATTAATTGTTGCAGGTGCATCACACCTTCACAGTATCACAAAATACTTTTATAGAAGCTATATAGATATATGAAACAGTCGGGAAAAAAACTCCAAACACCAGCTAGTAGGTCTCTAAAAAGTGATCTCTAACCAGAGAACCAGCCTGAAATTCTTTATAGTATAGCCTGCCATCCATCGAACCCAAGCAGGGGTTAAATTTGACGGGCACCCTTACCCATCAACAAAAATGTTTTTGATGGTTTTGTTCCCAAAACTACCCTGCATATAACTTTTAATAAAAAAAATTACCCTTCTTGAATTGAAATTTAGTCCTGAGCAGCGAAGAAGTTGTGAAATTGGAAACTCCTATTAAGAACTATGTCGAAATTTCCAAATCAAATCGTTTGATCTAAATAAATTTTAATATTTCAAAGAGCCCAATTGGATTCATTAGATTGGTTGTTCCAGCGCATTTGTAATCTCCATGTTGATCTAAACTGCACTGAATGATTCAAATTGCCCAAGTGATCTACGTTAGGTATAAGGAATATTTATTCAGCTGAAGTTGCCTCTTGTTTTGTATTTTTGTTTCCACTAAGTCTGTGGAATTCATACCATGACTGCGTAGGAATTCATACAAAAAAACAAAACCTACAACTGTAAGCTCAAGTTTCTACACATAGCTAAAATAAACTATCAAAGTTACAAAAGTTCTATGCTATACATGAACTAGCTACATCTAAACTTGTCAAGGAGTGCTGGTATATGCACCTTGGAAAAACAAAAAATGGTATGGTCCCTTTTCAAGTTAAACTTCAGCATGGCAAATTTTCTGGAGAAAGCACCAAGAATGACTCAGAAAGCAACATTTCACAATAAAAAAGAAGACTTAATGTTTAAGAGCTACCAAGTTAATGACATTGAAAAATTAATGGGGAAACAATAACGAGATTGATTATGATAACTTGGACTTTTGAAGGAGAGTTTGTCTAACAATTGCAACATAACTATTTTAATAAGGTTTACTTATTTATTTAAGAAGGGAATTACTCCCTTCTTTAGCATAATAGTGATGATTTGGCTTCCTATATTTGTAAGAACCATAAAGGACAATTCCTAGCTTGGAATTACTCCAAGGCCCGCTTTGGACTTGAAGGACGAAGTGTATCTATCTAGGAAGGAAATATTAGCGGGTTTGTATGAGAACCCGGATCTGAAATCCCTTGGTGAAGATGATGACTTTGAAGACTATTAGCATATTGCAATGCACAAAGATGCCTGGAATGTGAGCCAGCTGCATGATTATATGAACACAGATTTTATAAGCCAGGACATGTTACTTTTATAAGGCATGGAGAGTAGAAAGCGGGTGACATTTAACAAATGCAAGGTTTTATTAAGACCGTGTAGCTTGTAATTATTCCACCAAGGGAAGTTGTAGTTGTATAGGGAAGTCAGAGCTGTAGCATGCAAGTTTTTGACATTTTAGACCTCAAATTGAAATTTTGTTTACTGTACATTGATAAGAATTGAAATTTTGTTTTACTGTGCACTGATATTGTTTTGATAAGTAGAAAGATTAGGAATGGAAATAATTTCAAGTAATGTTTTGTTTGCATAACTAGTTGATTTACTTTTAACTGACTTAAGTTGTTGCCAAACTTAATGTTACATCTGTATTTTAAGATTACGAGTTAAAATAAAGACCGCTGAAACCCTAAATTCTTATAATCAGAGAGATTATAATTAGGTTAAAACTAAGGAGTTTGACCAATGGACATTGAAATTGTTCTATTTCTAATATTTCCAGTAATCGGATAAGTTGAATGGTTTACTAACCTTGCAAAGTTTGGTGAAGCCTGAAGGAAGTTCCGGAGACTAGAGTCAGTGCTCAAGCCACAGGCGTGCCCACTACCCAGTGCCCCCTGCAGTCTGTCGCGTGAGGCGAAACATTCTAAACTTGCAATTTCCAACGATGCATTTACTGTCTGCACCACCTGATCCTGGAGGCTAGAAGCCTGGAAGCCTGGAACTACTGCATCTGCTTCTGGTCAGTGGTCACTAGCACTCACTGCTAACTAGGTATCAAACTGGAAGTCTGGAATCCTTCGAATTTTGGCTTCATCCTATACTTAGTGACACTGAATTCGCTTTCCTAATACGGTGATACTTGTGATTCAGAACAATATTAATCGAAGTATTCAGAGAATTTCGCTATAGTAGAAGCACAAACTGGCAAGATGGGGTCACAAGGGAAAATAAAGGAAGGCTTGAACAAGTGCATTCTGGACCCTGGTGACTGGAGGCGCTGGTCTCATCGGAATCCACACCGTCTTGTAGCTCCTCAAGGATGGCTAGCTACGAATCACAGAGTCGCGAGGTTTTTTTTTTTTTGCAGCAGACTGGAGTGGCTACGGCTCGAAAGGGATCTGGAACAACACCGAATGGATTGAAAACGACTGAATCTGGAACGGCTTGCAAAATGGATCTGAAACGGCGCAGCAGTGATCGACAATAGTTCAGCTGAAAGTAGATATGGACCCCAGGTATGTGCGGCTTCCTAACAGTTCAGGGGTTTCACTCGGCCACCAATGCTGTCTGACGGCTTGCGTATTGGGGCAGTACCCCTCACTCCACGGCTCAAGTAAAACTGATAACCGCTTTGTCACAAACGACAACTCTTGGTTTACCTCACGGGTGGGAACTAGTCAATCAGGTAGGGGTCGTTGCCCTTTTCGCTGGCAGGTCCTCTCAATGGGCCAGCTACTTCGGGGTTCCTGTGGTACTCTTCACAATGATTTTTAGGGCTTATGCCCAAGTACTTCCCACAGTTAAGCGGATAGGGATTATTCCCAAATCCGAACCTGCAACAGATGCGAAAAAAAATTTGGCAGAAATTTCACCCAGCGAGCCCAAAAAAGTGCTCTAATACCAGATGTGATGCACCTGCAACAATTAATTAACAAGAATATGCGAAATAGCAGAAATGACAGAACTCAGAATCACTTTTATATTGATCACAGGCCACTTCGAGGGGGCAACCTCCTTTGAGCAAACTCAATGCAATTAACTTCATGGTGTCTTCATAGGTCTCAACACACACTTATATACTAATTCTAGGCACCAATACTATGGGTCAAAACCATGGGCCGTTACAAACTATGGATCAACAATACTACGGGCGACTTACAAAGCATATGCGCCAACAACAATAACATAAACTATTGATCAACAAATACTACGGGACGACTTACAAAGCATATGCGTCCAACAACAACATACTAACAAAGTAAAGACAAGGGTTCCTAACAGAAGGATGAGCACTATGGCTGAAGTAAATACAATCATTTTTGTTTACTATGATCTTATGAGTTAAGTAGTGTTTTTTATCCATGTTTTAATTCTGAACTTTGGTGTGTTGTGATATGAGAAGATCTCACTTTTTGTAATTACGCTATATATAATATTTTGATACATCTTTTTTTTCAATAAAAAAGTGCTTTTTTCGTCTTGAAAAAAAAAACTTTCTCCTCGCATGAGTTTGCGTATCTTTTAGATATTTTATTCACTATTCAAAATTCTTACTTCCAATCTTGAGATTACTTTTAATGGGTCATGGTTGAATTTTTTAAGCTCTTTTTAAAAAAAAAAATTATATAGGATGCTCTTCCACAGCAGGAATTAGGAATCCATGTTGTCTATAGGTATCCTTGGAATGGATCCTGGCAGTGGTACCTATAAGGCCTAAGCCACCACCTAATGCCCTTGGACCATACTCACAGGCCAAAGTCTTTATTTATATAGTAAAATATCAGAAATTATAGACATAAGTAAATATATTGCATTTGAAATGATCTTCATTCTAACATTGAAAATAGGGTTTTGAGTATCAAATATATTGATATTAAATTAAATTGAAAAGTATTACAATTGAAAATTTTAAACCATAAATCAAAATAATAAAATATATATTATAATAATAAATATAAGTTTATACATAAATTTGGATGGGAAACATACTGAAATTGTTTCCTTACCGCAGGAGCCTCAAAACTCACACAAATCATAAATTTGAAATAAATTAAAATATATATAATTTTTAAAATTTAACTAGCTGAGAATAAGATATATTGTTGTTTTTGGAGTAAGACTTTAAACTATTGCCCAAAAACCAGAGACTTATAGCAGTTTAAGTGGAAGTCTGCCCCTTACCACCACCAACCCATAATTTTTCTTAAATAAAGATGAAAAAAGTGAATAGCTAATAATAACTGTCCTCAATCCTCAATGTCAGTTTGGCAATTATGATAAGTTTTTGCCATCTTCTAATTAGAATAAAATCCTCAATGTCAGTTTGGCCATTATGATAAGTTTTTGCCGGCCATTATGATAAGTTTTTGCCATCTTCTAATTAGAATAAAATAGATCTGGGTAATAAACATAAATTACAAGAAGTAATGTTAAGATTTCGTTTCACATCCTCAATTTAACGTCACAATATACAATTGAGGCAGAAGTTTTCATTAAAGGTGTAAATTATGACAATAAAACTGTACAATTTGTATCGAGAGGGAAAGGGTTATCTAGTCCTTTCAACTCCATTAGGGTAGCCATGAGTGCAGGCTCATACCAGGTCTTGAGCTTTCAATCATCCGGCACAGTGTGTCGATACAAATTAAAACTTTATTCATTCACTGGAAGTCTCTTGCCACGGTAGGAATGCAGCTCGCACTACGACCAAGACTTCCCTTAGGGATCGCAGGAACTTTAGGTTTGGACCGCGCAGTTTCCCTGCTCTTCTTCAAAAGCTTACACATGGCATCCGCCACGTGAACTGCAGGATTGGTGCGTTCATAGTTGTTAAACTTCTTGCAGACGGAAATATGGGCTTGCAGCGCTGCTTCCATGGGCGTTCCACGATCCATTCTATTGTGTTCCTCCTTGACTGCCTCAGCACACAGACCGCAAATCCAACGATCGCAGAAAAGCTTTCTTACTCTCCCAATATAACCAGCAGTACATTCTTCTGACATTCCGCAGCACTCACACTGGCACTGCACGATCGCCTGCTCGGCTTCTGAATTGAGAGACAACAGAGAGAACTCCGAAGAAAGGGCAGCACCATCTGATAGAGCCCGTTTGAGCCGCTTCTGTTCAGGCCTCTTTGGTGGTCTGGAAAGACCCAATTCATGACCATTGTTATCTTTCCTATTCTCGGATCCATTATCCGCAGGGCACCCATCTCCATGATCAGAGTCAGTAGCATTCGGTGCCATGTCTGCAAATAAAATAAATTTCCTACTGCAGAAGGGAATCGAATTAATTACACAACCAGTGGACAACTGTTAAATTTATATATAGAATTCGCCGATAGAGTGGCGGTTGAGCCAATGATCCCTTACCACACATTAACTTTCCAAAGCCGTGGTCACCATTCTTTCGTCTGAAAATTCACAGACAAGAAAATGACCCGCCATGAAAGGGCGAGCAGAAATCTATTATCTATCCCGTGTGGACACTATGAAGGAAATAATTCAGGAAAGCATTCGATCGCCTTTTGGCATCACGAGATCTCCCAGAACGGAGCAGCAATCTTTATACGTTAAGCTGAAACCTACTTGTCCAATCTGTTGGCGGTTGGCCAAAACAGAGCCACAGGTTCTATTTTACTAGTGGAGTCCAGGCCACAAGATTACACGGATAAAAAGGTTGTTCGGTTGTTGAATCAGACATGAGATACTTTGCGCAGTAGTGGATGCTTTTTGCTTTTGGGATTCGACCTCTGATAGCGTTAATTACCTTCCTTGCAGCACACGACGTTGCAGGTGACAAAGCTTTAAAAAGTTCTAAATTCTCAAGTGGGTCTCCATGACTCACGAGAAATTCGTTAATTTCTGTGGGCTGCAGAAAACTCTCTTAGGTTCCTCCCATCCCTTTGCAAAAAGCTTGCACCACATTAAATCTAGGGGCGATACTGCTTGAATATAAGGAACAATCTGGAACTGCCCAACATTTATTGAACACAGTAAACACACACATTCAGAGAATCGGAACGCATGAAATTAAATGTGATACGACCCGACGATTATGCCTTGAAATCAGATTCATCGTTGCACGTTTCTGGGCTTAATCCAGTGCAGTTTTTGGACATCTGTGTTTGTTTATGACATTACTGTGTGCCTTATATATTAAACTACATTATTTGAAAGGGACATAGTCTGTTTCGCTCACATGCTTTCGCAACACTATGGGGAAAGAAATCCTTAATTATACTTTGTTTTTTAGAATGGTTCTCCTCTTCTAGTATTTTGTGTTTATCTCCCACATTTTTTCAAAGGTCCGGTGAACAAGGGTGGATCTCGAGGAAAGACGACTCGAGCTGATACATGTGTGGACAACTGGTGAGATCGTAGTCGTCAAAACCTAGAAAACTACAGGCCAGAAACTTGGCGAGGCAGTGATCCAGCAAGTGGTTTAAGGTTTAAGAAAGAAACATGTTACAAATGTACGCCAACTTCACTCGCAGGCATAATGTTCTACACTCTATATCATTATGTACGCTTTACTCTTTTTATAATCTCCACATGGCAAAATCAGTAACCGAAGGCTGTTTTTTAATGGTGTATCATGTTTAGATTTGTAATTTAAATGTTGAGTGTAAATCAGTTC
Organism: Larix kaempferi; assembly: GCA_027924585.1. Taxonomy (NCBI): domain Eukaryota; kingdom Viridiplantae; phylum Streptophyta; class Pinopsida; order Pinales; family Pinaceae; genus Larix; species Larix kaempferi. Next base: position 1,863,922 of record BSBM01000628.1, read on the forward strand.
AAACTTTTACTTACTTGCTAATCCATGCCTCGTTGAGTCCTATAGGTTTTTTTTGAAGGTCTTGAATCATACTCTACCATAAGATATTTTTTAACAAGTATATCTCTATATATAGCAAGACAAAAGGAGGCTAACCCACAAACCGCGTCACAAGGCTCCAAAGGTTTAGGCCCCATCTATGACCAATATCAATGTGTAACATTGTTTGCTATTGCACTATAGGGTTAGGGCCTATGCTTTGTGTCTCTATTATCTCTTCTTCAATGGGAATCATGAGAAGAGGGTTCCAAAAGGGCTAGGCATAAGTCTTGGTGGCTCTCTATTCATGATGCATTGGGCCTTGTGCTAGTATTGTAGAGGTTATTGTACATACATCATCTCAAGTCAAACTTTGCGGGCTTACAATGAAATTTAAAATGAAAATTTGACACATGTAAGGTACTATCATATTAAGAAAAGTCAATTGATGATCATTAAATTAAATGTAACATTGTTTCATTTTTCTTAAAGCTTGAACAGAATCTCAAGTGTAACTGCAATCACCCATACCAAGTTTAATTATATAACGTAAGGAAAGAAATCACCTAATAAAGAATTTCATTAGGTGAATGAAGCAAAGAGATGATGTGCATATGACAACTTGGCCTAAGACCAAACTTATTTGGCAAGCCAACATTATCAAAATAAATGCTTTTAAGGGTATCAAGACAACCACATTGTCAACAACATGGATTTTTGTCACTAAAATAAGTTCATATGTTATCAAATGGAAACTCTTCTATAGTTAAACACCAAGTAAAGAATGTTTTTTTGGATTCTAGGGTAGGTTTCCAAATACGATGAACCCTAAATGACCAATCACTAGCCACAATGTATTCATGCATCCTTCAAGGAATGACTTGGAATGAAGCCACTTATTCCTCATGGTCAACTTGTAGTGACAGTGTTTCCATTGACTTCAATGTTATAAAACCATATATTCTCCACCTAATGAATATTCAACCAATAGGCTACCCTAAAAATATCGAACACTTCATACTTGTTAACTTTGGAATTCTCATCTTCAAGCATCACCAACTTGGAATCATCAACAAAATGTCCATTGACTTTAAATTCCCTAGAATCAGTATCAATGAGAGCAATACCTTAGAGCTAGATTAACTTTGGAAAGAAAAAAAAAGTACCCAAGGGCTTCAACATCAAAGACGTATAAGGTTGAAGTCCCGAGACATCCTTTTCTAATAGATTAAAAGAGTCAAATTAACCCTCAATAAACTTGCTTCTATTGATGAATAAATAAACTAAGACATTTGCAAACATGGTTTTAACATTGTTGATGTAGGAAGGATCAAAATCTAACTTGGATTTAATCATTTCAAAGATGAGAGGTGAATTCACTCAATCATAAATCTTCATAAAGTCAATGTTTATGAATACAACATTGAGACTCTAAGACATGGCCCATTCCATGCCCTCCCAAATAACAATGATGTTGTGTAAAGTATACTACCCACAAATGAATCCAACATGTTTAGAAACAACATTATTTAGAATATTGTAAGAACCCAACCTTGGGCATATTTTTTTATGGAAAGACAAATCCAGACATCTACATAAAGGATTTCAACATGTTAATGAAAAAACCAAAAAACTAAAAGTGAAAATTTAAATATCTTAAAATGAGAAAAGAAGATGTAACTTAATCCATATTTTTTATATTATTTAATATATAATATTTATTAATAAAATCAATATATTTAGTATAAATATTTGAAAACAAATCCCTGAATCTAAAAGATTTGAACTATTCCATATCCTTTCAAATAAAAATAATATTTTTAATTAATAAAATAATTATTGTTTAATGAAAATAATCAAAATCAATTTTTAAAGATTAAAGGATATTAAAAAAAAGAAGATTTTCACTCTTCCCTACCCTCCCAAATAACATCAATATTGTTTGTTAGAGGTCACTCTTCACTCTTCACAAGAGGACTGACACTATTGTTAGAGGTCATCAACCCTCTTTATTTTTATAACCTTCAGATTCTGGCTCACCAAAAAAACCACATTTTTCACAAACTAATACAAACTCAACCGTTCTTGTTTAAAAAAAAATATATTGTCTACTAATAAAGTCAATATGTTTAGTAACTTATTTTAATGAGAAACCACATTTTTCACAAACTAATACAAACTCAACCGTTCTTGTTTAAAAAAAAATATATTGTCTACTAATAAAGTCAATATGTTTAGTAACTTATTTTAATGAGAATGTGCTTGTTTGTTTCAGATATATTGTCTACTAATAAAGTCAATAGTGCAAATAATCTTATTGAGAATGTGCTTAGTAAGCATGATAAGAACTTTGACCAAAATTTTACAGAACCTGTTAAAATCAGTGATATAATTTCAACTAGTAACTAGATCCGGATCCGATAGGTTCCAAGTGGACATGTAGAATTCAGAAGGAATCCCGCGGAAGCAAGATACCTTGCCTTGGAGGGCTTCTTGGTATATTTGCATATGGTCTGGCCCTTTAAATTTTTAAGTGTTATTGTAAAACTCAAAGGGAATCCCGTGAAAGCCAGAAAGCTGGCGTAAGCGTACATCTCATGAATCATCGTAGATAACTCATCAAATCAAGGGACAAGGCTGTCACATCTCTCAGTTTCTCCTCTAAAACTTTGCAAGGAATTACGTCAACACATTTTTAGTAGCTTTCTGCGTAACAGTGAGATCACTCTAATGTTTCACGATTTCTTTTTTCAATAGTGTTCTGTACACACATCTAATGCCACCCTCCGCCAAAACAATTCTTCCACTTCTTACATAGAATTCCTTTTCTTAATGGACAGGGATATCGAATATTTTTTTGGCAACTTTTATTCCGGATCTAAAGTAGAGATCATCAGGTTTGAGATTTTCTACTCTTCAACAAATGAAATAATTAAAATGTTGTTTGGTTTTAACAAAAGTCTGCATTTATATTACAGATCTGATATAGAATGCCAATAAATGTTGTTTGTTTTTGACAAAAGTCTGCATTTATATTACAGATCTGATATAGAATGCCAATATTCTAAAAAATCAGCAGAGACCACACGTCAAGTACGTGAGAGTAGACAGGAACACAGATAGATTCATGACCAAAATTCTCAACAATCCTATCAGAACCTTCTTCAGTAAGTCCAGTTAAATATAATTGCCATGTCTCTTACATGTATTACGTCCACAGCAAAACCTAAAGCAACACATAATATGCTTAAGCTCGAATACAATGAAACTTTCACGAGAACAAATATCTAGATTAATAATACATATATTAAATGTGATACGTAGATACTATTATGAGTTTGGTTGTCCCTCATGTTTTACCACTCACAAAACCTCAGTCTAGATATCTCACTTGGAAGGAAAATAATGAAACGAAGTACAAGACAAAAGTATACTAGATGCGAGAAGCACCTTCCCACACCACTCTAGGCCACTGAACGTACCCTCACAGTTTCTAAGGAAAGTAGGAAAGTGTCCAACGTATTTATATGTAAAAGTCTGACTGGATTTGCAACAGAAACTGATGGTGCATGAGATTAGTTATGTTGCTGAAAGGGGTTTCAAATGATATTATTTTTGAATGAAAGGCCATCACACAGTGCATACCACCATTTCAAACTGAACGTGTTTCCACAGTGCCTTAATCATAGTCCCAACATTGGAAGCAAAGTGTAAGATTACAAAACAGACAGAAAATCAAAAGGCAATAAGAAAAGTGTAAAGTGTAAGATTACAATGCAGACAGAAAATCAAAAGGCAAGATGAACATAGATCCATTGATTTATTCAACAAAATGGAAGACACTCATTCAAGGAAAATAACCATAATAGCACATACAATATATGTGTTGCTTCGATCTAGTGGCAAGGCCGTCTCGGTCTTGATCTTATTCAACAAATTCATGATTGTTCTTTAATACTACAAAAAGACACCAAGAGGAACCCTTTGATATCGATTGTGGGTCTATTGTTTTTTTCCAATGAGGGACTTCAAATCATGCTTCCAATAAGAAGAGAATAAGAATGAAAAAGAATGTTAGAGCTGATGTTGCAAATCCAAAAAACTCTATAAAGTTTCAATAGCTTGATAGTATAAAATTTGCCCGATACCTTTTCTGAAGCCGAGGCCCCCTTTTTATCTTCTTTCTCCCCCTCTGAGTGTAAGTTATCCACTACTTAGGTTGTCACCCTTGTACTTCCAACTGGACCCATTTGATTATCTCATTCCTTTTATAAAACTGGACTCACCAATGATCATGTTCAAAATATAGTTAGTTTTCCCCATTCCCAGATCTTTGATATTCTTGATCTGTCCCCCTTTTGATTTACTCAAGATGTCTTATGGCTCTTTCCCTGGTGAATCATCATTTTCTAGCCTTTTTAGGCCCTAGTTTCTTAGGGGGTTATGAGGATCCAACTTGTTCTCTAGGATTTTGAATAAACAAGGTGACCTCTTCAAGAACCTCACTCTGTCTTCTTTTGCCAGCATAGTTTGTTAATGTGCTGATATAAGCCAAACCATGTTGATTCACTGCCCTACCATCCCTCAATATTTCAAAAGATTTATCTAGATCGGTGTAGGTAGTGTAGTCAATTTCCTTGACATTCTTTACGATCCTTCTCAACAATGTCGAGGTGGCTATGAATGGAGTAAGATGATTGCATACCTCAATAGGGGTGGAGATAGTATGTTTATTGGATACAACTTCCAACCCAATAAGATATCTCTCAAACATCTTACTGTACATATTTTCATAATGTAATATTAAGTTATCATCCTGTGGGAAGGGGAGACCATGGGTGATCATGATGCTCATATCATTGAGGAAAGGTCAAATGAGTTTTTTCTGATTCAATATATTTTTCCTTGGTAATCTAACAATTATTAAATCTATTTACACTAGCCTAAATATCCACGTATGTTGAGATCCTGTCTCTAATCCCCAACCATGTTAAATTATTGGTCGAGATTAACTTCATCACTTCTTTGGCCACATTAGCTAGTTTTTCCCTTTGATATATTTCTCCTACATGGTTTTTGAGGTACTAACGAGTCACTTCTTTGTATAAATTATCAATCTCCAAGTATACTTGGATTTTCTTTGTATAAATTATCAATCTCCAAGTATACTTGGATTTGATTCTTAATTGAAGGGAATTCTTTGACAATATTTATCCACATAGATTTTTATTTCAACCATGATATTAGTCATCCTCACCTTGGTCAAGGCATCCACTTGTCTAATTTTCCATGTTTCAATTCCACCTCTAAGAATCGGTGCTTCCATTTTCTACTCATGTAATTTCTTGCTTGCTACATCTAATTTTCCCCTTACTTCTTGATCTTCTTTTTCCATTTTTCATCCAAGCCTTCAACATCCACTGCTCCCATTGCACTATTTCCATATTTAATTATCTATTCAAAAAGCTCACTCGTTAACTGATCAACTTTGTTCCAATAGTGATATATACTCTTTCGAGGGTGATGGTCGATTGCTTGAGGCTTTTAGAGTCTTTTTGTTTTGTTCCTTGGTGAGTTGTTGTTTGAGAGAGATAATCTAGGCATTATCCTCTTCTAACTAAAGGGATACATCTTTTCATGCACTTTGTTTGGCCTCCAACTCCATAGTTCTATCCTCTAACACCATATTTTGTGTTGAAAGGGAAGACTTTTCTCTTCTCAAAAGTCTACCTCATCTGCCAGTTTTTTCTATTCATCGAGCATTTGGTGAGTGAATGGGATGGCCTGAGCCATTTGGTAGCTCTTAAGGGATTTTATTCTATCATCGTTTTCTTTGAGTTGGGTTATTGCATCCATTGTGTCTTTCTAGTTCTTTTCCATGGATATAAGGTTGGCTTGTAAATTGTCCTTTACATGTTCCAATGCTTTAACTCTAGAGTTTAGAAACTAATTCTCGACATTGACTATATCTAATTGATTCTTATAGCTATCACTAGAGAAATCAATAGTTAGGTATTTATGTAGACAATGTTACTAGACCCTTGGGCCATAGAAACATCATCCTTAGGTGGGATTCATGCTGTGTCAAAAGTGAATGAAATGGCCCCTCAATATTGGGGTTGCATACCTTTGTAGGTTTTAATGTGCCAAAATCTCCAAAGTGGTGATATCCATATATCAAGTGGATGGTCATACCTAGGAAACAACTTGGCTTATGCTTGAGATTCCATAATGTAAAATTCCAGTATAGCTTTTTGTGTTTCAACCCTTCTCCTCTTCACCTCTCTTAATATTTCTAGAGGGTCATAGGTCTCCATGGGTTTGATTGTGTCTTCCCATGAGAGTTGAATCCCTACCTCTTGTGAGGATTTAGTAGTACGTGTGATTATGGAACCATCAAAATCTATAGAAGAAAAAAAAAAAAAAAACCTGAAAGGAGGGGTTGAGGGAACTTTATGGTGAAACAAATATTTCTCTTGTTGAACATTTCTTGGTTCATGAACCTCTTATTCTACTTCTTTCATCCTAGATAGGGTTTCTTTCATTGTTTCCTCAACTGACCACTAGCTTGCGGATCCTATCCTAGACATTTTTCATTTTGGATCCTCCTCCACTTGTTCCTCCCATGCTTCCCTCTTATTCATTCCTATAATCTCTTTTAGTATGACGTATCTTGGATTTACTACAGTCATGACAATGTCTGATACCCTTAGTCCGTGTTGATTGGATAGGACCTTCTCTTCATGATCATTGCTCATGGGAAAATTTTATCAAAATATATTCACTTTCCGAGGGATGTTGTTGTTCATCCTAATATTTCTCCCAATTGGTATTCATGGCTAGGGCCTCTTACTTCAAACCAAGGGGAATCTCTTCATGCATTGTTGAGGTTTGAGAAAAATAAGGTATTTCTTCCACTATCGGTCCCCATTGCTGAAAATGTGGGCTAAGGGAGTGGAAGTAGAGTGTAAGTATACTCTTTTAATTTGGGAAACATTTGGGTTAGGCCCTAACCCCAATCGCTTAGGCCTTTGGTCGACTATTAATGAGTTCATAATTCATTTTTGTTCCTTACCTAATCCCTTCTCCTCCCAGAATCCCATATCATGCATTATAGGGAGGGATTTGGGTAAGGAATTGACCCTTTCAATGGTGGAGTTGGTTGTTCTTGAGGGGGTAACCTAATTCTTGTTTCAACATTCTCCATTGGTCGTTTGAAGGATACTATTTCCCAAGTGGCCTCCCTCATTATACCTACATCTTCTTCTTCGTCATCATCATGTAGGTCATCATCTATTTTGTTGAACTCATCATCTTCAAGGATGATTTAGTATGGAGCATATTCTTTCTTTAGGTACATGCTCATTTTCCACCAATATCCTCTCTCATGTATTCTAAAACTTTCTTGGTTTACTTCAACACATTTATGATCTGTAGGACCCTTGAAATTTATGTCCTCTTTAGTCACTGGGATTCCTTTAGGGAAAATTGGGTGGTGACTTTTAGATCATTTTTTGACATTTCCTATGTATATTTTGAAGAAATAAATTGCATATCTAATTTCCTCTCACAAAAATACTTAATTTAAAAAAAACAATTGTCTCATTTGGAGTCCAGACGATGGAGATATCGTTAATTTAAAATCAGTTACTTTCCAATTTATTTGGTGATAGACGCACAGATTGCAGAGCGAATATCTCTTGATTGAGTGCCCAGATTTATGTTTGGTTACGTAAATGGATGCAGAACAACTTCTCCAGTTCAGAAAATAGGTTATAATAAAAAGATAATTTTTAAGGAAATTTTGACCGAGTTATGGTCATTTTAAATTTTTCATTTTTTCTACTTTCAGTTTTCTACTGCAGAGTGACAGATTTGTCTTTTAGCAGCTATTGGGCTTCGGTTTTAGTGAGAAAATTTAGTATTTTATTCATCTCTCATATTGAAATTCTTGTCATGAGCTTCTAGATCTCTTTGCATTAGGGTTTATGTTCTTATTCATCATGTTTATAGAGGTTGTCTTGTTCTTGTTTATGTCTCTAACCTTCTCTGTGTGGAAGATGTTTTGACATTTTTAGGTGCATGTATCTCTAGTATGGTAATGGTGACATCAAGAAATGAATCTATGCTTAGGACTTAGTTGCTTCATGGCCCTATATTTTCATATCTATAAGTGATATCATTGTTAAATATTTGATCAATTTTTTGCTCAATATTCTAACATGGTCTCACTCTTCTAATAATGATAATGATGCTTCTATATGTGTTATCTTGTGATCATTATTTTATATGTTATTGCTGACCTTTGTGTAAAAGCAATTTCATTGTTTTTATAAGCAATCTCTTTATGATCATTATATGCTCTTTCTAATTAGTTTCTTGAGTAAAATCAATTTTTTGAATCTATGTGATATCATATTTTTGGCTTGTCATAAGTTCTTTAATTTGGATATAGTTTATTTTTCATGTATTGCAAAGATTGTATCTAGTTCCCATGTTGTTTGTCTCTAACATTCCTATATGAAAGCATTGACATGTGTTTCTTGTCTCTAACATTCCTATATGGAAGAAATGACATTTCCATGGAATTTCATCTCTTGCACATTAACATGATGTTAACAAGGAATGAACGCATGATTATGGCCATTAGTGACTTGTCATTTCATAATTTATTAGTGATCTATCATGGGTTGATCATAATTTTCTATATGTTGATCATGTTAAACATTTTGATCTATTTTCATATATATCATACCATGTTTATTTCGATCATCTTTTACTCAATATTTATATGGTTTTGAGCATTATTATAATCTTGAAATATTTGTCATGGGCACCTTGTTTTTGTTGCATTGTGATTTCTATTCTTATGACTGCATAGGTTGTCTTGTTCGTACATGTCTCTAACGCTCCTACATGGAAGCATTGACATGTGTTTCTTGTCTCTAACGTTCCTATATGGAAGCATTGACATTTTCAGGGCATTCATCTCTTGCATATTAACATGATGTTAACAAGAAATGAACCTATGCTTAAGATTAGTTGCTTGATGACTATATTTTTCATATATAAAAAGTTAATTGATGGATCACTAAATTAAATGTAACATTGTTTCGTTTTTCTTAAAGCTTGAACAAAATCTCAACTATAACAAGCACCCATGCAGATTTTAATTATATAAACTAACGAAAGAAATCACCTAACAAAGAATTCTACTAGGTGAATGAAGCAAAGAGATGGTGTGCATATAACAACTTGGCCTAAGACCAAACTTATTTGGCAAGCCAACATTATCAAAATAAATGCTTAAGGGTATCGAGACAACCACATTGTCAACACCATGGGTTTTTGACACTATTTAAATAAGTTCATATGTTATCAAATGGAAACCCTCATATAGTTAAACACCAAGCAAAGAATGTTTTTTTGGATTCTAGCGTAGGTTTCCAAATACGATGAACCCTAAATGACCAATCACTAGCCACAATGTATTCATGCAGCCTTCAAGGAATGACTTGGAATGAAGCCACTTATTCCTCGATAGTGAGAGAGTTTCCATTGACTTCAAGGTTATAAAACCATAGATTCTCAACCTACGCAATATTCAACCATTAGGCTACCCTAAAAGTATTGAACACTTCGTAGTTGTTGACTTTGGAATTCTCATCTTCAAGCATCACCAACTTAGAATCATCAACAAAATGTCCATTGACTAAATTCCCCATAATCAGTATCAACGAGAGCAATACCTTAGAGCTAGATTAACTTTGGAAAAAAATAAGTACCCAAGGGCTTCAACATCAAAGACGTATAAGGTTGAAGTCCCGAGACATCCTTTTCTAATAGATTAAAAGATTCAAATTAAACCTCAATAGACTTGCTTCTATTGATGAATAAATAAGCTAAGACATTTGCAAACATGGTTTTAACATTGTTGATGAAGGAGGGATCAAAATCTAACTTGAATTTAATCATTTCAAAGATCAGAGGTGAATTCACACAATCATAAATCATCATAAAGTCAATGTTTATGAATACAACATTGAGACTCTAGGACATGGCTCATTCCATGCCCTCCCAAATAACAATGATGTTGTCTAAGCTATACTACCCACAAATGATTCAACATGTTTAAAAACAACATTATCTAGAATATTGTAAGAACCCAACCTTGGCATACTTTTGATGGAAAGACAAATCAAAAAATCTACATAAAGGATTTCAACATTGTTGATGAAAAACAAAAAGTGAAAATTTAAATATCTTAAAATGAAAAAAAAATTAACTTAATCCATATTTTTTATATTATTTAATATATAATATCTATTAATAAAATCAATATATTTAATATAAATATTTGAAAACAAATCCCTAAATACAAAAGATTTGAACTATTCCATATCCTTTCAAATAACACAATAATATTGTTTATTAAATTTATCCTTTCAAATAATACAGTAATATTGTTAATTAATAAAATAATTATTGTTTAATGAAAATAATCAAAATCAATCTTTGAAGACTTAAGGATATCAAAAGAAAGAAGATTTTCACTCTTCCCTATCCTCCCAAATAACATCAATATTGTTTGTTTAAGATATATTGTTTATTAATAAAGTCATAATGTTTAGTGCAAGTTATTTTAATGAGAATGTGCTTGTTTGTTTAAGATATATTGTCTACTAATAAAGTCAATATGTTTAGTGCAAATAATCTTAGTGAGAATGTGCTTAGTAAGCATGATAAGAACTTTGACCAAATTTTTACAGAACCTGTTAAAATCAGTGATATAATTTCAACTAGTAACTAGATCCGGATCCGATAGGTTCCAAGTGGACATGTAGAATTCAGAAGGAATCCCGTGGAAGCAAGATACCTTGCCCTGGAGGGCTTCTTGGTATATTTGTATATGGTCTGGCCCTTCAAATTTTCAAGCGTTCTTGTTAAACTCAAAGGGAATCCCGTGAAAGCCAGAAAGCTGGCGTAAGCGTTCATCTCATGAATCAACGTAGATAACGGAGCAGTATAAGCCCTAACTAACTAAAATGTTTTTGAGGCTGGAATCAGGTAAAGCAATTTTTGTCGAAATTGCAATTTGGAGTGTTCAAATCTGAATTTAGATAATTTGGATAGTTTTAAAATTGGGTATTTAATCTACATCAAACAATCTCGATTACTGAAATTACTATTTTTACTAAATTAAAAAAATAGCTATTTCAAGGAAAAATTTTAACTAGTTTTTATCCAAAATTTGCCAAAAAAAGCGGAGAGTTTTGGTTATCTTTTATCCTTCCCGGTAGATAACTCATCAAATCAAAGAACAAGGCTGTCACATCTCTCAGTTTCTCCTCTAAAACTTTGCAAGGAATTACGTCGAAAGGCATTTATAGTAGCTTTCTGCCTAACACTGATATCACTCTAATGTTTCACGATTTCTTTTTTCAATAGTGTTCTGTACACACATCTAACGCCAGCCTCCGCCAAAACTATTCTTCCACTTCTTACATAGAATTCCTTTTCATAATGGACAGGGATATCGAATATTTTTTTGACAACTTTTATTCCGGATCTAAAGGAGAGATCATCAGATTTGAGATTTTCTACTCTTCAACAAATGAAATAATTAAAATGTTGTTTGGTTTTAACATCATCAGATTTGAGATTTTCTACTCTTCAATAAATAAAATAATTAAAATGTTGTTTGGTTTTAACAAAAATCTGCATTTATATTACAGATCTGATATAAATACCAATATTCTAAAAAATCAGCAGAGACCACACGTCAAGTATGTGAGAGTAGACAGGATCACAGAGAGATTCATGACAAAAATCCTCAACAATCCTATCAGAACCTTCTTCAGTAAGCCCAGTTAAATATAATTGCCATGTCTGTTACATGTATTACGTCCAAAGCAAAAGCTAAAGCAACACATAATATGCTTAAGCTCGAATACAATAAAACTTCCACGAGATCAAATATCTAGATTAATAATAGATATATTAAATGTGGTAACGTAAATACTATTATGAGTTTGGTTGTCCCTCATGTTTTACCACTCACAAAACCTCGGTCTAGATATCTCACTTGGAAGGAAAGGAAAATAATGAGACGAAGTACAAGACCAAGGTATACTATGCAAGAAGCACCTTCCCACAGCACTCTAGGCCACTGAACGTACCCTCAAAAGTTTCTAAGGAAAGTGTCCAACTTATTTATATGTGAAACTCACTGGATTTGCAACAGAAGCATATGGTGCATGAGATTAGGTTTTCAAACACTTGGTGAGAAGCTACACGACCGCACTTGGGGAATATATCACCATAGAATCGTTTTTTTCACTTTATTTATTATTGTTATTTTTGGGTCTACTTCAATTTCTACAAAACCAAAATAGATCCAAATCTTAGGCTTTATTAAGCGCCAAACCTTTCCTTGAATAGCTCTTTGAGTGCAATACCTAAGCCACCTAATCCTAAGCTCTAAATTCTCTAGTTTAAGTCTCATATTTACTTTTTACTTTGTATTATTCTTTTTTGTTTATGTCTAACATAATATTTATTACTTTTTACTTTGTATTATTCTTTTTTGTTTACTTTGTATTATTTTGTTACTCGACAAACACTCTAAAATCTCATATTTACATTTTACTTAGTATTAAATGTAAAAAGTAAAGTTTCTAGTTTAAGTCTCATATTTACTTTTTACTTTGAATTATTCTTTTTTGTTTATGACCGACATAATATTTATCACCTAATCCTAATCTCTAAAGTCTCTAGTTTAAGTCTCATGTTTACTTTTTACTTTGTATTATTCTTTTTTGTTTATGGCTGACATAATATTTATTACTTTTTACTTTGTATTATTTTGTTACTAGACAAACACTCGACAGACACTTGACAAACACTCACATGTTACAAGATCTCTTTCATACTGGGCTGTAGAGCACCTCTCGGCACAATAAATTTAAAAAATGAGATGTTTTTTTTTTACTTATCTATACTTTATAGAGTAATGGATGTTGAATCAGTCTAATTTGGATCAAAGCTACAATCTCTTTACCTGCTATTATAGAAATTTCAGTTAAATAATATTTTCATTCAGCGTAGAGGCTTTGTTTCTCTAAGTACATAAATAATAAATTTAGTTAGCTTTATTCTAACACATTTAGCAGTTGTGAATCCACATTACATTACACATATACTAAAAGCATCATGCTATGACTAGCAACTAGATTATCAAAACTACAAAACTATAGGTTACTACTATTAAAAGATGGTTTCACCTAGGAGTGAAAACATATCTTAAATAATTTTCTCTCAAATCAAATAACTCTTCTAAATATTTTGGTGGTCCCTACACTGATTCCTTTTGCATGTGATATACATTCCTTAAAAATGCATGATTATAACAATATGGCGATTGTGGGAGCGTTTCAATAAAAAATAAAATAGAAATGGATAGAATTTTGTTTCTTATAAAATGGATGAGAAAGGAAAATAAACAATGCATTCCTTTCAAAAAAATATGTACTTTTACTCTCTATTTCAAATATACAGACTTAAGTTGCATGGATACAAATTTATTGATATCTGATATTTAATTTTTTCTATAAGGTTGGACACAAGCCAATTAAGACAGATGTTCAATAATTTCCTTAGAAAGAGGAGAAAAAATACACGCCCTAGTAAAATTCATAGATATAAATCAATTTAGTTTATGTGTTTTCCTAATTAAGAGAGTTATGTGTAGTTGGCCTCATAAATGCTGTAAATGAGAGTTGTACATTTCTCCTCCAATAAGATTATTTAGAACTTAATAATCACTAAGAATTATAGAACTTAATATTCACTAAGAATTATAGGTTGATCAAATGTTGAATGCAATGCATTTATAACCTTGCAAGGTATGCACCAATGTTAAATTTTGAGCATTAATTCACAATACTCTTGGATCTTTACTGAGAGAATAACATATACAGTATATCAATGCATAACAATCACAAGAAGCATGAAAAGCATCACAAGAATCAGAAGCATGAGAGACAAGAGACACGGAGTTTCTGTGGGGAAAACCCTAAGGTGAAAAACCCCACAACTTCCTCAGAGATAGAGAGAGCAATGGCTCAACCAAAGTACAACCAAAATACACTGAGATAGTCTCCTAGTAGCAAATGATCCTCCTCCTCACTAGTGCGCCACTTTCTGAGTGAGAGAAGTGTGAGTTTCCAAGTGATGAAAATAGAGATCTCCCAATCTCTATTTATAATAACCTGTTTGCCCAGTTACACTATGGGGCCAACTTTTCTATCTAGATACATCAACAATATCATATATATTTAGGGCCGACCCCACACATGGTGGTCTAATAACCCATCGGAAAGTACACACAGTTGCGACACTTGTCAATCCACATGACGACACTTCCTTATAGAGGAATAACACATCTCTTATAAGGGTACAAAGGCCCTCAGGGACACCTGCTGGATACCTGTCGGGGGCATAGAAGTCCACCCGTGCAGCAAAACAAGGCTTCGGGGAGTCCTGCAGGTGTGTCTAGGTAGGTTCTGGTCGGTAAAGTTGGCCGTAAGTGCCCAACGGATGATTTTGCAGAGTTGGCCCCCATGTGCAAAAATTTCACACTCCCTCACTGAGCAAAACCCTAGTTTCCAAGATGGCCGTTCAAGATGGCATTGAGGACACGGGACCAGAGGAGAGGGGTGCCCCTGGCACTATCCCGACATCCTGAATCCAACGGAGTCGACAGTTCATCGATCGGAGCCACGGTTGTCATTCTATGGCTCGTTCCGTCTCGCATCCAAAAGGCCTTCAGGGACACCTGCTGGATACCTGCCGGGGGCATAGAAGTCCAACTGTGCAGCAAAAATGGGTTCCGGGGACTCGTGTAGGTGTGTCTAGGCAGGTTCCGACTGGGAACGGTAGCCATAAGTGCCCACTCGACGATTTTCCAAAGTTGACCCAAATGTGAGGGCCATCCAAATTTGCTCAAGGGGCCCATTTCTCGTCCGGATGCCCCAGTGCATGCGTGGCCACCGTGGACAGGTCCATAATGGCCACATATACCTGTGGGGGCCGATGGAATCGAAGTCCGCTCACCGGTTTGGGTTCTGTGGCCCCGAGGCAAATCCTCCAGGTGTCCCTGAACGACCCTGGGGTGCCCGACTAGAATGCTCGTGGCACCCGGACCATGGCTCGGTTCGTGAATCCATCGACTCCGACAGGTCCAAGACGGTGGGTTTCAATTAGGGGACCCGCTACAGCGTCCCCCAAAGACTCGGAAGCGGTACCAATGAGCCATCTCAGGAGCTAGGGTTTTGCTCAGTGATGGCCATTCCAAATTTGCTCAAGGGGGTCATTTCTCATCCGGATTCTCTCGAGCGTGCATGATCCAGGTGGATATTGGTAGCCACCCACCTTTCCAACTGGCTCAAAACAGTTTTATGGCAATTTTGGTATTGTACTATTTTTAGCAGTTTTTCGGGTCCTCAACTTCCGAGGCCATTTTGAGGCCCTAAACGACCTTTTTTGGCAATTTGGGGGGCCAAATAGTTGCCCCCAACATACATTTGGTGTTAGTCGAAAGTTGTAAATCTCGGATAGACCTTTCCAACGGGCTACCGAGTGCCCCAAATTGAGATCGTATGCAAAAGTTACGACCCCGGGAAGTTGATGTACTAACTTACCCAAACGGGGCCCACATGACTTTTGGCGCTTCATCTCCTAGGGTTAGGTTTTTGGATGTCTAGGGTTTTTGACATTCTTATTTATTGTAAAATTCCTTGAGAGCCTCATTGTAACCATCTTCTTGCGAAATGAGCGCAGCCGTCACATCTCTTCTCAGAGATAAGCCGCCACCATTCCAACAAGCTTGTTTTCTGCTGCATTTTACAGTTCTAGATTATTTCCTTATTGAATAGAAAACCAGTTTTACTGTATCTCTGTTATTTTGTGTTAAGCATCTGATAATAATCTATATTCATTTCGTTATGCTCATAAAATCCGGATCAGTGGTATCAAAGTGGTCTGCTCCTTGTCGTCTTAATGCATGTCCCCAATGAGGTCAGGGTACAAAGAATTGGGTCTCAAGCTTGTTTCTCTTTAGGACAAAATCTCTCGCACGCCCAAGCGACTTCTCATGGCAGGAGAAAAGAAAGATGACGGGACAAGAGATCCTATCAAAATGTTGCTTGAGGAAGCCCTCATGCAGTAGAGGAACGAGATGATGGATAATTTCACGCAAATCCTTCGGCAACTACCAACAAGTGACGCATCTTCCTCGAGCGGAGACGCCGCCCCCTTCAAGGTACAAATAAACTTCGATATCCCTATATTTGAAGGACAGATAGACACAGATGCTGTAGATAAGTGGTTGAATCTACTAGAAGGGTATTTTTCTGTCCATAACTTTTCGAATAAAGAAAAGATTACTTTTGCGCTCCTCAAAGCCGTTCCCCATGTCAAAGATTGGTGGGAAACATTCTGCGAGAAAAAGGACACAGAAGAAGCCTCATTATTTTCAGTCATGGCCACCTGGGAATCCTTCAGGGATGCTATTAGGGAACAATACTACCCTGTTGGAAGTTATGACGACTTGTATACCAAATGGACGACACTGCAACAAGAAAGAGACCAAGTAGTGCCAGAGTTCACAAATATCTTCCATACCTTGCGCACCAAGCTGGGTATCAAAGATTCAGAGCGACATCTGGTGCTCAAGTATCGCGGTGGTTTGCATAGATACATCTAGACCAAAATGGAATTTTTGGACATCTCTTCCTTGGGCGCAGCCTACCGATATGCCGTCAAAATCAAGCAGAAGCTCAAACAAAAGACGCGGCAATTTAGGCCTGGGAACCCTTCACAGCAAAAGACAGGAAAGGGCGGCCCCAACCCATAGAATAAAGGACAGAGGAAAGATGGAAAGTATCAGGACAACCAGTCCAACCTGCAAGCAAAGAAGGAGACCGGAAAAACAAAGAAAGATACCGAGAAGTGGTGCGACTTCCATAAGAGCCCTTGGCATAGCACTGCTGATTGCCGCTCAAAGCAGTCGCTGGTGGCCGAAGTGAAAGCATCTGAATCAGATGCGGGTTTTGACTCTGAGTCCGAACCAGAAAGGGGAAGATGGATCATTGATGCAGAACCCAGTGCCACCATTTCTACCACCAAGCTCCATCCTGATGAATCAGACGAGCCAGAAGAAGGAGAATGCCTCTTCCATTCACAGATGTGGGTAAAAGGCACCCCATTTCACTTCATCCTTGATAGCGGTAGCCAGAAGAATCTCATCTCAGCAGAGGTCATCAAGCGCCTGGCCCTGCCGACAACGCCGCACCCACAACCCTACACCATTGGATGGCTCCGCAAAGGAAGCGATCTCCGCATCAGCCAATAGTTCCGACTGCCATATGGCATCAAGCCCTTCAAGGACGAGGTATTGTGTGATGTTGCTCCTCTCGAAGTTTCAGATGTTCTTTTGGGCCAACCTTATTTATGGAAATGTCATGCTGTATATGAGTCTAGGCCTCGTAGTGTTATTATTTCTTTGAACAAGAAATTGTACAGGATACCCGAGGCAATCCCTCCTAGTGCTATTTCCTTGATATCTGCCAAGGAATGCAGGAAGGTCATCTCTCAGAACGGGAAATTTGTCTTCTTCGTGATTTTCTCTCAGAGTGAAAGAAAGATCGCAACCACATCCTGGGCCTCCACGACTGATCTATCCACACAACAGAAGCAAGTGGATAAGGTGGTGGAACGATACTCATATATCTTCTCCTCTCTGACCGGGGTACCTCTGCACTGTCAGGTCAAGCATCCCATCGATCTGACCCCAGGCGCACCGCTACCCAATGGGCCACCCTATCGCCGCTCTCTATTGGAAAACGAAGAGATCAAGAGGCAGATCCAAGAATTGCTCCACAAGGGGCACATCCGTCCCAGTTGATCACCTTGTGGGAGCCCAATCGTGCTGGTGCAGAAGAAAGATGGGACTTGGCGACTCTGCATTGATTACCAGGCCCTGAATAAAATCACAATCCATAACCGGTACCCGATTCCCCGAATCGATGACCTCCTTGATCAGCTCACGAGGGCCAAATACTTCAGTAAGATTGATCTGAAGTCTGGCTACCACCAGGTCCCAATAGAACAGACAGATGTATGGAAGACTGCCTTCAAGTCAAAAGAAGGTCTTTTTGAATAGCTGGTCATGCCTTTTGGTTTGACAAATGCTCCAACAACTTTTATGAGGATGATGGATGATATCCTACGACCTTTCACCAACAATTTTGTAGTGGTGTATCTGGATGAAATCCTCATCTACAGCAAGACTTGGGAGGAACACTTGTAGCATATTCAGCAGGTTCTACACACCCTGTGGAAGCACAAACTATATGCAAACTTGGAAAAATACTCCTTCAGCATGGCCAGGGTCCTTTACTTAGGCTACATCGTTGATCAACATGGTGTGCATGTGGATCCAGCCAAGATCCAGGTCATCCGTGACTGGCCAGCCCCAACCACACTCACTGAACTTTGGAGCTTCTTGGGCCTCGCCAATTTCTATCACCGGTTCGTGCTGGGATTCTCTCATATCGCATGGGCCCTCATCCAAGTGACCAGGCGTGGTGGTAAGGAAAAATTTGTGTGGGGCCTATCCCAACAATAAGCCTTCGATGACTTGAAGAAGCGTTTTTGCTCATCGTCGGTACTCTCATTACCGAACCTGCAACATCCCTTTGAGATCGAGACAGATGCTTCAGATTATGCTGTGGGCACCGTTCTCACTCAACACGGCCACCCCGTGGCATATCATAGTGAGACACTATCAGATGCTGTCCGCAAGTACCCTACCTACGACAAAGAAATGTACTCCATTGTACAAGCCTGCCGCTAGTGGAGACATTATATTCTTGGAAGGAGACAGTCATCCACACTGATCACAAGCCACTACAGTTCATGCAGACCCAAGGAAAGTTGCATAATGACCGCCATCAGAAGTGGTCAACATATTTACAACAGTTCCACCTCAACATCAAATATAAAACAGGGAGTACCAACCAAGTTGCTGACTGCCTCAGTCGACCTCCAGTCACGACACTTACCACAGTGCTAGACTCTTGTGGCCACAAGACCTCCGAATGGCCCCACCTCTACGAGGCAGACCCTGACTTCTCCGCCACCTATCAAATGTTGGGCACCAACTCAATGGTTGCTAATTTCCATCTTCAGGACGGGTTGTTGTGTCATCTGGGCCATCTCTGCGTTCCATCAAGCGAGCGCGCGAAGCTGATTTGGGAAGCTCACTACAGTCGGGTGGCAGGACACTTTGGCATTGAAAAGACAGTGGCAGTGTTGCAGAAACATTTCTACTGACCGAAACTTCGACAGGATGTCGGCAAGTATATCATGTCCTGCACCGCTTGCGCTATTGCCAAACAGACCACTAAGAAACAGGGCCTATACACCCCTCTGCCTACTCCTGACAGGCCATGGGAATCCATCTCAATGGACTACATGTCAGGCCTCCCATACACCAAGAGGGGAAACGACTGTGTTTTCGTGGTTGTTGATCGTTTTTCCAAGATGACGATTCTAGCCACTTGCAAGAAGAACATCACAGCAGAAGCCACTGCCAAGATCTTCTTTGAATGAGTATGGGTACATTTTGGGATCCCACAAACCATTATCTCAAACTGTGACAGTCGGTTCCTCAGCTCATTCTGGTCAAGCCTCTGGTCACTGTTGGATACCAAGCTCACCAAATCCACTGCCTTCCACCCCCAGACCGATGGACAAACGGAGGTCGTCAACTGGATCGTACATATCCTTCGCATGTCCAATTCAACACACCCCCGCACATGGGATGAGAGTCTCCCCTATGTCCAACATAGCTACAACTGAGCCCTGCATAGCTCAACTGGCCATAGCCCCTTTCAGGTGGGGTTGGGATTCCAACCATTGGGCCCCATGGATGTTGCACTTTCCCTTGTGACCACCTCGACCGACGCGTCCCCAGAAGCTGACAAAGCCACCCGGTTCATTGAACGGATCCAGTATATCCGCCAATAGGTTAAGGATATTATACAGAAGTCTAATGCCAAGTAAAAGCAGCGCCATGATCAACATCGAGTGCCACATAAGTTTCAGGTGGGCGACAAAGTTTGGTTGCATTTGCAGAAAGAACGACTTACAGGTTCCCATCGAAAGCTTCGCCCACTTCGTTATGGGCCATACACCATCACCAAGGCGGTGGGTAACAATGATTTTGAGCTCAACATTCCCCCCTTCCTTGGTCTGCATCCAGTCTTCAACGTGGCTCTCCTTCGGCCATATTTCCCACCACTATTAGACACCTCAGAGATAGCAGAGAAGTTGACACCAACAGAGCTCAACCCTGATTGCCTACAACAAGCATCCAGTGATCATATTGTAGACACACAGATCAATGGCACTCGACATCAAAGGATCCAGCTTTATCGAGTTGTCAAAGCAGGGCAGCTCCTGCACCAAGGCAAGTGGCTCACCCGAGGCCAAATTCAGCAGAAATTTTCTCATCTGATGGGGGAACTCAACGCAATGGAGACCATTGCTTCCTAAGGAGGGAGGATTGATCCAGGTGGATATTGGTGGCCACCCACCTTTCCAACTAGCTCAAAACAGTTTTATGGCAATTTTGGTATTGTACTATTTTTAGCAGTTTTTCGGGTCCACAACTTCTGGGGCCATTTTGAGGCCCTAAATGACCTTTTTTGGCAATTTGGGGGACCAAATGGTTGCCTCCGGCATGCATTTGGCCCCTATCAAAGGTTGTAAATCTCGGATAGACCTTTCGAACGGGATACCGAGCGCCCCAAACGGAGATCGTATGCAAAAGTTATGACCCCGGGAAGTTGATGTACTAACTTACCCAAATGGGGCCCACATGACTTTTGACGCTTCATCTCCTAGGGTTAGGTTTTTGGATGTCTAGGGTTTTTGACATTCCTGTTTATTGTAAAAGGCCTTGAGAGCCTCATTGTAACCATATTCTTGCGAAATGAGCGCAACCGTCACGTCTCTTCTCAGAGATAAGCCACCACCATTCCAGTAAGCTTGTTTTCCGTTGCATTTTACAGTTCTAGCTTATTTCCTTATTGAATAGAAAACCAGTTTTACTGTATCTCTGTTATTTTGTGTTAAGCATCTGATAATAATATGTATTCATTTCGTTCTGCTCATAAAATACGGATCAGTGCGTGGCCACCATGGACAGGTCCACAATGGCCATGTGGACCTATGGGAGGCGACGAAATCCAAGTCCTCTCGCCGGGTTGGGTTCCGTGGCCTCGGGGCAAATCCTCCAGGTGTCCCTGAACTGCCCCAGGGTGCTCGACTAGAATTCTCGTGGCACCCGAACCGTGGCTTGGTTCGTGAATCTGTCATTTCCAGCAGGTCCGGGATGGCGGGTTTCAGCTAGGGGACCCCCCACAGAATCCCCTGAAGACCTGAAAGTGGTGCCAACGAGCCATCTCTGGAGCTAGGGTTTTGCTGAGTGATGGCCATTCCAAATTTGCTCAAGGGGGCCATTTCTCATCCGGATGCCCTCGGAAATGCGTGGCCACTATGGACAGGTCCACAATGGCCACGTAGACCTGTGGGGGCCGACGGAATCCAAGTCTGCTCACCGGTTTGGGTTTCGTGGCCCTGGGGCAAATCCTCCAGGTGTCCTTGAATGGCCCCGGGGTGCCCGACTAGAATGCCCATGGAACCCGGACCATGGCTTGGTTTGTGAATCCGTCGACTCTGGCGGGTCTGGGATGACGGGTTTTAGCTAGCCCCCCCCCCATAGCGTCTCCCGAAGACCCGAAAGTAGTGCCAACAAGCCATCTCCAGAGCTAGCGTTTTGCCCAATGATGGCCATTCCAAATTTGCTCAAGGGGGCCATTTCTTGTCCGGATGCCCCCTGGCATGCATGGCCACCGTGGCCAGGTCCATAATGGCCATGTGGACCTATGGGAAGCGACAGAATTTAAGTCCTCTCGTCGGGTTGGGTTCCGTGGCCCCGGGGAAAATCCTCTAGGTGTCCTTAAACGACCCCGGGGTGCCCGACTAGAATGCCTGTGGCACCCGAACCGTGGCTCGGTTCGCGAATCAGTCGACTCCAGTGGGTTTCAGCTAGGGGACCCCCCACAGTGTCCCCCGAAGACCCGGAAGTGGTGCCAACGAGCCATCTCCGGAGCTAGGGTTTTGCTCAGTGAGGGCCATCCAAATTTGCTCAAGGGGGGCATTTCTCGTCCGGAGGCCCTCGGGGGTCCGTGGCCACCGTGGACAGGTCCACTATGGCCACGTGGACCTGTGGGGGCCGACGAAATCCTAGTCCGCTCGCTAGTTTGGGTTCCATGGCCACGGAGCAAATGCCCAAAGTGTCCCTGAACGGCCTCGGGGTGCCCGACTAGAATGCATGTAGCACCCAGGCCATGGCTCAGTTCACGAATCCGTCAACTCCGGCGGGTCTGGGATGGTGGGTTTCAGCTAGTGTACCCCCCACAGCGTGCCCTGAAGACCCAGAAGCGGTACCAATGGGCCATCCCCGGAGCTAGGGTTTTTCTCAATGAAGGCCATTCCATATTCGCTTAAGGTGGCCATTTCTCGTCCGGAGGGAGAAGAAGATCAATTTTCAACAAAACAATGTAGTTAGAAGAAGAAGATCAATTTTCGACAAAACAATGTAGTTATTACATGTGGAGGCAACGGTTTTCCATGGAAAACGAGTGTAGGGTTTAGCAGAGGAAAGATGTTGGGAAATGGGCTATAATATTAGCTCTTCCGATGGGAAAGCGGTTTACAAAAGGAAATATGGCGGTTGTAGGTATCTATGTTTTTCTTCCGACGAAAATAGGATTTCCCTCGGAATAAAAGCGTAGATACCTACAATCGCCAAAGCATAGATACCTACAGCCGCCCATCGAAAAAGCTAATGTAATAACCCATTTCCCAACATCTTTCCTCTGCTCAAACCTACACTCGTTTTACACGGGAAACTATTGCCTCCACCTGTAATAACTACATTGTTTTGTTGAAAATTGATCTTCTTCTGCTAACTACATTGTTTTGTCGAAAATTGATCTTCTTCTGCCTCCGGATGAGAAATGGCCCCCTTGAGCGAATCTGGAATGGCCTTAGGTGCTATGGGCATTCTACTCGGGCACCCCAGGGCCGTTTAGGGACACTTTGGGCATTTGCTCCACGGTCTCGGACCCGCTGGAGTCGACGGATTCACGAACCGAGCCACGATCCAGGTGCCACGGCATTCTAGTCAAGCACCCTGGGGCTGTTCAGGGACACCTGGAGGATTTGCCCCGAGGCCACGAAACCCAACTCGGTAAGAGGACTTAGATTCTGTCGCCTCCTATAGGTCCACATGGCCATTGTGGACATGTCCACGGTGGCCACACACGCCTGAGGGCATCCGGACGAGAAATGGCCCCCTTGAGCAAATTTTGAATGGCCATCACTGAGCAGAACCCTAGCTCCGGGGATGGCTCGTTGGCACCACTTTCGGGTCTTTGGGGGACACTGTGGGGGGTCCCCTAGCTGAAACCCTCCATCCTGGACCCGCTGGAGTAGACGGATTCGTGAACCGAGCCATGGTTCGGGTGCCATGGGCATTCTTGTCGAGCACCCCGTGGTCATTCATGGACACCAGGAGGATTTTCCCCAGGGCCACGGAACCCACCTCGACGAAAGGAATTGGATTCTGTCGCCTCCCACAGGTCCACGTGGCCATTATGGACCTGTCCACTGTGGCCACACTCGCCCGGGGGCATCCGGACGAGAAATGGCCCCCTTGAGTAAATTTGGAATGGCCATCACTAAGCAAAACCCTAGCTCTGGAGATGGCTCGTTGGCACTGCTTTTGGGTATTCGGGAGACACTATGGGGGGTCCCCTAGTTGAAACCCATCGTCTTGGACCCGTCGGATTCGACGGATTCACAAACCGAGACATGGTCTGGGTGCCAAGGGCATTCTAGTCAGGCACCTCAGGCCCGTTCACGGACACCTAGAGGATTTGCCCCGGGGCCACGGAACCCAAACCGTCGAGCGGACTTGGATTCTGTTGGCCCCCACAGGTCCATGTGGCCATTGTGGACCTGTCCACAGTGGCCATGCACACCCGGGGGCATCTGGATGAGAAATGGCCCCCTTGAGCAAATTTAGAATGGCCATCACTGAGCAAAACCCTAGCTCTGGAGATGGCTCATTGGCACCGCTTCCAGGTCTTCGGAGGACATTATGGGGGGTCCCCTAGCTGAAACCCACTGTCTCGGACCCGCCGGAGTCGACAGATTCGCGAACCGAGCCACAGTTCGGGTGCCATGCGCATTCTAGTCGGGCACCCCGGGGCCGTTCAGGGACACCTGGAGGATTTTCCCCAGGGCCACAGAACCCAACCCGGCAAGAGGACTTAGATTCTGTCGCCTCCCACAGGTCCACGTGGCCACTGTGGACCTGTCCACAGTGGCCATGCATGCCCAAGGGCATCCGGACGAGAAATGGCCCCCTTGAGCAAATTTTGAATGGCCATCACTAAGCAAAACCCTAGCTCCGGAGATGGCTTGTTGGCACCACTTTCGGGTCTTTGGGGGACGCTGTGAGGGGTCCCCTAGCTGAAACCCACCATTTTGGACCCGCTAGAGTCGACGGATTCACAAACCGAGCCATGGTTCGGATGCCATAGGCATTCTAGTTGGGCACCCCAGGTTCGTTCAAGGACACCTGGAGGATATTCCCCGAGGCCACGGAACCCAACCCGACGAGAGGACTTGGATTCCATTGCCTCCCACAGGTCTATGTGGCCATTGTGGACCTGTCCACGATGGCCACACTCTCCCGAGGGCATCCAGACGAGAAATGGCCCCCTTGAGTAAATTTGGAATGGCCATCACTGAGCAAAACCCTAGCTCCGGAGATGGCTCGTTGGCACTGCTTCCGGGTCTTTGGGGGACGCTATGGGGGGTCCCCTAGTTGAAACCCATCGTCCTGGACCCGTCGAAGTCGACGGATTCACGAACCGAGACATAGTCCGTGTGCCAAGGGCATTCTAGTCGGGCACCTCAGGCCCGTTCAGGGACACCTGGGGGATTTGCCCCGGGGCCACGGAACCCAAATCGTCGAGCGGACTTGGGTTCCATCGGCCCCCACAAGTCCACATGGCCATTGTGGACCTGTCCACGGTGGCCATGCACACCCGGGGGCATCTGGACAAGAAATGGCCCCCTTGAGCAAATTTGGAATGGCCATCACTGAGCAAAACCCTAGGTCCCGAGATGGCTCATTGGCACCGCTTTCTGGTCTTCGGAGGACATTGTGGGGGGTCCCCTAGCTGAAACCCGCTCTCCCGAACCCGCCGGAGTCGACGGATTCACCAACCGAGCCACGGTTCGGGTGCCACGCGCATTCTAGTTGGGCACCCCAGGGTAATTTAGGGACACCTGGAGGATTTGCCCCGGGGCCACAGAACCCAACCCGGTGAGAGGACTTGGATTCCATTGCCTCCCACAGGTCCACGTGGCCATTGTGGACCTGTCCACGATGGCCACACACGCCCGGGGGCATCCGGATAAGAAATGGCCATCACTAAGCAAAACCCTAGCTCCCGAGATGGCTCGTTGGCACCGCTTCCAGGTCTTCGGGGGATGCTGTGGGGGGGTCCCCTAGCTGAAACCCGTCGTCCTGGACCCACTGGAGCCGACGGATTCGCGAACCGAGCCATGGTTTGGGTGCCACGGGCATTCAAGTTGGGCACCCCAGGGTTGTTTAGGGACACCTAGAAGATTTGCCCCGGGGCCACAGAACCCAAACTGGCGAGCATACTTGGATTCCATCGACCCCCACAGGTCCACATGGCCATTGTGCACCTGTCCACGGTGGCACGCATGCCCGGGGGCATCCGGATGAGAAATGGCCCCCTTGAGCAAATTTGGAATCACCATCACTGAGCAAAACCCTAGCTCCGGAGATGGCTTGTTGGCACTGCTTTCGGGTCTTCGAGGGATGCTGTGGGGGGTCCCCTAGCTAAAACCCGCTGCCTTAGACCCACCGGAGTCGACGGATTCATGAACCAAGCCACGGTTCGGGTGCCATGGGAATTCTAGTCGGGCACCCCGCGGCCATTCAGGGACACCTGGAGGATTTGCCCCAGGGCCATGGAACCCAACCCGACGAGAGGATTTGGATTCCGTCGCCTCCCACAGGTCCACGTGGAAATTGTGGACCTGTCCACGGTGGCCACGCATGCTCGGGGGCATCCGAACGAGAAATGCCCCACTTGAGCAAATTTGGAATGGCCATCACTGAGCAAAACCCTAGCTCTGGAGATGGCTCGTTGGCACCGCTTCTGGGTCTTCAGGGGACGTTGTGGGGGGTCCCCTAGCTAAAACCCGTTGTCCTGGACCCGCTGGAGTCGACGAATTTGGGAACCGAGCCACAGTCCATGTGCCACGGGCATTCTAGTCGGGCACCCTAGGGTCGTTCAGGGACACTTGGAGGATTTTCCCCGGGGCCACGGAACCCAAACCGACGAGCGGAATTGGATTCCGTCGGCCCCCACAGGTCCACGATGGTCGCGCACGCCCGGGGGCATCCTTTCGAGAAACACTGGCCTTGAGCAAATTTGGATGGCCCTCACATTTGGGTCAAGTTTGGAAAATCATCTAGTGGGCACTTATGGCTACCGTTCCCAGCTGGAACCTGCCTAGACACACCTACACGACTCCCTGGAACCTAGTTTTGCTACATGGGTGGACTTCTATGCCCCTGGCAGGTATCCAGCAGGTGTCCCTGAAGGCCTTTTGGATGCGAGACGGAACGAGCCATAGAATGACGACCGTGGCTCCGATTGATGAACCGTCAACTCCATTGGATTCAAGACGCCGGGATAGTGCCAGGGGTGCCCCTCTCTTCTGGTCCCATGGCCCCGGTGCCATCTTGAACGTCCATCTTGGAAACTAGGGTTTTTCTTAGTGAGGGAGTGTGCAATTTTTGCACACGAGGGTCAACTTTGGAAAATCGTTCGCCGGGCACTTATGGCCAGCATTCCCAACCATAACCTACCTAGACACATCTGCAGGACTCCCCAGAACCTAGTTTTGCTGCACGGTTGGACTTCTATGCCACGGGAGGTATCCAATAGGTGTCCCTGAACAGCGGACTACTCATTCCTTTGAAACCACACCAACCACAGACGAAGGGCACCTACGAGTGTTTTGGACCCGGAGCTTACTAGGAATGGAAGTGCGCCCTTTTCCAAACCCTGGTTCATTATGTTCTTCACAACCTGCTTTTGACACAATGATAGCCAGAGTTAAATGATTGTTATTTGTTATACCTTAAATCAAAGTTCAACAAAAGAAAACACTAAGATTTTTGAAAGTGTTACCTTCTCAACAAGCGACCGAGCTCTTACTTTCGCCTATAAATCAACGAGTTTTGTGATGTAAACGAGACCAAGCTGCCATCTATCATTCTGCAGCATTGAGTGCTCCACTACATCTCTAAAAGGAAAAGCTATAAACTATTAACTCGATAACACTTTAAACCATAGACCGAATCTCTTATTTCAATGCCATTATAGTGGAAGATAACCTACAACTTCGACCCTTAATCCATAGGTCTCGAGGTCAAACCTCATACAAATTTCTAACCCTAGAATTCGGCAACCTGTTAGCCACACAGACCGAATTAATAGAACAATGAATGACTTTCCAATCTCTTTAACCAAAACGATGACAGAAGTTAGGGTTGCAATCTAACAGTCCACACTCAATACAATGAATGATCATAATAGTGCCAGTGAGATGGCATTGGGACAAACAACCTCTGCAATTAATGCCCCATCCATAGTACAAGCATGGCATTGCCTCAGTGGCACACAAAGGATCGAACAACAGCCCGCTCGGAGGAATTCACTATAGAAATCATCACACAGAGGTTGATGCAGTAGATAATACATCGACTTTTCAATACATGGATTGGTAATAATCCCCCTCAATCTGAGTTGTGAACTGAGTTATTAATGCAGGATTGAGATGTGATCTTCATAACAGCTCGAGGCTATGCCATTTATTGAACCGTCAATTTGCTACCCTGTCGACAATAAATTTATGTCAGCACCATTTAAAACGACAACAAACCTTCGTTTAAATCTTTTAAAAGTTCAAATTTTTGGATTGTATTGTTAATAGATTAAGTTCCAATGCTTATGATTGAAATTAGTATCAAGGCTTAAGTCTAGCCATTTATATATTAAGTTTCGATTTGTATGTAAATTTTAATATGGTAGAATTTCATTTATATCATGAATATTTTTGCAATTATAACACTAATATATAGGATAGAAACTATAGGATTTATATGGTTAGCATAATAACCATGATTTCTATTATTTCATATATAAAATTAAAATGATAAAAAAAATGGCATAGGAGTTACACCTTGATGTTTCAACACGACCATTGAATAGTAACAAGCATAGGAACATGTCTTTGCCAGATACTTCATACCCTAACTTTGATTACAATGATTTTGACAGTTGGCGATACATTACGACATTAATAACATACAAGCATTAATTACCCTAAGACAACGACCAAAGCCAAACTAAAACAACGTCATTGGCTTACGACAACAACTTAAGCAGCATGTATACCTTCTAGACATTACTATTATTGACTTTATAATCAATTAAGATAGTGTCGAGAAACTGGGAGGTAGAACTAAACCATCATACCTGTAGATACTTGTTTTCATAAAAGAATTCACAATTTTTCTATTTGATGATTGAATTGAATTACACACGTACTTTTAACTACACAGTTACTGAACCTTTTACCTGTCATATGCACATAGAATATTCAAGTGCGTTAGCGTTGCAGCTAAGTAAACTCCAGTGTACCTCGTAGGACACCCTTAAGCATCAAAAGTCAAACTGTTAGTATCATTGCAAAAGAAAAGTGTTGCATTTTATTTCCAATCTGTTAGCTCATTTGTCATCATAATCATGTTTACTAATTATTGTGTTAAATCTGTCACCGTCATATTGCTGCTAAACAGAAATTAAAGTATGTTTAGTACTAACAACTTTTCAATTAATGCTATCGTAATCAGCAATTATTATTTCCGCAATTATAATTATCATAATTAATGTTGTTATAAAAAAATTTAAATTTTTATGAAAATTCGGGATGTTACATGTGGTATTAGAGCTCATGTTCAAACTCTAGGCCTGAAAGAGGTCCAAGAGCACACAGCAGAAAATTTTATACAACAGAAAATGGTACTAATTTGAAATTTTAAATTATTATGCTATACAGAAATTATTTTCATTTATAGGTATGGAGAACTCGGCTGAACAATTAGACAACAGATTTCAGCCAAACAGTCATAGCTCGGGACAACACTATGTATAAGAAGGACACGGTGAACTAAATAACAGTTCGTCAAAACTGTTACGTGCTTTTCATGAATTAAAAGCAGAAATCAGATCAGTGAAACAAGACAATGAAAGGATTCTGCAAGCACAAGAACAATTAAATCAAGTGCTTTTTGAACAGTGCCCAACTGAGCAGCAAGAGAGAGATAATGAAGATATTTCGAAAGTTGAGGATTTGCCTCATGATGATAAAAACAAGAAAATGAAAACCAGTAAGGTGAACAATAGTTCAACCTCATCAGGAAATGTTATTGAAACACGCAGAAAGAAACGTAACTACACTAGTGATAGCAGTGAAGGAGATTTCAAACCCAGAAGGAAAAATCATAAGGAATATGAGCAGATTTCTGGGGAGTTCAAAAAGATTAGACCTCCAACTTTCAATGGATAAACTAAGAAGGGCGAGACAGCTGAAGCTTGGCTGTCCGGTATGAAGAAATACTTCTAGATCTATAACTATTCAGAGTTTTTGAAGGAAAAAATGGCTATATATAACTTGACCGGAAAAGCGGATATTTGGTGGCAGGACATCAAAAGAGTAAAGGGCATCAAATATAAAGA
The DNA here is from genome assembly GCA_027924585.1 of Larix kaempferi. NCBI lineage: Eukaryota > Viridiplantae > Streptophyta > Pinopsida > Pinales > Pinaceae > Larix > Larix kaempferi. The sequence goes on from BSBM01000628.1 coordinate 1,893,993, forward strand.
TGTAAGCTGGAGTGCCTTTAAACGATATTTTAAAAATAAGTATTTATCTTAATAGTACTATGAAGAAAAATCCAAAGAGTTCTACGATTTGAAGTTGGGAGGTATGAACATGAAGGAAATGAATAGTAAATTTCTGAACTTACTGAGATATGTACCATACCTCATAGAAGAAAAACCAAAAATTCAAAAATACTTGAGTTGTTTACCTTTCAACATTAAGGATAGAATCGAGTATGATAGTCCTAAAACCTTGAAGAGGCTATGAGAAAGGTAGTTTTCTGTTATGACGCAAATCGGAAAAGAGAAGGAATGTCAAACTTGAAAAATCATAAGCCCAACAATTTTGAGCAGAAAAAGAAAAATTTCAGATTCAATGGAAATTCTGGATTCCAAAGGAAGAATTTTCAGAACCGGAATTTCTGAGGGAGTAATTCCATAAACAATTCACAGCAGAATTCTACAGCACCCAGAAATGTACTTAGTAATACTAGGACTAATGCGCAAAAGGCACCTATCAAATGCTTTGAATGTCAAGGGCTCCATTATGCATCAGAATGTCCCTTGAGGAAGTGAAAGACTAACAACATCAATTCTATTCAGATCGAACCTACTGTTGGAGACGTGGCGAGAGAGATGCCTAGAATTAATGCAACACTCGACAACAGGCAAGCAGATCATCAAATCTCTATGGTAGAGATTGAAGGTATGATACAAAATCATCCTGTTACTGTTTTAATTGACCCTGGTGCTAGCTTAAGTTATATAGCACCAGATATTGTGGAAAAAATTAATTTGAAAATAGAAAAGTTTGGTAAATCTTGGCTAGTTAGACTAGCAACTGGAACAAAGAGAAAAGTATCAGATTTTATAGAAAGTTGTACTTTATCCATGAATCATTTACAAACACAAATCAAATTGAATATTCTACCTTTAGGATCTTATGATATTATAGTTGGGATGGACTGGTTAGAAGCCCACCATGTCATTCTGAACTGTTATGGAAAAAATTTTACATGTTTAAATGAAGAAGGAAAAACTGTAGAAATAAAAGGCATCCCAAGGAAGATAACCCTTAGACAGATTTCAGCCATGCAAGTTAAGAGGGCAGATAGGAAAGGATGCGAGATGTTTGCAGTAAACGTAGTAAATGATGAGTTTATTGGTAAAGAAGACAAACTGAAATTAGAGGACATACCTGTCCTAAAGGATTTTAAGGATGTATTTCCTGAGGAGATTCCAGGATTACCTCCTAAAAGAGATTTAGATTTTACCATCGAATTAATACCAGGAGTAGTACCAAATTCTAAAGCTCCATACAAAACGAACATACTGGAATTTAAACGAATTAAAATCACAGTTGAAGGAACTGATTGACAAGAAGTATATCAGACCTAGTGTGTCTCCTTGGGGAGCACCTGTCATCTTTGTTAAGAAGAAAGATGGAACCCTAAGGGTATGTATAGATTATCGTCAGCTTAATAAGATGACGATCAAGAATTGATATCCGTTGCCCCGCATAGACGATCTATTTGATCAGCTGCGTGGAGCAACGATATTTTCAAAAATTGATCTAAGATGAGGATATCACCAAGTACGGGTTAAGGATGAAGATATTTTCAAGATAGCTTTCCGAACTCGGTATGGACATTATGAGTTCGTAGTCATGCCATTTGGCTTGACTAATGCCCCGGTTGTATTTATTTGTCTGATGAATAATATTCTACATAAATACTTAGACAAGTTTGTTGTTGTGTTTATAGACAACATTTTAGTGTATTCAAAAAGTAAAGAAGAGCATGATGAACATTTACGGATTATCTTACAAGTTCTAAGAGATCGTCAACTATACGCCAAGTTTAGTAAGTGTGACTTCCACAAAGACAAAATTCAGTATCTAGGACACATAATTTCGGAAGAAGGGATCTTGGTTGACCTCGACAAGATAAGGGCCATTAATGACTGGCCAGCTCCTAAGGATGTGTCGGATGTAAGATCATTCATGGGAATCACTGGATATTACAGAAAATTTATAGAAAATTTTTCAAAGATTTCCAACCCCATAACTTCTTTGTAGAAGAAAGGGAAGAAATTTGTGTGGGATCAGAAATGTTCTGACAGTTTCAAGAAATTAAAGGAATTATTGATGACAGCACCTATCTTGAGGATAGCAGACCCTAACAAAGATTTTGTAGTTTGTACAGACGCATGCAATGACGGACTCGATGGAGTCCTGACACAGGAAGGGCATGCGGTGGCTTATAAATCTAGAAAGCTAAAAGTACATGAAAAGAATTACTCTATCTATGATTTAGAGTTATTGACAGTTATTCATGCCTTAAAAATGTGGCATCACCACCTTATTGGCAGAAAATTTATGTTATTAACAGATGACATGGGTCTGGAATATTTATTAGATTGGACAAACCTGAATGCTAAACAAGCTAGATGGTTGACTTTCTTAAGTGAGTATGATTTCGAAATTCAGCATATTAAAGGAAAGGAGAACAAAGTTGCAGATGCTTTGAGTCATAAGGCAAAACTGGATTTTATTTCAGCCATCAGTACTTATTCAATTGATTTGGAAAATCAGATTCTTGAAAAGAGTGAAACAGATGAAGAATACAGAAAAATGAGGGAAAAGATAGCAAACAACAGTTCTGAAAATTTTATGGCAGATTACAGCATGAAGGATAATGGATTATTACTATATAAAAATAGATTGTATGTACCAGATATACCAGAAATAAAATTTCTGGTATTAAATGAGATGCGTAAAAGTCATTATTCCGGTCATCCAGGTTATCAAAAGACCATTACTATGTTAAGAAAAGAATACTATTGGCCTCGGATGAAGGATGATGTAGCAGAGTACATATCTAGATGTTCGGATTGTCAAAAAGTGAAGGTTGAACACCAACATCCTGCTAGATTGTTGCAACCGTTACCAATACCAAGTTGGAAATGGGAAGTGATCAACATAGATTTTATTACTGGATTACCTAAAAATCAGAAACAACATGACTCTATCATAGTGGTAGTGGACAAACTCAGCAAAGTAGCACATTTTATACCTGTGAAGACAACACATAAAGCACCAGACATTGCAGAATTTTTTATGAAACCGATTTTTCGACTACATGGGATACCAAAAGTAATAATTTCGGATCAGGACTCTAAGTTTACCGGAACCTTTTGGAGGTCAATGTTTAATGGGTTGAATACAACCTTAAATTTCAGTACAGCATTTCATCCACAAATGGATAGACAGACAGAAAGGGTAAATCAAGTTTTAGAAGATTTATTAAGAATGTATGTTAAGAATCAACTTGGTAAGTGGGAAGACTACTTGCATTTAGCAGAATTTGCTTACAATAATCATTATCATGCATCGGCCAGACTTAGTCCTTTTGAAATTCTTTATGGTAGAAAATGTGATACACCTGTTTCATGGAATGATCCAGTAAATATAGTTGTTTTAGGACCTGAATTATTGCAGGAGTTAGAACTAATTGTGAAACAGGTACAAGGACAATCAAAAGCTGCCCAAGATAGGTAAAAGAGTCGAGCAGATTTAAAAAGGACTCATAAAAAGTTCCAGGTTGGTGAACATGTATTCCACAAGGTAAGACCTAAAAAGAGTTCATTGAAATTGGGAAGTTGTGCCAAGTTGGCACCCAGGTATTGTGGTCCTTTTGAAATATTGTCTAAGGTTGGAGCAGTGGCATACCAACTAGCATTACCACCTAACTTAAAAATACATAATGTTTTTCATATATCATTTTTAAAGAAGTATGTACATGATGCTACTCATGTTGTAAACTAGAATGATGTACAGGTGGGACAAGACGGAGATTTTTCGGTGGTATTGGACTGTATTCTTGGAAGGAGGGAAACTATTCTTCGGAATTGCAACATTAGGCGAGTGAAGGTGCAGTGGAAACACCTTAGCCTAGAAGAGGCAACCTGGGAGTTGGAGAGTAGTATGAAGGCAGCATACCCAACTCTGTTTCAAGAAGACTCAAGGAGTGATTAACCAACATCAAGGACGATGTTGAGACTTAAGGGGGGGTGTATGTCACCTACCCAAGTTTCAGAAATTGTTATTTTGTTTGCAAAATACTTTATATTAAATTAAATTACAAAGTTTTGTAATTATGATCAGTTTTGATCAAGGATGAATGTAATTAATGATTATTATTATTTAAATAAATTAATTAGGAGACAAACACCCAAAGGGATTGTTAAATGAGTGTTCACTGACCCACTAGGAGGAATGGAAGTTTTTGGAAGGTATGGGACAGATGGCAGCAATTTCATCACACCACTAGCTATTGGTTATGGGACAACTACCCCTAAAAATGTGGCATTATCCCCCAGGTGGAGGGAGTGAGCAGGAAACTCATTTAATGACCCAGTAACAACTGAAAAGGCCTAGGCAGCCTACATAAGGCAAATTCAAATTGAGCAGGCATCTCTTACACAATATTTTGCAAAAATATTTTCCTCATGTGCATCAGGTGATCACTGATAGATTCGAATAGGGAGGCTAGCGGTGAGTGCAAATCATAAGTCTGCAAATTATTTGCTAAGGAGAACCAGAGGTGCTGGAGCAAGTCCTTTGGACTATTAACTCTTGGAGATTCAACAAATTACTTGCTACTACAAGAGGAGATCCTAAATTCCTAAGTTTCTTCCTCCCAGTGGTTCAGTGAACAGGTTCGGGTGTCCTAAGGCAAGTACTTGACTGCTTTTAGGAATTTGGTTGGGTGGAACAGTGTTCTTGGGCTATTTGTTGTCCTACATATTTATCCAGGTTTTACAAATTTTCTACCTTCTCCCAGCTAATGGTTATGTTCAGTAAAGTTAGTAATCTTTGTTCTCTGTTTGGAAGAAGAATCTATTTCTAAAATTGTTTAAAGTCTGAATTTTAAAGTTTTAATGATGATTTCGAATTGATAAACCAGTATCTATATTTTTCCACATGCTTTTTTATGCATTGTACTGTAGTATAGATACGCAAATTAAGAATAGATGACAAGATATGCAATATGGCCATTGATTCGATAGATAAATAGTAATTTGTATGTTATCAGTTTCTGCCCTATAATTAACAGTAGTAATTACTATATAGTATTTATTACAGTGTAGGATATTCCATTATTTTCATGGAAAATAAATATAGATTTATTACTGTAAAAATTCATTGTGTTTTTCCTATCCCTAAGATTTACATAGGAAATCAATGCATTTAAAAGTTCTATACATAGGAAATAGATAGAATTCATATTCCTATACATTATATTATGACTGCAATATAAATAAGATAGCTGCAAATAAATAAATGTATTCGTTATATCAAAGCTGTAAATAACAGTCTTTTTATACAGTCTTCAAACCTTAACATTTTACACACACATTGTTTTCATTTCCCTATTGTAACATGTTAGGATATTCCTATACTCCATCCTAGTCCCACCAGTATTTTGATGATTTACATTTTCAGTCATGCATGCACTTTTTAGGGTTTGCATGCATTCTAGGGTTTGCATGCATCCCAGTCATCAGTCCAGCACCTAGCCCTCAGTTAGCCAGCCCCCAGGAGCTTCTCACTATTCAATTTTAGCCCTCCAGTTGCTTAATGCGCCCTTCTTCCTTGATTTTAGGGAGCAACTCGCCCTCCTTCACCTACCAGTCCAGTTGTCACTCAGTTACACTCAGTTACATTCAGTTACACTCAGTTACATTGAGTTACACTCAGTTACACCTACCAGAGTTAGTTTGACTGATGGTTGACAGTTACTTAAGCATTGATGACTCCACTGATGATGATGAAGACTTCCAGTTGCGCTCCGATGATCATGAGGACACCTAGTTGTGCTCCGATGACACTCCAGTGATCCTTTGATCACTCCATGAAGGCTAATTCGAATTGCCACCTTAGGCATTCGAATTCCTCATGCATTGTATTATTTATATGTCCATTTGTGATTAATAATCTAGTATGACTGAAGTATTATTGCTTCTATCTGAGTTCTACTGTACCATATTATTCTGTTGCTCATTATACTGCATGTATCACTCTTCTTCTATTTTCTTGCTTAATCATAATTATTCTCTTGTGAGATACATCATCTCTTAGATCTGCTGTGAGGATTTTCACATGGTATCAGAGCATGTTGAGAGAATTGTTTATCTCCATTCTTGAGAGTTTTTTTGCAGGTTATTACCAAGATTTCGAGTGCAGTAGTTGCAACAGTTTCTGCATTTTTGCAGCTGTAGCAGTTGCAGTTATTCTATATTGTTTTTGCAGGTCCTCTACAGCTTCAATGTATTCATTAGGAATTACTCCTCTTGATCCACTCAACTATGATGAATGGAAACCAAGAATGATAGCATACTTGAAGATCCATGATCTTTTTTATTGTTATTTTGAAAGAGAGTTCGAATCCCCTGATGAGAAGATTGACTGGTTAAATAAAAGAGACATGCACTTTGTAGCAATAATGTTTTCTTTGTGTGCATACCAGAGATTCCAATTCAAATACCGTGATGGTGTTGAAATTCCAAGAGAGTTATGGACTCCAAAAGAGATATGGGCTCACCTGGATGGAAAATTTGGCAGAGAGAATGAAGGACTTGGTCCCAACCCATTCGAAAGAAAACAAAGTGATGCATTCGCTCCTCTTGATGGTCTCTCAGATCATGAACTAGTATCATCTCATATTGAAGTTGTTGACAAAGAACTTGCAGATTCTCCGCTCATGCTCAAACTTTCTTCTCTTTCTGTGCCAGCTCACACTCTAGATATTGCAGAAGGTCATAAATCCTCTCTTGCACCAGAGTCTGTTGGTTTGCATCATGATCACATGATTATTTCAGAGGTCAAATCAGCTAATGGAGGTAATGCATTCGCTCCTCTTCAACAAACATCTCTTTTATACTACTATATGATCATAAATTCATGCTTTCAGAAGGTCATTGAAGAATATGGCCATTGCCATTCGCTTGGGATAATTTCTCATGCATCTACTAGTTTTGATCTCACCTCTCATGGTTCAAAGGAGATCTCAAGAAGCCATGATTCAAGTCTTGTATCTAATTTGGGTTCTAAGCAATTACTGCTTGGGAAAATTTCTCATGCATATGATAGTTTTGATCTCACCCCTGCTGGTTCAAAGGAGATCTCAAGAAACTGTTTTAAAAGTCTTAAATCTGATTTTGATTTCAAGCAAACATGTAATAGTTCTTTTTGGCATAATCTCACCCATGGTGGTTCGAAGGAGAAGACAAAGGACTATATGCACATTCAAAAATTTGATCCTACCTCAGCTGATTCGAATCACAAGTTCAAGGATCATTCTAATACTGTTGGATTTGTTCTCATCACATTCGATCTGAAGAGCAAGTACAAGCACATGCTTTTTGAGCATGATCCACTTCTTCCCAAGAAGAAGATACCTCCAGACATATGACCAAGCATCACACATGCTTTTTGAGCTTGATCCACTTCTTCCCAAGAAGAAGATACCTCCAGACATATGACCAAGCATCACACATGCTTGAGTTTGGAGCTTTTATTTTTTATGTGTGCCTTACAGTCTATTTTTTGAGGAGGGGGTATGTTTCCCATGAAATTTTCCCACTTCCTTGGTTTATTGATTGTTATTATTCATTGTATTGGGTGACCTTTGGTCTTAGTTACCAGGGCCCAGGATGGATTAAGGGGGGGTGTTAGGATATTCCTATACTCCATCCTAGTCCCACCAGTATTTTGATCATTTATATTTTCAGTCATGCATGCACCTTTTAGGGTTTGCATGCATTTTGCATGCATCCCAGTCATCAGTCCAGCACCTAGCCCTCAGTTAGCCAGCCCCCAGGAGCTTCTCACTATTCAGTTTTAGCCCTCCAGTTGCTTAATGCGCCCTTCTTCCTTGATTTTAGGGAGCAACTCGCCCTCCTTCACCTACCAGTCCAGTTGTCACTTAGTTACACTCAGTTACACTTAGTTACAGTCAGTTACAGTCAGTTACACTTAGTTACACTCAGTTACATTGAGTTACACTCAGTTACATTGAGTTACACTCAATTACACCTACCAGAGTTAGTTTGACTGATGGTTGACAGTTACTTGAGCATTGATGACTCCACTGATGATGATGAAGACTTCCAGTTGCGCTCCGATGATCATGAGGACACCTAGTTGTGCTCCGATGACACTCTAGTGATCCTTTGATCACTCCATGAAGGCTAATTCGAATTGCCACCTTAGGCATTCGAATTCCTCATGCATTGTATTATTTATATGTCCATTTGTGATTAATAATCTAGTATGACCGAAGTATTATTGCTTCTATCTGAGTTCTACTGTACCATATTATTCTGTTGCTCATTATACTGCATGTATCACTCTTCTTCTATTTTCTTGCTTAATCATAATTATGCTCTTGTGAGATACATCATCTCTTAGATCTGCTGTGAGGATTTTCACATAACATTGCATTGATTATTATCTTATCAATTAATAAAAACATGTTAAACCTTGTTTCGATATCCTTCATCTTATTCGCATATATTATAAACTATATATATATATATATATTATAAACTGCAAAATTTGATTTCCAAAACTGGGTTCTTATCAAACCCTAGTTAGAATTCGATTTCCATTATCATTGTTTTTGCAAACATAAATCATTACAAACTACATAGGATACGAATCGAATACTAGTTCTGACACCAAAGCTCTCTTTAGGAGCTCATTTTCAAACATTTCATTTCTATTCAAACAAAACTCGAACTAGGGTATAGCCCTGGTCTTTTTCCATTATACAAATGAAGAGACAAACCATTTCAGGATTACACTTTACAAAGTTATCATCTACGACAAAGTACATAAACCCTAGCTCAAAAAATCACGATATCAACATACAACATTAAGTCGTATAATACAGACGATTTACATAGAAATAAATAGCATACATTTTCATTGCCGAGAAGAAAAATATTGTTTACACAGTAGACGAGCCTCGGCTCTACTTTTTATTCTCATAACTTAAATCAACAAGTCGTGATTCACAGTTTTAAACCATTACAAAGTTCCAACTTCAAGAAACGAAGTCAATGTTCTCAGAACAAAGTTTACAACATGTTTTCCAAATGAAAACGCACAGGGATTATTCCCGAGTGTAAATATTTTAAACAAGACCAAAAACCCTCTATTTCGACGAGTTTATAACTCCCAGTTTGACGACTTAGGCATCATAATTTAAATACTAAGTATCATACCAACAAACAAGGGTCACATTCCTGTACAATATCACTCGAATAACAAGAGAAACTTCAAATTTTTTCCAACCAACAGACAACGATGAGGCATGGTGAATAGCGGACTACTCATTCCTTTGAAACCACACCAACCATAGACGAAGGGCACCCACGAGGGTTTTGGACCCGGAGCTTACTAGGAATGGAAGCATGCCCTTTTCGAAACCCTAGTTCATTACGTTCTTCACAACCTGTTTCTGACACAATGATAGCCAGAGTTAAATAATTGTTATTTGTTCAACCTTAAATCAAAGTTCAACAAAAGAAAACACTAAGATTTTCGAAAGTGTTACCTTCTCAACAAGCGACTGAGCTCTTACTTTCTCCTATAAATCAACGAGTTCTGTGCTGTAAACGAGACCAAGCTTCCATCTATCATTTTGCAACATTGAGTGCTCCACTCAATCTCTAAAAGGAAAAGCTATAAACTATTAACTCGATAACAATTTAAACCAGAGACCGAATCTCTTATTACAACACCATTATAGTGGAAGATAACCTGCAACTTCGACCCTTAATCCATAGGTATCAAGGTCGAACCTCATACAAACTTCTAACCCTAGAATTCGGCAGCCTGTCGGCCACACAGACCGAAGTAATAGAACAATGAACGATTTTCCAATCTCTTTAACCAAAACGACGACAAAAGTTAGGGTTGCAATCTAACAATCCACACTCAATACAATCAACGATCATAATAGTGCCAGCGAGATGGCATTGGGACAAACAACCTCTGCAATTAATGCCCCATCCATGGTACAAGCATGGCATTGCCACAGTGGCACACAAATGATCGAACAACAACCAGCTCGGAGGAATTCACTATAGAAATCATCACACAAAGGTTGATGCAGTTGATAATACATCGACTTTTCAATACGTGGATTGGTAATAATCCCCCTCAAGCTGAGTTGTGAACTGAGTTATTAATGCAGGATCAAGACGTGATCTTCACAACAACTCAAGGCTATGCTGTTTATTGAACCGTCAATTCGCTACCCTGTTGACAATAAATTTATGTCAGCACCATTTAAAACGACAACACACCTTCGTTTAAATCTTTTAAAAGTTCAAATTTTTGGATTGTATTGTTAATAGATTAAGTTCCAATGCTTATGATCGAAATTAGTATCAAGTCTTAAGTCTAGCCATTTATATATTAAGTTTCGATTTGTATGTAAATTTTAATATAGTAGAATTTCATTTATATCATGAATATTTTTGCAATTATAACACTAATACATAGGATAGAAACTATAGGATTTATATGGTTAGCATAATAACCATGATTTCTATTATTTCATATATAAAATTAAAATGATAAATAAAATGGCATGGGAGTTACACCTTGATGTTTCAACATGACCATTGAATAGTAACTAGCATAGGAACATGTCTTGGCCAAATACTTCATACCCTAACTTTGATTACAATTCTTTTGATGGTTGGCGATACATTACGACATTAATAACATACAAGCATTAATTACCCTAAGACGATGACCAAAGCCAAACTAAAACAACGTCATTTGCTTACGACGACAACTCAATCAGCATGTATACCTTCTAGACGTTACTATTATTGACTTTATAATCAATTAAGATAGTGTCGAGAAACTGGGAGGTAGAACTAAACCATCATACCTGTAGATACTTGTTTTCATAAAAGAATTCACAATTTTTCTATTTGATGATTGAATTGAATTACACACGTACTTTTAACTACACAGTTATTGAACCTTTTACCTGTCATCTGCACATAGAATATTCAAGTGCGTTAGCATTGTAGCTAAGTAAACTCTAGGGTACCTCGTAGGACACCCTTATGCATCAAAAGTCAAACTGTCAATATCATTGCAAAAGAAAAGTGTCGCATTTTATTTCCAATCTGTTAGCTCATTTGTCATCATAATCATGTTTACTAATTATTGTGTTAAATCTGTCACTGTCATATTGATGCTAAACAGAAATTAAAGTATGTTTAGTACTAACAACTTTTCAATTAATGCTGTCATAATCAATAATTATTATTTCCGCAATTATAATTATCATAATTAATGTTGTTATCAAAAAATTGAAATTTTTATGAAAATTTGGGATGTTACACTACCGCAAAGACTATTTTGTGCAACTTAAGCTTTTCTTCGGTTTATTCTTTGAATTACTCATTTTTCTAAGCCGCACCACGGAAGTTCTAAAGCAATCTTTCCGAAACAGCGGAAGAAATGATCAAATCCGTCGCCGCAAAACTCACCTTAAACTTCTGAAAAAGCAAAACCTTGTAGTGAAATGACGACGAAAATATTCAGACTTTTTGTTAGCAATCACGGAGGAAGTAAGATAAGTGCTTCTGAGAATGCGGAACATTTTCACTAAATTTCTCCGCAACAGCGGGGAAACATCCACAGGTCTGCCGCAAATTGTGCAAACTCTCCCGTGCGCAAAGAGTTAAGAATTTTTCCCCGAAGCATCAGAGAAAGTTAGTTACTTATTGCCAAGACTATCAAACGTTTTGACTGAAATTTTCCGCAACGATGGGGAAACATCCGCAAATCTTCCGCAAAGACTATTTTTTGCAACCTAAGCTTTTCTTTCGTTTACTTTTTTCCTTACTCATTTTTCTAATCCGCATCACGGAATTTCTGAAGCAATCTTTTCGAAACATCGGAAGAAATGATCAAATCCATCGCCGCAAAACTCTCCGCAACAGCGGAGAAACATCCGTAGGTCTACCGCAAATTGTGCAAACTCTCCCGTGCTCAAAGAGTTAAGAATTCTTCCCCGAACAATCGGAGAAACTGGCCAAAGTTTTCCACAATAGTGGAAGAATTTCGCTAATGGTTCCGCAACGGTGGATGGAATTAACTCACCACACATCAGAGAAACTTACGAAATTTCATCCGCAAATGCGAACATACCTACTTAAATCCTTCTGATACGCATTTCCACGCTTTTCAAATGGATAAAATCAGATAACTTCTCCGAATTACCATCCCATCTCAGTTATCTCTTCCGCAACCACGGAGCACTTGACCTTGTTCTCCCATTTTCGACAGTCGCATTTAATAAGAAAAGTTTTGATTTGACTTTGTCTGTATGCCTTCATTAGTGCTGTTTTAATTTCGTGCCTACTTTATTAATGGTTCGCGCGTGCGAAATCCTTTATATGGGGTATGAACCCCGTTAGAGTTTTGACAATTTCTATTCACTGGAAATCTTGCTCCATTTCCAATGAGTTTCGACGCACTTGCTCCAGCATTACCAGCTCCATTACAGCAATCGCTAGTTCCGTTCTAACAGGTTAGTACATCACAGAGCCTTGTACGCTCAATCTTTACAAGTTGTATATCTCAAGCCTTTGATGTGCGTGGCTTACAAGTTTCAGAGGTTTGCATCTTAATAGGTTTATATGCATTTTTATAGCTACATATGTAATCTTGAATATAAAAACTCTAATACTATTTATAAAAGGATAAAATATCTTGGGAAACTGAGAGTTCTATGGTAAAAGAAGGTTACATATGTCATGTAATAAGCATACCTCCGAGTCAATGTTGTGCAACATGGCTGTATTTGAGACAAACGGATACTACCTGGAGCCCTTTGTTGTTCAGGACCTTAACTTATACGCAGGAGAAACTTATTTAGTGTTGATAAAACAAAATCAAAACGCTTCCAGAAATTACTAGGCAAGCTCCTCACGCCAAGAGACCAACTAGACGTGCCATCTTAAGATATCTTCCAAATTCTCCATCCATGTTGTGTCCCTCCATGTCTCTGGAAGGCCCGCTTTAGAATGATACTGCTTCCACCAAAAATCAGGCCAGGCCTGAGCAGGGTACCTGATCCCTCCTCCCCTCAAACGAGCACTTCTGAACATACGACAAAATCAACGCTTACATCAGTTGGGAAATTAACAATTAGCTGTATTTTGTGAAATAGATGCACCCACTAGTGGGTTCTACGTGCTTGTCCTCTCGTACAAAAGGCATCACGAATTTATTTTGGGGAGTGAGTCCTCTAATAAAGGGAAAAGGGGCAATAATACTACATAAATCTAAATATTTTCATAAAATTCTTATGAGCAGAGGTATTTGAATCAATTTGTTGTGTGCTCTGCTAGAGGGGATGGTCGTCTAACTCCCCATGAAAGGAGGTATATTTTAATTCCATGTTTATTTTAAACTTGTTGTTCTTACCAGCTGAATCCATCATCTCAACAGAACCATCATATTCAATTTTGAGTGCGGAGAGCTTCTCAGAAGAATTGTTGTAAATTTGATTTTGGAGCCTGTACGTTTTTCACTAAAACCGAACTATCAAATCTTTCAATGCCCTAACGACTTTAATATCAAAAAAATTGTGTCACACATTTCTCAGAAAAAGTTATCGGGCACTGAGTTCCATTGATTTTAAAACTGTGAGGACAAAGTTAAAAAAAATTGGTCATTTTGGTTTTACAAACTCGCCAAAGTTTTCCGCAATAGCGGAAGAATGTGGTCAACGATTTCGCAACCGCGGATAGAATCTAAATTCTTTCTCGATGGCCCACTTCTTTTTTAAATATTAGAACTCACCATACACGGGAAGAACTTACCAAATTCCCTCCGCACCTCTAAACGAACTTGTCTAAATCCTTCCGATACACATTTCCACGCTTTTCAAACAGATAAACTCAGATAACTTCTCCGAATTAGCGAGCCATCTCAGTGATCTCTTCCGGAACGGCGGAGCACTTCACCTTGTTTTCCCCTTTTCGACAGTCACATTTAATACGAAAAGTTACGCAGCAATGCATAGAGATGTAATTACCGTCGCCCAGTAAGATATTCTGAAACTGCAATGGATACTTATGTCATGGTTTCTGTCATTTAAATTTTTAGATTTTCCATTGTGGTCGATAATTAACACTTTTTTTGACCTGGGTTTAGTTGGAGTATAATTAACACTTTGTTCAACCATTTGTTTTTGTTGTTTCTACAAGTGATTGAAATCACCCAAAAATTATTTAAATGTAGGACAAAGCATCAGACACAGGGTCCTGAATTACTCCAGCAATGCGTATGCTAAAGGTTTTTGATACTCACCTATTATCTGTTAAGCTTTCGTGTTAAGGTATAGCAATTCTGCATTGATAGCTAGGAATTTGGTTATCCCCGTCATGAATAATCCTATTCCTGTGTCTCTTGTAGTCCTTCTAGGTCTACCTATATGTAAATGACATGAATTGGAGAGACAAGAAGATTTATGTGCATGGACTCATGGAATGCAGTGAGAATCCAAATCCATCTTCATTGGCATTAACTTCTGAAACTACAAAGGATGCTTCTGTCATTCATCCAAAGTTCATGGATGTACGTCATCCACTCCAGTATCGAATTTGAAACCCATCTCCGTAGTTTCCTTCCATGAAATATTGACATTAGTTTGGTCAAAGCTTGTGAAGCCCATCGCTTTCATTCTTCCATTATTCCAACGCTTTGTACAGGATGCAAATACAGAGTGTGAACATATGTACTATCAATGTCCCTCCTTGTGAAATTATGAGCAACAATAGAAAACTGCAAAGGGATGCTACTCTGTCTAGATTGAGCTGTAGAAGAAGGTATGCGACCCTAGAGTAGCAATTTTGAGCTTCCAATTCCTTTTCTAGCTAGCTACAGTGAGAATTGGGGAGCTAAGTATGAATATATATTTGGGGCTGTAATATTCTCGACTAGTTCGACAACAATAGTGTGTGTGCTTAGCGATCTTTAGGTATATTATGTCTAAGCTGTCATTGCCTCATCTGCTTGCTAAGATATATTGCCATTCTCTTGCTTTAGGATTTATTAGTCATCAACGATCAACAATTATAACTTTTCCTCCATCTAGAATGTGTGGGACTTTATAATATAGTCACATGAAACTTTATGGTGAGCATGTGAGCATACATGAAGATCGATGTAAATAGGTGTCTATGACAGATTTATATTGACAGGAAATGTTGTGTATTGCAAAAAAAAACATTGTAGCTGGGAGTTGCAGCACTAAAACCTTGATAATCAACAAATTTAATAGTGCAGAAATGCTTGGAGTGTTGGATAAGTCAATTAAATCATTGATTCATATTGGTCAATGGGCAGGTGCCGATATTTCTAGGGTTTATGTCCTCATAGGAATACGTTGAGGCAAATTAATGGATTTTTACTATTTCCCTACCTTTCTTTGGGACAAGATGTTCGAAAGTGCACTAGTCATTGGCGCTACAATGAGGGCAATTGTCGAACCTTTAAATTTTAAGTCTATGATTATGTTTCACAAATGGGCCTTAAAACTATTATCTTAAAACTATTTCCCATAATGAGCCTTTGATAATCGTTTCTTACTCAGTACGTTAAGTTTTAATATAGTGTAAGTGTCGGAGCCTGGAAATAAATGTCAATTGGATAACTTGTTCATTTGTTTTCTGCCATTGGCAATATTACTTTTTTTCCTTGGTTTTGCTTTATAACAAGTTACTATCATGTCAAAATCATGCCATAAACATGACTCTGCTAGTTTCAGGAATCCATTGCTTATTTTGAAAAGCACAGGATTATTAAAAGACATATGAAATGAACGTCTGAAAGATTGTTCATTGAAAAAACCATAACCATTTGAAATTCATAAAAGTTTTCCATTAGCATTTGAATATTACCACCATGAATAACATTCTAGTTTTGATTACTAATATTGTTTCATATGTTCTTATCCATGCACTAACTACTGTATATCGATTACTGAATAGGAGATTCAAAATGCCTAAGGGTGTTAAAAGAAAGGCAAAGACAGCTAATAACAACACAAGAATGGAAACTAGATTCCAAGATACAACATGCACCACAGGCGTACCTCCATAAATAAAATGGGGAGACGTTTACCGCATGGTGAGAGATCAGGATTTCCCTAAGGCCCTTATCGAAGAAGAATGCCTATACCAAAACATTAGTAATTCCTGTATATCCAAAGCATCTACACGTCCAGAGCTCTTCCCATGTTCAGAAGTAATTGGATGGATTTTGTAGCATGCAAATGCTAAGACTAGAGTTGTAACAGACAACAAAGGAATAGCATTTGCTTCATTCCACCCATCTTATATCTCAATAGCTTACAAGTTTCCCAAGCCTCAGTAACGGCTTGATGATGCATGGCTAGAAGCGATCAAGATGGACAACCTAGAGATGGCTAAGAGGCTGCTGATCATAGGAAAACAGATCAGGAAAAAGGATAGTGAAGAGTATGAGGTTTAGAACCTGAGACCCCCTTTCAGAGTAATCGCTCTCATGCTAAGCAGAATCTTCGAAAAGCCTGATGGCACAATGTTTATGCTCCAATGGATACCTATCATACACTATGTGGCATTCAAAGGGACAATCTTCAACTGGGATGATATCCTCTTAGACAGCCTCGCATCAGCCATAATCACTGCACAAGAAGGATTAGTAGAAAGAAAGGCAGAGTATTATATGGGATCTTACTTGATAGATTGCATTGTGGCAAAATGTCCCTTTCCTAGGCTGGGATGCATATGGAACTCACTTGACAACTCAGTGTTCATCGCCTACAAAATGTTTTGGGCTCAACATTACAAAAGGCATTACAAACTCATTTGTGAAGAATTCATCATGCCTTTATATGAGTTAATGTTCAACAAAGAACCCAACTGCCTATCTGAGAATGATATGCAAGTTTTAGAGAAATATGGTGATTTTTATTTTTCGCCAGAAGGTACCTATATAAGAATGTACAGAGGTTCCAAAACCCCGTATATCCTACCTAGGTATGCTACAGATTATATAGTCCATAAAGAAATGGTGAGACAAGCATTCATTGATGGAATTGGTAATGCTTTGTACAAGGCAAAGAAGGCCTCCTTCCCGCCTTTACCATTTTATGTTGGCGCTTACAGATTTTCAAAAATAACAACAACAAAAGAATTTGTTGCTAAACTGAAAAGCTTCCATTTTGGGGAAAGAATTTTCCACATAAATGATCGGCAAGGTAAAGCTGCAAAGCATTGCAAGGAAATTGATACCCCCTTTGAATACGCTCACTTTTATGATAGAGACCAAGGTATTTTTTAAGGATTCTAATATTAGACTTAAGTATAGTATCCTAGGCAATTATTTTGGATTGAAAAAAACATGTATATAGATAGGTAGGAGAATATTAAATATGAAACATACAATTTACTACTGAAATGTGTAAATTTTGGCGAATATTATGATAAAAAAACATATTTTATATAAATATAGGCGATATTAGAGACTAAAAATGACCAAATAGCAAATTTATTTTTTCAAAAAAAAACCCAAAAAATAGCCAATTGGCGAAATTTCGCCCTTAAAAATTACCCTGATAGAGACGAGGAACCATATAGAGGAATTAGCAATTTGTATGGGCTCCAAACTTGTCAACTTGGTAAAGGAGGAGCTGCCTCGAGCTCTAATGTTATTGCAAAACTAGATCAACAGCAAGAAAAGAGTACCTTGAAAACTATTGAGTCTCTCTCTAAAGAAGAACAAAGGTCCAAAGAGAAAGCTAAGAAAATTCAAGAGGAAGCTGAAAAGAACATCAAAGCAAAAGAAGATAAACTTTTGGAAGAAAAGACCTTAAAAGACCAAGCACATGAAGCTGAAGCTATCAGGGTTCAAGAAGTAGAGAAAACCAGATTGGCAAGAATCGTGAAGCAGGAAGAAGAGGAGAAACTAAGAAGAGAGCAGGAGGAAGAAGCACTAAGAAAAACAGAAGAAGTAAAAAAGAAGAAGAAGAAAAGCAAGAAAAGCATACTAGTCCTCAAAGCCCAAATATTCAAGACCTTGATATCAATGTCTCCATCGAGGAGCTTCCACTGGTGGCCTTCACACCATCCAGGGGCAGTACGGTATCTACATGGGATAGATTTGCCTTTAACAAGAAAAGGAAATCTATCATCAAAGAAACAATTACTAGTGTCAAAAGGCCTATTAAACCTAATATAGTCACCAAGCATGAAACCACCATCATGTAGGGGACTCAGAACGATCCTGAGCTCATGGCATCAATCTCTGTAGCATCTGTTATGGCAACAGTAGATAATGTAAATATTTTGGGAGGCGAATTGAAACAGGAAAAAGAGAAAACTCGGCAATTACAGGAGGCTTTGGTTAAAGAAAAGAATTACACAAATTTGATGATTGAGAAAAATGATGCTCTCATGACTCAAAAAGAGAGCTTAAATATAGAACTTCAACAATTGGAGGCTGATAGGAGATCCCTAGCAATGCAAGCAAGAGCACTAGAAATAGTGAAAGGAGAACTTGAGGATAAAAACTTAAAGCTAGAAGAAGGAAAAGAATCGTTGGAACTACAATTGCAACAAGCTACCAGTAAGGTAGCAGATATGCATCCCTTTCATGAGCAAGCTTGTGAGTTAACAAGAGCAATCTACGGTGTACAACAACTTATAACATAAGAGATTTGCAAGCTTAAGACAATCAGGGCTAAAATTGTAGAGATTGCCAGAGAAGCCACCAAACGCAAGAGAAAGTACGTGCGAATTATTGATGATATCCAGAAACAGATGCAGTGGAGAGAAGGGAAGTCCGGTTTCCCAGCAAATCTTTCGTTTAAATCCATATCTGGCTTCAATTTAGATATACGCCTTTTAGGTTTTTGCAAAGAATACGGAATAAAGTTGAGCAACATGTCCACCGC
This sequence comes from Larix kaempferi, assembly GCA_027924585.1. Classification (NCBI taxonomy): domain Eukaryota; kingdom Viridiplantae; phylum Streptophyta; class Pinopsida; order Pinales; family Pinaceae; genus Larix; species Larix kaempferi. Next base: position 1,913,036 of record BSBM01000628.1, read on the forward strand.
TACCATTGAACAATGCAACAACTTGTACCTTCGGATGCAAATGGCCTAAGAAAAATGCTTAATGAAGATGCCACAGACTATAGAGGACTTGCCAGAGAGCTCACTACATTTAGCTAAGCTAAAGGATGGGTTATATGCAGAAATAGAGTACATCGGGAAAGTGGATACATTGATCGCTCAAGATCTCGACCACTGGATTGGTCAGTCCACTGTTCACAAACACATCTTAGAAGAAAGTCTATGGGTCGCTAAGATAGAACTTTTGAATATGGAAGAAGATCTCACCAAGCATGAAGTCTCACTAAAGACAATGCTTCCTCTTTCCACCAATAATTCCATTAAGGAAACTATTGCTTGGGCAAACCACATAGAGAAGGCAAGCAGGGCATCAGCATCAAACCAAATTCCAGCCTCAGAAAATGCTCCAGCAGTTGCAGTAACTCAAGTCTCAGTGGAAACACACACAACTTCAGAAACACTTGAATTAACGCATGCACCATCCATATGATAACTCACATTTGCTCACATCCGTTCATTAAATTCAGCATGTGTCCTTGATTTTGTTTTATGTATACTATTAAGACATTAAAAAGGCATTTGGATTTTAACTCACGTTCCTTTTTTGTAAACTTGATTTGGATATTTACCCCTTTTATAAAATTAGCACTACAAGACAAATTAAAAGAATCTGAACAATTAGGATATGGGTAGCAGCTCTTGCAGCATTTTGTAAAGCTATATATAGCTAACTAGAACTAGAAAGAATGGACTTTTGACAAGTGGAAGAATTTCTTTTGATGTATGAGAACTACTTTAGCTACAGTGATGAACAAACGATTTTGGCCTGCGAACTAATGAATGTTTGTCAAACTATTTCAGCAATTTTCATCTGCATGCAGTGAGATCTTTCCTGACGTATGTGAATTACTTCGATGTCGTGAATGATTTCATGTCCTTTGCAAAACTCTTGTATCTTATGAGTAATCGAATACTGTTTCTAAAATCAAAATTATCTTTGATATCATTTACATTCAACTAAAAATGCATTTGTTGATTTAATGCACATCTCATGGGAAGAACTTTTGTCCAACCTTGGAAAAAAAATGTCAACTTGCACCTTCTAAGCTCTTAACTTAGCTAATTGCTTGACCCTTATCAAATTTCATTAGTATACTTAGGGCTCTATGCCTTCTTATTATATTATTTCTTCTAACTAACCCCCAACCACCAACTAGACCATATTCCATTATTAAAAGCCACATTACAATAATTACCCCCATTGGGTACACATTGCATAGTTGATTCCATTTTGGGTACTCATTACACCATTTATTCCCCTTAGGCACCTTCCTACATATCCCATAGTTCAATTACAATTGAATAAAGTCGTCTTGAAACAATTTCATTGTGTCATCCACTACCATGCTTAGTTCATCAACATTACCTAAAATACCATTTGGCAGGGGCTTAACTACACTGCAGCTATTTCCCTTGTTTTGAAATACTCTTCGAAAACTGCATACATTCAATCCATCGCATTTAAGTAGACTACCTACATTGGTATCCTTATCATCGCTGTCATTTAGCGATGAGTTGTGCCAGTTGTGGGATTGTACTTATTGTCGTCTTCACATGCACTGTCAAATCCTCGGATGAAGGCTACAAGTTCAGAATGCTGGCCACGTACATTCTGAATCCTTGACTGTGTTGAATTTATGTGTGATTGCAACTCTGATATTTGACGTTAAAGCTGAAGTATTATTCCTGTACAACCCAATGCAGGTTCTTGTAGTCTTGCACTTGCTTCGTAGACCATACTATCTATAAATTCGTCCTTCTCAAGCATCCCATATGCAATGACTCTGCTATATTGTCTCCTGTGCACATGGTATGGCACACATTTTATAAGTAACGACAACAAAAAGATATTGCTATTGCCTGTCAATGCAGGCATTGGAGTCATTCTCGAGCTTATCTTCATTTCAATCTCATTGAAATTCGCTCCAGTCAAATCCAAAATAGGTTTCAACTCTCATATTTTCTGATCAGTTCATTAGTAATATTGGTCAGCTTCTCCAGAGAATTTTACTACATACTTTGAACTAATGATCTCACATATTCTCCAAAAAATTACCAGGATATATCAGAGAACTACGTCTAACTGTTCGACCTTGGACAATTTATTTCATGGAGAATTTGCATGCACTGATTAATATGCAGATCAATATATTTTGTTGTTACGTTGTCATATAACTTTGTATTTATGTGATTCGAAGGCATAGACTGACATGAGTATATTGATTTGATTGTTTGTTGTTCAATTAATAATGGTGGTAACACTTCTGGTTGTGATGGTGATGTTTACCACTATCCCAACAGTTCAAGTCTGCTTTATCTTCATGATCACACGCATAGAAAAATACAGGTAGGAATAGCAGGAATGATCGACACCACGGTTATGTATGGTTCTCCACTTTCCATCATTGTAAGTGTATTTCATATCGTTGTTACATTTAGTAGTGGAATTTATTGTGATATTTGAACCAATTTATTGTGATATTTGAACCAAATGCGTATTGATGTGTACCTTATTTTTAACGTGGACAGAAATTGGTCATACAGACTAAGAGTGTGGAGTTTATGCCCTTTTATTTCTCCTGATTTGCATTCCTTAACAGCTGTTCATGGATGACATTCTAGTTACTACCTTTCAGAGACAAACCTCATCATGGCGGTAACATAAACATACAACAGCCTTCCAACTCAAGCTAAGGAAACAAAGTGGAAAGTCGCCCAATATGCAATTCTCGCTAACTACTAGGGTTAGGGTCAGATTCTAGCTTTTGCTGAAGTAGCAATAATCACTGTCCCTGAGATCATTCATTTTTTGTTTTTCCCTTCCTCTCACCAGCTTCCACAAGCATAGTGACCCATATTCTATGGATTTCACTAAAGCTATCTAAAATGTATAGCTACTATTCTGCAGCTACTTCCACTTGAGATTAAAAGAACAATGAAACCATATTACTAGACAAAACATGTAATAAACAGAGACTCGATGTCAATCGACCAACTAAAAGAAGGAAAGCACCACGCCCATTAACAAATATTGTTGGAATAATGTAGAAATAGGATTTTAGATATTGTGAATCTTCTAGATTTGATGAGTTGTTTAAGATCCAAGTTTATAGGATCTAGATCTAGGTTTGTTTGAGATAGCATAAGCTATTTAATGTAATCATTTCTTCATTAATAATTGAATTGGTTTTATACCATTCCTGTGTGTTTGTGCGAGCCTTTGGTTTTGCACTTCCTCCTCTCAATTCTTAATTTGGTATCAGATCCCATAGTGGCCTATTGGTGTGAAGAGCCCATTGCGGCCTGTTGTGAGAGAGCCTGATTGGCCTGCTGTTGTGAGATAGCTTGATTGGCATCCTGCTGTGAGAGCCCTATGTGGCCTGTTGAGAAGACCTTGGCGGCATGTTGTCTGTGGCCTGCTGTGAAAGCCCATTGAGGCACTGTGTGTAGAGGAGGCTGTGTAAAAGAGCCCGTGTTGACAAAGCTGTGTGAAGCTTGAGGAGCCGACTGGTGGAGACTGACAGGAGATAGTGTGGCTGCTGGCTTGTCCAGCTGCCTTATTGAAGGAGAAATCACATCATACGAATTCGTATGATCACTGCCCAATCAACTGATTGAGGAGATCGCTGACGGCCTATTGTAGCCACTGAGGGAGACACCCAGATCTAAATATTGTTGTTTTTCTGAACGTTGCAAGTGGAAGATCCGTAAGGAGTCACCCAGCTGCCAAGAAAAAGGTTGGGGAGAAAAACGTTGTTGCATGAAGGAAGATTGTTGAAGGAGCTGTCTACCAAGGGTGAACGCTGGAGGGTGATCGCTACCCATTACCATTCACTGAAGCCGTCGCTGCCTGTCAAAAATCGTTGCAGACCGCCTATCGTGCATTGAAGAAGCCGTTGTGGGATCTCGCGTGGAGAAAAGGCATCAAGAAGGAGATCACTGCCAGCCACCGGAAACAGCCGCTGAGAGTAAAGCGTGGATAGCATGCCATCGTATGCCTGGAGCTAACCTCGTTGCTGTCGTAAGAGAAACAGATGTTGTATCTTCTCATCTCTTTTGTGTGAACTGAGAATTCCTGCAAAAGATAGGATCAGCAGTGTTAAGAGCTTGATCGTAAGTGTTGAAGACGCTGTCATTACCTGAAGGAGCTACCTATTGCTGCGGTCATTTGATATAGAGGAGCCGACACCACTGTTGTTAAAGAGGAGCCCGTAAGATCGCTACCAACAGAGAATTCCGTGAGTTAATGCTGCGTATGAAGCCACGATCATTGCTTTCACGAACAAAATATGTGTGAGAGACTGCTGCGTGGGAGATCGCTGAAGAAGCAAGAGCTGCTTGTGTAATTTCACATTGAAGCCTGAAGAGAAGAGCAGACTGGGGTGGCTGCTAGCTTGTCCAGCTACCTGAGTAAAGAAAAACAATCAATATGTCTTCTCATATAATGTATGATGCTTCAATACAATTTGGGTCTGAACCTAGATATGATGAAGAAATTCTAACTGAACTTGAAAAGATTGCTATCAAGAATGAAATGAAATTTATTCTTGAAATGATGAATGGTGAAGAAGGTTCATTATCTGCTGAATGTAATGGGGATGTCAATGCTATAAACATTGTTGAAACACTTAACTCTAAGATTGCAGTTGAAAGAAACCATGTTGATGCTGTAAGTGAAGAAGGGGACATCATTTATGTCTTGATACTGCTGACCCATGAGCCAATGTTGCAGAATTCCACTGCACAGAATACAGCCGATTGTAGACGAGCCTGGACGACAATTACTAATTTTGCAGAATGTGTTGAACCTGAAGGAAGATCCAGGACAGCAGAGGCCCAATCAAATAATAGGTTGCACTATACATCAATGTGTGAAGACTTCAAACTCTCAAACTGGAAGAGTAGGAAACGGGAAAACATAAACAAATATTATCTGACAGCAACTAAGGTCAAAATGAAGAAGATGGAGGATTGTAGAGTTCAAAGGTTGGAGTTCCAGAAGATTAAATTGTTAATTTGCTTTGTTGATTTGTAAGCCTAAAACTACAGGCATATTTAGTATTTGATCCATTTCTACATTAAGAGAGGATGTTGGAATAATATAGAAATAGGATTTTAGATATTGTGAATCTTCTAGATTTGATGAGTTGTTTAAGATCCAAGTTTATAGGATCTAGATCTAGGTTTGTTTGAGATAGCATAAGCTATTTAATGTAATCATCTCTTCATTAATAATTGAATTGGTTTTATACCATTCTTGTGTGTTTGTGCGAGCCTTTGGCTCTGCACTTCCTCCTCTCAATTCTTAATTAATATCATAGTAGAAATAGCTATAAACCCTTGCAACTACAGTAAATATAAATTGAAACAAGTTTCCATTTCTTTGAGAAATTATTACAACAAAGCAAAATCGATTATACAGAGTAGCATTGCAATCGAGAGACTAAAGCATTGGACTGAAGCCAAGATCTTAATAATAAAAATTATATGGTATAATATATTAACTTATTACAGAAGAAACTAAAGCATTGGAATACTGCATCATAAAAATTATAGAAGAAACAATAACATAAAATAAAAAGGGGAATTTTACTTATCAATATTTACAATTCGTTAAAGACTAGACCTCGGCTCCTCTTGGATGAAATTGTATTACAAGATCTTCACAAAGTGAAAAAAATTCCCAATTGAAACCATAAATAACCCTTTCCCCAAATCTCTTATTTTCGGCTTTTGTTGTGTTTGTTTTATTACTTTTAATTTTGTTTTTAATTTTTAATTTTTATTAATATTACATATAATATAATATTTAATTATAATATATTTATATATATTAACTATATTAAATTAATATTATTACATATTATATGGTATAATATATTAACTTACTATATATAGCACCATTTCGTATATTATATTATCATTAATGGCGTTCTAGGGTTTGGAGCGATGGAGGAAGGTTCGGTGTAGCTCTCTACAGGCGGCACAGATGCTGAAACCCTGTCTCTGTCAGGACGATTGCACAACAAATGAGGTGGGTTTTCTTGTGAAGTGGTTTTTCTCACTCCCATGGTCAGTAAGTTTTTCCTATTTAAACCTTTTATCTCTCCACCCTTACACTGAAGGTTGTTACTGTTAAATTTACCATGGATTTGAATGATGAAGTTGATTATGGTAGTGATCACTTGACGCATAGTGATATTTGGACATCGCCACCTGGCAGTCCTAGGGTTGATAATGGTGCCGGTTACTTTGGTGGTTGTGGGGATGTGTGTCCCTGGCCGTTGGATCCTGTTTCCATTCTAGGTTTAGCCACAGAGAAGGGCTCTATATCACCTTCTCTACTGGGAAGGTCAAACATTACATAGCAATTGACAGTATTTGATGAAGTCTTGACAGTGGGTGAAAGGGGGGGTCAATATTTCGGGTTATCCGAGTACACACCCACCCCATTTTTCTCCTGTGGTTTCTATCTCTGAGATTGGGAGTGTTCCGGATTTCTTGAATTCATCTGGTGGTTCATCCTTCGGTATGACCGTTCATGGTGCTATTTGAGATTCTCCAGTGAAGTTGGATACTGTTGCTGGGGGCTCTTACTCTTCCTCATCGGGTGGCTTTTTAGCAGGTATTATGGGCTCTACTGAACATCGTGGATTCCCCAGTCCCCCTTTGGTTTCTTCGCAGAGGAATACTGAATAGGATGTCGGTTATGTGAATGTTGGAGTGGTTTGTTCACGAGTCAAGGGGAGAAGAAAATGGATTAAGAACACAGGTAAGGCTCCAAACTATTCATTGGGCGAGGATATCGTATTTCAACATATCTCTATGATGGTTAAATATGTTCTGGTCAGGAGGGTTTATGGAAGGTTAGTGGCCCTCAAGAATGTTATTCAGTGGGCTTCTAGGGCTTGGTTGGGGCATTGTGGTTACATCCCGAGGGTGGTGGCTCTCTCAAGGGGTTGGTTTTCTTTCCATTTCTCCTCGGATGCACATGCTCAGTGGGTATTAGGCTTGAATTGGAGTATGGTAAATGTCCCTTTGCTTCTCAAACCATGGAATCCTCTTTTTGATGCCATTCGGGAGCGAATGGACACCATTCCACTCTGGGTTCGTCTTCCGGGGCTTCCGTTAGATTATTGGGCAGAGGAACATTTTTGGAGGATAGGTAATCTGTTGGGGACATACTTGGATGCGGATTTCACTTTCATTACGTCTTCGGTGCAGAAGGTTGCAAGGATTCTAGTCAATATTAACGTTAGGGGTGGACTGGCTAACGGTATGGACCTTTGTTGGGGTCCAAATATTTTTCCTCAAACCCTCGACTATGAAAATGTGTCGTTTAGGTGCAGGCGATGTCATGAGTATGGCCATCCTGCCATTGATTGTTCCCTTCATGTCCATATTAGGAATGGCTCTTCCCTGAAGCGGAGGATTATTGATGAAGAGGGCTGTTTGGAGCCGGAGGGAAATATTGTTGGGAATTTTGTGTCTGAGCATGTTAAGTCTCCTTTGGAAATTGTGGGGGTTGATGTTCCTTTGGGAGAGGATGAGTTTGTCCTGGATTCTACATCCTTTGTTGTTACGGAAGATACTGCACATAATCCTGTTATGGACGAGGCTTCTGATGCTTTACAGAATTATCTTTTGCGTTCGTTGGATTTGGCTGCTAGTACTACTTCTTATCCCTACACTACTCCTTCATTTAATTTCTTTTTTAAGAACTTATCATTCCTGGGTCTTGATTGGGTGGAAGGTCTGAAAAAATTACATATTTCATCTCAATTTTTGTCACCTACCACTGCCACCCCATGTATCCCTTTGAAGCTCCCTATTGCCGACCCTCTCTTGTTAAATTTTTATCCTGAAACCATTTCTGAGACTCCTCTTGTTATTCATTCCGAAGCTTTGCAGCCCCCATCCCCTTCAGGATCGTCTGAGTCTGGTTACTATCTCCGCTCCATGACCAAGCTTTCAGCTGCTGGTATTGGGAAAGACAAACCTTGGGTGGCTAAGGTCAGAGGTAAGAAGTCTTACTTATCTCATGCTAAGACTCGAGCTTGCTCGGACCTTAGGGACGGTAAACAACTTTCTATTGAAAGGGCACTTAGAGCAGTGAATGCCCAATAGGAGGGTATCGATGAAGGTCATGTCTTATAATTGTCGGGGTCTTGTTGGTCCCTCCAAAAGATCAACGTGGCGTCGGATGTTGGAACAGGAGCATCCAGATATTTTATTGTTACAGGAAACGATGTGTGGGGGTGATGAGACTCTGGGAAGGTTGAAGTCTTGGTTCTTGTGCTGGTGTTTTGAGGCTTCTGATGCTCGAGGGCGTTCTGGGGGCTTGGTTGTTGGTTGGAGGGAGTTGAAGGTTAGTGTTTCTTCCCTTTGGGGGATGGAGTTGGTGCTGGGGTTGTCTTGCCGTTCTCTGGATTTTGACAGAGAATTTACTATTGTTAACATATATGGGCCATACCTTAATAGGGCCCCTTTCTAGGAGTCATTGTTGGCCAAGGAAGTGATTAAGGGTGATTCAGTGATTCTGGGTGAGGATCTAAATTTCTCCCTAGGTCAAGCTGAGGCTTGGGGACCACGTGCACAAGTGGATTCTTTAACTGATTTCTTCATTAGAAAACTGATTGAAGGTCATTGGGTTGATGTTGAACCTATGTGTTTGAAACCATCCTAGAGGAACAAAAGGTTGGGGGAGGATAAGGTGGTGAAGAGGTTGGATCATTTCCTACTTTCCGAGCAGCTAGTGGATTCTTTTTTCTTCATCAGGCAGTGGATTTGTTCAGGGGGCTGCTCAAACCATGAACCTATTTTTTTGGAGCTGAAGGATGGCCCTAACAAGCCTCCTTCTCCATTGAAGTTTAACAATATTTGGTTGAAGGACCCCTCTTTCATTGATCTTTTTCATAATTTCTGGATTCCTTATCATCCTAGTAACATTTTTTCTGCAGCTTTTCATTTTGCTGAGAATATTAAAAACCTCAAGGGACCAATCAAACAATGGGCTACTAACAAGAGAATTAGGGAGGAGCAGGAACTAAAGTTGATCGAAGAGGAAATTGCCTCTACCTCAATGTGCCCAGGAGGAGGTTATATGTCTCAGGCCTCAAAGGAATCTCTTGTTCGTTTGGAGGAACGAAGGAATTTGATTCTTTTAGACAAAGAAGAGACTTGGCGCTTGAATAGCAGGGCCATATGTCTAGAAAGTGGGGATGAAAACTCGAAATTTTTCCATGCGTATGCTAAAGGAAGGAGATCTGCAAATACTATCTGGAGTCTTGTTGATTCAGATGGTAATCCACAATCCACCTTTGAGGGGATGGCTAGAGTGAGGGTTCAACATTTTCATGATCTTTTTAAGGCCAGTGATCATGTGAATATTGAAGAGGTCATCAGGGTAGCTCAGTTGTTCCCACGGTTTGTAGAGGAGGAGGATAACATAATGTTGTTAGATAAAATATCGGCTGATGAATTAAAAGAGGTTCTCAGTAGTTTTCAGAAGGACAAAAGTCCAGGGCCGGATGGTTGGACCATTGAATTTTTTCTTGGGCTCTTCGACATTATTGGTGATGACCTTTTGCAATTGGTTGAATATACTAGGAGGAAAGGCAGGATTCCGGCTAGTATTAATTCTACTTTCATTGCACTTATTCCTAAAGTGGACACTCCTTCCTCACTAAATGATTTCATGCCTATCTCTCTGTGTAACTGTGTTTATAAGATTGTCACCAAAATCAATGCTCGCAGACTCAAAACCATCCTCTCCATGCATATATTGGAGGAACAATTTGGGTTTCTTGAAGGACGTCAAATTCATGAAACTATTGGGATTGCTCAGGAGGGTTTGCATAGTATTAAAACAAGGAAGATGAAGGGGGCAGTAATTAAGATTGATCTGTCCAAAGCATACGACAAAGTCAGTTGGTTATATATACGTCTCCTGCTTACACATTTGGGATTTGACATTGGCTTTATCAGCTGGGTTATGAGTTGCATTACTATGGTATCTTTCTCGGTCCTCATTAATGGTGTTGCTACTCCTTTTTTTCATTATGGGCGTGGAATGAGATAGGGATGTCCATTATCTCCTCTGTTATTCTTACTTGTGGCTGAAAGTTTGAGTCATGCTATTAAGGATGTTAGATGGTTAGGTATTTTTGATGGTATCATGGTAGCTCCTGGAGTACACCTTACTCATCTATTATTTGTGGATGATATTCTTATTTTTTGCTCGGTCACTCATAGGGAAGGACACAAATTGAAGGAAATGTTGGATCTTTTCTCTCTATCAGCTGGGATGGATATTAATGCTAGAAAGTCTACATTGATTGCTTCAATGTTAAATGAGGAGGAATTGTTAACATACACAGAACTATTTCCTTTCACTCTACTTACCCTTTTGGAAGGGATTAAGTACTTGGGTTTTAACTTGAAACCTAATGACTATAAGAAGCAGGACTGGGTATGGTTGCTTGAAAAGCTGGAAAAATGGTTGAAAAGTTGGAGCTTTAAGTGGTTATCTAGAGCAGGAAGATTGGTACTGGTTAAATATGTCTTGGAGGCTATACATGTTTACTGGTTGTCCTTGGCTTGGATTCCTCGAGGCATTCTGGATCAAGCTAAGAAGATTTGTTTCAGGTTCCTGTGGACTGGTAAGGAGGATGCCCATGTCACTCCTTGGGTAAAATGGGAATGCATTGCTGCCCCAAAAGCACTAGGAGGATGGGGTTTGAAGAACATTTTTCACTTCTCAAAAGATTTGGCAGCAAAGTGTGGATGGAGGTTAATTAAATATGGGGGGTTTTTGGCAAGGGTTATGCACCACAAGTATATTGTGCCTTACTCTATTGAAAATTGGATCTGAAATCCTATGAAATCTCATGTTGGAGGTTCTTGCATCTGGAAGGATGTGGTATCATCCTTTCATGTAATCAAACAGAACTTGGTCTGGGATGTTGGAAATGGGAAGAGGGTCAGGATCGAGATGGATCCTTGGGTAGGTTGTGAATTACAACATCTTTGTCAGAAGGGACGATCAAGGCCTTGGGTCAAAAGGGATACCATTTCCTTTATCAATTGGCTGATCCTGGGCTTCTGAGGATGGGCAGCCCTGCATGGAGGTCGGCTAGTTCTTTTGGGATGGGGGGGTGATGTGGAGATGGAGCTGGGACATTATCTATGTGCTCTCAACATGGATCATGTGTATTTGAGCAAGTAGGAGGATGAGCTTGTTTGGGATGGTGATCCCTCGAGCACCTATACGCCCAAAGGGGGTTATCTTTGGATCAGTGAGGATCAGTTGCTACGAGATCCTGTATGGTGGTGGAAGTCGTTGTGGAAGCTACAGAGCCCTCATAAGACCTGCATTTTTATGTGGTGTGTTGGTGAACAGGGTCCTGACATGGGATTTTCTTCAACATCGCTGTGTGCAAGGTCCGGGCTAGTGCTACCTTTGTAGTTGGGAGGATGAGAATGTGTTACACTTGTTTCTATCCTTCCCATTCATTTCAAGGTTTGGGATATTGTTTCCAAAATTCTTAAAGTCCCTTTCCGTTGGACGAGGGTTTCACTAAATGATGCGTGGAGTCGTTGGCATCATAATCCAATATTTTCATCATTCAGAGCTCTCCCTTTGATTGTTATCTAGGGGGTATGGCTTACACACAACAAAAGACTTTTCTCGGAGGTTGAAGGTCTTCCGGTGCTTACGGTTGTTAATAGCTGTGGGATCTTCTTATCATGTAAACGAATCTCACAACCTACTCCTACCAAAGTTATATAGCCTGTGGATATCGATCACTCCCAGCCATGGGGCTTGTTCGATGGAGCATGTTAGAATGATCTGTGTGGGGGAGGGGCTCTTCTTTTTCTATCTCCTGCACATTACTTTGTGATGTCGTTGGGTGTCATGTCCCCTTCCATCAATCCGGTGCAAGGGAGGGAAACATGACTGACATACCAGGATTATTTGACAATCTCAGCCCCATACATTACTCATAAATTCATAACGATTAAAATCTTTTGTGTGCAGACTCATACTCAATATAAACACAACGAAAATAAACATATTTGCAAACACACAAACAGTAATGCATCATCATATCTAACATAGGCATATGATGGTTCATTATGCAGAGAATTCAATCTCGTACTCATGCTATGCACAGACTTCATGTCGATTTCATTAAGACAATCATTTCATTTCATTAACATGGACAATTAACATTTAGAATTAACACACTGCAAAACACATAATGCATATAATGTAAATCACAGAGAACACTTATCTAGAAGATGAAGCTGTCCAACAACTGGCTATGTTAGAGCAACGTTCCACCCAACCATAGATCTCTGTCCAGCTTGTATTCCTTCAATTGAGAGATCACCCCCGAGCTGGGTTGTGTATCCACTAAGGAGGAACTAAACAGGCTCACTCACAGCCATGGTTTCACTCAACAGCTATGCTAAGCCAACTCACAGTTGGGTTTATCAAGCATACAACAGACAAAGGAGGGAAATGCTAAGCCAGTGAGCTCATCCACATAGCTACAGGCATCTCAGATGAATTCAACAGGCAAGGCACCCACATTACCTACCACACCCAACACAAGGGAAGGTCCCCTTCTCTGCTGCACAGTCCCTCAGGCGTCCCTTCCCTCCAGTGCTCTTCAGGGTGGGCATAGAAAGGTCCAGCTGCTAATCCTTGAGATTCTAGCCTTCACTGGGTTTATCAAGCAAACCCAACCTCTACTCAGTCATTCACAATTGGATTTCTCACAATTCTGTTCATCAAATAACTCAATCCCGTCACTGGTTTTCTGGGCTATAAAAACTGGGTTTTCCAATGGATTTCGAGGTATCTAATACTCTCAAATTCACCCCAAGGTTCATATCTATGGATCCCCCATTGGATTTCACTGTCAAATACCAAATCTGGGCATTTTTGGCTCTTCAAAACGTGGGTTCTTGCAAAGTTGCGATTTATGGTTTTGCTCACTGCTGGGAATTCGTTTTTGGATGGAAAATTATGTTGGGTTCTTCCACACTGGAATGGGAATGAGGAAGAAGCAACTCCCATGAGGTAGAGTGACTTGTGGTACAAGAAAACAAAGCCCATACCTGCAAATACGAATTTCTGGGCTGTCCATGCTCCATTGAAGCCATGGACTGAAATCTTCAACTACTTCCTTACAACAAAAATAAATGTCATCAAGGAAAGTCAAATGGGTTCTCACAATGACATTTGGCAGCATATGGTTCATCCCCACAGCCCCTCACCACTCCCTACTGGATACACATGGCCCCTTCTCATTCGTTGCTCCCATAGCCAGTTTTTGGTATTTTATTGCAATATTAAATATTTACATCAATTTACAATATCCTATGGCTTAATAGCACATGGGTAACAAATTGTCAAATGCTTGTCCATTTAAAATAAAATACGAACATATACTAGCGGGGCCTTGGCCTTGAGCTCCACGCTAGGGAAACATACATCGCATGTACACAATATTCACATTAAGAACCAATATTTCATAAGGGTCAAAATTGGGGTATTACATTGGGATTCGGGGTGGGGAGCAACAATTGGGCGGAGATCCTTAGCCTTAGATACCTTATCTCATTTGATTTGGAACAGAGAGTCAGAAACATTACTGTGTATGGAGATTCCTTAAATGTGATTAAGTGGGTCTCAGGTTCACAACTATGCCACAATCGACGATTATCTTACGTTCTGCAACAAGTTCAGAGTGTTACTCTCACATTTGGCACTTTTACATGCAGGCATATATTTCGAGAGAACAACTCAGAAGCAAACAGGGCTTTGAAAGAGGGGATGTTGCTAGGAGTTAGGATTTGGAAAATCAGAGAATTTCTGGAAGGTGTGGTCAGGGACTACTACCATCGCCCGTTTATAGAATGAGGATCAGAATCACATCTATGCTACTGTACACTTTGGTTGTTCATGCTTTTTGAAGTATTTTTGCAGATTAAAGTATTTTTGCAGGAAAAAGGTATATCATCAAATCTATTTTGTCATCCTTGAGATGAAGCTTTGGATATATTATGTAAATTTTATGTAAACTGTTCAACACAGCTACTCGGAAGTTATTTGTAGTAAACAGATGTTAATGCTCACTCGGTGAGAACATCATGATATTATCAGTTATCAGTCCAGAAACAGGGTTCTTATAGGTCAGAAATGACACTCTCAATGAGTGAAGAATATCAATGTAATTTCGTACTCTTTTTGATGAAATGAAATTATGCTTTTTTTTCCAGGAAAAAAAATTTATATTATCATTAATACTTTTAAATACATATAAAACCAAAAGTTAAAATTAAAATTTACTTTAATGTTTTAAATTTAAAAAATTAGAAGTTTAAAACATTAAAATGGTATTAAAAAGTTCAAAAATTAAAAGATAAAAATTTTGTAACATTTTTTTTGGCAAGTGGTACTCCTTACTTGCAAGGTTGGCCTTTAGCTAAGAAACCACGAACTAGGGGGATCTAAGCCATCATGCAGTAATATTAAAGAATATCCCTAATTTGACTAAATATTGGAAAATTCCTCCTGAGATTGTATCGTTGACACCCCCTCCAAATATACCTTTCCAATTAAGAAAACCCCTATTTATATGATATTGTAGGTATCCATCTTTATCAACTCATTTTTAATACCCTCTTTATATCATATCATCAAGTTGTAACAAACAAGATCCCTAACGCATCTTGGTATAAGAAAACATGATGCTAAATAAAATAATAGTATAATGTTAATAATGATCCCATAGAGATTGCAGGAGCAACTGATCAATTTGTACCGTTGGATAGTGGAAGACCGAATGAAATAGTAATGGGGAAGGAAAAATGTGTAAAAGACAACCCAGTCAAGAGATCAATGTAACAAAGCGTAACTGATAGTCCAATAGCTAGTGCAATGCTTAAAAAATATGAGAATTGCAGATGTTTCACACCATAGCCTGCCAATCTACCAATTTTATATCATGTAAATACAAGTATAGCCAAAGGGAGTTCATGTTTTCTATAAGCTTAATAAATTAAACTCAATAAAAATGAAAATTTGAAACCCTTTCGTGGATGTACTTCCTTACCTTCCTATCAAAACAAACATCATTGATTTTTGAACCCAAATGAACATAGAAAAATTCCTCTTACTTTCCCATAACACCATATGTTCATGTGCATAGCTTGGATTTTGGTCATTCACAAGATGCAATGAATAGCCTCCACTTCCTCTACATTTATTCTTGCAATCAATGGAATTAACAACATTTAGTTGCCATTTCTTAGGTTGTTTCTAGTTTTTTTATCTTTACAGGAGAGGGAAAAATCTCCATTATTAAGTTTCAAGCATGCAATAGTTATAAAGATACACAAATGTTGAAACTTATATGATACCATTTCATGGTAACAATAACACATAGGATAGGGTATGTAAATAAGGATTTATATTTTTACCTATGTTCATGTCGGTTCCAATACAATATTAAGACGGATGCCTTGCTTATAATAATTGAAATTACAATTATCACTATTACAAAAAAACCTTTAGTGACATGCGAAAAATGTCACCGTAACCTCATTGGTGATGATCAAAAGGGAATTTGTCATGAAAAATTGAGCATCACCAAAGGCACCATCGCCAAAAATGAAGGTTATTCGGTGACAAGGAAGGTATGTCACTAGTAATCCTTATTTTTATGTACAGTGGCTGTGACTATTTCCTATGAACAATAGTGAATTTTGGTAACAGACATTTACCGACCCTCATTGTTTATGCATTTATGTTGACGGTCAATGACCGTCACTAATTCCTATGAACAATAGTGACTTTTAATGACAAACCTTTAATAACCCTCACTATTGATACATATATGTGGACGGTCAGAGCATATGTCACCAATAATCCTTACTGCGATGTTCAGTAACTGTCATTGTTTCCTATGAACATTAGTGACTTGTGGTAACAACATTTAATGAACCTCGTTATTTATGCATTTATGGCGATGGTCAATGACTGACACTAATCCCTATGAAAAATAGTGACTTTTAAGGATGGACCTTTAATGACCCTCACTATTGATCCATATATGTGGACGGTCAATGAGCGTTACCATTTTCAATGAACAATAGTGACTTCTGGCGATGGGATTTTAATGAATCGTTATTGATGTCAATGTTATTTATCATATTAATGGTGACATGCACTACAAGATCGCCACCACTTATAGCCATTTTGAAAAACTTTTAACGTTGTGTGATAAAGGTCGCCATTTCAATTCACAATGAAAAAAAAGTAACAGTCCTTGAAGGGAAATCACCATTATTTTATTAATAGTGACGATCAGAATTAAGTGTCATGGTATTAATTTTTACAATGGTGGTCATCACAATTAAACAATATTACCATTAATTTCTATTATGGTGATGATCTTTCGCATGTGTTGTTACCCATGGAGAAGGATAGGAACACGTTGCCATGTATAAGAGAAAACAACATCAACAAGCAATAAAAAAAGGTAGAAAACAAAGAAAACAATAGTAGAGATCATAATGATACAAAAGGAAAGATTACTAATGAGAACCAGTAAAAATAGATAATTAGTGCCTAAAAAACAATTAGAATTTGGATATGAACGACTATTTTTGAGGCAATGACTAATGGTAACAAATTAGTTGCCTCTTTTCACCCGACTAGCTTAGTCGTATATCACTTAGTCATTAATTTGTTAATTAATGGCTAAGTGATCTAAAACTAAACAAAGCAAACAATAGTAGAAATCATAATGATACGAAAGGAAAGATGACTAATGAGTACCAGTAAAAATAGATAATTAGTGCCTAAAAAACAATTAGAATTTGGATATGAACGACTACTTTTGAGGCAATGAACTAATGGTAACAAATTAGCCATCTCTTTTCACCCAACTAACTTAGTCATTAATTTGTTAATTAATTACTAAGTGATATACAACTAACTTAGCCATTAATTAACAAATTAATGACTAAGTGATATACAACTAAGTTAATTGTGTGAAAAGAGACCCCTAATTTGTTGCCCTTAGTCGTCACCTAAAAAATAGTTGTTATTTCCAAATTCTGGTTATTTTTGTAGTCACTAATTATCCATTTTGTACTGGTGTATAGTATTCAACCAATAGGATATAAAATCTAAAATCTAAATAAATTTTGAACATGGTACTATTGTCATTGATCCTACCATGCAATCCTGCTAATAGTCCTTTATGTTCCAAAACCTATCTTATAAGGTCATTTGCTAGAATATCATCTGTAACAAGGCCTAAAATGACTTTTATTGTGAGAACATAGCTCCTACTCAACTTAAAATACAATTAAAATAAAATTCCATGTAGGATACACAGGATTGGAAAAAACACATCAACATTGGATGGTTTATAAGACATTGAATGGATAATAAAGGATATGATTAGACTGAACATGGATTTAATATCCTTTATTTTTCCTTTATACATTTTAGGAGATCGAACATAAATCCACTCTTATCTTTGTATTGTTGAATACAACCTACATAGAACAAAATGCCAATTAAATTAGGAAGGATACCCAATAACAAGACTTAAATTTCCCACCCAAAAAATTAATATCTAAGGATTAAGCCAACTGAATTTGGCATGAGAAATCAAACTATTTTAAACCAACACATGCTTCTACTCACTAACCATCATGAGGACCAAATTCCTTATGATTAGTCTTCACCCATGATGGCCTAGTTCATCAAAAATGTATAAGTAGCACTAACCACTTGGTTAAAAGAACAAGTTTTACTCGTAATTATTCTCTTGGCATTATTTGAACCTAAATTTATAAGCAATCTCTCTGTTGGGTGGTGCTAAGTCTTGATAAAATATAGGCATGAGTGCGGCTCCGAAATTCAAACCTCTCCACAAATTTATAATTTCAGCATCCATTTCTTCATATTTACAATGGTAATAGAAACTTAATTATACCAATCTAGATTAGAGAAGACCAAACATAACTTGTGTAGCTAGAAAATCATGCATGGCAAGTGGCAAGAACTACAAGCAAAGATCTAGATCTTGAAAACATCGCTAATGTGACTTTTATTACTCTGTTAAAGAAGGAAAAAGTATGAAGACACAAAAAAGAGGCATAAATACCTACTACACCTCCAAAATAATAGTCGGATTCCCTAAAAACTCCATCTAATGCCATTTTTAGGATAAAAGAAAAACCAATATAAAATATAAAATAAATTCAATCCCCAATTAAATTTGACAGTAAAATCTACCTGAGCCTTTATTAGAACCCATGGATGAAGTAACCAGGGGAGCCAGAGAGTCATGCATAAGGTATTTCAAAAGAAATAGGTCCCATAAATATATTGATCCCCTCTATGTGGCAAGAAGTAGCTTACATCCCTCATTACAATATATGAATGTTGGCGTCAAGCCCACCATCATGATTGGAAGGGCTCTCCTCCCACATTTTGTTTAAACCTTCATTGATAAAGTGAGTAAAAATCAAAGCTAAATTCAAGAAATTTATTCAATGCAAAGTGCTCAATATAAGTCTTTCATTTGTCAAGCACTAAAGTGTTTAAACTTCTAGGATGTTGGATTTCACATGCAAATCAACTTCTAGATTACAAAAGGTGAAGTCCTTGTTTCACAATAAGACGTGTGCTTATCAATAGATATAGTAAACATAGCTCTATTTGTATGCTAATAAACAAATCTCTATGAAGTGCTTGTCAATAGAGCTAATAAATAGATTTGATTCTAAAACTAATTTAACAATGGTAGGACTAAGGAAAAAATTAAAGCAAGAACATGCACATGCTTAATTGAGTTCCAACAACTATGAACAATGACTAATTACATCAAAATCCTTTTGCGTATAATATTCTAATACAAAAATAAGTCCTTGTGACAAACAATCCCAAGGATTTAATAACAGGGATAAACCTTGGTACATGAATATAGTAATGAACATGCTTTCGAATGGTACAAAAGTAGCCCTCGTGAAGATATTGTTATTTTGTCACGCGCTTTAATTTTTAGGCATGTTCCATACTAAACCATTACAAGTCATAGTCAAATCTCCTTGCCACTCATTAGTTGAACAAATTAAGATCAGATACCAAGAAGCGGGCACTTAGACGCAACTTACTAAAATCAAGGTATTCATTTAAAGACTTTTGGATCATTGAATAAAATGCACATGTATCCATTCAAATTTGATTTTTGTTATGTCTACCTAATGTGCATTTTTCACCAGCCCCTTTTATTTTGCAAAAGATCATTAAAAGCATTATGCAAAATTATTTGATCTTATGCCTCCAATAGAAATTTAACTATTTAAGGAAGTCCAATTGTGCCGATACTGCTTATAAATGGAAATTCGATAAGTTGAGGGGAAATTTAACTAAAATAAATAGGCATTACCTTCAAAAATATAAACTTTTCCAATCTTCACCTTGGAAGCAATAGAACCTTCAGAAAGCTTCTACATGCCACAAAAACAAAAAATATCATCAATAGGTAGTTTTCCAACTTAGTAATTAATACTAGTATAGATAACCCATGTGCTCCGCAATTGATAAGCAATAGTTGAAATCTGCAAGGCCTACCACTTACAAATCTATTAAAATTAATCAATCATGTAGAAGGAAAGCAAGTACCTAAACCAACTCGACAAACAATTCCTCAAAAAAAAAACCCTTATTTAGTCCATAATTTCTTAAAAACTAAAAGCAACAAACTCATCAAGTTCTTTCATAACTCCTATTCTCGGGAAACATCCTTCTGATGTACGAGCATTGCTAAAATTTATCATTTTGACCTCTAAAAGGTCAAAGAGATTTACCAAAGGGATTTGGTTCCCTAAATTATGCAGATGGTAAGCATCAATTGCATTCCAGAGTTCAGGCTCAAGAATATGTTGAGGAAAAAATTGCATAACTTAATCATAAGCACATCTATTCAACAAAATCTGATATCCATGCCAATATTTCCAACCTTCTCATATGGTTAATAGTTCAATCTACTGTTGGTATATCAAGCATTGAATAATTCCCAATTCACTCATTTCCAGCTATGGGAACTACCATTTCATATACACACAAGGTGTCTACAGTGGATTTTCACCTAGTTCCAACACCTTTTATTCCAAGTATGCAATAGGTGCCTACAATGGCATTTCAACGAACCAATCAAATAGCCGATGGTCAGCAACAACCGCATTCCACAACTAGAGCTCAAGAATATGCTCCGAAAAATAAAATACAATACTCAATTATAAGTACATTTGTTCATCAATATCCTAGCCATGCAGACGTTTCCAACATTCTCATTTGACCAACCATTTAATTTTAATTCAGGAATGGTTCAATCATACAGCCTTGCACCATTAGCTCTTTTCATGCACTAATAAGGGTGACGAGATGCAAGACAATGTGCAACAACTATCAAATCTAGCTGGTAATTTGGACATGCAATCAAACCCTAATATGATGCTAACTCTGAACCTATCCTGGGGCTTTTTGTAACCTCTCTATGCAAAACCAAAATACCACACAGGTAAATCTGCCAAATAAAGAGGGGGATTTTCGCATTTTTATGAACCATGACAAGTATGAGCAAGGTCAACGAAACCTCGAAAATAGGGATGTTATTTTGTTTGTTTTTTGCAAGATGTCGAATGAGTAGGCCTAAAAAATGAGTGATCTCGAACATGGAGATGAAATTAATTCTTTGAACTCGTATTGGGGCCTTGCGTCGGGGCCTTACGTGTAAGTATCTTTTCCTTCTTTTCACTCTAATGTGGTTACGCAAAATGTCCTTCATTGGAACTAGAACATTGATGGATCGCTAACATATGTACAGTCATGGTGCTCTAACTTCAACCTTGATGATAGTCCCCAAGTACGCTACCCCTTATGGATTGAGTTTCCTAGACTCCATGCTAATATCCACCCATATGTGGACTTATTTGCTAACGATTTGGGAAAGTATTGATTATGGATGGACATTTGAAATCTTTCAAAGCTAATATGTGTGTTTGCATCAAAGTAGATTGGAAGGCACACCCTCCCTCCATTCATGTCATTATTCACCACCGATGAGGTTCATCAATTGAAGGTCGGATACATAAAACTCCATAATTCCTAATTTGCCTACAAATCCCAACACCACCTCAAAAGTGATTTCCCTCATTGTAAACCTAAACTGGAACAACCCAAAGGGAATTAGGTTCCTAAACCAGATCCCTCATATAATTCCATTTAATAACCCTCCCTTGATCTATTTCCTCATCAAGATTGGCCTCCTCTTAAGGAACCCCAACCATCTTCCCCAAAGATTAGCCACCAAAATGGACCATATTCCCATTCTTCAACAACTATCCAACCTCAACCTTTTGCACCTAGGGATTCTTGGTAGGATGGGAATGCTTTTCAAATATGATTCACCCTCTCTAGCCTGAGACCTGATGATGACTCTTTTGGGTCCCAGACTTACAAAGAATATGAAAAAAACTATAGGAAGTAAGGCTTAAAACGGAGTACCTAGCCCTTTTTCTAGCACCATTTCTTTTGATTATGGTTTTCTCTACATCAGTAAAAGATCGACAGAAAAAACTCCAACTAGTCTTGGCACTCCTTCCAAATGCCAATTATGCTGGTTGTTGGTCTGGTTTCGTTCAGGTTGCTACAAAGGCCACTCAACTTCATTCATACGACATTACCCGCCTCCTGTTTAAGGACTCGATACCCCGAGGTTGAAAGGTGGATATAACCATGTGACAGGCATATCCTGGCATAAAATTATCCCCAGCTGGTAGACTGATTGGATGTACCTTGTTAAGGGTTTTCGACCACTTTATAACATATTCCTGTAGTTTCAAATTATACTAGATTAGTGTTGAAACTTAGCTTGCAATATGAATCCTTATCCCACTCTAAGGGTTGGGACATTTCATAATCTAACCAGGTTATATAGAAGTAGAGAAGGATTTAGGGTCAAAGAGGGTAAAAGGAAAGGATAACAGACTAAAAAAAGCCTCTTCAACTCCACAATTCCTTTTGCATAGATTTATACTCTTATCATCCTTCATTATCCAACTTAGAATCGACTAGCTTTGCACAATCTTAATTCTATTAGGAGCATGGACTTATTAAACCTACCCTTGCAGCAGAAGTTTCATAAAAGACAAGGGAAAAAACCTTATCATAGGTTTCCTATAGATATTGGGAACATAAATTGACAGTAAATGCAATATCTAATATAATATGAGTAAGATATAAAATAATACCTACTAAAGAGTGAGAGATAGTAGCATCAAATAAAGGAAAGGGAAAATATGCCTGAAACTTTCTCCCAATAGCAAGAGGGGTGCTAACCAAATTACAATAATCCATCATGAAATGTTGTATCAAATCCAAAACATATCGAGGTTGACAGAAAGAGAGGGATTCTGGTAATAGACTTAGTAATCTTAATTCATAGAAAGTAATGAAGTAGACCAATATCAGTGAATTCAAATGACTCTTGAAGTCTTAGCTTTCATTCTTTAATATGGGAGGTAGAGCTACCAGTCAAAATTAGATCATCCATGTAGAGCACAAATATAAGTATTTTTTTATCCTGATTACAAATGTAGAGATAAGGCTCACTCTCATGATGAGAAAATCCACAAATAATGAAAATTTATGGATCTTATCATACCAAACGAGAGGTGGCTACTTTAGTCCATATCAATATTTCTTAAGTAGAAAGACCAGTGGTGTTGAACCTTCTTGAACGAAGCCTGGTGGTTGTTAACACACACACACATACATATTTCTTCTTGAAGATAGCCATGACATAGAGTAGTTTATATAGCCATCTAATGAACCTCCCATCTCTTTCCACTATGTGTTTTAGTTATATCTTTGAATTCTTTAACTTTTAAAATGTTTCATACTTATTCTTGAGGAAGTATACCCATAATTTCCTGCTAAAATCATCAATAAGTGTTAGGAAATAATAACTTTCACCAATGGATTGGGTTTGCATGGGACCACAGAGGTTTGTATGCACTATTTCTAGATGTTATTTTGCTATGTAGGACGTCGTTGGAAAGTTGTCCCTTTGATGATTTCCAAGCATACAACTTTCACATGGATTGGCTTGTTAATTCAACATTGGAAATCCTTAACCATTGACTTTTTATGCAAGATACTAAGACTCCTAAAAGGTAAATGACCATACCTACAATGCCACAACCAAGTCTCATATGTGCTTGATACATTTAGTCTATATGACTGTGCAAAATTTACACTCCTCAAATTAAAAGGGAACATTATGTTCTTGGTCATTTAAACCTTATTTATGAGTCTCCTACTAGGTGGCTTGTCTAAAAATATGCATGTAGAACCCTTGAATCTGACATCATAACCATTTTGACTTAATTGTCCTACACTTATAAGATTATGCTTTATATGAGGTACATAGAAAACATCGTGAATGGATTTCTTCTCATTTTGGATAGTTAATATGAATACAATACCTTTACCTTTGGATTTAACTTGAGAATCATTTCCTAGCTTGGTTCCTAATGTGGCGGAACTATCTATGCTAGAGAACAAATCTTTGTTACCTATCATGTGATTACTACAACCACTGTCCAGCAACCAAAGATCCTTGTTGTGATCTTCAGTTACCTATCATGATAGGAACATTGCTTCATATGTCCCTTCTTCAGTGTTGGAGACATTTGCTCTGCCTTTGTTCAGATCTGACTGTTTCTTCTTACGTTCACTTTCATAATGACTAAACTTCTTGCAGTTAAAATGTTGCACCTTGGATTTGTCAGTCCATTTTTTTCCTTTCCCCCTCTAATTTTGAGAGCATCTTGGTTGATGTGGGTTTCGTGACTGTTCTGGATATGATCTTTTATCTATGTTATGATTAACCCCGTCTCTTTTACCTCATCCTCAAATTCCTTTGCCTCTACTGATGAATGCCAGAGTCTTGAAGGGAATTTCCAAGGATTATTCCTCCAAGTTGATCCTTGATTCATGAGACACAACAAAACCCAAAAATTCTTCCACTTTTAGTTTGGACAAGTCTTTGGACTCCTCTATGACAATGACTACCATTGCAAACTCCTTGGGTAGGATCCTGAGCACCTTTTCTACAATTTTATGATCTGTCATCTCTTCACCATGAGTTCTGAGATGATTTACAACTCCCATGAGTCATAAATTGATCTAATTCTCTGTTTCTTTTATGTTTAAATTTTTTAAAAATTATCTCCTCGGGATTTGAAGCCTGACAATATTCACTTTTTCATTGCCCTAATAGGATAGATCAAGGATATACTAGGATTCTTTGGCACTTGTTGCACCTGTATGTTTTGGTAAAATAGAGTCACCAACTAAGCTCAAAATCCAATGCCTGGCACTGTTATCCTTCTTTCTTTGTTTTTGAAGTTAGTTTTTCAGTACATTCATCATACCTGCGAGAGTTGCTTGATATGGTTATCTAAAACCACTCTCAATTGTTTTCCAATATTCCTAAACTTGCAGGAAAGCGTTCACTCTTATTCACCAAAACTCATAGTTTTTGTTGGTTAAACCCGATCCTTGTACGTGTTTTAGACTGTTGCTAGATGCCATTAAAACTCCGTCTGTTCTTGGATATTTTACAAATATTGTAGCCCCCCCATTTTTTTATTCAGGCCTTCAACACAAGCTTCGATCTTGGTAAGATCGACCTTCTTCTTCCTTGAAAAAATTAAGATTTACAAAGAATCAACGTTTAAAATAATCCTCAATCTTTCCCCCTTCACCTTGTTAAAAATAGGAAAGTTATTTGCTATTATTAATAAGTTTTTTCTCCTCATTATACTTGTGTTAGGGTTTACCCATTCATTAGTAAGTAAAAAATTTATTATTATATATTTTTAAAATGACCAGCATGATCCTCACTAAAATTGTCAAGGCATATCATAGCACCCTTACTTTTTCTTATTTCTTTGCTATCTTTTCCTACAGCAGATGGCAGTCGTGGAATGGTTTATGTAACAAGGCCTACCCCGAATAATCCATTGATCAAGTGTTTTTGAAAGTAAGGAAATAACGCTGAATCCAAGCCACCAAGGATTTCCCGTGTTGATGACCTAAAACCCATTTCTTCATTTTATCGGGTGCCAGATATATATGAATCTGCAGAAAAGGTATCCCTACCAGCATTACCCGTAGTTTAATAAGCAGCTAACCAAGTTGAGTCAATAGCATTCATTGCAAAGATATTACCTTGCTCATCATCCCTGCCTATGACAACCTTTTAACCACCACCCCATCCAGTACTACTAGTAACGAATCCCATGCCAGATAAAGAGTCACCAAGGGTTGGTTCACTCACCAAGTAAATTATATATTTTTATGAGTGAGGCATAGCTCCTAGGCATGATGCATAGGCCACAGAAACACGGGTAGAGTAAAAAATGAAAAAAGCTAGCACATAAGCAGTAAAGCTGAGAGCAGAGCTTGTTTCCCATAGACTAGTTTACCTCGCAATAGCACAACCAGTTTATCCACCACCAACAGTAAGGATAAAGGAAGTTTCATTGGTTTACTCAGTAGTCGAGATATAAGAGGCAAGAGAAGCAAGGGTAGAGCTAGCGAAGAGAGGTGTCATTTATTGAGTCCCAAAAGCAGTAGATCAATATTTGTAACCAACATCTGTTATAGATCCAGGTCCGCTAAAAATTCCTGAATTGCACCACAACTATCACCCTTTGGAAACTCAAATCATGATAGAATTCCATCGATTTCAGGGCCAGTGGCGGAGGCTTAAGTATCTAAATCAGATAAAAAAATATTTTTGAAATATATTTGATCCCACAAAGGTGGATCTATCTCAATTCATTAGATATCCCATTACGGAGTCAGGTGATCTTGTGCACCAACAACAAATAAATAGTTAGTTTATCCCTTCCAGGTTACCGAGTTCCATAAGATAATACACAAGTGGTAGAGGAGAAAACACCTTGCCCAGGGCAGGACCTTTATACGTAAGGTGGAGATATTTGTAGATGGAATTCAATCAGGTAAACGCCACAAGCTAAGTCAAGAGACTCTCGAAATCGCATTCCATCAGTGGATATTACATAATCTCTACTTGGACCTCCCTTTTATGGGTCAAGCTCTAAACCTAATATATACAAATGTTGATACAAATGTTTATTACCAGGTTGAAGTCACACCATCTCACTCATATTCATATTTAATTCCAGTGCAAGCACGCCTTCAAGATCTTAATATAGCACGCGTTGATTAAGTTTATATTTCAGTTTTAGTGGAAAGCACCCATTTTATAAGCAGTTGACTCGACAATTAAAGCAACACAAGAAATAGATACAATTAACCGAGTTTCCCCATTATAACAAGTAGCGGGCAGAGCCAACATACTCACAAGATCGAGATCCATATTCAGTGGATTGAGTCGCATCCCAACCTACTTCCCTATAAAAGGGAGCCTAGGTGTTCGGTAGTGAGGTTTCAACGGCTATGTGTGTGCAATGTTTTTTCTTATATATTTTATTATCAATCGCTTTGTTTAGAGAAAAACCAATAGCTAGGACAACATATGACCCAGCATTAAAGTATGCATATCACTCAATGTACCTTCTTGTTCCATCTTCCTTACTTGCATCCCTCCCTATTTTGCACTCGGCAAGGTCAACAAAAACATATACGACCGGGGTAAATAATAGAATTTGTTTAGTTAGAAAGTCGTAGTATATATAAAAAGAGGCTATGGTAAGGCGTATAGGGAATAAGGTCATTTCCAGTAGGGGTAGGACTCTAGTAGGGATACGTTAGGTCACTCTTATTTTATCTGCCCCAATACATACTAGTCTTCATCTCTCAGTTCCATATGTAGATCCTCTAGTTCCCCAGAGGTGATTAAAGAGTGGTGAAGTTGATCCAATGGTCGGAGTATCTAGGTTGTATCCTACAGTCCAGTTGAATAATCAACACCCAACTAGCACCTGTAGTGGTAGAGGAAGGATTTCCTTCAGTTCGAAATCAAGTTCAAGAAGAAGATATATACTCCACCTACAATAGATATATACCCCACCCATAAGTTCCATATAGATATTGAGTTACAGAGCCATAGCCTTTATAACCCATTATTAGTATATCAACCTAGGGATCAAAGGCATGGGGAGCGTTTTTCCTTTACCCATAATCCCCAGTCGTAGATATAGTTGCGATTTGTTTCCAAATCCACTCCAAGATTAAAAGCAAATAGATTCACCATAATATAGAAGCAAAGCAAGTAGAGGCAAGAGAATAGTTCACTAGAGTGCAGGCACATGAAGCAATAGCTAAGGCAGAGTCAGAGATGGGAGCAATAGAGCAAGCAACATATCCATTAGAATATCGGTATCCATATCCAATTAGTCCATTTGCAAAGCCCATTGATGGAGTCTCAAAAGTAGATCATTTTTCCAAGTTTATACCAATGAACCTTTTTATTCAGTTTCGGTTTATCCATTTCCAAGTGTCGATTCATTGGATTAAAGTTACCCCATAGCGTATATAGTTAAAAATTTTGTACCAACAAAATCCAAGTCTAAGTGGATATTTTATTGAAACCAAAAGCATCATGTATATATATACACCTAACCCCCACCCCCCTCTCCTCCACCTACACCTAACCCCCACCCCCTCTCTCTATGCTGACCCCTTACTTCCCCCACCCACCTCTCTCTCCCTACCTTGAACCACCCTCTCTCTCTCACTAATCCCCCTCCTACCCCCTACTCCTAGCCAACCCCCACTCTCCTCATTCCCTTAACCTATAGGCTTATGTATGGTGTGATGAATATTTAATGATGTGTGAAGAATAATGCTTGAAGCTATTATAAGAAGCATGCAAACTAATTGGTTTGATGCTCCTTGATCCAATCCCTTTATACTAATACATTGAAATATTTATTTAAGCAAACTTAAGCAAAATAACAAGATATGAGATTAAGATTGTCTTGCAGGGTTGTTCTAGACTCTAGCAACTATTCATAGATTGCATGGAATTAAAATGAAAGGGACATTAATATGACCATTTGGAGGTGATTGTATAAAATTCCATTTGAATTAGTCATAAGATTGATTAACATGACTGTTTGGAGGCACAAACATGATGGGATCACTATACAATGAAACTTCAAGAAGTTTGCAGTGTTTGAACATATTGTGACTACAACAAGAGTTTAATATTCTTATTGTAGCATTTTATTTTAGTTATTATTTTTATCTCTTGACTCTCTCTCTCTCTCTCTCTCTCTCTCTCTCTCATCCTTCACCCTACTATCCTTCTCTCTCTCTCCCCCTAACCCCATACCCACCCCCTCTCTCTCCCTACCCCTAATCCCCCCTCTCCCTCTCACTAATTCCCCTCCTACAACCCTACCCCTAGCCACCCCCACTCTCCCTCTTCCCCAAACCTATTGGCTTATGTATGGTGTGATTAAGATTTAATAAAGTGTGAAGAATTGCTTGAAGCTGTTATAAGAATCATGCAAACTAATTGGTTTGGTGCTCCTCGATTTGATCCCTCCATACCAATACATTGAAATATATATTTAAGATAACTCAATCAAGGGAATGGTACAGTCATGTTGTAGTATGAATATATGAGATTAATATCATCTTAAATTAATCAAGGGAATGGTACATTCATGTTGTAGTATGAATATATGATAATGTCATCTTAACTTAATCAAGGGAATGTTACATTCATGTTGTAGTATGAATATATGAGATTAATATCATCTTTCATGGTTGTTCTAGAATCCAACTCTTTGTAAATTGCATAGAATTAGAATGAAAGCGACATTAATATGACCGTTTGAAGGTGACTATTTAAAACATCATTGGAATTGGTAATAAGATGGGCATACATGATTGTTTGGGGGTGCAGACATGATGCAATTATTATACAATGAAGCTTTGATTTTGCAGTGTGTGAACATATTGTGACTACAATAAGAATTTAATATTATTATTGTAACATGTATTCTAGTTATTTGTTCTCTCTCTCTCTCTCTCTCTCTCTCTTAATGATCTCTCCCCTAGTCCTCCATGTACCCCTAACCCCCATTCATCTCTCTCTCTCTCTCTCTCTCTCTCTCTCTCGGATAACCCATATTATAACATCTTGTGGTTATTGTTCATAGGAAATTGGGTGTTATATTTACATACTCATCTCATAAACTTATTTTACAAAATACTGTGGGAAGTTGTAGTGGTCAAATCTGACCGTCACTTCAAACTTTGATCAATGGCATGCGTTTCCTTTCATAGCCTTTCCTAAACGCGTTTAAAAAATGCACACATCCTCCAAAATGAAGATGATGGTGACACTTGTCGAAAATAAAAATATTTGGAGCTATAGGAAAAGGTTGCTAAATTTGTTTTTCATCCTCCAAAACCATTATGAAACTCGTCGGTAAAAAGGGGTTTTCGCATCAAAAGGTGACAGGTAAACGGTCTCATCAGTCATTAATTCCCATACTTTTATCCAAACAAGAAAACGACACGTTGAAAGGTGTGGTAAAAATTTTAATTTCAAATTTTAAATTTTATTGGCCTAATTATGATGTTTCTAATTCATTTTTCTTACTTCTTTCATGAATACCAGAGCTCTGGCAGCGCAAAGAGAAGATAACTTGATATTAAATCACCTAATTCCGTTTGAAATTTATTTGTGACAATACTGGTAATCTTTGACTCTAACATCATACTCATTTGTCTCTAAAGAGAAAGGAAATATTGAAGGTCGCAAGTCTGAGTTTCAAGAATTAGATTACCTAGTAAAATGCCACCTAGAAAGAGTTTACAACATTCTAAGAAGTCAGGTAATCTAGTTGATGATCCTGAAATATTTATCGACCTTTTTTAATATGTTTTCGACCCCAAAGTTTCTTTTCCTGATTTAAACCCTCTGTGAATTTCCTTTAACCAACCTACATAGGGTTTTGACATTTTGAAGGCTTCTTGGGAATATGGTTTAGCCCAATGTATCCTCCCTCCAAATTTTTATGTGCTAGATTTTGTTTTATGTGTTCAAAATGCTAGTGATGACTCACTCTATTTTCTCCTCTAACGGAATGCAAGAGCTCTTTTTTGTAATGTCCCCATTTTGACCCCCTTTGTATTAAATCGTAAATGATGTAAATATTGTAATTTAATCATGGTGAGGAGCTCAAGGCCAAGGCCCCACCATTGATTTAACGTTTTATGTATCGGCAATTAAAGAAATAGATGCCTATGGTTCTTGTGCTAGATAGGCACAATGTAACTAAGACATCATGTAAATACGAATTTTAATGGGAATACCCACAACTAGCTATGCAATGCAACAAAGAGATGGGGGCATGATTCTACAAGGAATAGGGAGGGAAATTATTCAAACCCTTGAGCCAATGGTGTTAATCCATGTGTCAATGAGAAAACCCATAAACTACCAACTACCCATTTTGGGTTAGGGACCCAATCATTTAATTCTTCCAGAAATTGGTTGAGGCAGTTAATGCCTTGGGAATGAAGAGGTATGGCAGCCAATTTCGTGCATGGGCAAGCCATCAACTTGGAAAATCGTGTTTTGTCTCCTTGGCCAAGAAAACACCCACGAAATGGTGCCCAAAGCCATTCTGAAGGGGCAGTCTTTCATCTCTCACGAGGACTAAGCTCATTGGAATTTATCCTCACGTTTTTCACCATAACCCTGTGTTTTCCATGCCCAGGAACTCGTTTTTGGTAGTGTGCAGCAGCAGGGGAAGGAGGGACGCAATTTGGAACTGAGGGAGAGGTCGTTTTTGCCCTGGGGACATTTTTCTGGAATGGGTTTGCTCTCCCAGTCGAATTTCCCAGTTGCCAATATGTTTTGGGTCTTCCCACGTTTTTTTGAAGCTCAGGAAACCCCACCTCATTCATCCCACTATTGGAACATTTTTCTCATGCTCAGCAAGTGTAGTTTTGCTGTTATGTGCATCCTTGTTTGTTTTGAACCTGTAAGCAAGAAACTTGGAGTGGTAGTGGACAGAATTGACTTGATAAACCTAGTGAAGGGAGTAACCTCTCAAGAAGATCAGGAGGGCTTTGACTACTTTTCTATGCACATCCTGAGAGCACTAGAAAGGAAGGTATGGCTTGAGGGACTGTGTGGCAGTGAAGAGAATACTTCCTTGTGTTGGGTGTGTAGACATTGTGAGTGCCAAGCTGAATAGATCTGGGAGGGGTACCCATAGCTCTGTGGTTGAGCTCACTAGCTTAGCAATTCTTCCTTTCCATGTCCTAGCAGCCTGATAAACCCAACTGCTGATTGGCTTGGCTGAATTTGGTGTATGCTTGGCTATGTGTGAGTCTGTTGTTCCCTGGTTCCTTGTAGAAATCATGCCCAGCTCGGGGGTGGCAGTTGTATCAAGAGGTTGATAAGCACAACTGGCCTATGGTTGGGTGGAACGTTGCAATTGCATAGCCAGTTGCTTGGGACTACTTTGTTAAGATAAGTACTCTCTTGTGTTTAACCTTGCAATTATTATTTCATGAATATCTTGAATGTATGATGAATGTGTTAACTGAAATTAATTCTGCTGTGTTTTCTTATAATCATACAATCCATATGTCTTTTACATTATGTGAATGCTTAGTTATAAATTTATGGGGCTAGATGCCCGGTTTTAGCATCACGATCCTCTCTATCATGCTGGTATGGTAGGAGGGGGCGTTACATTTTTGTATGCCCCCACTATGCCACACTACCATTACTAAAATGTTAGACCTGCCTGAGCCCCAACTTCACAAATCACTTGAATAGTTGATTCATTGGTTCAAGAGTTTATTTCCTAAATAGTAGAATCATTTGATACTTCAATGGAGCCTTAAATTAGTGGAAAACCAAGAGCTCAAGTTGACTCTATCAAGCTTCATTTTCCCTAAAGGTTTTCAACACTTGCTTACTATGCTTTTTTTGGTCTTGGGTTATGATGATGACTCTACTGTGGATGAATTGATTATTATCTTGACTGGCCAAATATTTATTCCATCTAAATACCAAGTGGTAAGGTTTGATTTCCCTTTGTTCATGTTGAATGCTATCCATGAATAGTTTTGTGGTTTTACCTCATTCAATTTATTCATATATCAATCATATTTGATTTACTTGATTATGTACTTTCAATGCCCTCAATTTGAACATGTTTCTTTAAAGAGATTGACTCTTGAAGGTAATGTATTTCCTATAACTGAATGGACTCAAATAATCTTCCCTTCTTCTCAAGGTTTTAAGGCCTTTTTAGATACCTTTTTGTTGGTGTATTGATACAACTGCATGGTATAACCACACCTTCGGGAATATGAAAATGTGGACTAACTGCCACTCCTAGTAATAGGACCCTTTGCTTGGTTTCAAATGTTCATAAACATCTACAGTTTTTGTTGTAACAACAAACCTTACATGGAATTAGAGCTGAGGTCCCAGGTTCAATTCCCTCGAGCTACGCCGGAGGGGGTGTGCTAGAGTATCGAGACAAATGCATGGTATAACAGTCGCACCTTTGGGAATATAAAAATGTGGACTAACTACCACTCTTGGTAATAGGACCTTGTGCTTTGTTTCAAATTTTCATCAACATATGTAGGTTTTGGTGTAACGACAAACCTCAGAGCTCAGCGGAGCTGGTTTATCTTTGTTTTGAGAGTTTTACGTAGGATTTTGGAAAGTTTTTAGTGCATCACTAGTAGCAGTAGCAAATTGCATTCACTCCAGCAGTTAGATATGGAGAATTTGAATGCTACTTTGACACCAAGAATCCTGACACCCTTCAATTATATGGATTGGAGGGAATATATGTAGATTGTGTTGCACGACAAGAGTCTGTATAGGGTCACAATGGGCAAGGAGTTCGAACCTCAAGTAGTTGTTGATAAAGAAAAGTACCTGAACAAATTAGATTAGGCATTTGGTTTTATGTGTATTCATATATCCAGAGACTTTCTCTTCCATATTGATGGATTGAAAACCCCAAGGGAGGTCTGGCAGAAACTTGAAACTCTCTTTGGAAAGAAATATGAGCTGAGAGGTCATGTTTTGGAGAATGAATGAATTGCTCTTCAACCCAGCAGTTTCAAAACCATACAACAGTTCTTTTCAAAGTTCAAGTCCTTCATTATGCAGTGCAAACAACGTGGAATTGACAAGAAGGATGAGAAACTGGTGCTATCCATCCTAAGCAATCTTGGTCCTGAATTTTTAGTATTTGTTTCCACCTTCTACTCTGGGAGATTTTCAATCCCCAGTTGGAAAATGCCTTCGTTAGATGCATTCATAGAATCCTTGGTCCAAGAAAAGACAAACTGATTCAAATGGGAGCCATGAAAGCCTCCAAGAATCAATATCTTATGGTTGGGGAGTCAAAAAGTGTGAATGACAAAGGGAAGCAGAAGGGAAAGGATAAGAAGCAATCTGAATCCAAGCTAAAGGAGAAGCCTAATCCATTAGAAGGATCCTCCATCTCCAAGAAGGATATGAAAAGATGTTTATTTCAAGAAAGAAACCATCCAGAGAGTTCCTGCATGAAGAAGAAGATAGATCAAATGACACAATTTCTTAAACATCACAACACTGCCCTCCCAGAAGGTGGAAGGAAGACTGATTCTGGAAGTGAGACAACTTATCATGAGAGATTCCATGCACTGAAGGCTGGATTATCACAATCACAAGCTTTCCTCATAGATTGAGGATCCTCCAACCACATGGTTACCTCCAGAGAGTCTTTTTCCTCTCTAGATATCATTGATGGTCCTAGTATTCACATGGGAGACAATTCAAAGATCTCTGTTGAAGGGAAGGGCACAATACAACTTGAGCATGGAAATTTCAAAAATGTTCTATATGTGCCTTCCTTGGAAACAAACTTATTATATTTTTATCAAATGACTCACACAGGTTCACCGAAGAAAGTTGTTTTTGGACCTAACATAATTGAGACTGCAGAGATCTCATCTGGGAAGCTAATAGCGAAAGGTGTTGCAAACCATGCCTCCAAGGAATATGAATTCTCTCATTTTTTTCCATACTCTATGCCTACTCCATTTGCACTTGATGAAGATCAAAATGATGTCTCTTCTAATGATCCACATTCAAATTCCGAATATGAGGACCAAGTTGAAACAAATCTTGATATTGAGTATGAATATCCAGATCTAGATCCAACACCTGCTCCCATTTCAAGGCCAAATGGGATCACAAATTCCTTGAATTTGTTGGGAACATAGATGGAGATCCATCTGACCATAGAAGAACAAAATATGAGCATCAAGATGCAAACCGTGCACTATGTCATATAGATCCACTTCTCCCAGATAGGTGATACATGATGGTAGGGTCTAATCCACAGCCCTTCAAAGAGTCTTTCCATGATCCAAGATGGAAGGCTGCCATGGATGAATAATATGAGTCACTGTAGAACAATGAGACATGGGATCTTGTATCTCTTCCCCCAGGGATAAATCTAGTCCAGTGCAAAAGGATCTACAAAACAAAACTTGCTCTTGATGGATATACAACCAAGTACAAAGCTCAGTTGGTTTCCAAGGGGTATTCTCAGGTTCATGGCTTGGACTACAATGAGACATTTACTCGATTAGCAATAATGGACTCGGTCATACCTGTTTTGGAAATTGGAGCTTCGAAACAGTGGGAGGTACATCACATGGATATAAAGAGTTCCTTCCTATATGGTGACTTAGAAGAAGATATCTATATGAAACAACCTGAGGGGTACATAGATGATCCATCCTTGGTATGCAGACTAAGGAAATAATTGTACAGGCTCAATGATCTATTGTCAGATATGTCAGTTACTACTATAGAGGTTGAGGAAAGTTTCAAATTCTCTACTTCCCATGAGCTTACTGATGTGCAATATTGTGATATACTGGATGTTTTTTAGGCTAGATCAATCTTTGTAGCTGTTGCATATGCTCTTCTTGGTTCCATGCATCCTCCATATTCCATAATGATCAAATGCACACTTCCTCAAGATGCAAATGAAGTTGGATACATTCTGCATTTGCTTGGACACTTGCTCCTCTCACTTGGAGCTGATTTGAAGTCCAAACCACTACCATCATGTCACAGTTCATTTGGTTCTGATCTCACCTACATTGGTTCAAAGGAGATATCAAAGAACCATCTACACATTCCTAGAGTTGATCCTACCTCAGTTGGTTTGAATTTCAAGTTCAAGGATGATCTTCATATTTTTGGATTTGTTCTCACCATGTTTGGTCTAAGGAGCAAGTTCAGAGAGCCTCTAGATTCACTTGCATCCACTGAAGGAGAATTCAAGCACATGTTTATGGAGCATGATCCACTTTTTCCCAAGAGGAAGATACCTCCAAACAATGATTCAAGCATCACACCTACTTGATTTTGGAGCAGTTAATTTTTTTTTTGGTGTGCTTCATGTCCATATCGAGGGGGAGTTTTGTTCCCACGGGGTTCTCCCTCTTTCCTCACTTAAATGGACTAATAAATTTGTAAGGGTGACCTTTGGTCTCAGTTACCAAGGCCCTATTTCTGATATTTCCTCACATAGTCAGGCGTAAATGGGGATTTTGGAATATTCTAACCATATCATCTTGGTTTTGCATGCTTTTCATGCATGCAATGCATGCATTCCATGCAGTGGTAGCCAAGTCTCGTAGCACCTAGTCCTTATTTTTGGACCCATAGAACTTAACTTTGGCCATCATTAGCCATCTTATATTCCACTTAGAGCGCCTTGGTTACATCACTGAAGTCCAAAGGCTCCCTCATGCATGATTTTAGGAGCATCTAAGTTAGTTACCTTGATTTAAGGCACTTCTCTTCAATCACCACTAGTTAATTGACCACCAGTCCTTGATTTCATGAGTCTGAGTACTTATTGAGCTTCAATGACCACAACAACTCACTAATGCTCCCTTACACTATTATTTAAACTTATTTAAATCCCTAATGTGCCGTTATTCCTACCTACTATCAGTTAGACTTAGTTAGACTCAGTTAACTGGCCAACTGACACTACCATCAGGAGTTACAACTAGTTCTCTAGTATAGTGATGGGAATCTTTCCTATCTAATCCTTCCACATGTCTGGATTCATTATTCCTCTAAGGATCACGAGTTTCTCCTTTGGATATGTACTATTTATGTACACATTTACTGAATAATAGAGGTAATGGAATTTTTTCCAATTGTTATTCATTCTCTTGTGTCGTAACAAAGTTTTTTCTTCTCTATTTATCCTGCTCAATTCTTTTGATCTATGTTAGAATTAGTGTGAATTTTATATTTGTCTCTATATCTATGTGAGAATATCACAAAATATTACATGGTATCAGAGCTAAGGTCCTAGGTTCAATTCCCCCGAGCTGCATCGGAGGGGGGTTGTTTGAGTATCAGTACAGCTGTATGGTATAACTATCGCACCTTTGGGAATATAAAAATGTGGACTAACTTCCACTCTTGGTAATAGGACCTTGTGCTTGGTTTCAAATGTTCATCAACATCTGCAGGTTTTGGTGTAATGGAAAACCTTACACATTTTGCTCCATGTTCTTAAAATTCTTCACAAAGTTTATCCGCATAGGATTCCAGAAGAGTTATGATCCATGTTACACTTCAGTCACAGGTGCAAATTAGGATATTGGTTCTTATATCCCAATTTATTTTTACTGAGGATTTATGGTTTTGATTTAATGTCCCCATCTCTCAATTCGGCCAACAGAGGGGACATTATTGAACTCAAGGCCTCTTAATTTTGCCCCATAACCATAATTATGAATTTATAACAACTAAAATGCATGTGCAAATATGGAAATAAAAACATACAATGGAAATAACACAATCCACACACACAACATGCAATTTGCATGCATAATTATCACATGAATACATCTAAAAATCATTGCACATCAGATACATAAGAATACTTATCTTTAAACAAAGAATATATAGGCAACTGGTTTTGTAAGAGAAATTTTCCACCCAGCCATAAGCACTCTGTCCAACATATACTCTTTCTACTGAGAGGCCACCCCCAAGCTATGCTATGAGGCCTCCATGGTGAAGGATACACCTACAAGATTCTCTCTCTCAACCCACAACCCAATTTGCTCTCTATGCTTAGGCAAAAGCTCCAACAGAGCGCTACAGGGGTCTCACTAAGCGATCACATCCATGGAACTCCTTCCAAATTCCCCCACACAACACAAGGAAGGAATTCCCTTCACTAATCCAGAGCTCCCTCAGTAAATCCAACCCTTATAGTGCTTACCAATGTGTGTAGTAAGAGTCCAACCTGATGTATGCTATCGAAGATCCTCCTGGAACATTAATCCATGGTTTCTCAAGCCTACAAAAGTAGCATAACTCAATGGGTAAAGGTTCCTAGCTTTCCTAACCTCCATGATGATCTACAACCATCTATTTTCCCTTCTAGAAATGCAGCTCTGTCTCCCAATTCGAATTTCTAGGTTAAACATAATCTAGTAATAGTCAAGAAGAACAATGGGAAAATATACATAGTGTAGAAGCTTGCATGGTAGAATGAATCAAAAGAGTGTTAATTCCAAGGGATATGAGGTAGGGGTTAAAAGACAACTTGCATAGCTTATGACCATAGAATAAAGGACTCTTGGCAGCTGGCATAACTATCTCAATCCCCATGCCTCACTAACTACATGAAGTGACTTTTCCACCAACTACACATATGCACTCAATGATTGGGTTTAATAGTCAAGAGAAGGTAATTGGATCATTTAAGGAACTTTACATAATTTGTATGAGTTCTAAGGTTGAAATTTGGAAACATAGAATTTAGTTTCCACATAGGCCCCTTTTCAGCTTCCCCTCTGGTGGAATCATAGCCCCTCTAGTGCTCCTTACAAAACCATCTTGGACCATTTTATTATTATCCAACATAATATTTACATATATTTCGAATTGGCATGATAAGCCAACCATATGGTCTATATAAAAATTTATACATCATGCATGCCTAGCTATTCTCTAGTCGGGCCTTGGCCTTGAGCCCGCACTAGGAATCCATACTAGTATATTTACATCACTTACATAATTTGGATTAAATACATTCCAAGTCAAAATTGGGGGTATTACAATCCCCTCCCCCTTGGAATAACATCATCCTCAGTGTTTGCTCAAAATCAAAACAAAAATGGGTATTCCTCTTTCATGGCATCCTCCAACTCCCACATAGCATCATCGGGTATGAAGTGCTTCCATTGCACGTCCTTTACCTACTTGATAGCTTGGTTTTAGAGCAATGTTACCTTCCTATTTAGGATGCATAGTGGCTCAGTTTCGAATTTTCCCTTGGGTTCCACCTTAATCACTATTGCGTTCCCTCCCGTCGATCCGATGCAAGGGAGGGAACATGACTAATATTTTGTGGATTATTTGAGAACTCAACCCTGTTCGTTGCTAAAAAATCCATAATAAATAAAAACTTATGTGTGCAGATTCATACTTTAAATAAACACAGCGGAATGATACACTATCCACACACAATTGCATCATGCATTCAACATATAATCATAACAGTTATCAAATTAAACATTCAGAACATAACACAGAATGATCATAACTTAACCATAGAGATTATCTTCAAAATGAATTATCCAAGCAACTGGCTATGTGAGAGAAACGTTCCACCCAACCATAGGTCTCTATCCAACCTGTATTCTTTCTGCTGAGAGACCACCCCCAAACTGGGATGTGTATCCACTAAGGAGGAACTAACCAGGCTCACACACAGCAATGATCTCAAACAAACAGTCATGCTAAGCCAACACACAACTGGGTTTATCAAGCATGCAAGAGACAAAGGAGGAGGATGCTAATCCAACACAAATTTGGGTTTATCAAGCATGCAAGAGACAAAGGAGGAGGATGCTAAGCCAGTGAGTTCAATCACAGAGCTACAAGTATCTCAACTAAAATCAAACAGTCATGGTACCCACAATACCTACCACACCCAACACAAGGAAGGTCCCCTTCTCTGTTGCACATTCCCTCAGGCATCCCTTCCCTCCAGTTCTCTTTAGGGTGGGCATAGAAAGGTCCAAGATGCTAAATCCTTGAGATTATATCCTTCAATGGGTTTATCAAGAAATCCCAACCTCTATTCTATTCTATGTTCTGTCATTCACTCTTGGATTCTCACAATTCAGTGACCAAATGACTCAATCTCGTAATTGTATTTTCAGGCTACCATAACTGATTTTTCCTATGGATTTATGGGTATCTCACACTCTCAAATTCACCCCAAGTTTCATGTCTATGGATCCCCCATCGGATTTCACTGTCCACACAAAACTTTGGGCATTTATGGCACTTCAAAACGTGGGTTCATGCAAAGTTGCGATTTCTGGTTTTTCTCACCGTTCGTTCTATATAATGGATGGAAACTAAAGCTTAGATTTTCTACAATGGAATGGGAATGAGGAAGAACAAATTCCCATGAGTTAGAGTGACTTGTGGGTCAAGGAAACAGAGCCCATACCTACCATATGAATTCCTGGGCTTCCCAGGGTCCATTGAAGCCACTGACTGATTTCTTCAACAACTTTCTTACACTGAATTAAATGTCAGTAAAGAAATTAAAATGGGTTCACAAGATGACATTTGGTAGCATATGGTTCAACCCCACAACACCCTCACCACTCCCTAGTGGAATACACATGGCCCCCTCTGATTAGTTGCTCCCATAGCCAGTTTTGGTATTTATTGCAATATTAAATATTCACATCAATTTACAATATTTCATGGCTTAATAGCACATGGATACCATAATATCAAATACTTTCCTTTCTAAATAAAATATGAGCATACACTAGTGGGGCCTTGGCCTTCAGCTCTGCGCTAGGGAAACATACATCGCATGTATTCAATAGTTACATTAAAAGCCAATATATCATAAGGGTCAAAATGGGGGTATTACAATCACATCCCAATCAATCACATGGTTAGGATCATGTACATATTTCTTAAGCAAAGAAACATGAAAAAGATTATGAGCTCTAGTGTTAGTAGGCAATGAAATTCTATATGCAACCGGTCCTATCCTTTCAAGCACTTCAAACGGATGACAATATCTTGGTGACAACTTGGCACAACTTCCAAGCTTCAAGGAAATATTCCTTGTCCTCACTCTAAGGTAGATATGATTCCTGACACTGAATTCTCTATGCATTCTATTCTTATCTGCATAGCTTTTTTGTCTATCTTGGGATGCCTTTAAATTCTTCCTAATTTTTGCAACCTTTTGTTCCATCTCTTTAAGCAATTCTATCCTAAGTACAATTATGTTTACTGGATTATCCCATGTGTGTCCTGCACTTTCTACCATACAAAGCTTCAAATGGAATCATGCCCAACAAAGCTTTCTATCCATTGTTATATGCAAACTCTATCAAGTGTATACAATCTTCCCACTTGGATGGTTTGTCCATCACATACATGCAAAGCATTTCCTCAAGAACCTCATTTACTCTTTATGTTTGTCCATCTGTTTGTGGATGGTAGGAAATGCTAAAGTTCAACTATGTACCCAAATTTGCAAAAATATTTTTCCAAAAATTTGAATTAAATTTGGTATCCCTATATAAAATTATTTCCTTTAGCAATCCATGCAATATGAAAATTTCCTTCATACAAATCCTTGCATTGGAATATGTCTTATAAGTGGATTCATGTCAGAATCATGTGGAATCATGTGGAATCAACAACATGATTCCTATTAAATAGGTGTTGTTTTTAAATTTCATTTTCTCACTGAAAAAGGAAAAATTGGATCATAATTGCATTTGATTTGAACTGAAAGGACTATGTTTGTATTTCATGAAAGAGTGATTGTTTGAACTATTAAAGTGATTTATCCTCTCCTAAAAGAGTGTGAACGTTTGCATGTAATTCAAATATCTTTACTGGCATTGGAAATATATGTTTCTTCATCTTTGAATTGTTCTTGAAAAGTTGTGATTTTTTGAAGAGAAGTGGCATAAAAACAACTCGGAAAGTGTTATTTTTTAGAAACCAATTATAAGCCTAATTTCTAGGGCCTTAGTGCTAGGATTGGAGAGTTAATTTATCCAAGGACACATAAAATGAGACTAGGAATAACTAAATAGTGAAAAATACATTATTAATGCAAATTACTTGTCGGAAAGTGTCTCTAACATAGGCTTCAAGCGATAGATAAAGCTAGTTCACATGGTCAGATTGTCCCCTATTGTTTGAGTTAGTGGGGTTATGCGAGTCTCGGATTTTTTTAGGTGTGGCACGTCCTCAATGTGAAACCAATACTTGATGACATCTTTAGGTCTAGGAATTAGTCCTAAGTTCCCTTCCCATTCATAGAATCCCTTTCTGATGACCATTCCACCTTACTACCTAGCGTGAAGTGGTATCCATAGTTTCCTTTCCTAGGATTCACATAGGTGACTGCAAGGGGATATCTTGTGGTACCTAAGGTAGATGTAGAATCTCTGTCTCATCTCCTTGGAAGGGTATTCATCAAAATTTAGTACTTCCATCCCTAGTGATTGTTATGTGAAGGTTAGCATAACTGTATCATTCAAACATTCGTTGGATTTACTTGGGCCCTGATCATCATAGGATAACCTCTAAAATGCCTTTCTAATTGGAATTAGGTTCTAAATAGTCGATGCTTATATTTGGAAGGGTTAGACTATTTTTATTAAATTTTCAAGAACTTTTCTAGTGAGTGTGGATTTGTTTGTTTCAAGTTGTAAAATTTCTTCCTTTGGGTCTTTGATGAGCCATAGTGGATGATCAACTACTAAGTAGGTCCAAAAGGATTAAAAAAAATCTCTCCGGAAAATGGATATTGGGGAGAAGACTACATCATAGTGATCCACCACCACAGGGAGCAGAAGAAGAAAACCAAGGACCTAAAATTAATCTCATTTGACGGAAAATCATTCAAGATCAAGTGAGTCTAAGATATTATCTGAGCATGGGTACCTTAGTGATTTTGAAGAAAAATTTAATAGATTCCCAAAAAACCCACCCCATCCATAGAAGAAAACGAAGGTAATGTTGAAATAGAAGATCTCAAATACCTAGAAAGGGAATTAAATCCACCCCAAAGTCTTTGTTGTATTCAAAACCATGAGTCAAATACACATAACCCTAGAATATTTAACAATCAATTGTCTTGGTGGGATAATATGGAAAATACGAGAGAAGTACATATTACTAGGGACACTACATCCATAGTCATTTCTAACCCTTTAGGAGGAGTGAATCAAAATGTTTCATCCATAGTGGCATCAGGATGGTTTCCACCATCCTCTGTAGTGTCCACTGGAGGAGCAATTCCATAAAATGTTCCTCCATTTAGCGGGTTTGGGAACTCAACATCTTTGCCACAAGGCACCAATCCCTTCTCTTTTCGGATGTCATTTATGGGTTTCCATCCTATACCTACTAGAATTCCTCCTATAATGGAAAACATCACTTCCCCTGGGAGTGGTCTCTCAATTACATCCCATTATTTCCATTCGGTAGTGTACATGTTTCCATTCCTACACCTTCCGCAGTAATTGGAGTTGTTCCTAAAACTAACATGCCTCGGGGCAGCATGCCTCGGGGCAGCATGCCTTTCCAAGGATTGGGACGTGTGAAAACCAATGCTTCCTTAGGATTTAATACACCATAAGCTAATATTCCATTCCCTAGAATGGGGGGTATCAATTCCATAACTCCCCTAGGATACAACATACCCCAAGGAAATATCCCTTTATCTAGGATAGGAGGGATGAGAATGGGTAGTGCCACAATTGTTAGTGCACCTCAAGGCATAAAAAATTTCATTGGAATGGGGGTCATACCTAGGGGAACCACCACGCCATTTTTATAGACTCAATATGGTTATAATTAGAACCTTGGACAGCACAACCAACCTTTTATGATACATGGTATTCCCTATATACCATTTCAATCCTTCATGAACACAAATTAATGGGAAACAAATGCTCCTGGGAGTTGGAACTCCATGGATCAGACTAAGTTTCCATTCTTGGCTACCTTGAATCTATCATATTTGATTCAATTGATCAATGATGTAGTGATACATGACCCTAGTTTCCCCCCAGTATGCAAAAAAATACCCTCGGACATACCTAAGTTTGAAGAAAAACCTAAGGAATACCCAACCACGCATGTAATGAATTTCAATATTTGGTGTTCCTCAAACTCATTGATGGACGATAGTATTAGGAATCAGGATTTTTCTTTTTCAGAGGAAATTGACATGGGTATCCTCAAAGTGGTATGTTTAATTGCCATAAGATTCCTTCCAAAATTTCAATGTTATTGCTATGGATTTCCTTAACCATTTTCAACTACTGATATGCTATGAGACTAGCAATATTGAACCTCTGGCATCATTCAGACATAACAAGTCTACTCATGTCTCCAACCACATCCATGAGTGGCAGAGGAGAAGTGCTTCAATAACAAATTTTACCCAACACTAGCATCTATCGTAAACAAGAAAAGATGAGAGAGAAAAAAGAATATTTCGGTATTTTTGTGATAACTTTATCTTCCAAACTCATAATGGGTCGCTCTTAGTACCATTGGAAAGGTCTTAACAATGGATACAACTTTTGTTCTTTGATTTTTTTTATATTTCTCATTGATTTTCCAGGGTGGGGATTTTAGGAAATCTAGAAATAAAGCATCTTTTGAAAGATTCTAGGAATGTTTCAAAAGATGCTTTCTTTCCAGATTTACTAAAATGCCCACCCTAGAAAATTGTTAAGGAATCTTGAAAAAATCAAAACACAAATGTTGTATCCATTGTCAAGACCTTTCTATTGGTACCAAGAGAACCCCATTCTGAGTTTGGGAGAGAAAGTTATCGCATATTCATTTTTCTCTCTCTTATTTTCTTATTTAGGATACATTTTGTCCTTGGTAATTTCTTATAAGTTCCCAATGAGAATATTGAATTCTAAAGGGTCTTCCTAACTATAACATCAACTACGATAGGTTTCTCACCTAATGAAATAGGAAACTTTGAAAGAATTCCCAAGGGTTCATTAATTTAGCCAAAATTTAGCAATTGATTAGTAGTTAACACAAGGTTGAGAGAACCCAAACATTTCTAAACATATGAGAATTAAATATCAATAGAGGGTCATGCGTCTATAATG
Organism: Larix kaempferi; assembly: GCA_027924585.1. Lineage (NCBI taxonomy): Eukaryota > Viridiplantae > Streptophyta > Pinopsida > Pinales > Pinaceae > Larix > Larix kaempferi. The sequence continues at coordinate 1,957,458 of BSBM01000628.1, forward strand.
CATTGATGAATCCTGCATCAATTAATTTCAAACCGTATTTGGAATGATGTGGAATAAATAAGGCAAGGCTCAAGTACATTGTTTCAATCAAACTAAGTGATCCTAAATATTATAGTGGGCATTCATAAGGTGAATGAAATGCTCCATTCTCCAGGATTTTTTATTAGGAAATAGAAAAAACTTGTTTTATGGTCACATCTCTCTTCAAAGGAAGAGAAAGATAGAGCAAATATTACATTGGTTTGACAACTTCATCCTCCAACAACTAAGTAGGAAGAGGTGATTGAAGAACCATTAGTTGGTTAGGAGTAGAACATCCTTGAGGTGGTGACCATACTCTAGGTACCTATGAAATGGTAAGGCATAGATGAATAATATGGTATCTCCTTTCAAATATTACGATGTTAGGTACTTTTGATATGAAAATAATATTATGCATAAATTATCAATAATAATATAGAAAATCTCCTTTATTTTATTGATATCAAAACCCTTATGGTAGGACATCACTATCAAATATTTCTTATGGAAGGAATCACTACACAAGTCATGGTTGTTAGTGTTACAATAGAATACTCACATCTAACTTCAACTTACTCAACATGATGATACTCGTTCATATTTATACTTTCTCATGAGTATTCCTATGTCAACTACCCTTTATTATTATATCATTCTTCTAACCACCTAGTAAGCATACTTATTACCCACCAATTACCAAGTGGGCCTATTCACATTATATTTCATTATCCCTTTAGGAACCTCCCTATGAACCCCATATTATCCTCCCTAAGTATATTACATGCCATCACCTTTCACATGTTTCATCCTTGAAACATGGGAGAAAGACATATATAATATAATCCACTAAGAAATGTAGCCAACTAGTAGCAAGCATGAGCATACATCCATCTTAGTGAAATGTGTACATTGGACCCAACTACTTCCTCTCCACCTCAATATTCATTTCGTTGTTCCTTTGGTTCCATGATGTCTCTTTCTTGCTTTGTTATATTCATGCACTGATTTTAGTTCTCTATGTGCCTCTATACTAGTTTCCTTTTTATTTCCATGTTTGTCCATAGTAATTTTTTCAATGCTCATGACCTTTCCTTAATGACTGTTATTTATTGGGGTGGTGTGGGTGGCAATATACAACAAAATTAGTTATTGGTTCTTTGTTCTTTGGCTATTCAACATGTGGTTTCTTTAAGTCATTTATTTCCTTAAATTCCCCCATCCCTTTAATAATGCCCTTCCTGGATATTTTCTTCGTGTGATTTTATATCCCCTTCCTATTATTCAAACTTAAACTCTTCATCTACTTTGTCTATATGTACTTCAACAGTTTTACCTACAAGGGATTATTTATGTGCCCTATTCGTCCCTTCTAGTTTAGCAAGAAAAATATCATGCAATTTAGTTTTATTTTCATATACCAAATAATCATAAACTTATTTTGCGCATGGTGGAAATATACAATAAACTTAGTTATTGGTTCTTTGTTCTTTGGCTATTCAACACGTGGTTTCTTTAAGTCATGTATCCCCTTAAATTCCCCCTTCCCTTTATGCCCTTCCTAGATGTTTTCTTCTTGTGATTTTATATCCCCTTCCTATTATTCAACCTTAAACTCTTCATCTACTTTGTCTATAGGTACTTCAACAGTTTTACCTACAAGGGATTATTTATGTGCCCTATTCACCCTTCTAGTTTAGCAAGGCAAATATCATGCAATTTAGTTTTATTTTCTTATACCAAATAATCATAAAATTATTTTGCGCATTAATATTAACAGTACCAATTGATTCCATCCAAGGACATCCCAAAACAATATCTACATCATCTATATCTATAGCATAAAAATATGAATGCAACACATTTTTCCATAGTAATCTTAAAGTATTCAAAAGTTCGAGCATTTCCACCCTCAACCTGTGTTCTTTGAATATTCTTTGTGGGGACTTGCAACTTTTTATCCAAATTAACGTTAATAAGATTATACTTGCTACTAAGATTTACAAAAATAATAACATTTTCAAGTTGAATACATTCATAAACATGTAATAGAAAGCTTGTGCATGAAAAGAAACCCATAATACATTATGTATCCATATTTGTATCATAAAACCACCTACCTAAAAAAAATTCTCCTATGCATTATCCCAAAAGTTCTAATACTGCCACAATGCAAAATATTTAACCCCATATATTGATTCATATGTTAAACTATTATATGGTGTGCTTTTCCATTGGAACAATTTTTAGTCCCTGTCGTAGGGAGAGACTATATGTTCTGCCTTTACCTATTAATTGATATCAATATTTCATTTTTTATAAAGTTAAGTCAAAGTTTCACTAAAATTCGTATTAATAAATCTTTTTTTGAAAAATGGTATTCACATTTTATTGGATAAGAGGTATTGAATTGACCATTTTTATCATTGTTCGGTATTAAAAAAATTAAGAAAAACACCAAAAAATAATCCTACCTTATCTTTACCCACCTTATATGACAACAATTTGCTATTTCTTTAAGTGCAAGCCATCCACGTGTCCACTTTGCTTACCGTGTGTCACTCGAATTCATGCAAGGTTTCTAGATTATTCCAATAGAGGGGTTCTGGACTATTCCAGTGGGTGATTCTTTAGGACTATTCCAGTGTTACACGCAGTCACTCACATGGATGGAAACCATGGAGCAGAATGCATCCAGGAGAGTAAAGGATCTTACCAATCATCATGTTTCAACACTCCAACTTGTATATGTTTTATATGTTATTTTTAGGTATTTATACTCTTGAATTTTCAATTTCTGTTGGAAAAAATCTATTTTTATTGTTCTTGTTTTCTTATCTACATAGCTTTTTTGTCTATCTTGGGATGCCTTTAAATTCTTCCTAATTTTTGCAACCTCTTGTTCCATCTCTTTAAGCAATTCTATCCTAAGTACAATTATGTTTACTGGATTATCCCATGTGTGTCCTGCACTTTCTACCATACAAAGCTTCAAATGGAATCGTGCCCAACAAAGCTTTCTATCCATTGTTATATGCAAACTCTACCAAGTGTATATAATCTTCCCACTTGGCTGGTTTGTCCATCACATACATGCGAATCATTTCCTCAAGAACCTCATTTACTCTTTATGTTTGCCCATCTATTTGTGATGGTAGGAAATGCTAAAGTTCAACTATGTACCCAAATTTGCAAAAATATTTTTCCAGAAATTTGAATTAAATTTGGTATCCCTATATGAAATTATTTCCTTTGGCAATCCATGCAATATAAAAATTTCCTTCATACAAATCCTTGCATTGGAATATGTCTTATAAGTGGATTCATGTCAGAATCATGTGGAATCATGTGGAATCAACAACATGATTCCTATTAAGTAGGTGTTGTTTTTAAATTTCATTTTCTCACTGAAAAAGGAAAAATTGGATCATAATTGCATTTGATTTGAACTGAAAGGACTATGTTTGTATTTCATGAAAGAGTGATTGTTTGAACTATTAAAGTGATTTATCCTCTCCTAAAAGAGTGTGAACGTTTGCATGTAATTCAAATATCTTTACTGGCATTGGAAATATATGTTTCTTCATCTTTGAATTGTTCTTGAAAAGTTGTGATTTTTTGAAGAGAAGTGGCATAAAAAGAACTAGGAAAGTGTTATTTTTTAGAAACCAATTATAGGCCTAATTTCTAGGGCCTTAGTGCTAGGATTGGAGAGTTAATTTATCCAAGGACACATAAAATGAGACTAGGAATAACTAAATAGTGAAAAATACATTATTAATGCAAATTACTTGTCGGAAAGTGTCTCTAACATAGGCTTCAAGCGATAGATAAAGCTAGTTCACGTGGCCAGATTGTCCCCTATTGTTTGAGTTAGTGGGGTTATGCGAGTCTGGGATTTTTTTAGGTGTGGCACGTCCTCAATGTGAAACCAATACTTGATGACATCTTTAGGTCTAGGAATTAGTCCTAAGTTCCCTTCCCATTCATAGAATCCCTTTCTGATGACCATTCCACCTTACTACCTAGCGTGAAGTGGTATCCATAGTTTCCTTTCCTAGGATTCACATAGGTGATTGCAAGGGGATATCTTGTGGTACCTGAGGTAGATGTAGAATCTCTGTCTCATCTCCTTGGGAGGGTATTCATCAAAATTTAGTACTTCCATCCCTAGTGATTGTTATGTGAAGGTTAGCATAACTGTATCATTGAAACATTCGTTGGATTTACTTGGGCCCTGATCATCATAGGATAACCTCCGAAATGCCTTTCTAATTGGAATTTGGTTCTAAATAGTCGATGCTTATATTTGGAAGGGTTAGACTATTTTTATTAAATTTTCAAGAACTTTTCTAGTGAGTGTGGATTTGTTTGTTTCAAGTTGTAAAATTTCTTCCTTTGGGTCTTTGATGAGCCATAGTGGATGATCAACTACTAAGTAGGTCCAAAAGGATTAAAAAAAATCTCTCCAAAAAATGGATATTGGGGAGAATATTGCATCATAGTGGTCCACCACCACAGGGAGCAGAAGAAGAAAACCAAGCACCTAAAATTAATCTCACTTGAGAGAAAATCATTCAGGATCAAGTGAGTCTAAGATATTATCTGAGCATGGGTACCTTAGTGATTATGAAGAAAAATTTAATAGATTCCAAAAAACCCACCCCATCCATAGAAGAAAACGTAGGTAATGTTGAAATAGAAGATCTCAAATACCTAGAAAGGGAATTAAATCCACCCCAAAGTCTTTGTTTTATTCAGAACCATGAGTCAAATACACACAATCCTAGAATATTTAACAATCAATTGTCTTGGTGGGATAATATGGAAAATACGAGAGAAGTACATATTACTAAGGACACTACATCCATAGTCATTTCTAACCCTTTAGGAGGAGTGAATCAAAATGTTTCATCCATAGTGGCATCAGGATGGTTTCCACCATCCTCTGTAGTGTCCACTGGAGGAGCAATTCCATAAAATGTTCCTCCATTTAGCGGGTTTGGGAACTCAACATCTTTGCCACAAGGCACCAATCCCTTCTCTTTTGGGATGTCATTTATGGGTTTCCATCCTATACCTACTAGAATTCCTCCTATAATGGAAAACATCACTTCCCCTGGTAGTGGTCTCTCAATTCCATCTCATTATTTCCATTCGATAGTGTACATGTTTCCATTCCTACACCTTCCGCAGTAATTGGAGTTGTTCCTAAAACTAACATGCCTCAGGGTAGCATGGCTTTCCAAGGATTAGGAGGTGTGAAAACCAATGATTCCTTAGGATTTAATACACCATAAGGTAATATTCCATTCCCTAGAATGGGGGGTATCAATTCCATAACTCCCATAGGATACAACATACCCCAAGGAAATATCCCTTTATCTAGGATAGGAGGGATGAGCATGGGTAGTGCCACAATTGTTAGTGCACCTCAAGGCATAAAAAATTTCATTGGAATGGGGGTCATACCCAGGGGAACCACCACACCATTTTTATAGACTCAATATGGTTATAATCAGAACCTTGGACAACACAACCAACCTTTTATGATACATGGTATTCCCTATATACCATTTCAATCCTTCATCAACACAAATTAATGGGAAACAAATGCTCCTGGGAGTTGGAACTCCACGGATCAGACTAAGTTTCCATTCTTGGCTACCTTGAATCTATCATATTTGATTCAATTGATCAATGATGTAGTGATACATGACCCTAGTTTCCCCCCAGTATGCAAAAAAATACCCTCAGACATACCTAAGTTTGAAGAAAAACCTAAGGAAGACCCAACCACGCATGCAATGAATTTCAATATTTGGTGCTCCTCAAACTCATTGATGGACGATAGTATTAGGAATCAGGAATTTTATTTTTCAGAGGAAATTGACATGGGTATCCTCAAAGTGGTATGTTTAATTGCCACAAGATTCCTTCCAAAATTTCAATGTTATTGCTATGGCTTTCCTTAACCATTTTCAACTACTGATATGCTATGAGACTAGCAATATTGAACCTTTGGCATCATTTAGACAGGACAAGTCTAGTCATGTCTCCAACCACATCCATGAGTGGCAGAGGAGAAGTGCTTCAATAACAAATTTTACCCAACACTAGCATCTATCGTAAACAAGAAAAGATGAGAGAGAAAAAAGAATATTTCGGTATTTTTGTGATAACTTTCTCTTCCAAACTCATAATGGGTCGCTCTTAGTACCATTGGAAAGGTCTTAACAATGGATACAACTTTTGTTCTTTGATTTTTTTTATATTTCTCATTGATTTTCCAGGGTGGGGATTTTAGGAAATCTAGAAATAAAGCATCTTTTGAAAGATTCTAGGAATGTTTCAAAAGATGCTTTCTTTCCAGATTTACTAAAATGCCCACCCTAGAAAATCGTTAAGGAATCTTAAAAAATCAAAACACAAATGTTGTATCCCTTGTCAAAACCTTTCTATTGGTACCAAGAGAACCCCATTTTGAGTTTGGGAGAGACAGTTATCGCATATTCATTTTTCTCTCTCTTATTTTCTTATTTAGGATACATTTTGTCCTTGGTAATTTCTTATAAGTTCCCATTGAGAATATTGAATTCTAAAGGGTCTTCCTAACTATAACATCAACTAAGATAGGTTTCTCACCTAATGAAATAGGAAACTTTGAAAGAAATCCCAAGGGTTCATTAATTTAGCCAAAATTTAGCAATTGATTAGTAGTTAACAAAAGGTTGAGAGAACCCAAACATTTCTAAACATATGAGAATTAAATATCAATAGAGGGTCATGCATCTATAATGCATTGATGAATCCTGCATCAATTAATTTCAAACCTTATTTGGAATGGTGTGGAATAAATAAGGCAAGGCTCAAGTACATTGTTTCAATCAAAGGAAGTGATTCTAAATATTATAGTGGGCATTCATAAGGTGAATGAAATGCTCCATTCGCCAGGATTTTTGATTAGGAAATAGGAAAAACTTGTTTTATGGTCACATCTCTCTTCAAAGGAAGAGAAAGATAGAGAAAATATTACATTGGTTTGACAGCTTCATCCTCCAACAACTAAGTAGGAAGAGGTGATTGAAGAACCATTAGTTGGTTAGGAGTAGAACATCCTTGAGGTGGTGACCATACTCTAGGTACCTATGAAATGGTAAGGCATAGATGAATAATATGGTATCTCCTTTCAAATATTACGATGTTAGGTACTTTCGATATGAAAATAATATTATGCATAAATTATCAATAATAATATAGAAAATCTCCTTTATTTTATTGATATCAAAACCCTTATGGTAGGACAACACTATCAAATATTTCTTATGGAAGGAATCACTGCACAAGTCATGGTTGTTAGTGTTACAATAGAATACTCACATCTAACTTCAACTTACGCAACATGATGATACTCGCTCATATTTATACTTTCTCATGAGTATTCCTATGTCAACTACCCTTTATTATTATATCATTCTTCTAACCACCTAGTAAGCATACTTATTACCCACCAATTACCAAGTGGGCCTATTCACATTATATTTCATTATTCCTTTAGGAACCTCCCTATGAACCCCATATTATCCTCCCTAAGTATATTACATGCCATCACCTTTCACATGTTTCATCCTTGAAACATGGGAGAAAGACATATATAATCTAATCCACTAAGCAATGTAGCCAACTAGTAGCAAGCATGAGCATACATCCATCTTATTGAAATGTGTACATTGGACCCAACTACTTCCTCTCCACCTCAATATTCATTTCGTTGTTCCTTTGGTTCCATGATGTCTCTTTCTTGCTTTGTTATATTCATGCACTGATTTTAGTTCTCTATGTGCCTCTATACTAGTTTCCTTTTTGTTTCCATGTTTTCCCATGGTAATTTTTTCAATGCTCATGACCTTTCCTTAATGACTGTTATTTATTGGGGTGGTGTGGGTGGCAATATACAACAAAATTAGTTATTGGTTCTTTGTTCTTTGGCTATTCAACATGTTGTTTCTTTAAGTCATTTATCCCCTTAAATCCCCCCTTCCCTTTAATAATGCCCTTCCTGGATGTTTTCTTCGTGTGATTTTATATCCCCTTCCTATTATTCAACCTTAAACTCTTCATCTACTTTGTCTATATGTACTTCAACAGTTTTACCTAAAAGGGATTATTTATGTGCCCTATTCATCCCTTCTAGTTTAGCAAGAAAAATATCATGCAATTTAGTTTTATTTTATTATACCAAATAATCATAAACTTATTTTGTGCATGGTGGAAATATACAACAAACTTAGCTATTGGTTCTTTGTTCTTTGGCTATTCAACACGTGGTTTCTTTAAGTCATGTATCCCCTTAAATTCCCCCTTCCCTTTATGCCCTTCCTAGATGTTTTCTTCTTGTGATTTTATATCCCCTACCTGTTATTCAACCTTAAACTCTTCATCTACTTTGTCTATAGGTACTTCAACAGTTTTACCTACAAGGGATTATTTATGTGCCCTATTCACCCTTCTAGTTTAGCAAGACAAATATCATGCAATTTAGTTTTATTTTCTTATACCAAATAATCATAAACTTATTTTGAGCATTAATATTAACAGTACCAATTGATTCCATCGAAGGACATCCCAAAACAATATCTACATCATCTATATCTATAGCATAAAAATATGAATGCAACACATTTTTCCATAGTAATCTTAAAGTATTCAAAAGTTCGAGCATTTCCACCCTCAACCTGTGTTCTTTGAATATTCTTTGTGGGGACTTGCAACTTTTTATCCAAATTAACGTTAATAAGATTATACTTGCTACTAAGATTTACAAAAACAATAACATTTTTATGTTAAATACATTCATAAACATGTAATAGGAATTTTGTGCATGAAAAGAAACCCATAATACATTATGTATCCATATTTGTATCATAAAACCACCTACCTAAAAAAAATTCTCCTATGCATTATCCCAAAAGTTCTAATACTACCACAATGCAAAATATTTAACCCCATATATTGATTCATATGTTAAACTATTATATGGTGTGCTTTTCCATTGGAACAATTTTTAGCCCCTGTCGTAGGGAGAGACTATATGTTCCACCTTTACCTAGTAGTTGATATCAATAATTCATTTTTTATAAAGTTAAGTCAAAGTTTCACTAAAATTCGTATTAATAAATCTTTTTTTGAAAAATGGTATTCACATTTTATTGGATAAGAGGTATTGAATTGACCATTTTTATCATTGTTCGGTATTAAAAAAATTAAGAAAAACACCAAAAAATAATCCTACCTTATCTTTACCCATCTTATATGACAACAATTTTCTATTGCTTTGAGTGCAAGCCATCCACGTGTCCATTCTGCTTACAGTGTGTCACTCAAATTCACTCGAATTCATGCAAGGTTTCTATATTATTCCAATAGAGGGGTTCTGGACTATTCCAGTGGGTGATTCTTTTGGACTATTCTAGTGTTACACACAGTCACTCACATGGATGGAAACCATAGAGCAGAATGCATCCTGGAGAGTAAAGGATCTTACCAGTCATCATGTTTCAACACTCCAACTTGTATATGTTTTATATGTTATTTTTAGGTATTTATACTCTTGAATTTTCCATTTCTATTAGAAAAAATCTATTTTTATTGTTCTTGTTTTCTTTCATCATGTTTCAACACTCTGACTTGTATATGTTTTATATGTTATTTTTTTGGTATTTATACTCTTGTTTTTCCGATTTCTGTTAGAAAAAATATATTTTTATTGTTCTTGTTTTATTTTTTAATGTTTATTGACTAGTTTTGTGTGTTGTGTATCCAGTGTTTTGATATATGGAAAAATGGACTCAAAAGGGAGCAATTATAGACCACAATGTTGGAATTACATACCTCAAAGATGGCTTGACTCCATCTCAGCAAATACAAGGCAATGGGAATTGTTTTGTTTGCAAAAAGGTATCGAAAGGAATTACGAATACAGATTCCTAGTGTCATGTCGCTATGCAGTACACCACCCCATATTTCCTCTGTCCGGAGGCTGTAGGTTCCACTTCAACGTAGGTCGGAGGTCACCAATGAACGGATACCCACAACACAGTATGGGATGCCCCTTTTCTGGAGGTCACACCACTACAGGCTCAACAAACAATGTATACAAAATGGAGGTGCAAGTAGGTTAATTGCCCAAACAATTCAACGCCTGTGAAACTAAATTCGTAAGAGTTGATTTGGAATAGTTCAATCATTCGATTGCATGTAAACTGGATTAAATTAAAGTAATTATCTTCATTTGATGAGCCCAAAATAGGAAAATAGTGAGAAATGAATTTTGAGATTACCTCATCCTCAAATAGTGAGTTTCATTTGATGGAGGGAGGTCAATTTAAGTTCAACAAGACTCTAAATACATTCCATTACTATATTAAGAGTGATGACTGCATTGCTCCCGTCTACTTAACAAGCCCGTAACCATTTCACGGGGCGAATTAGGGTGAATCAATGCCAAAATTTTAGGAGCAATATTTGAAAGTAATTAGCATGAAAATCTAGAATTAATACCAAAAACTCTAAAAATATTTGAAAGATTTGTTGAGATGCATGATGTTAGAAATCTTACTAAAATTTTCCAAGCGTAAAAGCTTTTCAAAGGTCGTGAGATCGATTCTTTTTGCGAATAAAGGTTCTACTCCAAATGATCCACGAAGATGGCCAGACGTAAAGATCGCTAAAATTTAAAAGCCCGTGGAGAGTTTAAAAGAATTTAACCCTTAACAATGGGCTGCAATAAAAAAATCTCACTATGTCGGTCATTGAATTCACTTTGCAACGGGGTTTGTAGCCCTCAAAATTTGGATCACAGTCAGAACAGAGGATAGATAATATTTTCATAAAATCTAGAATTAGCATCTTAAGACTTCTTCCACTCAGCCTTTGTGCCAAAACCCAAAATCTCATTGCAGTCGATGTTGTTTAGTAGTGTGAGGATTTTGTTTGTTTCTTTAATTTTGTTATATATGTCTTTTATTTTTGGGGGAAAATATTAGATGATATTGTTAGTCTCTGATGTTCCACCTTTATCTATTAGTTGATATCAATACTTGATTTTTTATAAAGTTAAGTCAAAGTTCTACTAAAATTCGTATTTATAAATATATTTTTTTTAAATCTATTCACATTTTATTGGATAAGAGGTCTTGAATTGACCATTTTTATCATTGTTCGGTATTAAAAAATTAAGAAAAAAAATATATATATCCTAATCTTTTCCCACCTTATCTGACAACAATTTGCTATTGCTTTACGTGCAAGCCATTTGCGTGTCCACTCTCCTTATATTAGTTATTATCATATTAATTGATCTTGTTTTATTACATTCAATATTTCCAGCCTCCATTGATTCACTCGAATTCATGCAAGGTTTCTAGATTATTCCAATAGATGTAATGCCCGCCTCAGCACCTATGATTGATTTGATTATTTTAGACTTATGATTTATCAAACTGTTGGAGACCTATGATTGATTTGACCATTGAGGGCACTAGTTTGAGGTGACCCGGTTTATAAAACTTAGATCATGGATTTTGCTTTGAAAATTATTGTGTGAAATAGAAATGATGAAGATAAATGATGAAAATGGTTTAGTATTGAAAATGCTTGAACTGAAAATGATGAATGCTCGATTGAATGAGACATATTGATGAATATTGAAAATGCTTGAAATGAAAAATGATGATTGACTAAGACATATTGATGAATATTGAAAATGCTTGAAATGAAAAATGATGATTGATTGAGACATATTGATGAATGTTGAAATTGCTTGAAATGAAAAATGATGATTGACTGAGACATATTGATGAATGTTGAAATTGCTTGAAATGAAAATGATGAATAGTTTATATGCTCGACTGACTGAAGCATGATGTTAAACGATTAATGATTAGTATGCTCGACTGACTAAGATACTGAAGAGAATGATAAAAATGTTTATAGTGCAGTACTACTGATATGTGTTTGAGTGTGTGTGCAGTGGCAGGTAAGATGAATTACCGACTGACCGACAATGGAATTACAGGGGTCGTAAGAACGGAAGGAACACATAGGGGTATGACGATAGACTATCGACCCTAGAATAGCAATCCACGCATGAGTAGGAAGCCATTTCAGCTCACCCGGGGAAGCGTGTGCCGTATGGGCGAGGCCATAATGACTTGGTTGCGTACGACGAGTTGAGGGGTACACGATAAGGAGGACCTTATCCCTCAACAGCCCTTAGTCTCCAAGAAAGCGTAGTTGGAAGGTCGCGGTAAAGATTCCCGACCACTACGCAGTACTCCCCATGAGAAGAAAGCAATGAAACTGTTGGAAGGGCCCACCAAAGAGGTACCTAGACAAAAGAAAATAGAAAAAGAAAATTATTCATGCATGCATAATTAAATAATATACATATGGAAGCTCTAGAAAATTTAATAATAAATTATTCAATAATTTATTATTATTATTATTATCATGATAATTATGCTTTTATGGTTAAGGAAAGAAATTGAAAATTGAAAAAGTTAATGTTATTTTCTTTTATAATTAATGGAAATATATATATAAAGTATTTCAAAAAATATATATATATTTTAAATAAATAAAATATTTTCTTTTATAAAGAGAAGAGAAAAAAAAAAGGTTCTAAAATGTATCTATTTAAATAAAACATTTTTTTTTATAAAAATATATATAGAAAATATATGAGAAAGGATTAAATAAATATTTATTGTTATAAAAAGAAAAGAAATGAAATAAAATCAGAAAATATATTTTTGAATAAATATTCTGTTATTTTAAAAATAAGAAGAAAAGAAAAGAAATAAATTAGAAATATTTAGAGTAAGATATTTCCTATTTTTATAAAGAAAAAGAAAAGAGAATCTAGAATAAACATTTGTCTTCTACAACAGCTATAATTTAGGAATTAAGTGCACTCAGAATAGAAACACTCACCTCGTATTAATTTAGGAATTAAGTGCACTCAAAATAGAAACACCCACCTTGCATTAATTCAGGATTGGAGTGCACACTCAAAATAAGGGGAAAAAAATTGTAATTTAAAAGGAAATAATTAATAAAATCTGAAACAGAAATGAATGAGCTACACAAAAACTTTTGTGATAAATAGAGAGAGGGAAAGGAGGAAGAGATCTCTTGCTCCCTAGTGTCCGGAATAGAGAAGTGTTTTATAGTTCTTGTAAATTGGGCTAACTTGATCGGGGATTGGGAAATCCCATCGGGAAGTTTTGGCTTGTGTGTTCTACGAACCCATTAGCTCGGGGGTTCGGGGTGAATGAGAATAACCCCGATACGGTAGAGTGGGGACTGTCGGTACCTTTGTCAAGGATTGGACGATCGATTTGCTGCAGCTACAACTATTTACTCGACTTGAGAGGCTACCACCGAATCAAGTTCATTGTTTTTCAGTTAAATTCTTTCAGTATTGAAGATTAATAATGTATTACTTTATGTATATATTAATCGTTCTAATTTCGTAAGGACATACAACTCAGTTTATGCTTAAGGATTGATATAGTTTTATAAATTTATAATTCTCTTAGCATGTATATGATTTCGAAATTCCTATGAGAGCAAAGAAATTTCAACTCTGCACTATTATGTTTATCGATCCTGTGTTTAAATTGAGTTGAAGATGGTCCCGGATCTAATTGTAATGATGCTCGTTTATTTTCGACTTCCTGTGCTTCTACGTAAATGCTTCCAGATCTCCTAATTAAATTGCAATCGAGTTCTTGAAGTTCTGTATTGATTCCTTTTGGACGCGTCTAGATCTGTTAATTGGATTGTAAGTTGAGTCTGTATGGATTCCCCCCATGGCTTTAATTTTTTCCTTAAAACCTCTGCAATTCCCACTCGGTGTCCCTCGAAACCTGAACCACGGCATTTCTGAGTTTATTAATCGTAGCATTAGAAATCCTGAATTGAGGTTTATCCAATGGACACATAGAGAGTTTAAAAAAAACGCAGTCATAATAGATTTAGGAAATCGCTGTCCAATTTCGAATTTAAACAAAGGAAATATTAATTTAAAAATCAATGGTGTTTTCTACAATGCCCTTCAATATCAAATGGAACACACCAGAATTAACGGAGAACGCTGTGCATGGCATATTTAGCACTCTGTGTAGCATTCATTTTCGAATTCATGTCTTTCAAATTCAACCTCCGGAGTTGTCCAGATTTAATACAATTCTGAGTATTGATTGCATGATGCCAATACGCCCAGATCTGGTGAAGAGATGCCAATACCCATAGATCTGATTGATCTAATTATTCATCGAATGTGAAATCAGAGTCATTAGATGTTGAATGCTGTGCGTTAATGTTAATACTCTGCGTCCTATTATTACTCTGTTTTCTAATTTGTGTATTTAACTCATCCTGCCAAAACAATCCAGATCACTTGAAAATCGTTCTGTGCGTAGCTCCCGGTAATTCGGCGTATGGGTTGTGTTAATTCTTTGTATTTCCATGTCAAATATATTGTTCTTAACCTGTGCACCTTCTCTCAGCATCACTGATATTTTCTTATTATTTTAAAAGATTCTGATTTCCAAAAATAGAAACTTACACAGTTAAACTCAAGCTGCCAGTTCGTCCAAAGATTAATGAAGATGTTTGTATTAATACCAACTAGAAATCCCTTGCAACGATAAATGTAAACTCTGAACTTTAAATTCTATTTTTCTTCTTAAAAATAACGCTCTGACTCTGTGTATTAATGCATCTTCACGCCGAGCAGATTTTCGACTACTCTTTTACTTGTGGTATATCTTCTTTTAATAAGAAATGATTTATAATTTTCGTAGCAGTGAAATGGCATTATTCACGTCAATTTACTGTTCCATGGAATTGAAATGAAACAATAGAATTACAATGTAATGTTTAAATTATGTCGAGTTATCATTTCATAGAACTGAAATGAAACGATGAAGAGGTAGCATGTAAATTTATGTTCATCGAATTGAAATGAATTGATGAAGTGGAAATATAATGTTGTATTTGAGTCCAATTATATTTCATAGAATGGAAATGAAAGGGAGGAAATGAAATGTAATGTTTGCACTTATGACAATTCTATATATTTGTTATTCTAAATTATTATAAATTTTATGACTAAATCTTGTATCTCCAGCTTGCGTTTACAGTTAGGACTGATCCTTTGTTAGTAGAGATGGGAATTATGTGGGGTAAGTTTAATAATAGTTACTCATATCCTTAAAAACTTTTATTTTATATTCGGAGTTGAATTTAGTTGTTATGTTAAAACTCACGTTCGTCATTCGAATGCTGCGATTCTAACCTAGACTTGATTTTGAGATTCATGTACACGGCATATAGTAATGGTTAAATTATTTGTGTAATAGAATCAAAATTAGGAGGGGGTGAACACGGTTTGCATTTATGTTTTTCTTTTTATATTTAAAAAAAGAATGAAAAAAAAATGAACATGAATATATATTTATGGTATATCTTTCAAGGGAGCACATAATTTGCATAGTGATTATGATTTACTTTATAATTTGTATTAGGTTTAAAAAAGACTTGAAGTTATGTGACCAGGGAGCACATAATTTGCATAGTGATTATGATTTATTTTATAATTTGTATTATGGTTAAAAAGACTTGAAGATATTTTAGCATGGATATTTATATTTATGGTATATTTTTCAAGGAGAACATAACTTGCATAGTGGACATGATTTATAGTTCTAAAAGTAAACATGATTTCATACACTTTGGTATATTTAAAAAGAGAACATGATTTGTATAGGTGTATTGTATAATTAAAAGTAACGATGATTTACTATATAATTTGAATTAGGGTTAAAAGATTTGAATATATATATATATATATATATATATATATAGTCTCGTAGATATTAATTTAGAATGTTAAGATTTACATTTACACATCTTTGCACTTATGACAATTCTATCTATTATGTATATTAAATTATATTCCCTAGGATTGAAAGGAAATAATAGAATTAAAAATGTAATGGTTATATTTCATAGAATTGAAATAAAAATGACAAAATTTAGATGTAACGTTTGCATCTATGTCAGTTCTATCTATTATTTATATTAGAATATATTTCATAGAATTGAAACATAATGTTGTATTTTTATTGATTTTATATATTTCAAGAAAAATGGAACGAGCAATAGAATTGAAATATAATATTTGTAATTATGTCATTGAACAATAGAATTGAAACATAATATTTGTATTTCTACCATTTTATTTTTATAGAATTAATAAGAAATGATAGATTTGAAATATAATGGTTGTATTTAAGTGAAGATTATATTTCATAGAATTGAAATAAATAATAAAGTAAAATGTAATATTCTCTTATCTATGTCAATTTATAAGTAAAAAAAAAATTGCTCTAGACGCACCTTACAATAGAGGGGTTTTGGACTATTCCAGTAGGTGATTGTTTTGGACTATTCCAGTGGGTTATTGTTACACGCAGTCACTCACATGGATGGAGACCATGGAGTAGAATGCATCCTAGAGAGTACCCTAGAATAGGAGCCTTAGTAGACGATACCTTCTTTGTTCCTTGTTCATTTTAGTTATGTAAAGGATCTTACCAGTCATCATGTTTCAACACTCCGACTTGTATATGTTTTCTATGTTATTTTTAAGTATTTATACTCTTGTTTTTTCAATTTCTGTTAGAAAAAATCTATTTTTATTCTTCTTGTTTTCTTTTTAATGTTTATTGATTGGTTTTGTTGGTTTTGTTGGTTTTGTTGGTTTTGTGTGTTGTGTATCCAGTGTTTTGATATATGAAAAACTGGACTCGCTCTTCGTTAATGGAGAGGCCTTCCAAAGCTGCAAGAGGAAGAGCCGTGGCAACACGGGTTTCATGTTCGTTCGACCTGGCTCCTAGCAACACATACGACCACTACGAGAAGTTCCTGAAGTTCATGGTCATTGTCATGACACACTGCACAAGCTATAGATTTGGGGTCATTGTCTTCCCTTTTGCCTATCAGTGGTCTTCTGTTTTTTATTTTCTTTTTCCATTTGAGTAGTGGGTGATGATAAAGATGCAACTTTCCCAATAATTGTTAAACTGTAAGACTTGCATCTAGATTGGGATTTGTCTCTAAGCGAGGTGTAATGGCATGAATGCTCTTCAATTTGGTGGTACTGCTACCTTAGATACCTATGCTTCTTATGTTGTATCTGCTCTTGGAACTGGGCAAACTCGATCTCGCATGAGATATGTGACAAGAGACTATGCATCTATAGGGTCTTAAATTGGCTCTAGAATGACTCTAATTATCTCTACCCCTTATGGGCTACTGCTTTCGAATTATTTTAAAATACTGGGTACTGAAGCTTGGATGTTGCTATTGAATTTTAATGATCATTAGCTTATGATCCGTCTTGTTTTGGCTCTTGCTGCATCCAAGCACTGGGAGGTGCATCACATGGATGTGAAGAGTGATTTTATTAATGGATATCTAGAGGAGGAGATCTACATGAAGCAACCTAAAGGATACATTGATGGTCCTTCATTAGTGTACAGATTGAGGAAGTCCTTATATGGGCTCAAGCAGGCTCCCTTAGCATGGTATGGTAAGATGGACTCCTTTCTATTGTCACAAGATTTTCAGAGATGCAAGTCTGATTCGAATGTCTACATGAGGCATGATGGTAACTCTCTTATCCTTATTGTCCTCTATGTTGATGATTTATTGATTACAGGGAGTCTCTCTTCATGCATTAGATCTATCAAAATAGCCTTGCACAATTGCTTCTCTATGACAAATGTGGGACTGCTAAAGAAATTTCTTGGTCTTGAAGTCTCTCAGAGTGATTCAAGAATCAAGATTGCATAGTCCAAGTATGCATCACATCTACTTGATAGGTTTCATATGACATAATGAAAACCAACAGCATTTCCTTTTCTTTCAGGTATCAGTCTTGAGGATGGTTCTTCTTTACCCTTAGTGGATAGTACCTTATATCAACAACTAATCAGGAGTCTTTTGTTTCTTACACATACTCACCCTGATCTATCCTATGCAGTGAGTGTTGTCTCCAGATACATGCAAGAGCCTCATGAGCTTCACTGGAAGGAAGCCAAAAGGATATTGCACTATGTGCAGGGGACGAAGACCTATTGTATTCATTATGCATTTGGGTCTCCATTGAACCTAGTTGGGTACACAGATTCAAATTGGGCTGGAGACAGCTTAGATCGGAAGTCTACATCAGGTTTTGTCTTCATGATTGGATATGTTCCTATTTGTTGGTCGAGAAAAAAACATATTGCTCTTGCTCTTTCATCAACTGAGGCTGAGTAAAGAGGTGCAGTGAATGCAGCCACATAGTGCATCTGGTTGCAAGGCATCTTGTCATAGTTTGGGATTCGCTACAATACTCCACCAATCATCTACTGTGACAATCAGAGTGCTATCAGGGTTTTCACATATCTGGTTCAAAGACAGAGAACCAAACACATTGAGACACACATGCATTGCATATGAGGATTGGTGCATGATCGTACCATCACACTGCTCTACTGTCCTTCAGAAGAGCAGATTGCATATATTTTCACCAAGGATTTTTAGTGAAAAGTTCACTCATCTCCGATCCCTTCTTGGGGTGAGTGCTACCTTAGTTGATTAGTATTTTTTATAATCTATCTTGACGGGGGGTTTTTTTCCCACTGGGTTTTCCCTCTTTCCTCATTTCTTTTATATTTTTGTACGGGGTAACCTTTGGTCTTAGTAACCATGCCCCTAATTTTCATTTATTTAGTTATATTTTTCCTCATAGACCATCTTAAGGGAGTTTGTTGGAATATTCTCACCATCTTATCTTTGTTTTGCATGCATTCATGCATTCCATGCAACACTCCATGCATCCATGCATTTGCAACTGAGTCTCCTAGCACCTAGTCCTTAGTTTAGGCCCCCTAGAGCTTCATTTTGGTCATCACTAGACCTATTATCCAATTAGAGAGCCTTGTTTACATCACTGGAGTTTAAATGCACCCTCTTGCATGATTTTAGGGATCTACATAGTCAGTTCCTAGATTTGGGGCGCCTTCTCCCCTTATTTGCTTAGGTAACTGATTGCTACACCTAGTTTGACTACTACTGAGTCTAGGAGCGCCCTTTTTTACCACTTTCAGTTAGATATGTGCCCCCTTGGCATCTCCTTTCCTATTTTGGTGCCCACATGACTCATTCTACCTCAATTAACTAATCATTCATCATCGGTGGCCACTGAACCTTATCGAGAGATGGTTCCAGTGCAAACTAAGCCTAGACTTTAGGTGAATTTGAATCATATCATAGGTTATTGAATTCATTCTATTGTAAACATATTTTGATTTCCAACTTATTTTTTATTAATGTATCAACAACATTTTTTCATTTGTGTTTCAATTTAATGAGTGAATTGATCATTGCTTCTTTCTAATTCTTCTCAGTAATAACAATGTGAAATTGTGAGGTTTTCTCAAGCCCAGTGATCTATCCTTGTGGAATTTCACAAGGACACCCTTAGGATTCTTCTCATGAACACCTTGATAAAGATGTCCAATTTTTCCAATTTGTAGGTGTTCATGATACTTCTACTTCTACTTGTCTATTCCCTGCCACACATCATGGAAAAGAAGTATCTTGGTATAAGTCCATACCACCAAATCCTAACCTTCTATGGGGAGGTATCTTTGCAAAGTTCTTAACTGACTTTCCCCATTCATCTATTCCAAAATGCTTCATATTTCTATTTATGAATGCTTCTATCCCTCCTTGATATGATTTTGGTGATGGATCCCATGACCAATCAACCTGTAGGACACATTAGAATCCAATAACCACTGAGTGGAACCAAGTTCCTTCCTTGTAGATAAATATGATAGGGATCTATCCTATGACTCACTTTCAAAATCTTCAAGATTTTGCAAGGATTTGTGATCTAATGTGATCCTTCATAATGTCTTCCCTTTCGAGGATGAATTGTTTAAGGCTAGTTCTATATATGATTCTAATTATTTCTTACACGATATTTCTCTTGTTGATTCTGAGCTTTTACCTTCTAATTCATATCTTAAAACTACCAATCTTTGACCTAATGACCACCTTCTTCAAACTTTACTTGATGAGACATTGTTAGGGGACGAATCTCATGAGAAACCAGTTTGAATTTTAGATCTTATTGCCATTCCTAACTGCCCTCCTTCCAATGAGTGTTTGAATGATCAACTTTTCTTGATGAGGATAAATATTTAGGATTTGGTAGGCCTCCTTCCAAGCTGAATTTTGAAGACATAATTGAAGATCTATTTACCAACACTCCTCTAATTAAGGGATCACCTTTACAAAATAATGTTGACCTAGGATATAAAGAAATCAAATCTAATGTCCTCGTTAATAAGTTTGATCATGAAGCTCCAATTATTTCCCTTGAAACTATTTTCAAAGTTCCACTTCATGATCAACACACTGATTTTGATTTAGGCCCGGTCTTTAAGGAGTATCTTTTCGAAGAGTACGCGGCCTCACTTTTGTTGATGTATATGTAACTTCGAAATGTATTTTACCCATGTATATTGTATTCCTATAGAGATGTTATTATTCCTCTATACGGAAGTGTTTGTATTCCTATAGAGATGTTATTATTCCTCTATACGGAAGTGTTTGTATTCCTAAAGAGATGTTATTATTCCTCTATACGGAAGTGTTTGTATTCCTATAGAGATGTTATTATTCCTCTATACGGAAGTGTCGTCATTTATATTGTAAGTGTCGTAACTTATACTTGATGGGTTATTAGACCACCTTGATGGGGTCGGCCCTGTATGAGTCATGTGGGTAAATGGGTTATTAGAACACCAACTGTGGGGTCGACCCGGATTAAGTTAACCATGGGTTATTAGGCTAAGCTATACAAGTCGGCCCCATTAGTTTATTGGGCAAGACAGGACAAGTATACACAGAGATCGGGAGATCTCTATTTGATCACTCATTACTCACTCTTCCATCACTCGAAAAGTGGCGCACATGTGAGGAGGAGGATCAGCTGCTAGGAGAAGACTATCTCTTGTACTTTGGTTGTATCATTGCTCTTTCTATCTCTGAGGAAGTTGCGGGGTTTTTCACCTTATTGGTTTTCCCCGGTGAAACTCTGTGTCTCTTGTGTGCTTGCATTATTGTGTCCATGATTGATATGCTGTAGATATCCTGTAGATATGTTGTACATGTTATTCTCTCAGTTAAGATCTTAGATCAGATTGAAAATTCTGAAAAACTAACAACTTTATAAAGAAGAATGTGATGTTCTGAAAATCAATGAGGAGGATTATTCGACTCAAGATGCACCTGATATTTTCCCAATTCCCTTTATTAAAGAAAATGAGTACAAGAACCCCCCCCCTACATTTTAAACCCCTATTCTCAGCCACAATTTCATTATTTTGAGGGTGATGGTCATAGTTTTAATGATGAACCACATATTTTACTATTCATGAAATCCATATAGACCACTTCAATGAAGGCATGGAGGTGGTTTTCATAACCCCTAATGATGAAAATACGCTTGATGTTCCCTCTCATCTCACACATAAAATTTCTCTCATGATTCCCATTAGAACCTCGACTCAAAACCGTAATCATGATCATGCCTTGAATATCGAATGCAATGTAGATTTTGTTGACTGGTAGATTATGTAAGATGGTGACCAAATTTTATGGATCTTGAAAAGTTTCTTTCACACCTCACATAATCTTGTTGTTTGGTAGGTTGAATACTAGTCCTTGCATGATGTTTTCCATGTCAACAACCTTGCATGTAAGGTCAATTGTGCATTCTTTCATGTGAAATATCATCCACCTTGATTAGATGCATGTTCTTTTCCCTTTGTACATAAATGAAATAAAAAGACAAAAAAAGTAAAATAAAATAACAAAAAAATGATTGGTTGGGTTTTTGCTTTCATTTTGTTCATATGTCTTGGCTTTATGTATTGTTTTTATTTGAATTTGGGTTGTTTAAATTCCATGCATCATTTCAATTGTTTTTTTTCTGGTTTATTTTCTTCCATTAATTGTTTTCATCAAATTTTTTTGTTTATCCTCTTTAATCACTTTGTCATAGCCATTTAAACTTGGAAGGATCAATAATTTATGGATAAGTGACTTATGTATACGTTACTATTGACTAACCCAACTGTGGTGGATACATGAATACACATGAACTAAGCTACCTTGATATGTGAAACCTAAAATTTTCAGTTGTTTGTTCATGGAAAATGGATCCTCACTGGAAACAAATTGTTAGATCTTCCCTTCTCTTCCTTTCTTCCTTGCTCCATCCCTTCAGTTCCAAGCTCTAGCATATGTGCCATGGACACTAAGGGTTGTTTAAATTCTTCTTTCAACACACGTCCATGATGAACACTCAGTTTTCAAAGCGTATCCAAGTTCATCTGATCAGCATTCAATACCTTCATTGATCTTTTGATATTCAATGCTTATCATCTTTTGACTCTCATACATCTTAAGACTATAATCCATGAAACCAAAGCTGTTATAATATTACACGTCATTGTAAGCAATGCACCTAAATATTGGTTAGAAAATGTTGACCGCATTTTTTATCAACAAACATAAGCTAACAAAGAGTCATTAGGCTCTCCCTCATTTTAAAATTTTCTTCACCATAATACATGATTCTCACTAAGTTACCCACTTCAATTGCTCAGTCTGAAATCCTAGCCTAGGTCCCTAGCTGGCTTGATGTAGTCTTGGGGTTTCCACCAATTAGGAATTCTATGAATTTAATGAAATGTCAAGAGCTAAGAACTATATATGATAGTTCATTGTCTAGTTGCACTGATGATTTACAAGTAACAAATTACATAACCACTTCAAATAAACATATTTTCAAGATGTGTATTTGGCAAAGTTGATATCATACTCACCTAGCATTATGAATAGAATTATAAAGTGACTTGGCTCATCGCCAATATGTTCATTCTTCCCCCTCCTCACCAATCTCCCTCAAAGTCTATGAAAATATATGTTGAAGTATCATGCAATTCCATTTTGTTAAAATATTACCTATATTTTGTTGAAATGTTACCTATATGAAAGTGGGGTGGTCAATTATGGTTTGCTAACCTACCCATAGAGTTTTAATATATATTACCCTATATTTCATGTCTCCCTTTTCTCAATGTTGAAACTTGTCATTATCTTATGGTATACCATACGATTAGAAAACATATATCACCCTTTATCTTATGGTATACCATACTTTTTCTAAATATTAAAACTTGTCATTATCTTATTCAATACCAAACCAAAAACAAACTCCATTAAAAACATTTCCAAGATTATTTTTCATTTTCTCAATGTTAAAACTTGCCATTATCTTATGCCATACCAATGTTGTTTTCCAGGTTTCCATTTAACACATTTCCAAAATTATTTTCCCTTTTCTCAATGTTAAAACTTGTCATTATCTTATGCCATACCAAACCAAAATTACAAGATTATTTTCCCTTTTCTTTATATTGAACAAAGGGACCATGCTATTGTTTGCTCTCATGTTATTGTTTCTTTATATTGAACAAAGGGTCCATGCTATTGTTTGCTCAGCGACACTCCAAGGTTATATAAAGAATGAGTTGCATACGGTTAAATTACATAAGCAAATTGGATCGATGCCATTAGATTTTTTAGAAAATAACTCCAGATCTATTTCTCAAGTTGATGGATGCAAGTGAGAGTAATGCAAAACATTTTCAGTAGAATTCTCAATCAAAGAAACTACATTTAGAAGGAATTATTATCAATCAATATTAAATAGTTTAAGAAGAGAAAATGGGAATATCTCTCCAGCTGCATATAGACTAGCTGTGAGTGTTATTAAGTCTGTAGCAATTGAGTTTGATCCAAATGTCAGTTCTTCCTCATGTCACCAATGTCATCCGAAAGAAAATTTAAAAATGATACATGCGACTGAGTGTAGTATCTTTGCGCTTGCAGGTCATGCTCTTGGAGACGAGTTTCAACCACTTCTCTCAGAATTTTTATAGAGATTTACAGACAATTCTATGTAGGTTCAATTAGCAGCTGCGAAATATGCTAAATAATGTATTTTTTCAAATCCTTTTAGGCCTGAATCTTCTGGAATAACTGCTTCTCTTAGTGAATGATTATTGGATTCAAATGAGGCTATTCAGAAACAATTTATTGGAGCAATTTGTGAAGTAGCAAAGTATGGGATAAAATTCATTCCCACTGAAGCCTTGCCTTCATGATCGAACAGTTTGAGTACAAAAGTAAACATTTGAAAGACTAGTCGAAGATATGCTTCGGCTGCTTAAGGACAATAATGACTAAGATGGGTTGTGCTATCCAAGAAAAGATAATTGAAACTAGCAGCCCTGTAGATATTTTGCTTGAAATTTTTTTCTTAGAGGGTACTTGAGAGCAGGCTAAGTATGCAATGCAAGTTATTGTTGCAATAAAAAAGAATTTTGGACTCGAGACACTTTCTACATTGTACAAGAGACTTGTTGATATGTTGGAAAATGATGAACATCTGGTAGCATTACAGCAATCCTTAGGTTTCATTGCTCAAACTATAATGCCAATTTTTCAGACTCGAGAGGGTGATATTATTAAGTTTATTTGTTGTAAACTTCTTCAGAAAAATATTATTCCTACTGATATTTCTGGGAGAGGGTCAAAAGACAGAAGTAAAGAGTGTTTTTTAAATATATGCAGTATTAAAACTCTCCTGAGAAGTCATTTACCTTACAGAGATTCCCATGTAAGAGGAAGGATAAAATATCTATTTGCGGTGCTTAAAAAACTTAAACCTACAGGCTAAATATCAAAGAAGGGGTAGTCAAGAAAAGTTGATAAATCTCATATATGGCTTGCTGCTGCAAAAGCAGTTTTGTGGTTATCTAGGCAGTGGGACTGTCATATAGATCCTTATCTTTTTCATTTGGCACTGCAAACTTCAAAGGGGAATCCTAATGAAAATTTCTCTAATAGGAGACCATAAAAGAATGGTCCCAGAGATGGTGAGAGTTTGCAATTTGAAAATGCTTTAGAACAACACAAGAAGAAATCAAAATAGAAACTATTAGCCCAACTTTGTTTTATTTATTTCATTTAAATTTCTTGGATTCTCTAATTCGATGGAAATACCCAAGTCGACCTAAGTTAGTTAGGGATTAGTTATGGTTTCCCTCTCAAAGAATTCTTGAAATTTTATAAGGAATTTTTCAAGTGCCCAGTAACTCTTTAAACGGAGATAGAAACAATTGATCGAAGTTTCGAATGGTGGTCAGCCGGAGGTATGCAAGAGAATTGTTCTTCAAGCCAGCATTTAAATCATTTTTCATTTTCATAAGTTATTTTTCATGACATTTAACAATTTTGTTGATAGTAAGGAGCTCTTAAAGTTTGCAGGGAAATGAAGAAGTGAGCAATGTGTTTGGTCTTGGTCTTGCTCAAGGTAGATTGTTGATCTTGTTATCATCATTTATTCGAAAGTCCAATTATATTGGTGCCCATCAATGGCTCTATATGCAAGTAGTAATCATTTAGATACACTTATTATTAGTTTTTTTACAAATCCAAACTACTGTCTCCTCCATTCCCTAGGTAAATTTTATTATATTTGTACTGATCCGTTACCGTCAAGTATGGTTTTGGAGTTGTGCCTGGTCCAAATCTTTGGAAAGCTTTGAAAGAATTGTGCACATTGATCACATTAAAGAGGAAGTGGTGCACATTTTGTTTATTGTGCTATCCAAGAAAAGATGATTGAAACTAACAACCCTGTAAATATTCTGCTTGAAAATATATGCTTAGAGGGTACCTGAAAGCAATCCAATTATGCAGTGCAAGCTATTGTTGCAATAAAAAAGGATTTTGGACTCGAGACACTTTCTGCACTACATAAGAAACTTATCAATATGTTGCAAAATGATGAACATTTGATAGTGGTATTGCAATCCTTAGCTTGCATTTCAGAAACTGATATTATTAAGTTTATTTGATGTAAATATGTTCGGAAAAAACAATATTCCTACTAATATTTCAGAGACAGTGTCAAGTGAAAGAAGTAAACGATGTTTTCTGAATATGAGTGGTATTAAAACTCTTGTAAGAATTTATTTACCTTACATAGATTTACTACAGGTGAAATATCAAAGGAAGTGCACTCAAGCAAGGTTGAGAAATCTCATATAAAGCTTGTTGCGAAGCTTTGGACTAGGAACAACTCCAAATTTACCATACTTGACATTAATGAATGGGTTCAAATATCATCAAATTTATAAAGAGAATGGAGGAGACAATAGTTGGACTTGTAGCTTAAACAACTTATTACTACACGTGAAGTACCAAAGGAAGTGCACTCAAGCAAGGTTGAGAAATCTCATATAAAGCTTGTTGAGAAATCTCATATAAAGCTTTGGACTAGGAACAACTCCAAATTTACCATACTTGACATTAATGAATGGGTACAAATATGATCAAATTTATAAAGAAAATGGAGGAGAGAATAGTTGGACTTGTAAAAATGATCAAGTGTAGCTCAATAATTTCTACGTGCATGCAGAGTCATTGATTAGCACCAATGTAATTGGACTTTCAAATAAATAACATTAACAAGATGAATAGTCTACCTTGAGCAAGACCAAACACACACTCACTTCTCCATTTCCCAACCAGCTTTAAGAGATCCCTGTTATCAACAAAATTGTTAAATCTCACGAAAAATAATGTATGAAAATGAAAAATGATTAAAATTTTAGCTTCAATAAAAATGCTCTTGCATACCTCCTTCCGACCATCATTCAAAACTCTACTCAATTGTTTCTATATCCTTTTAACGAATTACTAAATTCGTTATAAAATTTCAATAAGTATTTTAGATGGAAACCCTAACTAATCTACGTCAACTTGGGTATTTCTACCAAATTAGGGAATCCGAGAAATTTGAATGAAATAAATAAAACAAAGGTCGGCTTAAGTTGATTAATTTTTACTGACTTTTTCTGTTTTCTGAGGAATTTTCAAATTGCAAGTTTTCATCATCTTTGGAACCATTCTTGTATGGTCTCCTATTATACCAGTCTAGATCCAAATCCTAGGCTCTATCAAGCGAGAGCGATCAAATAAGTATTTGAGATGTAAATCCTAACTAAACTTACAAGCAAAATATCAAAGAAAGTGTTGTCAATCAAAGTTGATATATGTCATATATGGTTTGTTGCTGCAAAAGTAGGTAGTTTTGTGGCTATCTAGGCAATGGGACTGTCATATAGATCCTTATCTTTTTCATTTAGCACTACAAACTTCATAGGAGAATCCTCATGAAAAGTTCTCTAACACGAGACCATACAAAAATGGTCCCAAAGATGTTGAGAGTTTGCAATTTGAAAATGCTTTAGAACAACACAAGAAAAAATCAAAATATAAACTATTAGCCCAACATTTTTTTACTTATTTCATTTAAATTTCTTGGATTCTCTAATTCGATGGAAATACCCAAGTCGACCTAAGTTAATTAGGGATTAGTTATGGTTTCCCTCTCAAAGAATTCTTGAAATTTTATAAGGAATTTTTTAAGTGCCCAGTAACTCTTTAAAAGGAGATAGAAACAATTGATCGAAGTTTCGAATGTGGTCAGCCAGAGGTATGCAAGAGAAATGTTCTTCAAGCTATTATTTAAATCATTTTTCATTTTCATAAGTTATTTTTCATGATATTTAACAATTTGGTTGATAGCAGGGAGCTGTTAAAGTTTGCAGGGAATGAAGAAGTGAGCAATGTGTTTTGTCTTGCTCAAGGTAGATTGTTGATCTTGTTATCATCATTTATTCGAGAGTCCAATAATATTGGTGCTCATCAATGGCTCTATATGCAAGTAGTAATCATTGAGATACACTTATTATTAGTTTTTTTACAAATCCAAACTACTGTCTCCTCCATTCCCTAGGTAAATTTGATCATATGTGTACTGATCTTTTATTGTCAAGTATGATTTTGGAGTTGTTCCTGGTCCAAAGCTTTGGAGAGCTTTCAAATAATTGTGCACATTGATCACATTATAGAGGGAGTGGTGGACATTTTGTTTATAATTGTTTATGTTATCCAAGAAAAGATGATTGAAACGAACAACCCTGTAAATATTCTTCTTGAAAAAATATGCTTAAAGGGTACTTGAAAGCAATCCAAGTATGCAGTGCTAGCTATTGTTGAAATAAAAAAGATTTTGGACTCCAGACACTTTCTGCACTATATAATAAACTTATCAATATGTTGCAAAACGATGAACATTTGATAGTAGTATTGCAATCCTTAGCTTGCATTTCACAAACTGATATTATTAAGTTTATTTGATGTAAATATCTTCGGAAAAAACAATATTCCTACTAATATTTCAAAGACAGTGTCGAGTGAAAGAAGTAAACAAAGTTTTCTAAATATGCGTGGTATTAAAACTCTTGTGAGAATTTATTTACCTTACATTGATTCCCAGAGGAAAAATAGAAACCTTATTTGAAATGCTTAAACAACTTATTACTATAGGTGAAATATCAAAGGAAGTGCACTCAAGCAAGGTTGAGAAATCTCATCTAAAGATTGTTGCGAAGTTTTGGACTAGGAACAACTCCAAATTTACCATAATTGACATTTATGAATCGGTACAAATATGATCAAATTTATAAAGAGAATGGAGGAGACAATAGTTGGACTTGTAAAAATGATCAAGTGTAGCTCAATGATTTCTACGTGCATGCAGAGTCATTGATTAGCACCAATGTAATTGGACTTTCCAATAAATAACACTAACAAGATGAATAGTCTACCTTGAACAAGACCAAACACACACTCATTTCTCCATTTCCCAACCAGCTTTAAGAGATCCCTGTTATCAACAAAATTGTTAAATCTCACGAAAAATAATGTATGAAAATGAAAAATGATTAAAATTTTAGCTTCAATAAAAATGCTCTTGCATACCTCCTTCCGACCATCATTCAAAACTCTACTCAATTGTTTCTGTATGTTAGGATATTTAGACACTTAGGGGTTAGTTAAGATCAACTTGTGTAATATATCCGTTAGGGATAGTGTGTTTCTTTAGTATGCATTAGTATGCATTTGTATTTACTTAATCCAACGGTCACGATATGTTTCCGACATAGAGTGATCCGACGGCTCAACTTCTCTTAGATCAAACGTAACCTTGATCCGTGGCTTAACACCCGATTGGTCCATGATCTCTATTTAAAGAGCATGGAGGGTCATTGTTTAGTCGATCGATTATGAGAAGCTCATTTGTAACTTTCTTTCTTTGCATAATAAATTGTCCCGTAGAAGCTATTTGGCCGGGGCCGTGGAGTGTTTCCCTCTCGAGGGTTTAAACCACGTCAAAACATCGGTGTGTTGATCTGTGATCTATTTGTGTGAAGTGGTTGCTCTTGGTGTTCGGTCCTTTGGTAGTACCCTGTGTACCCGAACATAGTATCAGAGCTTTTATGAAGTGCCGCTTCCGGTTATGGTCTAGATCTTGAACTGCTGTTGCCGAAACTCGAAAGGGTTTCTAGTTCTGGTATTTCTGTGCATTTCTGGGCTGTGGGAGGTGTTCCATTGCGTCCGGAGCGTCGTTTCCATTGGAAAATAGTTTTCGTTTGATCGAAAACGGTTCCCGGTTGCTCCAGAAACGCGTTTTTCATCAGATCTGAAGGTATAATGTTACAGTGACGCATTTTTTTTATTTCGTTTTTTGAAAAGAAAAAATCTCATATTTCATTTTTTTTTACTGTTAGATTTTTTTTGGTTCGGATTGTTGCTTTCCCGTCTGCGTATGCTCTTTGCCGTGCACCTTGAGCGATCTCGGCAAATCAGAAACAGAAAGGGAAAGGGTTTTTTCGGCTGCGTATGCTCTTTGCCGTGCACTTTGCGCGATCTCGGCAAATCAGAAACAGAGAGAAAACGTAGACTTTCCGGGCAAGCTAACAAGATCTAACTCCACAAGTGTGGAAAAGTTTTTTTTGTTTCGTTTTGTGGTTTGTTTTGCAGGAAAAAGGGCAAGCACGCAAACCGAGCAGGAAGAGTAAAAAAAAAAAAAAAAAAAAAAACCCCCTTCCTCATTTCCATATTTTACATACCTTTTAAACTAGCTCACTTGGTCCAAAGTTGCTTTATTCCTTAATAGGTCTTGAGTTCAAGTCTTAGGAAGTTACTTTTAAAAAGAAAAGTGCATGCAATTTCTATTTTCAAGTTACTTTATTGTAAAAGTGCATCTCACTTAAATAATAAAAAATAAAAATACAAGAAAAGTGCATGCAATTTCTATTTTCAAGTTACTTTATTGTAAAAGTGCATCTCACTTAAATAATAAAAAATAAAAATACAAGTGAGTCACTTAAGTTTTTTATTTATTGTTGCACTATTTAAAAGTAATATCATTGTAAAAGTGAAATCACTTATTTTACAAAAGTGATTCACTTAAAAGCAACTTTTTTGCAAAGTGATTGTCAAAAGGTTCATCTTGGGAAGAGGGGGGTTCTTTTTTTTTGCTGGACATTCTCTAGCTGCCACGTCACTATTGGGGACATCTTCAACAGTTTCTTTGTTCAAGCATAACTTCATCATACAGAGTCCGTTTTCAGTGCCGTTTTTTTTGAAACCGCCTATTTTTTCGAGCTCTTCACATCTAGACTATTGGTTTCTGCTTTTACAGCCATTAATTTATAAATATGGCCGCCCTTTGTGATATTCTACTTAACAGTTCCAACTATTTCTCATGGAAATCTCGTATGGAGGATGTTCTACGAAGTAGGGGACTTTTCAGAATTACAACAGGGAAAGAAAAAGAACCCACTGATGATGATAAGAAAATAAAATGGGCAAACAGATGTGATGAAGCTCGTGGATTGATTGGGATGTCAATCTCTACTGATTTGCGATTCCACATATCTGGAATTGATGAACCTAATGCTGCTTGGGACAAGTTGGAATCTGTGTTTGGTAAACACAATGAAATTCGGGGTCACCAACTCGAAAATGAGTTGATTTCTTTAAATCCAAGTGACTTTTCATGCATTCAAGATTATTTATCTAAGTACAAAACTCTCAAGCTCTTATGTGCAGAATGTAAGATTGAGAGGGAAGACAAACAATGCATTTACCATATTCTTTCCAAACTTGGACCTGCATATTCTGTTTTTGTATCTACATTTTACTCCATGAAAGCGTCATTGAATGCAGCCAGCTATCAAGAGCCTAGTCTTGAATCCTTTTGTGATTCCTTGATTAGAGAACAAGATAAACTCATTCATCTTGGAATAATCAACAATGCAGATACATCTGGGAAAGCCTTATTGTCCCAACAGAAAGAAAAGTCCAAGCCTCCCAAGAAACAAAATTTTCGCAATAATAAGTCAAACAAGGGTCCAAAACCCTCTCAGTCAGCTCCTTCTTTAAAAAATGACAAAGGATCCAAGCCAAAAGGCAAGAAGACTGAGCGTCATTGCAACTATTGCGGGAAAGATAATCATGATGAATCTAAGTGTTTCAAGAAGATGGCAGCCTTGGAAGCAGCAATGAAGAAGCACCACATCAGCCTAGATTCGCCTTCAGAATCTGCCTCTCATGGACATGCACTTTGTGCTTCTGGTTATTCTTATAATGCATCTTCTTCTTCTACTTCAAATGAATGGCTCATTGATTCTGGAGCATCTTATCATATGGCTAAGGATCAAGCCATATTTTCTACTATGCATGAATGTAACACCAAACAAATATTTGTTGGTGATGATAGATCTCTAAGTGTTATAGGAGCTGGAACAGTTCCAGTAGATAATGGTCATTTTAGTGATGTACTATGTGTTCCAAGAATTTCCTGCAATTTGTTATCAGTCTATCAGATCACTCATTCTGGTGAAGGTAAAACTGTGACCTTTACACCTCACCAAGTTGTAATCAAGGATTTTAAAGATCCTCAACAGGTTCTAGCTACCGGAATTGTTGATGATATTACCAGGTTGTACAAGTTTAACAACTTTGGGTCATCACCTTTCCCTTCAGTTTTTGTTGCTCATAGTGATAACTTGAGCAAACTTTGGCATGAGCGATTTGGTCACTTAAATTATCGCTCATTGCAACAACTATGTAAAGAAAATATGGTGACAGGTCTTCCGATGGTATCTTGCAGAGATGGTGTTTGTTCCGGTTGTGTACTCGGAAAACATCATCGGGACAGTTTTGACAAACGTGCCTCTTGGCACGCCTCGGTTCCCTTGGAGCTTGTGCATAGTGACTTGTGTGGTCCTCTTCCATCTGCTTCCTTTTCTGGTTTCAAGTATTTCTTAACTTTCATTGATGATTACACCAGACGCACTTGGGTTTATTTCCTAAAACTTAAGAGCGAAGTATTTAACATGTTCTTGGCCTACAAGGCCCTTGTTGAAAAACAATCTGGTCATCAAATTATCAAGTTAAGATCTGACAATGGAGGAGAATATGTTAACAAACAGTTCACTACTTTCTGCACTGAACAAGGCATCCAACAACAACACACTGTTCCATATACACCACAACAAAATGGTGTAGCTGAGCGGAAGAACCGCACTTTAAAAGAAATGGCAAATTGTATGATCCAATCTAAGGGACTAAGTCTTCAATTTTGGCCTGAAGCCATAAATTGTGCAAATTACATAGTTAATCGCACCCCCACAAAAGCATTACAAGGTATAACACCGGAATAAGCATGGAGTAAAGTTAAACCTGATGTAAGTCACTTTCGTGTGTTTGGTAGTGAAGCATGGGCTCACATTCCGGATGAAAAACGGAAAGCATTGCAGCCTAAAAGTGAAAAGTGCATATTTGTTGGATATTCTGAAGATGTAAAAGGTTATAGACTTCTTCAACCACCTTCTCATGCTATAATCATTAGAAGAGATGTTAAATTTGATGAAAATATCTTGGCCTGCGAGCCTAACTCGGCGAGTGTGCCATCTTTGGCCTGCGAGCCTGATTCGGCATTTGTGCCTTCTTCTTCTTCTTCCAACTTCCTTGACAGGTTTCCAACTCCAGTTTCTGATGATGACAGTGAGGATGAAAATCCACCTCCGCCTGCTCATGTTCCTCCAGTTGCACCAGCACAAGTGCTTCCTCGATGGGTCCGTTCAACATGTGAAGCAGCTGTTGATCTTGCCGGTGATCCTAGAGATCAACGTCGAACACGTTCTCAGTTTCAGCGAGCCTCTTCTCTTTTGGCTCAAGTTTCCGAGAATCATGATCCATAAACTTTTGCAGAAGCTTCAGGGAATCCAGATTGGGATGCAGCCATGGATGAAGAATATCGTTCCTTAATGGAGAATGATACTTGGGATCTTGTACCTCTTCCAAAAGGAAGAAAACTTGTCAGATGTAAATGGGTCTATAGAACTAAGTATGCATCAGATGGAAGTGTTGAAAGACTTAAGGCAAGGTTAGTTGCCAAAGGTTTTTCTCAAGTTGAAGGGATTGACTACAATGAAACCTTTGCTCCCGTCGCCAAAATGAACTCCATCCGCCTTGTTCTTTCCCTTGCAGCCTTACACAACTGGGAAGTCCATCAAATGGATGTCAAGTCTGCCTTCTTACATGGTGATTTACAGGAGGAAATTTACATGGAACAACCTCCTGGCTATGTTCAGAATAACTCTAGCCTTGTCTGTCGCCTTAAGAAATCCTTA
The DNA here is from genome assembly GCA_027924585.1 of Larix kaempferi. Classification (NCBI taxonomy): domain Eukaryota; kingdom Viridiplantae; phylum Streptophyta; class Pinopsida; order Pinales; family Pinaceae; genus Larix; species Larix kaempferi. Next base: position 1,991,297 of record BSBM01000628.1, read on the forward strand.
TATGGCCTTAAGCAAGCTCCTAGAGCTTGGTATGCCAAAATTGATAACTTTCTCCTTGACACTGGTTTTTCTAGATGCCATTCTGACCCCAATGTCTATACCAAGAAAGTAGGAAACCATCTCATCATACTTGTTCTATATGTTGATGAACTTATTCTTACTGGTAGTGACCCTAAGCTTATAACCCATGTGAAATCCAGTCTTAAACAAACTTTTGAAATGTCAGACTTAGGACATTTGCATTATTTTCTTGGTCTCCAAGTTCTGCAAACCAAAGAAGGAATCTTTCTTTCTCAGTCTAAGTATGCTTGTGACCTTCTTCGTCGCTTTCACATGAAAGATTGTAAACCAGCCCCTTCTCCCTTCCAGTCTGGAGTCAAACTTTCTGCCACTTGTACTTCACCTGAAGTAGATGCCACATTGTATCGTCAGCTTGTTGGTAGTCTTTTATACTTGACTCATTCCCGTCCTGACCTTTCCTTTGCCGTTGGTCGAGTTGCCCGTTATATGCAGACACCTCATGAAAGTCACTGGAAAGCAGCTAAAAGAATACTTCGATATATTCGAGGTACAGTTCAGTTTGGGATTCATTACAGTACAGGGGGGAAACCTTTGTTGGTTGGTTTCACTGATTCAGATTGGGCCGGCGATCCTGATGATCGAAAGTCTACTGCAGGTTATGTTTTCAGTCTGGGATCTGGACCTATTACTTGGGCTTGTAAGAAACAACAAGCTCTTGCTCTTTCTTCAGCAGAGGCAGAATATCGAGCAGCCGTCAATGCCAGTCAGGAAGCTTTATGGCTTCGACAAATCCTTTCAGAGTTTAGATTTGAGCAGCAGCAGCCTACTCCACTTTGGTGCGACAATCAAAGTGCCATCAAGCTTGCCAAAGATCCAGTTCTACATCAACGCAGCAAACACATTGAGCTACATATGCACTTCATCAGAAATCTTGTTCATGATCGTGTTGTCGAAGTGCTCTTTTGCCCTACAGATGATCAAGTTGCCGACATCTTCACCAAGTCTCTTACAGAAGCGAAGTTTTCTAAACTTCGATCTATGTTAGGTGTTCAGGAACTTGTCATTAAGGGGGGATAGGCTCTAATGCCTCCTTCCTTCTCCTAATAGTGTCACTTTTGTAAATCCTTCAATCCTATCCCAAGTTGTTCTTAAGGGGGGATGTTAGGATATTTAGACACTTAGGAGTTAGTTAAGATCAACTTGTGTAATATATCCGTTAGGGATAGTGTGTTTCTTTAGTATGCATTAGTATGCATTTGTATTTACTTAATCCGACGGTCACGATATGTTTCCGACATAGAGTGATCCGACGGCTCAACTTCTCTTAGATCAAACCTAACCTTGATCCGTGGCTTAACACCCGATTGGTCCATGATCTCTATTTAAAGAGCATGGAGGGTCATTGTTTAGTCGATCGATTATGAGAAGCTCATTTGTAACTTTCTTTCTTTGCATAATAAATTGTCCCGTAGAAGCTATTTGGCCGGGGCCGTGGAGTGTTTCCCTCTCGAGGGTTTAAACCACGTCAAAACATCGGTGTGTTGATCTGTGATCTATTTGTGTGAAGTGGTTGCTCTTGGTGTTCGGTCCTTTGGTAGTACCCTGTGTACCCGAACACTGTATACTTTTAACGAATTACTAAATTCGTTATAAAATTTCAAAAAGTAATTTAGATGGAAACCCTAACTAATCTACGTCGACCTGTGTATTTCTACCGAATTAGGGAATCCGAGAAATTTGAATGAAATAAATAAAACAAAGCTCGGGTTAAGTTGACTAATTTTTATTAATTTTTTTTATTTTTAGAGGGATTTTCAAATTGCAAGCTCTCATCATCTTTGGAACCATTCTTGTATGGTCTCCTATTATACGAGCTTAGATCCAAATCCTAGGCTTTATCAAGCACCGAGAGGGATCAAATAATTATTTGAGATGGAAACCCTAACTAAACCTACAAACGAAATATCAAAGAAGGTGTAGTCAAAAAAAGTTGATAAATTTCATATATGGTTTGGTGCTGCAAAAGCAGTTTTGTGGCCATCTAGGCAGTGGGACTGTCATATAAATCCTTATCTTTTTCATTTGGCACTGCAAACTTCAAAGGCGAATCCTCATGAAAAGTTCTCTAACAGGTGACCATACAAGAATGGTCCCAAAGATGTTGAGAGTTTGCAATTTGAAAATGCTTTAGAACAACACAAGAAGAAATCAAAATATAAACTATTAGCCCAACTTTGTTGTACTTATTTCATTTAAATTTCTTGGATTCTCTAATTTGATGGAAATACCCAAGTCAACCTCCCTTAGTTAGGGATTAGTTATGGTTTCCCTCTCAAAGAATTCTTGAAATTTTATAAGGAATTTTTTAAGTGCCCAGTAACTCTTTAAAAGGAGATAGAAACAATTGGTGGAAGTTTCGAATGGTGGTCAGCCAGAGGTATGCAAGAGAAATGTTCTTCAAGCTATTATTTAAATCATTTTTCATTTTCATAAGTTATTTTTCATGACATTTAACAATTTTTTTGATAGCAGGGAGTTGTTAAAGTTTGCAGGGAATGAATGAAGAAGTGAGCAGTGTGTTTGGTCTTGTTCAAGGTAGATTGTTGATCTTGTTATCATCATCTATTCGAGAGTCCAATAATATTGGTGCTCAGCAATGGCTCTATATGCAAGTAATAATCATTGAAATACACTTATTATTAGTTTTTTTACAAATCCAAACTACTGTCTCCTCCATTCCCTAGGTAAATATGATCATATTTGTATTGATCTTTTACCGTCGAAAATGATTTTGGAGTTGTTCTTTGTCCAAAGCTTTTGAGAGCTTCGAAATAATTGTGCACATTGATCACATTAAAGAGGGAGTGGTGGACATTTTTTTTATAATTGTTTGTGTTAAACAAGAAAAGATGATTGAAACTAACAACAATGTAAATATTCTTCTTGAAAAAATATGCTTAGAGGGTACTTGAAAGCAATCCAAGTATGCAGTGCAAGCTATTGTTGCAATAAAAGAGGATTTTGGACTCGAGACACTTTCTGCACTATATATGAAACTTATCAATATGTTGCAAAATGATGAACATTTGATAGTGACATTGCAATCGTTAGCTTGCATTTCACAAACTGATATTATTAAGTTTATTTGATGTAAATATCTTCGGAAAAAACAATATTCCTACTAATATTCCAAAGACAGTGTCGAGTGAAAGAAGTAAACGATGTTTTCTAAATATGCTTGGTATTAAAACTCTTGTGAGAATTTATTTACCTTACATAGATTCCCAGAGGAAAAATAAAATTTCTATTTGCAATGCTTAAACAACTTATTACTATAGGTGAAATATCAAAGGAAGTGCACTCAAGAAAGGTTGAGAAATCTCATATAAAGCTTGTTGCGAAGCTTTGGACGAGGAACAACTGCAAATTTGCCATACTTGACATTAATGAATCGGTACAAATATGATCAAATTTATAAAGAGAATGGTGGAGACAATAGTTGGACTTGTAAAAATGATCAAGTGTAGTTCAATGATTTGTACGTGCATGCAGAGTCATTGATTAGCACCAATGTAATTGGACTTTCCAATAAATAACACTAACAAGATGAATAGTCTACCTTGAGCAAGACCAAACAACACTAACTTCTCCATTTCCCAACTAGCTTTAAGAGATCCTTGTTATCAACAAAATTGTTAAATCTCACAAAAAATAATGTAAGAAAATGAAAAATGTTTAAAACTTTAGCTGCAATAAAAATGCTCGTGCATACCTCCTTCTGACCATCATTCAAAACTCTACTCAATTGTTTCTATATTCTTTTAACGAATTACTAAATTCGTTATAAAATTTCAATAAGTATTTTAGATGGAAACCCTAATTAATCTATGTCGACTTGGGTGTTTCTACTGAATTAGGGAATCCAAGAAATTTGAATGAAATAAATAAAACAAAGCTCGTCTTAAGTTGACTAATTTTTATTGATTTTTTCTGTTTTCTGAGGGATTTTTAAATTCCAAGCTTTCACCATCTTTGGAACCATTTTTGTATGGTCTCCTATTATACCAGCCTAGATCCAAATGCTAGGCTCTATCAAAAGCTGTAAGGGATTAAATAAGTATTTGAGATGGAAACCCTAACTGAACCTACAAGCGAAATATCAAAAAAGGTGTAGTCAAGAAAATTTGATAAATTTCATATATGGTTTGCTGCTGCAAAAGAAAACCATATAATTCAGTAGATTAACCACATTTTCAAATTCCTGTACTAATTGGTCTAATTCAACTAAATTTGCTAACTATGATATCAAGTATCCAACTCAACTATTGTTGGTTCAACTATGAACGAATGGTAACCTTAAAATATTCAAGCGTGATTTATGCTTCCATAGACACAATGTAAATTCATGTTGTATTTAATCAAATTTGGAGGTATTAGATAGATCCTTGGCATATGGAACATGATTGTTTTTGTTTATCTTGTTTGTTTTCATTATATACGCATGCAGTTGTAAGACCAAGTGGTAATGTTTTCTTTATTTTATTTTTTTCTTTTACAATAACTGTTTGTGTTCTTTTTATTCCCCACTGTTTAACAATGGAGTATACACCCAAACTAAGACTAAGATCAGAAATTTAAAAAAATTCAATGTTAAAAATTAAAAATTCACATCAAATCTGACCTTTTTTATTCATCTTTCTCCCGGGGTTCTGGTAAATGTTCAACTTCCATAAACGTTTTTCTTTTCTAAATAAACTGAAGATGCCAGATTAAACTGTAAAGATGAATTGTTGTGTCCCTTTTAATCCCCACCATACAACAGAGAAGTTGGAGTGGCCTAACAGATAAAAGCACAGCAACTCACGGAAACAAAGTAGGCGCATCTCCGCAGCAGCGGTCTGAGCCCAAAGGTGCACAAATCGTGGAGGAGATAATCCGGGTAGAGCTGCCCGAGATAATGCGGTGCGGTAGCTCTTATTCTTGTATAAATGTAACGCTCGGGCCGATTCATAGGATGCCTTATAGGTATGTAAACGATTGAGAATTCGAACCGCTATTCTATTCAAATCTCCTCGGTCTACTCTATCACAACGGAATATTTTCTTTCTCATAATAATTTATTAATTTTGGTCAACAAAACAAAATGTATATTGGATAGTTATCTTTTCCACTAGGATTCAAATCTAGCTTCATAATTAATCACAGGTATTATCATTTAGAATATATACCATAATGATATCAATATCAATAATATATATATATTGATAAAATTTAAAAAATCCAATATAATTAATTAATTAAATTAAATTAAATTTTTATTTTTAATGATTATATATATTTTGAAGAGACCTACATACTTACCATAAACTATATTTGTGGGGTCGCCATCATGGCGACTTGATTTTTAGCATCGTTGCCCATGAGGCATTCTTAATTGTGGTTCTTGGATTGGTTTTGTATAGATGATACATCTGCAAACATGGGAGGGAGGTAATTTGTTTGCATTATTTTAATTATTGATTAGATTACTTAATTAATGAAGTACTATCTTAAAAAAATTAGTTTTTTGGGGGGATTTTTGAAGATTGATCTTGTGATGAATATCAATTCCAAAATATTTGTAAGAAGTCACTTTCTTCAGTTTACTATTATCATAAATAAAATTTGCCTAGGTGTCTTTCTTAGATTTTATAATCATTATCATAAATAAAATTTGCTTAGGTGTCTTTTTTAGATTTTATAATCATAACTTTTGTCTTGTTGGTGTTAACAGTCATACCCATGTTAGAGCAGAAATCTTTGAGAATTCTTAATTGTTTATCGAGATCAAAGGGACACCTTGCCATAAGAACAATATCATCAGCATAAAGAAGGAGGAGGATAACTATTCTAGCTAAGATCGTGGCACAACCTGCTTCTTCTAAACATCTTTCTAGTTTATCGATGTAAATACCAAAAAGGATAGGGGAAAGGGGGCAACCTTGCTTAACTCCAATATTATAGTTTATATCCCTTGACCAGCCCTCATTATTCTTAAATTTGGCAATTACCTTTTGGTATAACCTTATAGTGGCAACTCTCAACTCAAAAGGAACATTAAGCTCCTCTAGCCTATTCCATAGGTTATTTCTAGACATTGTATCAAACACTTTCCTAAAATCCACAAATCAACAAAAAAGATCACACTTATTATTGTACAATATTCCTCTGCAATGATCATAAGCATAAAGAGATTCCTTCAAAAACTTGCTATAACCTTGGAACTACTATCTACTATAATATATAGAAAATAATAAAATCAACTATTCCTTATCTACTATTTTTTAAATAAAAACAAAATTAAAACATGTTATTTGTATAAAATAGTTTTATCTTAAATGTTTAATTTTTTACATATGAAAAAAAAATTACAACTCAATTAATTGAATCCTTTTACCTAATTTTTAAGATTTACTTATGTTTATTATACAACTATAGAGGCAATTGAAATAAATGAACGATAGAAAATCAAAATTTTCAAAAAACAGGCATGAATTAATCTAATCACGACATAATCACGACATTCATAATCTAGACAAAAAGCTATAAATATAATCAGAGCTCATCTCTCATCATGTACTTGAACTGTATTCGGTTAAGTACTAATTCTTGAGATTACCTTTGGGAGGCCATGAATGGACTTCTTTACGCTCTTATTATAATTGCAAAGTGTAGTTGTTTAGGTAGGATATTGTGCATTTCAAACAAAATAAAACAAAAAGTTATATGTAATCATGGTGAGAAAACATATTTAGGAGCAGTTATTAAAGGAAAAGTAAAGCTGTTAGTTGGTCAAGTGAGGATGGGTTTAAATCACCTTAAATGTGAGACTGGTAGGTGGACACTACCTAAGGAAGTGTGGGAAGAGAGAACTTGCATATTCTGCAATAAGGATGTGATGGAGACAGAGTGGCACTTTGTTATGGAATGTGAAGCCTACAAGGATATCCATCCTCCGCATTCAATATGAAGACAACTTAAAGACCAACAACATGTACCATCTTTTAGAAGAAAATAAAATCAACCATATTACAAGTCTTCTAATCAAAATTTACAACAGAAAATCAACTTGGAAAAAAGTATAGAAAAGAATTAAGGCTGTGATTCTTTTAATCCTTTACTCTACTCAATCTCGTAAACGTTATTAAAATCATTCATTCATTCAAACGAAACGATCACCTTAATATATGACCTGCAGAGGATGGTTAAGGAAAGATGAACTGAACAAATATATGGAAGTGTTCAAAAGTTTCATAAAACGTGTAAATTAGTACATGTCAAAGCAAGCTACGGGACCATAAAGGTCTACAAGATATATGGAGAAGGAGGGTTATCTCTGACCTTCCAACTGTATTAGGGAAGCGACCATGAATGCAGGCCCATGCCAGGTATTGAGCTTTCAATCACCTGACACAGTGCATTGATATAAATTTAGACTTCATTCCTTCAATGGAAGTCTCTTGTCATCCATGGCAGGAATGCAGCTTGTAGTACGACCAAGATTCCTCTTAGGGATCGCAGGACTGTTAGGTTTGGACCTCGCCGCTTCCCTGCTCTTCTTCAAAAGTTGACGCATGGCATCAGCCACGTGAACTGCAGGATTGGTGCGTTCATAGTTGTTAAACTTCTTGCAGACGTAAATATGTGCTTGCAGCGCTGCCTCCATAGAAGTTCCACTCTCCATTCTATTGCGTTCTTCCTTGGCGGCCTCCGCACAAAGACCGCAGATCCAACGACCGAAGAAAAGCTCTCTGACTCGCCCAACATAACCAGCAGTACATTCTTCGGACAATCTGCAACATTCACACTGGCACTGCAGGATCACCTGTTCGGCTTCTGAATTGAGAGACATTCGAGAAATCTCTGAAGAAAGCGCTGCAACATCTGATTGAGCCCTTTTGAACCGCTGCGGTTTATTCTCAGATCCATTCTCTGTAGGGTGTTGATCTCCTCCATCATCAGAAATAGCATTCACCGACATGCCCGCAATTGCAAATAAAATAAATTTTCTAAGGGACTAGAGGATCGAATTAATTCACACCAGTGTACAACTGTTACATGTTATATATGGGATATTGAGCCGACATTGAGCGAAGGGTCCCCGCAACACGAACTTCCGAGAGCTGTGTCAGAAAATTCACAGACTAGAAAACGACACGCCATGAAAGGGCGTGCAGAGATCTATCAATCTTGTGTGGACACGATCGTCTTCAGAAAGCAAATAATTCACGCGTTTTTCCCACCAAGGGGCGAGAGCTAGGAACTTGCAAGTGTCACGGGCACTAATTTTGACATATGACTGGATTATTGAAGTAACAAGTTTTCTTCGAAATTTTGTGAATATACCAAGTTAGGGATCTGTCACTTCAGTAGTACTTTTCAAAGTTGGCTGAACAAAGTAGCGGTTTTTAACTGACGTTAGGCTGAAATCTACTCGCCCAATCTGTTGGCCATCGGTCGAATCAGCCTGGCAGGCCTTCTAATTTCCCGGTGGCCGGACCACAATATTTAACGGATAAAAAAAGTTGCTCGGTTGTTGAAAACGGCATGACATACTTCGGGCAATAATGGAGGATTTCGGGATTCGACCCGATACCATCAACGACCATCCTTGCAGCACACGAAGTTGCGGGTGGAGCTCAAAAGCGTTCTAAAATCTCAACTGAAAGTCTGAAATTGTCATGCTTCACGAGAATTATCATTGATTTCTGTGGGCTGCTAAGAACTTTGAGGCTCCTCCCGTCCTTTAGCAAACAACTTGTACCATTTACAATCCAGGGGCGATACCGCTTGACTAGGATCAGTCTACTCCGGCTTAACAACACACATACATGCATACATTCTAAGAACGCATGAAATTTGACTTGATAAGAACCAAACATAAACATAGTCAAGGTTACACGTTTGGGGAAGTATTTCATCTTTTTATAATAAGCAAGGGTTGCATCTCAAGGAACAACTGCTGTGACCATAGTCTTCATAACCAAGAAGACCATCAGTTAAAATCTTTGTGAGGAAGTCATCGACGATGCAAGAATTTCTCGCTTCACGATGGAGAGAATCTCACACACAACATTAGTTTTATTGCCCTGACGAAGGTTCCATTTCTCCAATATTGTGATATACTCATTTGTAAACCTAGCGGGATGGCATTTCTCTATAAGCATCACCTTGGAAGACATTAACTAGCAACAGCAACATTAATAATATTAATGTGTCCGAATAGGCCGATAGGCGTAAAAGTATGTGCCCATTTACAATAAGCAGAAGACATTAATTACACAAGATTATAGGTGTTTAGATATTATTTAAGGTTTTGGACTTTGAGTGTAACAAGTGTAGAGTGGGGATTCACTTCACGGTTGTCGTATCTTGTTATTCTGAAATGCATCTTGGTTAAGATTTAAAAAAGCTTCAATTAAGCGTGGTTAAGAAAAGGGATATGTTTATTAAATAGTATTTGTTTTATGTTTATATTAATTAGTTTAATGTTTATGTTAGTTTAATATTTATATTAATTAGTGTAATGTTTAATCTGTATTTAACAATCAGCCATCTCCACAAAACTAAGTGGTTGGCTATACGAGCCACTTTACTTGTGGTTGTGCTAGTAATTATAATATTCTCGAATCATATTAATAATATCACAACATAAATTAATTATAATAATGAAGCAATCTAGATGATGAAATATAATAATTTACATAAATATATTAATTATAATATATAAAACAATTTACATGATAAAATAAAATAATTTGTACATAAATATATTAATTATACTATATACCACGATAGGGTAATAGCGGGCACAATGAGGACATTTAATGACGATCGGGTGGGTGGTGGTCTCACGACCCAACGAGGATAAGGGAGGAGACAGGGCATTTAAATCTGGTCTCTTCATTGTGCCAAGCAGTACTGCACTATTCTCGCCCTTAATGCGATTCTAATGCTGCCCAAGGTGGCGACCTCCATTCTCCCATGCTCTTTAATGACTCTGGCGAAGGGTTAAGGGGTGTCAAGGTTGGCATTTTGACGCTTTAGGAGTTGTTTTGACCACTGTAAGCAATAATTGGGAGTAGGATTTGTTGTGGAACAATGTGGAGTTTATAATAGCTATGGTAAGGGAGAGGCGATGAGCCCCTAGTCATTATGGAGGACAAGGAGGGGGGAGGACTAAGGGAGCGAATGGTAGACACCTTGAAAGGCACTTGGTTCAAATGGTTAACACACTATCGGACATTCAAAATGATGTGCACAGTTTAAGTGAGGCACTCAAGCCAGGATCTAGGATATGGCCTCTCGGGTGCAAGTGGTGGCGGAATGGTGTGTCGACGTTGCGGTCATGTTTAATTTACCCATGCCTTTCTTTTCGTCGGCTGCTAAGTTGGAGCCTAAATCTCCACCACAGAACGTTGGTGTCCTTAGTGTTGTATTAGACAATGAACCTTCGATTCATGACGACCATGAGATAGAGGGGAAAGATGAACAAGAGGAAACAACGACGATCACAACTAAGGACAATGAAAAGAATCCAGAGATCATTACAAAGCTGAAGGGAATCGGAAAGTGCAATTCCAACCATGGTCAAGAAGAGGCTTCAGGCCAGAATATGGAACCTCCTCAACAATGTCAATGCATGGATGGGGGCACGCCAGTGGAGAAGCAAAGCTAATTTTGCAGTCCAGTACTCTTCGGGTTAGGTTTCCTTGTGTCTTTTGTCTTGGTTTGCGTTAGTTATATGAGTGGAGGTCCTTCTTTTGTAGTCAATTACACTATGTATGTCAATTGTAGTGATAGCTACATAATCTTTGTTTTTCTAAGTGAAGAATAGTCAGGCATCAACCTAGACCTAGGTTATGAACAAGTTCATTTGTAGATGTTTTGGTCTAGCCCTATCTATTGTTGCTACAAGAAACCCTTAAATTTGTAGTATTGATAATGTCTTAGGTATCTCTATGGATAGGAGGAAAACGAACAGCCTTACACCCTTTTTGAGAGCATGTATTTATATCTTCTTCAAAAAAGGCCAGAAATGTATCATTGTATATCTCTGTAATTTTTTGCCGATGTAATATAAGATACTAACTTACAAAAAAATTAATTATAATATATAATACAATTTATATGATAAAATATAATAATTTACATATTAAATATATTGATTATGATTTATAAAACAATCTACATGATAAAATATGATATTTTATCTAAATATAGAAATATAATATTATAATAATAAATGAAAATGAAAATAAATATCATAAAGTTAAGAAGTCTAATATTATAATTAAATAAATTTTAAAAAAAAAAATTGTATAATAAAAAATGGTGAGACCAAATTTAGTTTATCGAACCTTAAGAGAAAGAAGTATTCCTAGGTCATCATAGTTTTGACATGTTAGAAGGTTAGGGAGATTTGTATTGTAGGTGTACGCATGGCACTATAAGAGAAAGTGCCTTTCATCCTCAACAATTGTATTCTCACAGCGATGGCAAATCTTTTCCACCCACGGTGCTTTAGGAATCGTCAATTGTCATGTTTCCCTATGAAGCTCATGAGCTCGTTTGTTCTTCTCTTGGCTATATTAATTTTCTTCTTCGAGCTAGTTAAAACAGAAAGACTTTTGATCTTCCAAATTAGGGTCAATGACCCCCTTATAGTATCTTAATTTTATTTTAACCTCTAATTATTTATTGCCCTACATTTTCTCTTTAACCTTAAATGTGATAATATTTTCAATGTTATTGATATTTTGCAAAGTGGCATTTCCATCAATGTGTTCAATCCCCCGATGGTTTAACTAAGCCATGGAATCTTTATACCAGCTTCTCTTGAGTCATAGGTGGTCTTGACTAGATTTTAAAGCAATTTTAGGAAATTTGTGGTCTCCCATGTTATTTATCCAGTTCTTATACATCAAGTACCTAGTCATACCAATGCTTTCAATGGGGGAGAGACCCACTTCTAGAAGGAGAATAGGATAGGGTGTATTTCTTTTTATTTTGAGTTTATACAGTATGAAATGCTTCTGGATTTGTTCAATCTTTCTCCGTGTGTAACATCACGTAAAATACCTAAAAATTTAAAAATTTTAAATAGCAATAATTAATGACTTTGTTAATGCGGAACATATAAAAATAGTTAAATCTCTTAACTAAGATAATTAATAAGATGACACATCGAATGTCTCATAATACAAATATGATGTATTTGTATTTGCTATTTCAGATTTAAATGGATGCTAATCTCTTTAACGAAAGCCATTTTATGATTGTAACACAAGATTACAAGTTTCATATCTGCTTAAGTTCTAAATGCAATTTCATGTTGTACATAGGTTTGTGTTATTATGATGTTCTTGATAATGTGCTGACAGTTTGTTTTGTATGATGATGAAGGGGTCCTACGAGGTACCCTGGGGTTTACTTAGCTACGTTTAGCTAAGGCATTTGAATCATGTTTCCATGTGCAGAACGCAGGCAAGAAATTCTACGACAAACATGAGTTAAGAGTACATATGTCTTTCAATTCATCGTCAATGTAATATGAAAAATACTAAGTACTTCCTTGCAAAAACAGTTATTGGAGGTATGGATATTTTGGTTCCAATTCTAGTTTACGTGCTGGCTTACAAACTCTTCAGTGTTTTTAAATCACGTCGTCAATTTTTTTTTACATTAATATAATTGTTATCTATGAAAAATCATCTTAATATGACTATTATCATAAACGTCAAGTGTTGATACCAATGTCCGAAAGTAACTCTATTTGAAAGCTTGTGGAAATAGTGTTTATACTATTTCAACTTGAACTATCATTACATTTTTGTATCAACAGAACTTTAGACTATCCTAAAGTCTCGCATGTATCATTTGATTAACGTTACATAGTTAATATATGAAATATATAGTGATTATAGTACTTATGTTATGAGTTAACATTAGAGTGTGTATCAACACCACTTAAACTATACCTATAGTATCACATTTATCATTGGACTTTGCAATACATGGCTAACATATGAAATATATTGTGAGTATGGTGCTTATGCTATTAACTAGCATTATAAAGTATACCCAACACAACTTAACTATACCTAAATGACTATACATATATTATAGGAAAGAAATATATATATAATCTACCGTAACTTATGCATTTTCGCACCATACTTTAGCATATAACTATTATCACGATGCCTATTAAAAACCTTAGGAACTATTATGAATTGTGATCTACAAATCTAACATTTCAAATGACTTTGATGTTGACAGGGTATTAAACTCAGTACTTGACATGCTTTCGAACTGGCAATGATAGGTCCTAGCATTAACGTCGTTTCACTATTAAGTGAGGTGGAAGCTTTGTTGGATGTCTCCACGTGATTATGTTTACAAAGAGCACCAAAATTTGCTGACCTGTGCCATGCACTAGCCCTCGGTCTGTTGATTTGGAAACTTGGTAGATGCGACCATCAATGCAGTATTGATTGCAATGATCGCTAGAAAATCAACGTGCTCGACTGCCAGCTAATCCACCATTAATCTTTACAAGATCTAAGGCTTGGAAGAAACCCTAGTCTTTCATTGGTAAGTAAAGAGAAATGGTTTCCTGGTCTTCATTGTTGCGTTTAGTGGTAAGGTAGAAGGGTCGACAGTGTTGCTGCAATGTAAGGTTTAGAGTTTGTTGTGAGGAGGACTCCTTCCTAGGTTTCGAACCTAAGAACTGTGAGAGGAAGTTTATATGTTACAGGCCTTTAAACTTGTGCAATAGAGCCATGATACAGCCATTGTAGTTGTGAGGAGGTTCTTCTATCAGTTTTGTTGAATGTAATTTGATCTGGGGTTCGATTCTCCAATTTATGAAAAATTCTTCTGAGTTTTGAACTCGTATATGCTATAAATTCCATCAGGCTTCATCATTTTTGCTGGTGTGGTGTGTCTAAGTCCAAGAGATTCAATGCAATGGTAAGTTTTCAATATTAAAAGCAGTAATACTTAGTTTTATATTTGTGTTTCTTGTTTTTAACCTTTCTGACCTTTGACTAGCAGGTACCCACTTCGTTGGAAGGTTTCTATGCATAAGATTGGGAATGGGGATGCTGCAACTACTTCCTGGTAAGCCTCGGTGGTTCTTGAAACCTCGTAGGTGCCTTTGGCACAGTTTAGCTGGTGATTACTGTGTGACAAGAGTTGGAAATATTTGACCCTATTCGGGTAATGGCCAAGTGTTAAGTTTTAATGTTTTAATTTCGATCAATGTTGTAAAGAGGATAAACCCTCTGTATTTAGTTGTTATTCGGCTCTGTAATATCTTGCTGCATCGTTTAGAATGACCTTGAACTTATTTTAGTGTTACCGGTTGTTAAGGGAAAGACCCTGTGTAAATTTGGAACCTCGAAGGGTCTGCAATGTAAACTCTGTTGAATTTTGTTTATTCTATTGAATGTGAAACCGAGAGCCGAGGGTTCACTTTCACTTGTAAGACAATGGCTCGTTTTGTATTTAGAGGTTTTGTTTAAAATAATGGTTGAGAATCATTTGTATAACTGTTGGTTTGGTTTCGAACAACAATAGTTGTCTCTAGCCGAGAGTTATGGTTTGCATAACTGTTGATAGATAGTCCCTATACTTCGTTATCATTTTTGGAACTCAAGTTTAAAATAATGATTTGGTAAAGTTTGGTCTTCGTATGTTTTGAAATGGTAATGCCATAAGGTTCGATCTCGTTTCAATGGGTGAAACCCTACCCTGTAGGTTTTGTTGGCAACCATTCTTGTACTACAAATTCAAGCCCGGGAACTGGGTCTTGACTTGTGCATGTAATTGTTTCGACACTGTGTATGTTTTCTTGCTAGGGTGGTAAGCTATTTGTTAGATATCGTTACTAAAATCGTACTTTCTGCTAAGTGATATTTAGTGTCTTGTTGGAATCTCGACTTGAATAAAAGATGGTATGGTTATATAAAATGTTGGTTAGGGTTTGGATAAACATGTTTGTTATAACTTCAGAGATAATTGTCTATTGTTGCCATGAATGGCTTGATGAGAAGTTTATTGAACTGTGTACTAAATAAACATTTAAATCTAGGGTCTGTGATATCATAGGGGTTTGATTTTTATAATGAAGGTATCTATATTAATTTAAACTGTGATAAATAGTGATGAAAATAATAAGTGTTTACTTATAACAAATTTGTATAGAAAATCATTTGCAGCTGCTATATTTCTTAGAATATGAAGTGCTTGAAAACATTGAATTTATAATATGGAAATGCATATTATTACTATCTGAAAATAAATGGAATTGAATTGGAAAATGTAGATGTATGCAGAAATAAAAGTGTTTTTCGTTTATTATGAAAATAGAGGAATGCTAGCCCACACGAGTGTGGCTCATTGGCGGTTCAGTTGTTATGAAGTCACAGTTGTAAATGGAGGTCACGAGTTCAAATCACACTCAGCTTTACCCATGTCCCATGCTTACGGGGTGTGTGGGGAACCTGGGGGTATAGTGGTAGCGGGATTGGATCCCTGGACCCCGTGTCACGCAAGTACCAGCCCAGTCTCCAGTTGTCAATTCCCCTAGTTACAAAAAAAAAAAATAGAGTAATGCTATATATCTGTTTATACTGTGTTGTACTATTTCCTGCGTTTAAACTTATGATTGAAATGATAGAATTTAACAGAAATACTATTGTGTTTATCTATTCATTCAAATGGCATTCTGCCTATCATTCATCACTATTAATTTTACTTTTTTGTACTAGAGTACTATATAGATAACAGTATGGGAAAAATACATAAAAGAATTTAATCATTCAATTAAATTATTTAATCATTCTTGAAACATATCATCTTTAAGTTAGAAAATGAAATAGTTCTTTCTGTATTACTGTAAATAAAAATTCTACCATGTAGAAAACATTTAACTGGAAACAAAAGTAAGAACAATAGAACCTGGTTGACTGTAGGAGAAACAAATAGCCATAGGAACCTGTTCCACCCAACCTATTCCTGAAGACAGCCAAGTTACTTGCCTTAGGACCCCCGAGCTTGTTCATTGAACC
Organism: Larix kaempferi; assembly: GCA_027924585.1. NCBI lineage: Eukaryota > Viridiplantae > Streptophyta > Pinopsida > Pinales > Pinaceae > Larix > Larix kaempferi. The sequence continues at coordinate 2,007,433 of BSBM01000628.1, forward strand.
ACTAGGAGCAAGATTATGTAGAAGCCTTAGTACATCAACTTGCAGTAAAGTATAGATTATCCAGTCATAAAGACTCAGCCGTCAAAGAGACCTGCACCAGCACCTCTGGTTTTCCTTCTCAAAATAACTAGCAGACTCATAGTTGCACGCTCACATAGCCTCCCTATTCAAATGTGTCAGTGATCACCTAATACACTTGAGGAAATATTTCTGCAGAAAATATTGTGGAGCTTTCTGCTCAATTCGAATTGCCTTATTTAGGATGCCTAGGACTTTTAGTGGTTAACTGGTCATTAATGAGCTACCTGCTCTCTTCCACCCACCTCGGGGATAATGCCAAAAATTTAGGGGTAGTTGTCCCATAACCAACACCTAGTGGTGGAGTGCAAATGTTTCCATATGTCCCATGCCTTCTAATAGCTTCCATTACTCCTAGTGGGTCAGTGAACAATCATTTAATAGTTCCCTTGGGTGTTTGTCTCCTATTTTAATTTATTAAATAATAATAATCAGTAATTACAATCATCCTTAACCAAACTTGGTCATAATTACAAAACTTTGTAATTATAATTTAACATAAAGTATTTTGCAAATAAATAAATATTCTCAAAATTTGGGTAGGTGACATACACCCCCCCTAAGTCTCAACATCGTCCTCGATGTTGTTTAATCACTCTCTGAGTATTCCTGAAATAGAGTTGGGTATGCTACCCTCATACTACTCTCCAACTCCCAGGTTGCCTCTTCTAGGCTAAGGTGCTTCCATTACACCTTTACCTACCCAATGGTGCGATTCCGGAGTAGAGTTTCCCTCCTTTTGAGGATACAGTCTGGTTCCACCTGAAAATCGTCGTCTTGTCCCACCTGTACATCATTCCAATTTACAACATGAGTAGCATCATGTACATACTTCTATAAAATGGTATATGAAAAACATTATGTATCTTTAGATTTGGTGGTAAAGCCAGTTTTTATGCCACGGGTCCAACCCTTGACAAAATTTCTAAAGGACCACAATACCTAGGTGCCAACTTGGCACAGCTTCCCAATTTCAATGAACACTTTTTCGGTCTTACCTTAAGAAAAACATGTTCACCAACCTGGAACTCTTTATGATTCCTTCTAAGATCTGCTTGACTCTTTTGCCTATCTTGGGCAGCTTTAAGATTTCTTTGTACCTGTTTCACAATTAGTTCTAATTCCTGCAATAATTCAGGTCCTAAAATAACTCTATTTACTGGGTCATTCCAAGAAACAGGTGTATCACATTTCCCAACATAAAGAATTTCAAAAGGGCTAAGCCTGGCTGATGCATGATAATGGTTATTATATGCAAATTATGCTAAATGCAAGTAGTCCTCCCACTTACCAGGATGATCTTTAACATACATCCTAAGCATGTCTTCCAATACCTGATTCACTCTTTCTGTCTGTCCATCCGTTGTGGATGAAATGATATGCTGAAGTTTAAGGTTGTCTTCAACCCTTTAAACAAAGACGTCCAAAAGTTTCCAGTAAACTTAGAATCACGGTCTGAAACTATCACTTTTGGTATCCCATGTAATCGAAAAATCTATTTCATGAATATTTCTGCAATGTCTAGAGCCTTATGAGTAGTTTTTACAGGTATAAAGTGTGTTGCCTTGCTGAGTTTATCCACTACCACCATGATAGAGCCATTTTGTTTATGATTTTTGGGTAGTCCGGTAATAAAATCTATGCTGATAATCTCCCATTTCCAGCTAGGTATAGGAAATGGTTGTAACAGTCCAGCCGGATGCTGATGTTCAACCTTCACTTTTTGACAGTCTAAACAATTAGCTATATATTATGCTACTTCATCCTTCATTCTAGGCCAATAGTACTCTTTCCATAACATAATGATGGTTTTCTGATAACCTGGATGACGAGAATAATGACTTTTGTGCATCTCATCTAAAATCAGAATTTTTACTTTTGGTATGTTGGGTACATACAATCTGTTTTTGTACAATAACAATCCATTTTCCTTTAAACTGTAATCTGCCATAGAATTTTCAGAATTGTTATTTGCTGTCTTTTCTTGTAATTTTCTATATCCTTCATCCATTTCAATCCCTTCAAGGATCTGATTTTCTAAATATGTTGAGTATGTACTGATGGCTGAAATAAAATTCAACTTTGCTTTACGACTTAATGCATCGACAACCTTGTTCTCTTTCCCTTTAATATGTTGAATTTCAAAATCATATTCACTTAGAAAAGTTAGCCATCTAGCTTGTCTAGCATTCAAATTTGTCTGATCTAATAAATATTTTAGTCCCATGTTATCTGTTAGCAAGGTAAATTTTATGCCAATAAGATGGTGGTGCCACATTTTTAAAGCGTGAATTACTGCTAATAACTCCAAATCATAAGTAGAGTAGTTCTTCTCAAGTATTTTCAGCTTTCTAGACTCGTATGCAACAGCATGTCCCTCTTGTGTTAGGACTCCACCGAGTTCGTCATTAAACGCATCGGTGCATACTATAAAATCCTTATTAGGATCTGCAATCCTCAGAATAGGCGCTATAGTTAGTAATTCTTTTAACTTCTTAAAACTGTCTTAACATTTCTGATCCCATACAAATTTCTTCCCCTTCTTCTGTAAGGAGGTTATGGGGTTTGCATTTTTTGAAAAACCTTCTATAAATTTTCTGTAATATCCAGTAATACCCATAAATGATCATACATCCGACACATCCTTAGGAACCGGTCAATCATTAATGGCTTTTATCTTATCAGGGTCAACCAAGATTCCTTCTTTAGAAATTATGTGTCCTAAATACTGAATCTTATCATTGTGAAAGTCACACTTACTAAACTTAGCATATAACTGATGATCTCTCAAAACTTGTAAGATAATACGCAGATGTTCGTCATGTTCTTCTTTACTTTTAGAATACACTAGAATGTCATATATAAACACAATAGCAAACTTATCCAAGTATTTGTGCAGAATATTGTTCATTAAACACATAAATACAACCGAGGCATTAGTCAACCCAAATGGCATAACTACGAACTCATAATGTCCATATCGAGTTCTAAAGGCTATTTTAAAAATATCTCCATCCTTCACACGAACTTGATGATATCCTGACCTTAAAACAATCTTTGAAAATATCGTTTCTCCACACAGTTGATCAAATAGATCGTTTATGCAGGGCAACGGATATCGATTCTTGATTGTCATCTTATTCAGCAAGCGATAATCTATGCACAGTCTTAGAGTGCCATCTTTCTTCTTAACAAATATAACAGGTGCTCCCCAAGGAGACACGCTAGGTCTTATATAGTTTTTATCAATCAGTTCCTTCAACTGTGATTTCAACTCATTTAATTCCAGTATATTCATCCTATATGGAGCTTTAGAATTCGGTACCACTTCTGGTATTAACTCGATGGTAAAATCTAGGTCTCTCTTAGGGGGTAATCCTGGAATCTCTTCAGGAAAAACATCTTGGAAATCCTTTAGGACAGGTATATCTTCTAGTTTCAATTTGTCCTCTTTAGTAATCAACTCATCATTCACTACATTCACTGCAAACATTTGACATCCTTTTCTAACTGCTCTCTTTACTTGCATAGCTAAAAATATGTCTAAGTGATATCTTTCTTGGAATACCTTCTACTTCTACTGTTTCTCCTTCATCATTTAAACATGTACAAATTTTCTTATAACAATTCCGAATGACATGATGGGCTTCTAACCAGTCCATTCCAATTAGGATATCATAGGATCCTAAAGGTAAAACATTCAACTTGGTTTGTGTCTTTAACTGATTCATAGATAAAACACAATTTTCAATAAAATCGAATACTTTTCTTTTTGTTCCTGTTGCTAGTCTAACTAACTAGGATTTATTGAATTTTTTGTTTTCAAATTAAGACTTTCTACAATATTTGGTGATATATAACTCAAGCTAGCACCTGGATCAATCAAAATAGTAACAAGGCGGTTTTGTAGCATACCTTCAATCTCTACCATAGAGACTTGATGCTCAGCTTGCATGTTGTCTAGTGCTGCATTAATTCTGGCCATCTCTCTTGCCAAGTCTCCCATAGTAGGTTCAGTCTGTATGGAATGAATATTGTAAGCTATCCGCTTCCTTTTGGGGCATTATGAAGCATAATGAGGACCTTAACACTCAAAACATTTGATAGGTACATTTTGGTCATTAGTTCTGGTAGCATTGGCAATATTTCTAGGAGCTGTAAAATTCTGCTGCTGATTATTTATGGGATTGTTTCCTTGAAAATTCCAATTCTGAAAATTTTTCTTTTGGAAACCTGAAATTTTTCTTTTTCAACTCAAAGTTGTTGGGTTTATGATTTTTCCAGTTAGATATCCCTTCTCTTTTCCAATTAGTGTCATAACATAAAGTTGCTTTCCTCATAGTCTCTTCTAAGGTCTTTGGATTGTCATACTCTATTCTGTCCTTGATGTTGAAAGGTAGACAACTCAGGTATCTTTGAATCTTTGGTTTTTCTTCCACGAGGTATGGCACATACCTCAGCAAATTCAGAAATTTACTGTTCATCTCTTTCATGTTCATAGTTCCTAGCTTTAAATCATAGAACTCCTTTGATTTTTCTTCATAGTATTGTTCAGATAAGAACTTTTTCTTCAAGTATCTTTTAAAAGTGCTCCAATTCACATCCTTATCTTTGATGCCCTTCACTCTTTTGATGTCCTACCACCAAATATCTTACTTCCCAATCAAGTTGTATATTGTCATCTTTACCTTCAATGATTCTGAATAATCATAAATTTGGAAGTACTTCTTCATGCCGAACAGCCATGCTTCTACTGTCTCTCCTTTCTCAGTTTCACCATTGAAGGTTGGGGGTTTGATTTTCTTGAACTCCCCAGAAATCTGTTCATAGTGTTTGTGACTTTTTCTTTTGGGTTTGTAGTCTCCTTCGCTACTATCACTTGAATAATTACGTTTCTTTTTGCGTTTTTCATGGGCAGCTTCTGATGATGTTGAAATGTTGTTTGCATCATCAGTTTTCATTTTCTCACCCCTATCTCAATGAGGTAAGTCTTCAATCTTGGAGGTATTTTCAATTTCTCTATCATGTTCATCAATTGGGCACTATTCGAACAGTAATTGGTTAAGTTCCTCTTATGCTTTCAGAATTTTCTAATTGTCTTGTTTTACAGATTTGATTGCTGCTTTTAATTCTTGAAATGCACGTAACAATTCTGATGAATTGCCATTTAATTCGTCATGGACTTCTTCTTCGTAATGCTGTCCCGTGTTATGACTGTTGGGTCAAAATCTGTCCTCTATATGTTCAGTTGATCCTTCCATACCTGTAGCTTAAAAACAATTTATGTATAACACAATAGTTTAAAATTTAATTAGTAAGATTTCTGATGTAATAAAATTTTCTGTTGCGTGTTCTTTGGACCTTTTCAGGCCTAGAGTTCGAACGTGAGCTCTGATACCACATGTAACATCCCATAAAATACCGAAAAATTTAAAAATTTTAAATAGCAATAATTAATGACTCTGTTAATGCAGGACATATAAAAATAGTTAAATCTCTTAACAAAGATAATTAATAAGATGACATGCCGAATGTCTCATAATACAAATATGATGTATTTGTATTTGCTATTTCATATTTAAATGGATGCTAATCTCTTTAACGAAAGCCATTTTATGATTGTAACACAAGATTACAAGTTTCAGATCTGCTTAAGTTCTAAATGCAATTTCATGATGTACATATGTTGGTATTATTATGATGTTCTTGATAATGTGCTGATAGTTTGTTTTGTATGATGACGAAGGGGTCCTACGAGGTACCCTGGGGTTTACTTAGCTACGTTTAGCTAAGGCATTTGAATCCTGTTTCCATGTGTAGAACGCAGGTAAGAAATTCTACGACAAACATGAGTTAAGAGTACATGTGTCTTTCAATTCATCATCAATGTAATATGAAAAATACTAAGTACTTCCTTGCAAAAACAGTTACTAGAGGTATGGATATTTTGGTTCCAATTCTAGTTTATGTGCTGGCTTACAAACTCTTCAGTGTTTTTAAATCACGTCGTCAATTTGTTTTTACATTAATATAATTGTTATCTATGAAAAATCATCTTGATATGACTATTGTCATTAACGTCAAGTGTTGATACCAATGTCCGAAAGTAACTCTATTTGAAAGCTTGTGGAAATAGTGTTTATACTATTTCAACTTGAACTATCATTACACTTTTGTATCAACAGAACTTTAGACTATCCTAAAGTCTCGCATGTATCATTTGATTAACGTTACATAGTTAATATATGAAATATATAGTGATTATAGTACTTATGCTATGAGTTAACATTAGAGTGTGTATCAACACCACTTAAACTATACCTATAGTATCACATTTATCATTGGACTTTGCAATACATGGCTAACATATGAAATATATTGTGAGTATGGTGCTTATGCTATTAACTAGCATTATAAAGTATACCCAACACAACTTAACTATACCTAAATGACTATACATATATTATAGGAAAGAAATATATATATAATCTACCGTAACTTATGCATTTTCGCACTATACCTTAGCATATAACTATTATCACGATGCCTATTAAAAACCTTAGGAACTATTATGAATTGTGATCTACGAATCTAACTTTTCAAATGACTTTGATGTTGACAGGGTATTAAACTCGGTACTTGACATGCTTTCGAACTGGCAATGACAGGTCCTAGCATTAACGCCGTTCCACTGTTAAGTGAGGTGGAAGCTTTGTTGGATGTCTCCACGTGATTGTGTTTACAAAGAGCACCAAAATTTTCCGAGTTGTGCCATGCACTAGCCCTCGGTCTGCTGATTTGGAAACTTGGTAGATGTGACCATCAATGCAGTATTGATTGCAATGATCGCTCGAAAATCAACGTGCTCGACTGGCAACTAATCCACCATTGATCTTTACAAGAGATAGGGCTTGGAAGAAACCCTAGTCTTTCGTTGGTAAGTAATGAGAAATGGTTTCCTGTTCTTCATTGTTGTGTTTAGTGGTAAGGTAGAAGGGCCGACAGTGTTGCTGCATTGTAGGGTTTAGAGTTTGTTGTGAGGAGGACTCCTTCCTCGGTTAAGAACCTAAGACCTATGAGAGGAAGTTTATATGTTACAGGCCTTTAAACTTGTGTAATAGAGCCACGATACAGCCATTATAGTTGTGAGGAGGTTCTTCTGTCAGTTTTGTTGAATTTTAGTTATTCTGTTGAATGTGAAACCAAGAGCCGAGGGTTCACTTTCACTTGTAAGATAATGGCTCGTTTTGTATTTTAATGTTTTGTTTAAAATAATGGTTGAGAATCGTTTGTATAACTGTTGGTTTGGTTCCGAACAACAATAGTTGTCTCTGGCCGAGAGTTATGGTTTGCATAACTGTTGATAGATAGTCTCTGTACTTCGTTATCATTTTTGGAACTCAAGTTTAAAATAATGATTTGGTAAAGTTTGGTCTTCGTATGTTTTGAAATGGCAATGCCATAAGGTTCGATCTCATTTCAATGAGTGAAACACTACCCTGTAGGTTTTGTTGGCAACCATGCTTGTACTGCGAATTCAAGCCCAAGAATTGGGTATTGACTTGTGCATGTAATTGTTTCGACACTGTGTATGTTTTCTTGCTAGGGTGGTAAGCTATTTGTTAGATATCGTTACTAAAATCGTACTTTCTACTAAGTGATGTTTAGTGTCTTGTCAGAATCTCGACATGAATAAAAGATGGTATGGTTATATAAAATGTTGGTTAGGGTTTGGATAAACATGTTTGTTATAACTTCAGAGATAATTGTCTATTGTTTCCATGAATGGCTTGATGAGAAGTTTATTAAACTGTGTACTAAATAAACAGTTAAATCTAGGGTCTGTGATATCATAGGGTTTTGATTTTTATAATGAAGGTATCTATATTAAATCAAACTGTGATAAAGAGTGATGAAAATAATAAGTGTTTACTTATAACAAATCTGTATAGAAAATAATTTGCAGCTGCTATATTTCTTAGAATATGAAGTGCTTGAAAACATTGAATTTATAATATGGAAATGCATATTATTACTATCTGAAAATAAACGGAATTGAATTGGAAAATGTAGATCTATGCAAAAATAAAAGTTTTTTTCTTTTATCATGAAAATAGAGGAATGTTATATATCTGTTTATACTGTGATGTACTATTTCCTGCGTTTAAACTTATGATTGAAATGACATAATTTAACAGAAATACTACTGTGTTTATCTATTCATTCAAATGGCATTCTACCTATCATTCATCATTATTAATTTTACTTTTCTGTACTAGAGCACTATAGAGATAACAGTATGGGAAAAATACAGAAAAGAATTTAATCATTCATTTAAATTACTTAATCATTCTTGAAACATATCATCTTTAAGTCAGAAAATGAAATAGTTCTTTCTGTATAACTGTAAATAAAAATTCTACCATGCAGAAAACATTTAACTGTAAACAAAAGTAAGAGCAGTAGAACCTGGTTGATTGTAGGAGAAACAAACAGCCCAATGAACCTGTTCCACCCAACCTATTCCTGAAGACAGCTAAGTTGCTTTCCTTAGGACCCCCGAGCCTGTTCACTGAACGACCAGGAGCAAGATTCTGTAGAATCCTTAGTACATCAACTTGCAGTAGAATATAGATTATCCAGTCATAAAGACTCAGCAGTCAAAGAGACCTGCACCATCACCTCTGGTTTTCCATCTCATAATAACTAGCAGACTCACAGTTGCACTCTCACATAGCCTCTCTATTTGAACCTCTCAGTGATCACCTGATACACTTGAGGAAATATTTTTGCAGAAAATATTGTAGGAGTTTCCTGCTCAATTCGAATTGCCTTATCTAGGCTGCCTAGGCCTTTTAGTCGTTAACTGGTCATTAATGAGCTGCCTGCTCTCTTCCATCCACCTGGGGGATATTGCAACAAATTTATGGGTAGTTGTCCCATAACCAACAGCTAGTGGTGGAGTGCAAATGCTGCCATCTGTCCCATGCCTTCTAACAGCTTCCATTCCTCATAGTGGGTTAGTGAACACGCATTTAACAGTTCTCTTTGGTGTTTGTCTCCTATTTTAATTTATTAAATAATAATAATCAGTAATTACAATCATCCTTGACCAAACTTTGTAATTATAATTTAACATAAAGTATTTTGCAAATAAATAAATATTCTCAAAATTTGGGTAGGTGACACCGTGATTCTCTAGAGATGCTGCAACCCCAGACTTCACGACCATACAAGATAATAAGAGTGACAAGAGTTTCAAAAAGGAAATTCTTTTATCCCACATCACAAGGTTTGTTGATTTACAATTGTTTTCAAGACTAAATTAAGCTTCCCGCCCTCCATTAATCCTTTTCTCAATGTTGCAGTTCTAGTTGAGCCTATGATGAATGTCATTTCTGAGATATTTCCTCCAAGTTTCTAGTGTCATAAACAAAATTAGTGTAAGTGACCTTCTTGGACCTAGTAATCATAACTTTTGTTATGTTGGTGTTAATAGTCATACCCATATTAGAGCATAAATCTTTGAGAATTCTTGATTGCTTATCAACATCAAAGGGACATATTTCCATAAGAATAATATCATCAGCATACAGAAGGAGGATGACGACTATCCCAGCTAAGGTCATGCCAACGCAACATGTTTCTTCTAAATAACCTTCTAGATTATTGATGTAAATGTCGAAAATGGTGGGGGAGAAGGAGAAACATTTCTTAACTCCAATATTACAATTAATATCTTTCGACCACCCCTCAATGCTCTTAAATTTTTGAATGGCAATCCCATACAACCTTACTGCAATAACTCTCAACTTGAAAGGAACCTTTATCTCTTCTAATCTATTCCACAAGTTATTTATATGCACCATATTGAAAGCTTTCCTAAAGTCCACAAAGCAACAAAATAGATCGAATTTACTATTATGACATTCCTCTGCAATGATCCTAACATAATGAAGTAGTCCATGGTAGAGTGATATCTTATAAATCTACCTTTAGCCCACTTACCATCACTTTCTATCCATACATTGATTTTCTTTTCTAAAATAATACTGTATAGATTGGCTAAGAGAGGTCTAATCATAATGCTTAGATAATTAGTGGGGTTATTTTTATTACCTCTTTTAAAGATAGAAATAATGAGGCTCCAAGTCCAAGGATTAGGGAAACCTTGCTTGATCACTAGATCGAAAAGTTTGTGGATATGAGGAATGAGGACATGCCCACCAATTTTTAATATTTATGCTTAGTATTCTTCAATCTCCTTAACTCTTCCATTTGCAAGGCGCTTAATCCCAAAATCAATGTCTTCTAACGAAAAAAATTCTTCCGATGTAAGGAGGGCTTGAATATTATATATAACATCAAGGGATTTGTACATCTTTTTAAGATAGGAATTCCAATATTTCAAAGAAATCATATTATTATTATCTTTAGTTTTATTAGTTAGAATTTGCATCCAGAATTTCTTAACAGCTCTCTTGGAGAGATGTAAAATATTTTCCTTCTTTTTTATTTATATAGTATTTTTTTTCTTTTAATTAAGACTTTGTGTCTATTTATCTTGTCAATCTTTAAAGACTCTTCAATAGCTTCATTGATGACTCTTCTTGCATGTTTACATTCTTTATCATACCAAGGGTTGGTTCTTCGAATTTGCTTTAATCTGAAACTTCGATGGAGAACTTGTTAATGGAAGATGAGAGGACCTTAGTAAAATTATGATAGCTCGGGTCTTGTATATTGTTTGTATTGTTTTTTACTGTGAGAATTTTCTTCTGTGGGATCATTATGTATGAAAAAATTGGGGGTTACAATTAGAGGTCTATGATTTGAGTCAAGTTCGTGGTCATTTAAAATTTCTAGATTTATCATTCCATTGTATAAAGGGATATTAAATATGACATAATCTACCACGGGAAAATTTAGGGGCGAAATTTATCCCAAGGGCTATTTTTCGTCCTTTTTTCCAAAAACATATTCGTCAATTTCCCCTTTTTCGAAAGTGATTCACCCAAATTTGATGGCATAATATTTTTTACTCTAAAAATCACAAAAAATGTCCAAAACCTATATGTAGTCGTTAAAAATTTGAATATTTTTACAAAATATTCACCAAACATTTTATGGTTTCAAATTTAAGTAATTAGTAAATGATTCGTCAAGGTTTATACACTTCGAGAAAATTATGTATCCTTAAAATTTTCTCGGAATCTACCACACAGTTGTCAAGACCATGAATGCAATTCATCTAGATAGAATTTGAGCACTTCATTAGACCATTGCAAATTATAAGATCTTGAGCGCTACAGAGCTTGACTAGATCACAGCCAAACATGTTTTGTTTTCATCTAAATATGCAAAACTTATTTTGTATTGATTGTCTAGAGCACGGTCTTCGTCTAACCAAGGAGGATTAGGGTTGGAATAACTGCTTAGAATAATAGCTTGGTTTGAGCATTAAAGTCACCCATTAAGAGGATATTGCTTTCATCCCCTAGACTGGAAATATCATTTTTTAATCCATTATAAGGGAAATCTGTATCTATATTGTTTTTTTATAAAAGTTAGAATTAATAGAAGAAAAATAACATATTTCTATATTTTTTTATTATTATTAATGTCTGAAATGTATTATTTTTTGGCTACTTTATTTACAAAGAAATGAGATCTTCAAAAACATGTGTAAGAAAACATGACTTTATATCCAAATTATTTAATTATAAAGAAAACATATAACTTTACAATTGATAAGAATTAGATTCATTCACCATGAAGCCAAGCAAGAAAAGAATATATCACAAACTTAGCTACCAAGATATAAAAGAGAGTCGGGATGAAAAACTAAAGCAAAGTTTTAAAAGAACAACCTAGGCACACAAACAAATTGAAATAAAAACAAAACATCTAAAAAGCATGGATGCTAATATATTATTAACTTTGACAAAAATGATAACTAAAGAAATGGAAGGAAAAATCAAAATAAATCTTTACCGGAAGATCCCATGCTCATTTAGGGGAATTTAAAAAGGAGTATGAAAGAAGTTAGATATGATATGTAAAAAGATGATAACTAAATAAATGGAAGGCAAAATCAAAATAAATCTTTACCGGAAGATCTCATGCTCATTTAGGGGAATTTAAAAAGAAGTATGGAAGAAGTTAGATATGATATGTAAACATGAGAATAAGGAGATAAAATTGAATATGAAAACTAGCTACTTATTAAATATTCTAACTCCGTGTCATTGTAATATTCCACTTCTTCATCATTTTTCTTCGGATTTGTACCATTTTATGGTCTCCTTATTGTCCTTTCCGTTTAAAAGAGGTGATATGAGTAAAGATGACAATGTAAACCATAGAAGATGACAATGTAAACCATAGAAGGATGATCCAAGAAATGTGGGTCCATTCCGATGCACCCTAATAAACAAAGAGAGAAAAAAACACTTGAATTGAATCATATCGAGAGAACAATATGGAGATTGTAGAGAATGTTGGTGGGAATGTTGAGATCACTTTTGCAAGTGATGTTGTTGTAGCAAAATTATAAAGCTTGGAATAAAACTCATGTACTGAGTTAGAGGATTAAAACCCTACTTCATTAGATGTGCAATGATGTGAACAACCTCTAGTAACCTCCAAATCAAATAACTTATTTCCACATATTTGTGTGAGATATTAAAGAGAGGGACTTCATACTTTGGTAGTGCAACTATAGTCCAATCTATATTTTCCATGCACTTGGTTAAATAATTGAATCCATGCGCATTCAAAATCATATAAAAATTGCTCATTGGATTTAGCAAACCGTTAGTGATCTCCAACATAATTGAATACTTCTAAAAATTGCCCTCCCAAACCGTTAGTGATCTCCAACATAATTGAATACTTCTAAAAATTGCCCTCCCACTTTAGTTTATTGGATACATTTGGAGATGAGTATGTCTAACTGAAGGATGAGGAGGAAAGATTACTATTCAGGAGATACAACCGTCCCTTGAAGCATTATTTTCAGATCCCATATTAGTGTGTGCATGACAAATGTAAAATGGTGGAGAATCCAGTTACCTTTTTGTCCACATGAAAAGGACAAAAGACAAAAGGAAGAAAAATGGGCAGAGTAAGGCGGAGTACATCCGTGAAAGCAACTAAAAGGGACAACCCTGCCGCAGGGTCTTCACCCCATCTTGACAGGCACAATAATTGAAAGGATTGATGGCCGACATGAATAAAAGTGACAAGAAAGTGTCGGTACACCAAACTGGAGCTCTTGTTGAATAACTAGAGTTGATGTGAAGAAAACCAATGCAGCAAGAGGAGTATCGCCTATGACCAAACTGTATCATCTCTTAGGGAAACCAACATCCAGAAGGGAGAATGTTTCATCATAAGCGATTGTATGTTGTGTATGAAATGAATAGGCCGCAAAATAGGATTAGTAATCAACCATAGGATAACGTGTTGTATGAAAAATGTGTTGGGTGATTTATCCATCAGTACTAGTTAGACTAGCTGCATTTTTCTATAGTAAAACTAGAGAGAGATATTAAATGAAAATACATAATTTAACAATGTTATGCACAATTTGTTCAAACCTAACTTGGAGTTGATGTGTAAGGAGAGTGGCAACCTTGTCATAGTTAATGAGATTAACTTACAATCTAGTAAGCTCGATCAATAATAATGCAGAGGGTGCCAAAAGAGGAAAAGGTTCCATAATGGTGTCAATGTTGATGGCTTCATCTATCACACATGAAATCGTCGCCAGCGTTGGAGGTATTATCATCCATTGAGAAATTGGTGATTGAGCCCAAAAAGGAATCATCTCACTAATTCATGTTCATATTCAAAATGAGGAGAGGACATAGAAGTTGTTGACCATAGCAAAATTACAACAAGGGAATACAAGGGAGATTTCCCTATTGTCATGGGACTTGTAACCCTAGCTTGAAATCTATTCTGTTGAATATTGGTATAGCAAGGGAGCAATGCAATCGACAAAGAATCGATTGTGTCCATGGTCTCCACCATAAATAAATCTAAGTGGTCCAATGGAGTTGTACTCATCTGAAAATGCATGAGAGGGGTGATACTATCAACTTTGTATTGTTGCAAACCATCCATGTAAGAGTAGAGAGGTGAGGTTCAAAATAGGTTAAATTATGTCGATGGTGTGCATGGCATCCAATATAGTAGGAAATATCTGAGAGGAGTTGTGGGAAAAATATGGTGCTATTAGGGGAGGAGGTCCCATGATACCATGATCAAAATAGAGGTGGAGGTTGTGAGTTAGAAAGTGGAAAGGATTGAGGTTAGAGATGTGTGGGTTGACATGGAGAGTGGGTTTGACTAGATATGGTGTATCAAGGGATTTTTCCTCTTCAATGACTAAGTTAGGTGGTGGGATAGGGTTTGTAGTGGGTGTGTATTGAGATGGTGGGGGGGGGGGGGGATTTATAGAAATATTTGTGTGAAGAAGGGAGTAGGTACAAAGAAATGGAAATGGGATTTGACAATGAGGGTGAAGAATTCAATGCATTAGGACTAGCTTCAAATGTCAAAGGTTTTAGAGTGGGTTGGAGAGTATGTTCACTTGTAGGGAAAGGAGGAGGCTAGGTAATGGAAAGGATAGGTTTACTAACATAAAAAGGGGAATTGATTCTATGGAAGACTGATTTCAGGTAATATGGAGGATGCAAATAGGTTGAGTGAGAAGTATGGTGCAGCAAAGTTCCAACCAAAATGAGGGTTAGTGATTATGGTACATGCGTTAGCTTGTAGTATGTTTAAAAGATAAAATATATGATTGGTCTCAGGTGATGGGATTTCCATGGTAGTATAAGCAAGGAAAGGATGGAGATGGTCCTAGAGGGAAAGGATGTCATAGAGGGAGAGGGTCATGAGAGAATATGTCATATACACATGAAAATAAGCCAAAATATGTGTAGTTGCTTGGAAACCTCATCAGGGAGGGAATTGATACTTGAAGACATGATGATATTAAAAAGCCACCAATGAAAATTTCCAATGTGCACTATATCCAAAAGAGATGCTTCTTGAGAATCTAATGATGAAAGAAAAATGTCTAAAGAGATCTAGGGGGGAGGCTAGGCTTCCATGAACCAAATCTATTGAAATCCTCTTAGGAGACCAAGGATTTCACTTTAGGTTGAAACTAAAGCACGGAAAAAGATGAGCGTGGGTGCCAATCGTAGATTCAGGTGGGAGGACACACTCAAAAGTACTAGATCTAAACTACTGTAGTAGGAAATAGTTGTTCTTGGATGGAGACATTGTGGAATCCTATATAAGAAGGCAATGGATACTTGCCAAGGTGCTTAAGGTGTAATGAATAAGGGAGTGGATCTGTTTATGTCACTATGGAAGCTGGATTTGATATGAAATTAATATGTAAACAGGAGAATAAAGAAGTAGATATTCTATTAGATCCAAAAACAAATCATTTATAGAGCAAGATCCTTTCTTTTATAGGAAAATAAAAAATAGAGAGGATAAAATTTTGACCATGTAAATCCCTTTATTTAATACTATTTTTTTTTCAACCGAAAAAAAACATACTATTGCTATTCATTGAATCAAATAGTACAAAGATATTCACCTTTTTTGAACAAAGGTATTTTCATCATGTTCAAGACTGTAAACCCGAATGGTCCCCAACTTCTATCATATCAAAAAAATATCAAATATTCTACCATCTGGCCATTGCAATTTTGCAACTCCATCATCTCTCTCTTGGGATCTCTCCCAAGATAAAAGAGTAGAACCAATTGATGGAAGGGAAAATATATACTATGACAAGGAGAGTTATATTAGCACACTTGGTAGAGAGAATTTTTATGGTAATTATTTTTTATGAAAAATTATCTACGATGTCACACTAGGTTTGACTTATGAGACATTGTGTTGTGTTATTTGATGTCACACTAGGTTTGACTTATGAGATGGAGGATATGAATGGAATTTATTATTTATCTCTCCACCCAAAGTTTTATTATACTTTTTAGACCTATTTTGATAATATATTGACTTATTGTGATTTGATAAATTTTGATGGTATATAGATCAAAAAAGTCTAATAATTACGCAGCTCTCAATAAAATTAATAAAAAAATTTGAAAGTATAAAAGGAACATAAACCCTAAAGTTCCAATAGATTTTGAAGATTTATAAAACTACATTGTGAAAAATGATTTTTTCCCAACCATTTTAAATAAACCAGACACTAAACCTTTAAGAAATTTGAAAGAATTATATATAAACATAATTCATTAGAATTCATAATTATTAAAGATTTAAAGATATAAAAAACCAAAGAAAAATTCAAATTCTCAAACTAATTGATCTTTAAAAAAGTTGTAAAAGAAGCACTCAATAAAAATCATTCGAAAAGAGCTGCTATCTCTGTATGTTGAGCTGAAGCCTGAAATAAACTTACCAGTCTGCACGGCTCCGCGGGCTAATAATTTCATGGAGTCGGGTCAGAAGAGTGCAAAGATAAAAAGTTAATCGATTGTTGAATACGACATGAGACGCATCAGGCATTAATGGAGGCTTTTGGTATTCGGCCCGATACCATGAACGACGGCCTTCCTAGCAACACACAATGTTGCAACTGAAAGAAGCTCAAAAGTGTTATAAATTTTTAACTGGGATATTCGACGTAGCTCACGAGAAATCTCATTAATTTATGTTTGCTGCCAAAAACCTCTAAGGTTCTTCCAATGTCCTAGCAAACAACTTCTACCACTTGGAATTCAGGGGCGATATTGCTTAAACCGGATGAGTCTATAATAACTTTAAATAGCTAGAGAGAAATAACAAGCCTTCATAGAAATAAAATAATAACCAGTATCCAAATACCAAAACAATAACAACAAGTAACAATATGACCACGAGGACATCCAACAACAGACTGAAAGAGTGAAACAGGCCGTAGCTAGACCAAAAAAATACCAAGCCCACAACCAACGGGAAAAATAGAACACCAAGCACAGTTGTGGAAAGCCCACTGAACTCAGTAGTACAAAATATAGATCGAAAGAAATGCGACTAAGACCACCAAAAGACCAACAAAAACTCAACATAGGCCGGAGATCCTAATACTCAGAATCAACCCAGCAACAACCAAAGATCATAAACAAGACAATCCTGGAGTTGTACGCGACTGTTCATAGAACAGTAGCATATGTACGCTGGCTACTGTACTAACAGTAGTGGGTAGATGCGGGATAACCAACGCAAACCCGTGTACAGGGCAAGACAAGTGGACCAAAAATGAATCAAACAGCCCATAAAAAGCTAGTTTTCTAATGCAGATCCCAACGGCCAATCAATGACATAGAAGCTCGACAAACAAAACCTCAAAATAAAGATGAATGCCTAAAAATCCCCAAAATGGAGGTTCATCCCCAGCGGAGTCTCCTTTCTGTTACGGAGAAAAACTTCCTACGGCTCGAGGTAGACCACAACAGACAGATGACTACCAGAAATCAACTCAATTCCCAATGCAATGCTATTATAAATGTAAATGCTAAAATGTGCAGTGAATAACCAACCTTCAACCGGATGCTTGAAGTAGATCCCCGTTGAGCTCAAATCTCCACACTTGAACCTGTAGCTTAGTCTCAACAACCAATACAAGCAAGTGCATATAATACATTAAAGATATTAGCATAAACAACAGCATGGTCCATGATATAATAAGCAAATGTAACCCAATGTAATTAAACAAACATTTACAAGATCAATTGGATGATAAACTGAGTATTTCTTTTAATGAAAACAAGAAGTACATGATACAACCTCTTGCCGGCAACTCATCTGAACCAAGAACTAGGTCCCTCCACTTGTGCCTCGACCACTTCAATTCCCCCATGCAATTGAAAACTCAAACTATGAAGGAGTTTGGTAGGTGAACATAAAAGGTTCACAACAACAAGGATTAATGGATGTAGACTCAAGTCGCGGCAAAAATCCAATAGAGTTTCTATGCTCTCTCTTTCCCTCTCATTCCATGCACCATAAGAGCTCAATATATAACCCTCCAAAGATAGATGAAAGGTTGAATCAAGTCGTTTCTGGGGTACATGGAGGGCCAAAGGTCACCCTAAGACCACTTTTTTGAGTGAAAAGTGAATTTCTATTTTTTTTACCATTTAACTCGATGTATGCGGGCTATATTGGTGCAACCTATGTATACGCTAGGTATAGTGGAACAACTAGCGTACAGGAACAATGGGTTCCTGGAGGACAAAATGTGGATCTGAGTCAATAAAATGAATATTGAAGGTCAATGAGTGTTGATTCTCAAGGTGGAAAATTATGTTGTAACAGCCTGTGAAAAATTCATGAACTAAGCTTTCTCACTTTTGACAATTGTTGAGCGGGTCTGCAGAAGACCTATTTTGAGAAGTTAGCATCGTGTTAATTCACACATGGTTTCAGTTGACCTAAAATATTCACTTCATGTGTATACCAATCCTCTTGTGCTCATGCATGAGTCCTCAAATCAAGAGCAAATAAATTTATCATATTTTTCAATAACTTGGTGCTATAATGCATGACTAGGCTTTTGTGTTGGGTTTCTTCATTCCTTTTCTTGGTTGGTCACATGATTCCTTAACTAATGGTTGTTATGGTTGGGAGATATTGGGGTTTTTAGATTGTGAGACAAAATGATAGCCTCTGGTTACGTAGCATGATTGAATACAATTGAATATTAGTATATATATTTACCTTCTCACATTCTGTGGGGTGGTGACAAGTATCATTTTGATGTAAATAATAATAATTGGAAATCAAATGTGGTTTAAAGATGTTATTTATATTTAATTTTTAGAAACTTAAATTAGTATTAAAAGTGTTATTAAACATAGTCTACGATTTTTCCCATGGGGCATAGAATAGACGGTGAATGGGTGTACTGTTAAGGCACTCCTTGTGATAGGTCACCGGTTCAAAACTTCGTGGGTACTTGCTTAAAAAAACATAGTCTAATATTTTATTAATATAAATATGATATAATTTAGAAATAAATGTGACATAGTGTTCAAGGATTAGCATATATATGGGTGTTAATGTTATATTATGTCCAACACAAATATGGTGCAATGACAACACCAACATGTCATGTCATTTGAATGCTAGTGTATGCATGGCTATATATATTGTGTCACACATTTTAACTAGAGTGTTACTTTGATGTTTAGCTATCAATTGGAAAATTAGTTTGAGGTGTTTGGTGCTAGTGAGAACATCCAAATTTAGGTGTTAATGGACATCTATGTGAGGCACTGTGTCACATGTTTGTGTGTTAATGTTGTGCTAGGTTCAACAGTTAAGTGGTGGTGTCACAATGCATGATGAAGGTGGTGTCAATTAAGTGGTGGTGTCACGATACCAGAGTCTAGAAGGAATACCTTCAACACAAGTCATTTAATCACAAAGATTGGTCCATAACCATTTTAACTCCATATATTTTTTTTCGTTGAAAGGTATCACAAAACTTGAAATGCAAATATCAATTTTTTGAACAATGAGATTCTATGTAAGAAAACATTGAAATTGGTACTTTCAATTTTTTTGATATCTCTCAACTTTGAATGAATCAAACGCATATACGGTTAAAATCATAGACATATAAGGTTAGGAACAATTTTTGAACCATCCTAACCTTATATGTCTATGATCCATTCAAAGTTGAGAGGTATCAAAAAACTTGAGAGTACAAATTTCAGTGTTTTCTACACTTAGAATCTTAGTGTTCATAAAATTGATATTTGCATCTCACGTTTTGTGATACCTTTCAACACAATCAAATATATGGAGTTCAAATGGTTATGGACCAATCCTTGTGATTAAATATTTGAAGGTATGTCTTTTAGACTCTAGTATTGATTAAATTCATAAAATTTATTTTCATGTCTCCTCTAGATTTTAGCTTGAATGACTTATCCAGTTGTTTCAATTTGTCAATTCAAATGGCAGGGACTAAGCTACTTGTAGCTCTTGTTATTAATGGGCATTGGTTTATATTTTTTTCCTTTATCAATCATGTACTCCTATACTTTTTTGGACCAATCACAAATTTAAAGGTCTTATTTGGCCTCATATTAAGGCGAAGATGATTTTTTCGATTCAAGACTTAGGATACTCGCCATTTTTGCATCAAAATTAAAACAATCTAATAGTAATGTTAGTATGAGTTTCCAACATTTAATGGACAAATTAGCATTTAATTTACTTTGTAACATTACATGTTTTTTCTTTCTCTCTAATGTTTTTGGACCATTTGGTCAACCGCTCGGAATGCAAAGTCATTTGCTCGTGGACCGCATGGATAGTGACATGTAGAGTCCTTTGTTGGTGGACATGTAAAGTCATTTGTTCGTTGCCTTTGTTGTTTGTGCCACGAGACTACACGGTCATGATTTTGGGCAGCAATAACAAGTTTACAAACTCCCTTCATGTTGATAACTCACTTTTCATTATTTTCTTGTCTCGTGGACTTGACCTGCATGTGGTGCTGCGATAGCGATGTAGCTAGCAAGGAAGTGTTGGAGTGTAGCATTCCAACTTCACAAGAGAGGCATGCCGTCCAAAAACTTCTATGATTAATTTGCAATAAGCTTTGCATGTTTCACTTTTAAAAAATTAGAACATTCAAAATTCCATGGCTAAAAATACAATTCACTCCTAATGTAAAATTATGCTAGAAGATGCTAGCTACTATTCTGAATATTTTCAAATTTGATAGCCAAGTTCAATTCAAAATTCAAGAGTAAACTTCAAACCCAATATAACAATGACCTATAACTTAACACTACACATTCAAAGATCTCTCTTTTAAAATGATATATGCTAGTTCACTTAAATTTAACATTGACATTTCTCCCACTGCAAACTATAAGAGCATCAGGCTTCAATTATCGGCATTGGCATCTAGTATAACTAGGAACGACATCTAATATAATTAGGCCTCTCTGCAGTGACCACATCATCAACAATAAATCCCAATATAAGGATTATCCCAGCTCTTCTCACTATTTTCCAACCTAGGCTAAGTTGTTCCATTCACTAAGTGACACTCCAAACCATTGTACATCGTTGAGCTTAACGTTTATTCGTTCCAAGTAAAACACAATGAATCGTCTATTTTTGTTCCTCAAACATAGTGAATAATCTATTTTCCTAGGAAACCATAGATGGTGAGCTTAGATAAAATAGACACGTTCATAACAATATGCCTTAACGTATGGTATTGGGCACGATTCCAAGGAGGTCAAATCAATGATGGTGGATAAGGGCGTTGGAGTCTATGTGAGATGACTTACTAAAGTTGTGAAGTTAAGCGTGATTCCAAGCTATCCAAATGTGTTTGAGGTAGGAGGTCATCCGGCTTCAAGAGGTGAAAACACAGTAAGTTCGGATACCATGGAATGTACTAGAAAGCATTTTGTACATTATTCATTTGTTTGTGTGGAAGGCCTGTTTGAAATCGTTCTTCAAAATTTTTGAATATTGTGGAGGGTAGAAGGCCATAGTTGGGTGTCAATGAGTCTAAAGCCATGGAGACTCTTAATCACGTTCAAGAGCTTGGAATGGTTGATCCCTTTGGAAGTTGTGAATTGCCTCACATCACTGCATACATAGCAAGCTAATCTCCTTCACTTTGGAAAGGCATTGGCTGCTAAAAGTCTTTGGAGATTTCTTTTTGGATAAGGTCGAGGATGCTAATTCAAAAATATGTAGAGCCTCTCTCAATGTACCTCCTCTAGTTCTTTCTAATCAACTCCTAAAAGTCCTCCTCCTGTAACCAGCTTGAGTTGAAATGAAAAGGAATTCTTGGTTTCTGACCATTTGACCGAAATTGAAGAAAATTTAGACTATAATAAGACATTCTACCTTCCCCAATCTAAGATCTATGCCTACCAAGTTGTTGCAGTAAAGGGGTGAAGACGCATGAATCCCTAGAAACAACATCTCATTTTTTGCATGTATTGGTGCCTAAAATGACACCAAGTAGAGATTTCTATGAAGGAACCTTACAATGCTCAGGCCCCCTACCAAATTCTCTATGAGTTTAGTCTGAAACAAAACAATTAAGACAAAAGAGGAGAAGACAATGCAACAAGATAAAATCTAGAACCACTCATCTACTCTTGCATACACTCGAGCATGGATCCAATGAAAAGATAGCATGACAATTGGTCCAAGTTCATATATATATATATAGCTTAAACTATATACATCACACCTGATATTAAAATTGTATTGGAGAAAATGGTGATAATGCTATTGCAGAAATGACAAAGCATGCAATGTCTTGCTTGTAAGACAATGTGTACAAAGCGCCTTCATTCCTGGCAATTGATCTATGAGAGCAGTGTATCGTGTAAGAAGCCTAAGGTATGTTGAATTTGGTGGTATATATGTTTTGAAATGATAGTCCTGAATAAAACTTTTAATTTAATCTTTGTCAACTTGGTTAGTGCTCCACGATGGTGACAGGTAAAAACCTCAATCACCATTGCACACGGGGTTGGGATGACAACCTTCTCGGGATACACATCATCTTTTAATGCATTGGGAAATCTTTCAACTTGCCCCTCTTTGTTGTCATCTCCACAAACGCATGCGCTTACCTCGATATCCTCCTGTTCACCAACACTCATTTTACGCGTTTCACGACCACGGAGATGCATAACCTCTTATGTCACGTCAACTAGATTCCTTGCTCATGTAGATTCCTTGCTCATCAGAAATCTGATGGCTCATCAAGATTCCTCGTTCATCATATAGATTCCTCCTCGCTCATCAAAATTCCTTGCTCATCAGCTAAATTTCTCGCTCAGCTACATTCCTCGCTCAACGGCTAGATTCCTCGCTCAACGGTTAGATTCCTCGCTCATGGAGCAAATGAAATCCTGGAATCATGCACCTCCTACCCCGTCCCCGTCGCGAGCTCCTCCTCCCGCCGCGAGCTCCTTCCTGCCGCCGCCAACCTCCTCGACCTCCTCTCTGCGCCCTCCTGTGGCCCCCTCCTCTGCGCTCCATTCCAGCCCTCCTCTTCTTCCCACCTGCTCGTCCTCTCCCTACCAGTGCTTCCCTCTCCACCAGCTCCCCTTTCTCGTCCCCTCCCTACCAGGGCTTCCCTCTACCCTCTACACCAGCTCTCCTTTCTCGATGAAATCCCCGTTACGAACCCATCCAACTTTTGCCGAACCTGACATGATCGGAAAAACAACGGACAAACACAAAAATCAAACAAACAAAAATTCAGATACCAGCTACAAAGTGCCCAAAAATCATTTGGGCTAACCAGCAAACCGAATACCTCTAAGTACATAAAACACCATCTCAGAATCGAGATACTGAGGCACAAAAAATGACTTGGGTTCCATGCTAATGAAGACTATCTGAAGGTCATGAGGCGGTTTCATTGCATCTTCTTCCGGGTTTGCAGGCTAACTTCCCCTGCTTCTGTCTTCAATATTTTCTTGGATTTCTCAAGCAGAAATATGCCTTCCCGCTCTTCATGTTCACTCGAATGCTCTTCCTCTTCATTGGATTGCTCTTCCTCTTCACTGTACTTTACAAGCCCACTTCCCCCTCGAAACATTAAGGCAGCTATGACCAGTAAAAGAAGCAAAATTGCAGAATGGCGGGTCATTTTCGAATTGAGATGGATATATTTAATTCAATTCCCACTGATACAATAAATCGGACAGAGGAAGATGAGCTTCTTACATAATAAGAGTGCACGGAAGAGGAGAACAACGTCAAGGTGGATTTGGTACACGTAAATGTATGGAGAAAGACACTTTGTGTCCATGCACTGTAAGGAGGATGACAGAGGTTTGAATTTAGGGTTTTTGCATTGACACGAAGGCCTCGGGTTATGGACTTATCTTCGTGGATAACATTCCATACATTATTTAATTGACTTTATATTTGGGTAATTAGCATCCGTCTTCAGCTAATTGATTGTTTCATTAATTCTGAATATGGATCTGTCAGAATTTCAATTTAATTGTTAAATTTGAGATCTCGGATGCCAGTATTCCAGATTTTAAGCTGGTTTTGAAAATGCATATATTTCAAAATTTTCATCACCTGGGTAAAGAGTTCTGCAAGTATTTCAAATTTTTTAAATATTTCCAAGAACTTGTTTAGAGAGCTATTTTGAACTGCTATCGAAAATCCGTGTCGATTACCAAACGATCTTTAGAATCTGCTTCAGAAAATAAAATGTCTATGTATTCATACTCTCCTCGGGGGATTTTGCCAACTGCAGGCCATTTAACCCTGCACAGTGCCGCGTCGTACCCGTTCAGCCTTAAATGCTTCACCAGGAGACGCCTAATACAAGTGTCGTTGCACTTCATACCGCTCCATATATCAAAATCGGTTTCATTAAAGCCGAAAATTATAGATGCGATTAACTGGTTAAATTCTCTTTCATGCGAAGACATTGACACCAAAGCCTGCAGATATGAAGTTCAATATTAGAATCGATTCCAAAGTAAAATAAATCTGACCTGAAATAATTTAGGTACAAGTTCACAGAAATATTTCGAAACATGACAAAAGGAGAATAAATGCACCTGTAAACGATCTTTGACAGTGTTAAAATCTTCAGTATCACGTTCACACCAGTGAGATCCATGATCTTAAGTGTTGTTCTCTATGAAGTCCTGCACCATGGCCTCAAGATCGTTTTCTGAGTCACCACCGGTGTAATCCTTCAAAAGATCACCGTTCGAATCCTTTGCCGGCATCTGTCGGCCATTTAACAACCGAGAAGCTTCTAAATGTGAAAGTTTGCATGTCTTATTAGATTTCCTTCCAGAATAAAAAGGCATTCTCTTCTGAAAATCCAGTTGCCGAGCTATGAACGGCGAAGAAGTTAAAAAAGGTTTGGATTTGGCGGCTTCAAGAGGTCCAGAGAGCATCCACTGTAAAAACGAAAATGATGACAGAGGTTTGAATTTAGAGTTTTTGCATGGACACGAAGGCCTCGGGTTATGGACTTATCTTCGTGGATAACGATACATTATTTAATTGACTTTATATTTGGCTGAGCTAAAATATTATGCTATCTCTCTGGGAGGTTCAAGTATCACAAAAGTATTAAAAAGCAATGCACATGTAAGAAGCACCTCCTCTATATTAAACATTATAAATATGGCATAGGAAATGCAAAGTGAGAGTATATTAATCAATTTTCTCATAAATGTGTGGTGGCTTTGTGTGGAGTAAGGGAGCTTTATTATGGCTTTCCTAATACATGTCGTTGATTTGTTGTATGTTGGAGCATTATTATTGTTGGCGATGGTAATAACAATGGCTATGGCTTTGGAAATTATTTACATGTCATTCATTTATTCATTCCCATTTTATTTTATTTTTATTGCAAAGTTTTTTAATGGTTTGTAAAGTATATCAATTTATATTATTTTAATTATTTCTGAATGTTTATTAGTTTAAAAAAGTTTATAATCCTATAAATATAAAGATGAAAATACAACTTAAATTTATATTAGTAATGATGTTGTTTGTAAATATGTGATGTATGGTAATATATTTATATATTTTATTAATAATATTTAAAAATATAAATATTAGAGATGTATATTGTAAATGTATATGTTTTATTATTACTTAATATTTTGAAGTTCTTATGTTAATTTATCTTTTAAAGTTTATATTCATTATAATAAAGTATTATTGTTTAATTAATGCATCATAATAATTTTGTAGAGGAGCTTTGAATGTAATAAAAATAAGTTATTTTATATTAAAATGTATTATAAGTTATTTTATATTAAAATGTATTATAATAAATCTAAAATATTAGAAATTTGGTTTTTTTTGGTTATTATTATAGATATTATCTCTTAATTTTATATTTGAACATTTTCTAATATTATTCAATTAGAAAAATATTTATAGGTATTTTATTTTTATAATTTTTTTTTCATATTTATTTTTCACTTTCATATTACAAATAAAATAATTGAAGTGAGTTGTTTTGTAACTCACTAAAATATATAAAATGTTACAAACGTTGAAGGTATATAGAAGTGATATGAACATATGACTAATTTTAATAGGTCAGGACACAACAATGACCATTATAAATAAATGAAAGATATTCTCGAAAACAACCTACTCTAAGATCTGTGTCACATTGTTAGTCCTTGTCAAATAATGTATTGTGTTGAATCTTTATTAATTCACTTCAATTTAGTTTTTTTTTTTTTAATATATGAATTTATGTTACATTATTAGTCTTTACCAAATGTCAATTACTCTTATGTTTTTTCCCTTTCGACGTTCGCATTCATGTTCTTTTTGAAGGGGGGAGCATTTCATAGTGGAGGATCTGTTGATTCGCTGAGCATGACAGTTCAAGTATTGGGTAAGAACAACTATGGAATTTCCTACAAGGCGAATCTTAGCTAGGGAGGAACTATTGCTCTAAGGATTCCCAGGGAAGGCACTTGCAAGGACCGAAAAGAATTCTCGCCCGTAATTAAGGATTTGGGTCAGCTTCGGCATGAAAATGTAGTCCATTTGAGAGAATTTTATGAAGGAACAAGAGAGAAGCTTCTTGTATATGATTATCTTAATAATAGATAATTGCACCGAGTGTAAACGAGGTGCTTACAACCCAGTATGGGGGAGATCATGTAACAGATGTCACATGTCACATGTCACATGTAACGTTTCAAAAGTAATAAAATGTAGAATGTAATAGTATGGGGGAGATCCTGTAACGGATGTCACATGTCACATGTCACATTTGTCACGTTTGTAGTATGGGGGAGATCCTGTAACGGATGTCACATTTTTCACGTTTGTAGTATGGGGGAGATCCTGTAACGGATGTCACATGTCACATTTGTCACGTTTGTCACGTTACGTTACAACCCAGTATGGGGGAGATGTTGTAACGTTTGTCACATTTGTCATGTTTGTCATGTTACGTTACAACCCAGTATAGGGGAGATGTTGTAACGTTTGTCACATTTGTCACGTTTGTCACGTTACGTGTCCATGTCGGCTCATAACTTATAAAAAATCAAAAGTAATTAAAAATTTCATGTTGGCTCATAAATTATCAAAAATAAAAAAAATAATTGAAAAATTAAAAGAGAGGAATCCAATTTCTTGAGGGGTTATTTTTTTCTTAATGTGTAAAAAATTTAAGATAACACAAAAAAAATTACACCTCAATAAATTGGATCCCTCTCGGTGCTTGATAGATCCGGGTTTGAGATGGATCTACGCTGGTCATTTACAACCACCATTATGAGGATAGTTGGTTTAGAAGAGCGACATCTCAAAGATGATTTAGTTGGAGTTGGCTACCTCTCGCAGCTCCTCTGACAAGATCTCCATATCCATATGCAGCCCCATCTGTTTGGCAGCTAAAGCTTTTGCAAATAAATCTCATTGTTTGATATGTCTCGTGGCTATATCCTTTACAACCACCATTTTCCTGTAGCGAACGACAACTAAATCATCTTTGAGATGTCACTCTTCTAAACCAACTATCCTAAGTAGCATCTACCACCAGCTCTTTGAGTAACTCCAAAATCAACAGTTTTACTAGCTCATCCTCATATTGGATACACAAGTCTCAACAAATTTCCTTCGATATAGAAGAAAAATGCTCCATAATACCATTAAAACCCCAAACATAATTACCAACATCACCTGAACATGATAAACCCATACCTTTCACTGTGTTGTGAAAAGTCTTGACTCCGCCTTTACTATTGTTAGGATGTATACTAAATGCAAAATCACTTGTGCAATCCACCCACACAAAAGGAGATCCAACCAAAACAAATTTTAAAAAAATATTACAAAATTATACCACTCCTCATCATACTTCTATGTTTAACTTTTTATATTACCAAATTTTGAAAAAATATTACAAAAGTATATCATTCCCAATTATAAAATATTACAAAATTATACCACTCCTACTTATACTTCTATGTTTAACTTTTTATATTACCGAAAAAATATTACAAAAGTATATCATTCCCAATTATACTTCTATATAATAGGTTATATAATAAATTATGCTTAAATATATTTTTTATAAAAAAATGTTTAATTTAATATGCTCTTTGTCTTCATTTCTAAGTAAATAATTATTTATAAAAAAATAATCATCTATATATATAATAAAATAATAATAATTTTCATTATAATTATAATACAAGTAAAATAAACAATAAAGTTAATTAGTAAACGTATTTTAAGAAAAATGTGAGAAAACATAGTTAAGTATGGTTAAAAATTAAAAATTCTATATAGATTGATTAACATAAAAAAATAGATAAAAATACATCACATTTTTAATTTTAATTAAAATTAGAATTACACTTTAAGATTTATCTTTTTTATTTGTATATTATTTGAAATGAGAATTGTTTTTTAGGTTTTTTTAATTATCATTTTTATTTATTAATTCAAAAAATTATATAATATAATCATTATCTTTTATTTTTTGTACATTTCAAAATATTTAATGAACATACATTGCAAATTCAAATGTTAAAAGTGTAAAATAAGTTCAAATTAATTTGGAGAATGACCTATAATCATGTGAACATGTGTCAAAAAAACCCAAAATGACACACTCTCCACCATTCAATTTTTTTGCTATTTTTATTGTTAAGTTGATTGGGGAAAGGTTTTGTCACACAAAGAGAGTTGCTAGAGTAAACTTCCATGCTATAAAGAATATTACTTTGGTTGGCTTGAGGTAATGCTATGTGTGGGAATAGTCAAGAATAATATCTTTCAAGGTTAATTACAAGTAGATTTATTTGCAATAGAAGGGAATCCACAATCCATTTTACACATAAGCCAAACACATCAAACACATCAACCAAGGAGGGGCTTAGGCTTATGATCCCTCCAATATATATGATTATCCCTTAAATATATGTGGGAAAAGTTTTAACAATTGAGAAAATGGACATTTGATTGAGGCTTAAATTAAGAACATTAAAATGAATGTGCATTTTCTTAAATACATTTATCCATCTTTAAATTTCCTTATAAATTTATTTCTTTCTATGTTTGAGGATTTTAACTTTAGAGTCATTTCCACATTGAGCATGGAAGGAATCACACATCATCTTCATTGAGTTGTATAAACCACTTATCGACTCAATAATCCAACCTTTGGAGGACCTACTTTAGATGGCCACAATGTGGAGGACCTACTTTAGACTTCTTGTTAAGTCTGCAAACTTGGCGTGGAGTAGCGAAGCAGAGGATCTCACATATAAGGTCTTCTAGAAACTCCTGTAGATCAATATTCTCAGGCTCGGGCTCAGTTTCCCGCTAAGGCTGTGGTAATACTGTAGCTGAATTCTTCATGACCACTTCAGCTCGGAAATTAGGACACCAGTTGCAACACTACCTGCGATGCAAAAGAAAGACTATGACGCAGATTTTTTCCCATCCGAGTTTAATGGGAACCTTCAGTTGAAGAGATAGGCCAGTGATTTCCTCTTATAGTCCCTTGCTCTTGTTTCCTCGCCGGATGACCTGTCGTCCGAGGCCAAAAAAGATGCTCAGAAAATTGTTGCCGCATGGAAACCTAAGCTCAACCTCGACACTCCATCTAGGAGCGATGCTCATTCTCTGGAGGCACACACGTTCCTGTAGCTCTTAGCTTCTTACTGACATTCGACAGCTGGCAACATAACCACTAAATTCACCTGCAAGTGTAAATATTATCAAATACAAATGGACTATGGATTGTTAATGGTAGATGAATGGCACAAATGACATGGATCATCGAGAAGGGGCTAGGAAATGCCACCCAATCTTAGTGACAACTTGGTTTCAAGTAAACGAACTATTTACAATATATAAATGTTGCCTTTTGTGGTTTGTTGTATTGTTTCAACATCAAGTTGGTTAAAACGATTGCTTTTCTGATTTATTGGATTGCTTCACAAATGATGTTTGTTAAAAGGGACTTAGCATGAGGGTTTAATTATTTCAGCCATTTCGTGCCAAAGTAGGGGGTGTGGCATGTGATGGTTATGGTTTTTTTATTGGGTTCATAAAATTTTATGTCGTTTCAATTGTTATAGTTTTAATTGTGCAATTATAATGTGGTTGATGCCAAACAAAATTGTCATTGATATAATTCTGTTTAAAAATATTGATTTTATATATAATTTTTTTTTGAATAGCTATTTTTTATATGACATTAAATTTAATATTGCTATATTTTAAGTTTGTTAATAGATTGATTGTAATTTCTTTAGATCTAATTGTAAAATACATGTTTGCCTCTCCATGTGATAATAATGGAAAAAGCTTTCCTTATTTGTCTAATCTATGTTCTATGAATGGTTACAGGTTTTATCTAAAGCTTTACTTCACACGTCCGTTGAAAACTCTAGTTTGATAAGCCTTTGCATTTTATCTTCTATGAATTATTTAAGAAACCATAACTTTAAATATTCGTTGTTCCTACAAATATTCGGGGATAAATGCATTGTGAGCAAAACTTTTTTTACAGGATGTTAAAGGACACCTCTATTAATTAAAGAGAGTTTTCTTTATTTGCAACAATCTCATTGGATTCAATGTGAGAAAGATTTCATAAAAACTTCAATATCTACATTTTAATTTGAGTTTTAGAGAATATTTACTTTATATGCCTACTAAAGAATAATTTAAAGATGTTATTTTTTTTATTAAATTTGAATTTAACTGAATTTTAGAAAATATACATAATTTATTAACACAACTTTTTGTATATTAAAAATTTATTATTTAAAAATGAGAAAAATAGAAAAATAAATAAGATAAATCAAACAAAATCAAATCAAATAATGATTACTATAATGAAACAAAATCAAATAAATATTATTTTAAATAAATAAATACATTGGATGTATGAATAGAAGAACTTATGTAGTAAGACTTAGTAAGACTCTTAGAGAGATAAATCAAAAACATGTGATAGTATATATTAGTGGATTTATGAGAGATATTCAATATTTGAACTTGTTAAAAAAATAAAAGTTATTTTAAAGAAGATATAGAGGCTACGATAGGATGCAATTAAACATTTTGTCAAAGGAAATGGTTTTGATTTTTATAATGTAACTATGACAATAGTCAAATTTGGAGGCCCACCCTTGCATGTACTTCTCAAGGGCTACAAAAGTGATACCTATTGGCCTTTGATGCACTGCCTTAATAAAAGTGTTGTATAGAATGGAAAAATTAGATGAACAATTATTTTTTATTATTAAAAAGATTTGAGGCTCATGTTGTAGGTGGGGTTGCTGGGATAGTCTGTTGTGGTCGTCCCCACCCCGGATCGACCCCACGCCTTGTGCTCTTGAGGCACTTTCTCCTACGAGCCTGCGCCAGTTCATCTACCTGTATGAAAACAAAAGAGTTTTCGATGCCCATAATAATAAAAATAGATTCAAGAAACTAAAATCAATAATAAAATTAATGTGAAACAAGTTTTCCTCTATGTCTAGCATTATTTAGCTTATTGAATTGTTGATTTATGTATATGATGTTGTGACATGACATCTTAATGCTTTAAAGAAATTTTAAAGATGCTTTGAACAAATATTTGATATAAACAAAAACAAAGGTATGCTTAAGATAGTTGGGATAGGAATATTAACATCACATTAAATGGTGACAAATTAGAGGTAGATGCTTCTTACATTTCAATTATAATTGAAACACTAGTGTGGAAAAACCTTGAAATAACAGGCATGAAGTCCTTTATTCTATGGAAAATAAGTGCATACAAATACAACTCTGTAGTTGAAATTTGATTGAGTTAATAATTCTAAGAGAGCTACTTGAGGCTCTAGAAAAAGTCCTTCTTAGAGCGAATTGGAGTAAAAATGCAAACCCTTTCATCTATATTGTTAGAATAAACAAGTATGTAATCATTATGTCAATTTATGACATGTATATTCAAAATAAGGGATCATGTAATTAAAAAGCTTAGTTACATACCAACTTCCAATTGGAGCTATACTTTGTAGAGCTAGGGTAAGGATTTTAAAAAATATATTCATGTAGAGAGTATCAAAAAAGTTATTTCATAAGAATTTTTTTTTACAAATTTTGATAATAAGCATATCCAATCTAACCATGAATATCCCAGCATATATTACCCTCTACTGAGTGTATATTGTTTTCCAATTGTATTGGAATTCTCCAAATACTTCATCATCACCACTCCAAGGAACCAATTATCTTATATTTAATTTGATCGTGTTTCTACACCACTCGATTGCTTGAGAGTTTGAATTTATGTTGTTTTCTTTGAATTTGTAATATTTGTGGTGCTTTTTGGGTTGAGTCATGAATCTTAGACTTCAATGTTTTGCTTCATTTCACCTCGTTCATTTAGACATGCTATGTTCTAGGGGAGTTGTGACTTGTGACGTGCAACACTGGAGTCAAAACCCATTGCTCATAATACTATATGTTTTCTTTAATCTCTTTTGCCATGGATGATATGTGTTGTATCAGTAATCACATGATCGTTGTTGTATCAACTATTGCATCTTAATTCTTTCTCACGGATTATGTAACATTTGCATAGGAATCAAATATGACACTGGTCATTCAAGGTTGAAGCAAAAAGAAAAGTTGAGCATCAAAATTGGTTGAATATCACCATTTAATGCTTAAATAATGATAAGTATTAGTTCTCTGGGCCACAAAAAAATGACACACAATTGAAAATATGAGCAAAGTAGCAACTGTAGAATGAGTAGGTCCATAACGAAGGATCTTGGAAATTTCTTATTGTGTGAGACAACATATTTTAGTGCCACAAATTGACAATAATGAATTTCTTTTCTAGGCTCATTATGTGTGTGGTTTGTGTGACTGTATGTAGCAATTCTAAGCTTCAATTTTCAACTACACTATGCATTTCACTCAGTAGGTTGATTCCTCTAGACTCCAAATAAATAATTTAGGACTAAGTATGTTAGCAAAATGGTTAAATATAATTACATTCATCTAGAATGAAAATAAATACTTTAGGACAGGGTATGTTAACAAAATGGTTAAAAACCTAAATATATTTATGATTTGAAAATTTTAAAATCAATGCATCTTCATCGATTTTCTATTCAACATGGAAACCTTCTTTTGCTTCTGTTGATTTCAAATTCAATTTATAGTGTTCATTTTCCATTCATTGCTTTGCTTTGTTGCAAAGTTCTTTCTTCGAGTCTTCTTATGTCTTTTCCTTTGTCTTCCACTACTCTCTAAACAAGATTATATTAGCATTAAATGAACATTGTTGTGTCCCTTTGGTGGACACTTCTTACCACTCTTCACTTTCATACGCCAATTCCTTTACCTTTCATTAGCAATGCAACTTAAAGTAGTCTCGAAATAACCATCACCACCATGTTTTGGCCATGCACCCTAGTCTAGTGACTAATCCATTTCAAACAAGGGCAGGCATAGCCATGGATCCCCAATTGCTTCCTCCTGCCCTACGCGAGCCCCTTCCTGCACGTGAGGGCACACGATGGCAAGGTTGTGTGATGCAAATGAAGGAGATGGTATACAACAAACGAACCCTCACAAATGAATTGGTCTTCACTTTAAACCCTTATCTTTTGATCATCCTACCACTGGAAAATTTATACTCATCTTCTCCAAAGGATCTTTCATGGATACCATAGCGACCTCGGCCGTGCAATGCCCAATGGATTTGTCTTTGATCGCTCACAAACTAGCTCGAAAATGGCGGAATTCTTGTAATTTAGCCTTCTTAACGAACTTCGATCATTTGTTTTCTCAAGATTTGCAGTCAGAAGTTTAGTGATGGTAGGTTTGAGTATATGTGGAGTATAGAATTTTGTTTTAGATTGTTTTTACCTTCTTGTTTGCCCTATTTGCCCATGAAAGGATAGATTTGTTAAAACTGGAGCAGTGTGATCTGTGATTTACTAGGGCAAGGATTGTAGAGGATTAATTCATCTATAATGGTTGTTTGATTGCGTTAAAAATGGGAAAAGTAAATCCTAAGCAATTGTTGTGCACAATGGTTAAATTTGAGTTTAACTGTCTTGATGATAAGGGCTGAAACCAATGTGTTTAATCCAAAAATTAATTTTATATTATAGCCATTATCTACATTTAGTTATAGGGTATATGCTTTTACGATGGTCTCTTTTATATTAACTTCCCTCCAATGTCTTCACCTAAAACTGTTTCTATTTTTTATCTCTATGTTTTCAGCATTTCATCAGCTTATTAAAATTTTCAAATATAAAATTAGTAATTAATATATTTATTTGTAAGGTGCTAATGTTTAACAGGCCCTTTCACCGAATGCATAACAAGCCCTTTCGCCCTGCTATTATATTAATAAAACAATAAGTTATGTGTGCTCTGCTTTATTTATATCAATAATTTTGCAATCAATAAGTAAAGCACAATTCTATTGTTGAATTGATTGTTTGAAAAAAATGCGTGCCTCCCTACTCCTCTCCATGACCAGGAGTGTCATTAGAAGAGATTTCATTTCCTGGCAAAGGATAAACTAGATGCAGAGACTATCACAAGGCCGCTTTGTAAACGACCTTGGTAAACTTTGATGATGGCTGGTTGATCTTCATTTAGAGTTGAAGATCCTTTCCTCTTGTTGGGGTTTATAACTATAACACCATCCCAATCTTAACAAAAACATGATTCTATTGTGATAATGGCCAAACTAATTTGGATGAATATAGGTATTGTATCCACATTGCATATGGCAATATTTTAGAACAATCTGGATACAATACAGATAGGATACATCAAATTATATATATGCCACACAAATTTCAGAATGCCATTCATGGATTTAAAAATAAAGTCAAAAAAGAGAGTTTTCATTCATATTGGAAAATGTGATATGAAAATATTACATGCAAAATGAGTGTCTCGTCACTCTACTTAGTACTATCTAGAGTCTACACCAAATTCATTAAAAATTAGGAATCACATATCATAAAAAATATCTTCATCCAATTACTGAAGCACAACATCATTAAACTCCTCTCAAGGGCAGGGAATTTTTGAAGATGCAGAGAATGCCATATCCACTTGAAGAGGCTATTATTGAAGCTTCATCAAGCAAATTTAGGTGATTCGTGGATCCCAACACTGAGATTGAAGTTTTTGAGGCCCCCAACCTTAGAAAAAGCTCCCAAACTCCTCTAATAATAAACCATTTTTTGTTGAAATATCCACAAGGAAAAAAATATGCCACCTATTCTTGGAGAAGTTGTTTTATGCCCTTTGGAAAAATAAGCGATTTGGCTCCATGGCATAATACTCCACGATTAAAATGATTGATATAGACGCCTGCTGGAGATGGGGTGCACACGGAGCAATCGGCTTACAGCTGGTTCAATAATTTATATCGGCTTCTTGGGGTATGAGAAGAACAAAGAGGTAGCTCCATCTGTGAGGGCAACAAACGAAGGAAAAATGCCACTGTTGTGACTAAGGATGTGATCTGCATATCTGAACCATTATGTCATTTGAAGCACCAGATATAACCTTTCAGAAAAGGTTGTGGAATCCTTTCACTATCCCATGGCAATCCAACAATTCGACCAATATCCATACTCGTCTTCCCAAGAGGCTTAATTGGATCAAACCTGCGACATTAAATTCCCTTGCTGGTTGAATCACATGCACCCATAACCATCCGCGACGATACCCTCCTATACCCATCAAAATCAATTTCAGGGGTGTTACTACAAGAATACATTATGTACTCCAGAAATAGATCTTAAATTTGAACTCCGTGCCTTTCGTGAAATGTCCCTAAAATTATGCCAGGCTGCCTTCTTTTTGGTGTCTACACTTCTCAGACTACGGTGGACTATAGGCATCAATAATGATAGAGATGTAGTTCTGGCCTCTCGCTCGGAGGGTTTCCAGGTACCAATTTGGTCGCCGTGTCTCCAACATTTAGGCCGGCCGTTTCGCAAAGGATAGGCTAGAGTCACCGAAACCAGTTTTTTGCTTTCTTTGTGGTCGCAATTTTTTGTTCATTTTCCACCGTCCCGTTTCGCAGCTTTTTGACTATTTTGGCCAAAGCTGATCACGCGATTTTGTTTAATTCTCGCCGAAACGGCCGCAGTTTTTTAGCCTTCTTATCACCGACTTTTTCGCCAACTTTTACTTATCTATCATCGATCAGCCTCGCGGTTTGTGGTTTATCTTGGCCGCTCATATCGCAGCGTTTTCACTATCTTCCGCTGAAGGAGTCGTGAGTTTTATCCCATCCATCGCCGACCCAACCTTTTCATGCCGACGCCAATATTTTCTTTGTCATTTCTGCCCAACTCTATCACTTGTCTGTCGCGGCGTTCATTTTTTCCCCTCAAGGGGCAAATGCTAGTTTACGGTGCTATCAACTCTATAATAATACTAGACATTGAAAACCTATATTATAATGAACATAACGAAGCTTAAATAGTAAGCGTTGAAGTTCCATTAAGAGTCTACATACATAGCATGCTGGAACGAAAAGTGGACCAATCGTTTATTTATATCATGTTTCTCATTGATTGATTCTCTTTGGTGATTCTTGACCCTTTCCAACGTTTATTTTTTATTTTTTCATTTGGAAATATGTTAATATTTGTTATTCCGAAGAATCAAGGTAGGGTTAGATTACATAATCTACTTAATCATTACATAAGGGCTTAACAAGAGCATCATGTCACTTATAAGAATTGAATCTGAGTGGGGAGTGTAACAATCATTTCTCCCAACCACTCAAGCTCTACATCCAATGGACGTCCCTTCCCAACATTTATGTTAATATAATTTCCTACTAGTATTACATTTGTTTTGCCACATTGAAGTCACGGTAGATACTCAAAGGCAATTCCTTATAACAATTGGACTAAGGATCATTGATTCAAATTCAAGTAACAAGTTTCGGTAAAACTCTCTAAGATTTGGGGGGTCTAGTGGCGGGATAGAGTGGTTTTCATTCTCCCCACCAAGGTTCAAAACCCCTAATGAGACATTTTTGGTCCCTTGTGATGAGGCTAGAGGGGTAGGCGTCTTGATTTGAGTTTTGAATCTAGAAAAAGTATGTGGTCTATGGACATCTTGGCCCTTGCTAAGTCATAAGTTATTGGTATATCTAGCTTGCAGGCTGTTGGGTATACACAGCCATTGGATTTGAACCTGGGTCTAGTCCAAATGATTTCGACCAAGTTACCGATACCCTATGGTTAAAAAAAACAAGTTCCAATAAAACTAGACCTTTCAGAGTCTCTCCCCAAAGAAAAAGCTTACAAACCCCCAAATGACACGAAAGTGCCAAATTGTTTCCCAGTGATGAAAGCACCGCCATTTCACCAAGGTCATTCACAATGTATGGAGCCAGAGCCAGAAAGTCACGGGCTTTAATAAGCCACAAATAAAAGTGCTCCAACCTCCTGTGATCCATTTCATTTATAATCGCTAGTAGCTAGTATAGACCCATCTAACTCGGGTTCTACAAAGCGCCGAGAGGGATCAAATCTGCAAACCTTTCACCACTAAACTACAACACACATCCCTATTTTTTCTTATTTTTTCTTTTTTCTTTTATATATATATATATATATATATATTTATGAGATAGACAGACACCTCCCCTCCACCGGAGCTGTAGAAATACGCCTTAACATAAATGCAACAAACATAATCCAAAACTACCAAAAACCTTACCTTTTTCCTACTTGCTATGCTACAAGCATAAACTTCCTCCTTGCTTATACCCAACGAAACTCCATGAGCCGCGAGTAGTTATAAACTTCCTCCTCGTTTATACCCAACGAAACCGCATGAGCCGTGAGTAGTTAGTAGCTAAGGTGATAGCCTTGAATCAAATAACATCATGGGCAATGGCCTTGGATCGAATAATTTGTATATATGTTTTTTAATGTGCAAATAACAACCTCATAAAAATATGTTGTTGACCATGCACGTTATCTAAATTTTTATATTCCTTGAACTTCATCCATGAACATTTGAATGCCTTTAGTGATGCGAAGGCTACTTCTCTAGGTACAATGGTCCTTCACATGACCATTTTTTTTAAGACATAATCCGAAATTTGGAAATGGTTGTCCTTCATGTTACAATTTTCTTTGACATGATCTCAAATATGTAAATATGAAAATATATACACTTAGAGAATATTTACTTAGGTGTTTGACACTAGAGTTGTTGCCTAGATGGTAAGTTGGCTTAAGCGTTATTAGTGATAATGGTGATGGTCAAATTGTGTGGAATCATCCGTGACTTTAATTTGTTCAAATGTTCACTTCTTGTTGTTTTCTCTATTTTTATCTTTTTTTCATCCTTTATTTCCATAAACACAAATGTTCTTTTTATCTTTTTTCATCTTTTATTTTCATGTACACAATATAATCTAATGAGAATTCAAAGAAAAAACCTCATGTTAAACTCTCCTCAAAATGTTGTATGTGAACCTATGTCATTAGTTGTTGCTTTTAGTGACACCGATTTCGATGACAGTGTTAAAGGGAAATGAGAAAACCTTTGTATGTTATTCTTGAATAGTGAAACAAGTAAATGTTATTATTAAATTCAAACTATGCATTTCCGCTTGCTTATTGTTAAAGACTTGTCTCTTTAATCAAAATATAAAACAAACACTAAAGACATGGACTTGTCGCTATGCAAATTCGTTTGTTTCATCACAAAAGAAGCTTACATATCAAACAAGAGTCGATAATAACAATCATGTCTTCATTATCTTGTAACTTATTAAATAAGGCTATTGACAAAGAGGACTGTATTACAAACTTGTACCTTCTTCCTTTCATAGACTTTGAATAATAATCCGGACTTTACTTAGACTTTTATTAAATATCAACCCTTTCTACGAACTTTTTAACTTAACTCAAATTTTATTACATAAACTTTGAATTAGGCTTACAAATCAAACAATAGTCAATAATAGTCAATAATAATAATCATGTCATATTCAATAACAAAAACCATGTATTCATTATCTTGCCAAAAAGGACTAGTACAAACGTTTACCCTCCCTTCTTCATGTATTTATTATATAGACTTTGAATAGTAATCTTGACTTTCATGTATTCATTAAATAGGCTTGGAATAATAATCTTGATTTTCATGTTTTCATTACATTGAATACTAATATATATATATATTATAATTAGGGAAATATTTGGATGATCAGTTGAGCTCCATCAACCGAGCCTGTTGGATTACAAACTACAGGTCGGGGCCAGCCTAAATTTGGTACCCGGTTCATCAACAAGTCGAGGGGGGCGTCCGCCATTCGCGAAGACCTACAGGATTGGATCCCGGGACCGCAGCTAACATGTCGTTCGACTCTATCGTTGAGTTCGAGACCTCAGCCCCACATTGAATACTAACTTTGAATAGTAATCTTAACTTTCATGTCTTCATTAAATAGACTTGGAATAATAATCTTGATTTTCATGTTTTCATTACATTGAATACTAATTGTAACTGTCATGTCTTCATTACATAGACTTTGAATAATACAACCATAGTACATCTTTAGTGGGCCTAATGGTTAAGAACATGTGCTCCCTCCTCGGAGGTCATAGGTTCAAATTCGGAGGAGGTAGGGTATGTACACCTCTATAGACTTTAGCAATTAAATTATTATTATCTTGACTTTACTTGGACTCTCTACCAACTTTCCTAAACTCATGTTTCAACACGGTATCCCACCACTTTAATAGAAACTGGTTGTCCCATACACTAGGCGAGTGTGAACAGAT
Source organism: Larix kaempferi (assembly GCA_027924585.1). NCBI lineage: Eukaryota > Viridiplantae > Streptophyta > Pinopsida > Pinales > Pinaceae > Larix > Larix kaempferi. The sequence goes on from BSBM01000628.1 coordinate 2,047,404, forward strand.
CCTAGGTATCACTGGAATCAAGCTTGAGAGTTGCCATTTCTCTCTTTTTATTGAGATCGATGGCTTCAAATCTGTAGATATTGTGACCAAGCCACTGCTTAAAATCTACAAATAAATGGCAATTCCACAGGATGAAATGTCCTTTGCAAACATTCTCTTACATTCCTCCACAACTTCGATTACACTTAGATCGATATCTCATTATTTTCTTTTAGCTTCATTTATAAAGATATAAAATGTGGGGCAGCGTGTTTGGCCTCAAATTCCCTTGACTTATTATGTCTGGCCTCACATGCTTGACTCAAATTCCCATGAATTATTATGTCTGACCTGCAGCAAATCTCTTCGGACACCCTCATCTCCTACTCGTAGAGCTTGCAGAATCAATGTCTCAAAAATATGGTCCATTGCCAAAAACAAATCTACAGAATAGGGATCTTGATGAAATGAGCCCAAGACTTCTCCAAAGTAGAGCACAAAAAATGATCATCGTCCCGCTAATGTGATTGTGATGCTCTAAACAGGTTTTGAACATCAATCAATGGATTTCTCCTCAATCAATACATAATCTCACACAACTCGTGCACCAACAAGTACAACATGTAACCTTAAAAAAGTAAAAATCAGGGAATTGAGCAACTGGTGCGATCTAGCTCTAGTGACACATACCAAATGTTAGGGTATAGGATGCAAATACAAAACATTTAGGTAATTAAAGGTCATCTCCTTTGCTTCATAGATCTACCATCATAATATAGGTGTTGATGCCTCGGATATCGTAGCATCAATCAGAAAGGGATTCTCCCCGAGAGACGGTCCCAATTAGACTATCTCCCGTTTGGTGTAGGGAATCCGTCCGGTTAGCGGTTCCGGCAACCGTGGTTTTGGAACTTAAATCCTATTCTACCGGTTATGGCCCGATCCACCTTTCTTTTGGATTTTATGTGTTTTATATGAGATGCACATGCCTAAATTATACTTAGTCTAAATGCAACTGAAACAGATCTAAATCTAGAAACAGGAACACATCTATCTATCCCTGCAGGGGAACACGCTTAAGGGGAGAGCAATCAGCTGTAGCAGATTATCATAAGTAACGAACAGATAGCTATTATTTCTCACGGTCATAGCTACAGCGAGATGAGGATCTTGAGAAGATAGCTTCCCATTCAGAATGGAACGCATCTATTGCTCAGAAAAACAGAGGAACGTTAAAGGATAAAGAAACAGATCTGAAATGAGACTTACAGGACGTATCTACTGCTTGTGAACAGAAGAAATCAAAATTATTTAATCTACACAACAAGAATGAAGAAACAGATCTAGATACAACGAAACTAGAATTAAACTAAAAGATCCCTGCAAGGAGCAATTAAAAGCTTGAACAATGAGCCATACGAATTATCCAGAAGAAAGAACAGTTAGCCATTCGATCTAAAAGAAAAAATCTACAGCGATGATAAAAGTATCAGCAGATAGCTCCTGATTTAATATGGAACGCATTCATTGTCCATGAAATAGAGAGAACGCATGCATAGATAAGAGCAAAATCATAAATACAAAGAAATAATTCAGAAGTCAAGAATGATCTCACATTGCAGAATTGCAGTCATTAGAATAGTCCAACATAAAGCAACCCAACATTCCAAGCAAAACGTTCATCTCCCGTGGCTTCTATTAGAAAATTTCCATTTACAGAGCCGATACAAGATAGCTCATATCATTTGCCCAAAAAAATTTCCATCCCCTGCCAAAAGTCCTTCTCCATCTCTTCTAGGCTCCTATTTATAGTTACAAAATTTGCCCTCTGGGCCGACACCTAGCATCCCCCCTGTCATTTACAGGGATTTCTAATATAATCGATCACCAAAATGGCCACTTCATTTACAAAAATATTTTGACAAAAATATGGACAGCTGTCCCACGGCTTACGCCTTACATATAACAGAAAATTTGCTAAACTCAAAGCGTTCCCTGCTGGGCACGTGTCTGGCTGAAAAGAGTGGCTCACTGAATTCAGCTTCTTCATTCCTGTGCGTGAGCTTCTCCTGGCAAAGGGTCGCCCAAGTTGATGGTCACTGATGCTGCCTGGGAAGAGGTCCTCGAATCCCCTGCTGATGCTGCTCCTAATTGGGAAGGGGGAATGGGACTGGCCAGACTTTCTGCCATTGCTGGGGGAGAGGCTGCTGGGAGAGGGGCTGCCGGATCTACTGATGCTTCTGCTGCTGCTGCAGCTTTCCTGACCTCCTCTTCTATGTAGCTGTGCCACACACCTGTATCCCTTATGATTATGTTTGCTGCAGCAGGAAACAGGATTTTCTGAGAAGTTACATTCTTCCCGAGCTCTATTTTAATGCTTTGTACTTCTGCTTCAGCAACTTGATATGTTTCCTTCAGCAGATGGTTGTGAAGTGTTGATGAACCGATGTAATGTTGGAGATCATCCATGGCAAGGACATCAATGCTTTTCACATATTCCATCTGGACGCCTAGCTCTTCTTTCAGTTGAGATAACCGCTGCTCCTTTTCCGGGAAGTCTTCTAGGGTCTGAGGGAAACTTAATGAGCAGTTATCATGGACTCCTTTGATCTTTTGGTACAGGCTGTTGATTCTATCTGTGGTCTTCTGCACACTGGCCATCAGCTTATTGGCACAGTTCCGGCCAAACTCCAACAAGGCTATATCTTCATTAAAATCTTCCACGGTCTTGAAAGGAAGATGCGGGGGGAAACCTCCTTTCCCTTCCCTCCATGCCATCTGACTTATGACATTTGCTTTGACACGGGTATTCTTAGCCTTGAGCCTGTGGGCTTCCGCATTCACCTCCTTGAGCCTAACCGTCATGGCCTTGAGTTTGCATACCTCATCAGTGATTAGCTCTTGAGAGCCATGCACTTGCTGTAGTATATTGCATGACAGCTCGTGGAAGGGGGACATGTCCAAGGTTCTGCTTTCCGCTTGCTCTAAACGCTCAGCTAATGCCTGCTTGTCTGTTTCTAGCTGGGAAGCCTTTTCTTCTGCTCCACTCTTCTCTGCTTCTGCAATCATTATTTGGAGTGCTAGCTGGTCCTTTTCCTCCTCCAGGTAGCTGTACTTGTTTGCCAACTCCTTGTGCTCAGCGTACAAGCAATTGTATTTATTTACTATCAGGTCTCTTTGGGCTTGCTCATTAGCCACATTTTGCTGCAGGGTACGTGCTCTCTTCTTTGTCAATATATTTTCTTTGACTATAACCCCTACATTGGCAAATGATGCCTGTGCTGTTGCTATAACTGCGGATGCCATGGCGATGGGATCTGCGTCTGTGTTTTGCATGACAGCGGCCTCTCGGCGAGTAACTATGTCATCATGGAAGGGACTTTTAATCCTCTCTTCTGATTGGAGGACCATTGTTTTTCTTTTCTTGTCATAGACAAACTCATTCCATTTGGACACCGTACGCTTCCCAGATGGAGTGTACGGTACAATTGGTCGGTTTATGATGTCTATGTCTTCTTCCATAGGTGGGGTCCGGACTTCCTGAGCGGGGTCTGTCCCTTCCTTTTGGGTACTAGAGCCACCTGCCTGAGAGGTGTCTATCTCCATGTCCTGCGCACCGGACCCACCTACCTGGGTATCTTCTCTTGCCTTCAATTCTTCCTCCGTCTTCTTCCTTGCTTCAGCTTGCTCAATTTCTGCTTCTTTCTGCTTTTGGGCTTCTTCAGCCTCCTTCCGCAGTCTTTCATTCTCAGCCTCTTGTAGCTTTCTTGCCTCCTCGGCTTCCTTTTGCAACCTTGCCTCTTCTCTTAATCTGAGCTCTTCCTGAGCCCGGGCATCCTTGGCTTCTTTCTCTTTTTGCTGGATGGTCTTCTGGGCTTTGGTTGAGCTAGAGCTTGCTCCAGTACTTTGGCGACAGATCCTTAGCTCAGTCATGTTGCTGATGCCTCTGAATGCTTCCTCCTCGGCATCGGGGTAGTGGGAGTATTCGAAATTAGCATAGTTCCCCTTGCAATGCTCGGCCACTTTACCCTTTCTGTCGTTCCTGTGGAAGATGACCTCACCGAAATGGAAGGCCCTCAACTCTTGAACAAATTCATCGGCAGAGGCCACCCCTGAAAACTTGTAAGCACCTATGCAGAAAGGTAGGGGGGGAAAGGAAGCCTTGTGTAGCTTGTGGAGGAATGCTCCAATCCCATCCAAGAAGAGTTGTCTTACTGCTTCCTTGAGCACCACATAGTCTGTGGCATACTGCGGCAATATGTATGGGGGCTTAGTCCCTCCGAACATTCTCAAGTAGGTACCTTGTTCCGAAAAGTAGAAGTCCCCATAATCCTCAAGGACTTCCAAAGCGTTTTGTGACAGGCAACTTGGTTCTTCCTTGAACATTTTCTCGTATAGGGGCATGATGAACCCCTCACAGATGAGTTTGTAGCTGGGCTTGTAATTCTGAGCCCACAACATCTTGAATGCAGTGTAGACCGGGGTTGTGGCCCTATCCCATGTACACCCCAATCCGGGGAACTCTATCTTGGCCAAGATACAATCTATCAGGTATGAGGACATGAAGAATTCAGCCTTCTTCGAGGCCAGCCCGGGTTTAGCAGCACTTATCATTGAGGCCAGACTATCTGACAAGATAGTGGCCCAGTCAAACACTGTCCCCTGAAATGCCACATAGTGAATGATAGGGACCCACTGAATCTTGTATACTGTGCCATCCGGCATGCCGAATATTCTGCATAGCATTAAAGCGATCAATCTGTAAGGGGCCCTCAGATTCTGCACGTCATATTCGTCATTTCCCTTCTTTCTCAAATGCTTCCCTCCCCTCAATAGCTTCTTGGCCATCTCGACGTTATCCATCTGGCCCAACCATTCATCAGTCAGAGCTTGTTGGACACGGGGAAACCTGTAGGCCGCCGCAACATATGCGGGTTGAAACGAAGCAATAGCCACTTTCCTGCTGTCATTTATCACTCTCCCATCAGCATCTGCATGTTGGAGAATCCACCCGATCACTTCAGCACAGGGGAATAGCTCAGGGCGGGTAGCGGCTCTAGTTATGCCTGAGGCTCTGATATTTTGATAGATCGGTGCCTCTTCCAGCAACATGTCTGGGATCTCTTGGTCCCTGATCATTCTGTATATGTCGTCCCATCTGATTTCTGGAGGGACACCAGTGGTGCACCTGGTGTCCTGGAGCGAGGTTTCAATCTTAGGAGGAGCAGGTTTCTTTTCTGTCATCTTCGCCTTCTTCTTACTGGGTTTCGGCATCTTGAATTATCCCTGATAACATCCATATACAATTCATCATGAGTTTAAGCAACAGGTTGTATGGTTTTAGCCGAGAGCAACATCGTTTTAATGAGATAAATCAATGAAGCAAATATTAAGGAAGCAAAACATCATTTTAATCATAAGACACACATTGAAACATTTGAAGCTCTTAAAAGACGAGTATGGGATAAGCTATGTTGCGGAAGCTACTGGTTTTATTGGACCGATAGGCGATTCGCGGGAGCAATTGGCTTCCGGTTCCGCCTCGCGGAAGGAGACGTACTTCGTTATGGCTGCGGTTGGAGAGGTCGATGGCGAGGAAGACGCGGGTTGACTCGGTGAGGGCTTTGAATGCTATCGTCACGCGCGGCCACTCGCCGAGTCAATACGGGATATTTTAGTCCGAGCGAAGGTAACGGCGCCGGGGATATGCTGACGGGGAGAGCTAGGGCGGCTGCGGCTTCAAGTTTTGGCTCTCGTGGCTTAAACGTTTACGGGTTTCGGCTTCGCGTGTAGGGGCTGGGGCTTATTGAAAAGGGCCCAGGGTTCTAAGTTCGAGTTAACGGTCCGGGACATGGAAAGCCCATAGGGTTTCGATAACTTAACCCTCGACGAGGGGCGCGGCCCGGGGTTTAAAACAAAACAGGGCATGGTTAACCGCCCGCATCCATCAACATAAAATATAACGTTTTTTAGGAAGGCCTATGACGATTATGTATAATGAAAACCCCGTTCATTGTTCCTGACGGGCAAAACATAGCCCTTGACGGGTGTTTCGCCCGTCAAAACCCCACTAAAATCACCGTTTTCCCCAAAAGGACAACTCAGTAGTAAAAAACAAGGTCAAGATCCTACCTGGCACCATGAGGATTGCTTGAGCGAGGTGGCTGCGAGCACGGATGCGCGAGGTGAGCTGGAGCGGTTTGCACGGTATCGCACGTCGTTGGCCGATTCAAAACAATGGTGGATTGGTCGAGCCCCTCACCGCATTTTATATAGACTGGGCACGTGTGAGCTTTTAATTCGGTAGGTGGCGTATTTACAACGGGGTTTAAATTCGCCGCGCGTAGCGGTCACGTCAGAGCACCTCGGTTTTTGTGCAACCGTCATTCGCGGGGCCAGTTCGCGAATTGTATCCGCCGTTGCGGAAGGATTCAATGAAAGCTTCCGACGTTTCGGGGCTTACTGCGGAAAGGAAGCTCGAAGCCTTCCGCGAGAGACCGCCGCGTAGCGGACGGGTAACGTCAAAGCTTCCGCCCTGTCGGGACGATATAGCGAATGCCCCCGGAATTTTCGGAAGACTTTTGCGAAAGCTTCCGCGATCCAAAATTTCAAAGTCTCGTTGATCTTTTCGGGAAGGTTCGGCGAAGGCTCCCGCTCGTTTCGGAAAGCTATTGGGAATGGCTTCCGCCGTTTCGGAAGCAAAACTAATATTTTCCGCAAATTCACCCGGGATCGTTTCGGAGTCCCTTTGCCGAACGGGGTAAGCGATTGGCCTCCGCTGTTTCGGAAGGGTGGCCCGAAGGCTTCCGCGTTTCGGGAGCAAAAGCTGAAGGCCTCCGCGACAGCTTCTTGAGAAAACTCTAAGTCCTTTTCATGGTTTCGGAAGGCGATCGTGAATTCTCCCCGCGGGACTTATGGGGATGGTTTCCGCCGTTTCGGAAAGGTTTCATCAAAAGTTTCCGCCTAGTCTCTTTTGGGGAAGATATCGCGGCGGTTTCCGCGGTTTCGGAAGGGTTCCCTGAATTCCCCCGCCGTTGCGGAAGGATTTTACGAAAGCTCCCGCCGTTTCGGGAGGGTTTAACGAAAACCCCCGCCGTTTCGGGGGTTCACTTAATCTCCCCGCCGTGGCGGAGGGTTGAAACTAAAAAATTCTTTAAGTCCTTCGTTCCCCGCATTTTCTAATCGGAAGGAAATCTAAGTCCTTGACGGGTTTTTAAGGCGAATGAGTCCCGCCGTTTCGGGAGGAAAGCCGGAACTTTTCCGCGGTTGCGGGAGGTTTGAGTGAAAGGCTCCGCCGTTTCGGGAGCTAAGTCGTTTCGGAGCTGGGACCATTCCGCAGAAGCAATGATTGAAAATTTTTCTAAGTCTTTTACTTCGGAAAAAATGCTGAATTCCTTGGTGTTATTTCGGCGAGTTTATCCGGATGGCGTCCGCCGTTTCGGGAGACAGAGCTGAATTGTTCCGCCGTTTCGGGTGGTTTTGTTGAATTCCTTGCCGTTTCGGGAGAACAACACGAACTTTTCCGTGGTCGCGGAAGACTTGATCGAAAGCTTCCGCCGTTTCGGGTGGTTTTGCCCAATGGCTCCCGCGGATTTTGACAAAGAAAATCTAAGTCCTCCTTTCGGAAAGGTTGGACGTTTGACTCCCGCCGTTTCGGGACAAAGTCTGACTTATTCCAAAACGTTTGGGCAAAAAACTAAGTTACCTTTTGGCTCACTGGGGAGAACATGGAAGGATTGACGGCAAGCTGTTCAGCAGGGAAGCAAAATTTTATGTTGAAAACAGAGCGGACGGCTGGGATGGCTTCTCAAGCAAACTTTCTACAAAAAAAACAGGAGGGGCCCCAACATGTACAAAATTTTGGGGAGGGGTGTTGCTGCAACAACAATGGCGAGTCGCTGGCGAACACAGATCTCTGAAAAAATACCCTACATGGTCCGGAACCCCATTAAAACCTCCGTCTCGGGTGCATTATTCAGCTGAGCATTTTAGACTCATGCGGGGAAAGGAGCACTTTTCCTGCTAGCCATTGGGGAAAGGGGAGCTTTGACCGAGGCATCTTCACCACTCTCAGAGGGCCAGCATATGAGATTCATTTTAGGAGGGTCATCCCTCAAATGGTCACTACTTCCGGACTCCACAGGATTTGCAACACTTTCTCATGGACATTATTGTTCTTGTTCCTCATTCCCATGCTGCTGGCACCCTTTGGGATGCTTGTACTTTGGACAGCTTAGCTGTTTGAGCCTTCCAGGGATATTTTCTTTTGGACAGATCTTTGATTTGGACTCCTCAATCCATAGTGTCCTTTTGTGTGAGTTAGAATTTCATTGATTTGATTTTATCAAACTTCACGGACGGAGAGGAGCCCATTTTGAGCTGAGTCTTTTGGACAGCCTTTTAGGTTTTACATGTCTCTTTTGCTTTTGTCTCAGCCATGCTTTAATTGAGGCGAGAATCCCTGGAAAACAGACTCTTGGATGTAGGCCATTTTGGCTTTTAAATCAGCAGCACGGAGTCATTTCAATACCCCATGTCCTCGAGAGGTGCCACTTTCCATGGGTCCAACTTGGGTAACCTTCTTGAGATGCCTTTAAAGTGTGAGAGTGGATGGAGCCCAATGATAGTAGTGAAGATGGCCATGGGTCTCTGCTATTGAACAGGGTTAATGTGACTAGCAGGGTAGGCTTCCCCTCTTGAATATTTCAGCGAGAGCACAGCAGACCGGGTTTACTGAGCAGGGTTCCAGACTCATGGGCTGCAAGTTTTCTTTGAGGGAGCTGCCTTCAGCGGGAGACTCAACAAAAGGGTGCTTCAGAAAACAAAAAACCTATTGAAAAGTTCAAATAACAAAATAGGAAACAACATGGCCGAAAAAATAAAACAGCTAAAAGCGAAAGCGAACAGACAACTTTATTTATGTACAAGAAGTTCCAAGGAGACTCACGCGAAGTATTGTTTCAGGGCGAGGCCATTGAGTGGAAGGGCTACTTCCTCTCCCTCGAGATTTGTCAATTTATAAGTGGATGGGCCCAATTTTGCAGAAATTTGGTACGGGCCTACCCATAGATGTTGAAATTTCGTATGCATTCCTTTGCCTTCGTGATTATGGTCCCATTTCAGGACTAAATCCCCAACTTCAAAGTCCCTCTTGCCGGATTTCCTTTTGTCGAACCATCTCTTAACTATGTCCTGGTGTTGATGAAATCGGTCTTTAGCTTTGTGTCGGGCTTCTTCTAATCGAAGCAGGGTGTTTATCCTGGATTGTAAGGCTTGGCTACCAGAACCCTGAGAGGCTTGGGACAATTGCAAGGATGGCAGCAAGATGTTTGGGGGAAGTATGGCTTCCTTGCCATAGACAAGGGTGAAAGGGGAGACACCTAAAGCATTCTTCGGGGTTACCCTATCTGCCCATAAGGCGTTTGGGAGAGCCACATGCCAACTTCTCTGGTTTTCTATCACAGTTTTCTTAAGGATTCGAATCAGATTCTTGTTTGAGGATTCAGCTAATCCGTTTCCCTGAGGGTAGTAATTGGCTGAATAATGCAACTTAATTCCCCATTCATAAACAAATTCATTTATCTTGCAAGATGAAAAATAAGTAGCATTATCAAAAACAAGGGAAATTGGAACCCCAAACCTGGTTATGATGTTCTCATTCAAGAAGCTGATAACTGCGTCTTCATTGATCTTGCGCAGCGGGATGGCCTCCGTCCACCTGGTGAAGTAGTCGGTAGCCGTCAGAATGTATCGGTGCTGTAATGAAGAATTTGGATTTATTTCTCCGATAACATCTATGCCCCATTGCTCAAAAGGTTCGGAGATGATGACCGGCTGCAATGGGCCTGCGGCCTTAGGTAACTTCCCAGCGCTTCTTTGACAGACATCACAGTTTCGTGCGTATGTGTGGGCATCTCGAAACAGGGTGGGCCAGTAATATCCAGCTCTCAGTATCTTGTGCGCTGTCGTCTCTCCTGAATAATGGCCACCTGCTGGGCCATCATGCAATTCTTTGACAACTTTGTTCGCATCCTCCTTTTCCAAACACCTCAGAAGGACTCCATCATAATTCTTTCTGAAGAGAATCCCATCAATGATCTGATAGGGTGCTGATTTCAAACGGAGTGCCCTTCTTTGTTTAGAATTCCAGTGCTCGGGTAGATATCCCTGCTGTAAATAGTGCACTAGATCTCTATACCATTACTGGGGAGCTGTGAAGATATGGCATACCTCAACCGAATTGAGCTCGGCTTCGTTCTTCCAATATTGCTCTTCATTAGTCGAGTTTTCCGCCAGTAACTTGCACAGACCTTGTCCTTTGATGATTGTAGCAGGTTTAAATTCCAAATCATACTCCTGCAGAGCTGTGACCCAGTTCCCTCTCCTCTCTCCCAATTCCTTTTGAACGAACAGGGATCTAACAGCTGGATGGGGAACTACGACTTTAGTTCTGTTCTTCAAAATGTATGGCCTAAACTGCTTGACTGCTTTGAAGACTGCGTAGGCATGCTTGTCAACTACGGGGTAATTCAGCTCAGCCCCTTGCAGACCAGTGCTCATAAACGAAATTGGGTATTCGTCCCCCAACTCCACCTTTTGCGTGAGTACAGCTGCGAGAGAGTCATCCGAAGCGAAGGTATACAAGATGAAATCTTTATCAAAATCTGGACTTCTTAAGGAAGGAGCTTTAGCTACAGCCGCCTTGATATCTCTAAATGCGTCCTTCTCCAAATCTGTCCACTTGAATTGTGTGCTTTGTTTAACCATCTGCTGCAATGGCTTAACGATTTGTGCAAAATCCGGAACAAATCTGCGGACAAAATTGATGGTGCCCATAAAAGACTGCATAGATTTTTTGTTGTGGGGCATTGGGATTTTATTAATAGCTTGGACCCTTTCTTGGTCGATTGACACTCCCCCTTTGGAGATGACATGACCCAAGAGCTTACCTTCGGGTACAGCAAACACGCTCTTCTTGGGATTCAAAGAAATACCATACTTCCGGCAACGGTCAAAGATGTGCCTCAAATGAACAACATGATCTTCCTTTTTCTTCGAAAAGACTGTCACATCATCCAAGTAGACAACAACGCATTGCCCACTCAATCCTCGGAAGGCAATATCCATCGCCCTTTGGAATGTAGCTCCAGCATTTATCAGACCAAATGGCATTCTCCTGTAAGCGAACGTCCCCCACTTAGTCCTGAAGGTAGTCTTGAGATGATCTTCTTCGGCTACTAACACTTGATTATAGCCAGAGAAACCATCGAGGAGAGAAAACAATTCAGATCCAGACACCATTTGTAGGATTTGCTCCATTGAAGGTACCGGGTAGTTGTCTTTATCTGAGGCTTTGTTTAAATTTCTGAAATCTACACATAGCCTAATCTCTCCTGATTTCTTCCTCACGGGAACCAAGTTTGCAACCCATTCGGAATGCCTAACTTTGAAGATTATCTTCGCGTCCAGGAGTTTCTTTAATTCCTTTTGGATCAGCGGTTCAAGAGTGGGATGCATCTTTCTTAACTGCTGCTGAAATGGTTTGACACCCGCTTTCATTGGTATAACATGCTGAATGATGCGGACGTCATATGTCTTCAGATCTTCATAGGTCCATGCAAAAACATCCTTGTACTGTTTAAACAACTTAATGAACCTTTCTCTTTCTCCTGGTGAACAGCATTTGCCAAGGTTGACAAATTTTGGTTCTGCCTCGGTACCCAAATTAACCGACTCATGTTGCATTGATGAGCTGTTAGTTTTGGTATTAGCTGGTCTTTTGAATTTATTTTGAAGATCGAAGAGCATTTCGAGGGACCTTACCCCTTTTGGCATGAAATTTCCTTTCTCCTCTTCCTTCTTCATCAAATCAGCATCATGTTCTTCCTCATCTATTGTGGCTCCTTGAAAACTGTCTTCGTTTGTCAGGAAGCTGATGATCTGCTCATCATCATCGAAGATTCTGAAGTTTGTGATGTTATCGGGAATGGAAGGCCTGAAAATCAATTCAATCGAGCATTTATTATTTGTCGGCACCAATCTAGAAGCAGATGTTGCTAACAAATCGGCAGCAGAATTTTGCAACCTAGGAATTGATTTTATATTGAAAGCGTCAAAATACATGATTAAATCCCATACCTCAGCCTGGTAACCTTTCAAGTGCGGTGAGAGGCAATGAATGGTGTCCCTTACCTGTCTGACTACTATCTCGGAGTCACCAAAAACCTTCAGGTACTTAACATTTAAGCCAATGGCCTTCTTTAAACCATGCACCAAAGCTTCATATTCAGCGGTATTGTTAGTACAATCGAATTCTAATCTACAAGACAAAAAATACTTGTTCTTCTTTGGATCCATCAGAACACAACCGGCTCCGGATCCTTCCAGAGTTTTAGAGCCATCAAAGTATAATGTCCAAAAGGTATCTTTAGATTCAACTAAGTTAGTTTCTTTGTGGTCTATGTTAGCAACTAAATTGACTATGTTACAATCAACCTCATCAGCCCGAGAGAAATGAAGGAGATCGGACTGTTTGTCTGATTCACGGCAAAAAGTTTCAGCTTGATAGTTGCCCGGATCTATTTCTAAGAAGTAATTTCCCAGGACCGAGGAAGAGAAAGCCACAGCCTCATTTTTTTCTTCTAGCTGGGTTACGTTTTGTTTCATATGGGGTTCCCTAAGAACTTTAATCTGATTCTGCCTGTTCTGATAAGGCAGCCATAGATGAGACCAATCGGTAGCAAAGTAGCCACTCAGCTTGGTAGACCAATCCCTACTCAGAATCAGCCCATAAGCTTCAGGGATATCGACCACCATTATGTCAATAAATTGACAGACTCTAGGGTCGGCTGACAGTCTAATTAGAACATCTTTCATCTCCCCTATAACCTTGACAGCGGTCCTGTCTAATTGTATGATTTGAGCTGGAGATGGTACGGGCTGCCCATTAATCTTCTTACAAATTGACAGTGGCATAACGTTTGAGGAAGCTCCGGAGTCTACTAGACAGTTATGAACATTGTGATTAAAAATTTCGAATGTCAGCAGAAATGGCAATGTTTGGGATTTGGATTTCCCACCGATGCTAGCCTCGTTAATTTCAGGATTGTCTTGAGAATCTGTTAATGTAGCGCTGGGTTTTGGTTGTAAAACATGCAGTAGCTTGTCTCGTTGATGGGGCAGGATACACATGTCAAATATTGATACGTTTGCTTTAACTTTATTGATATCTTCGATAATGTCATACCCTATATCGGATTCACTCCCAATTCGACTTGGCTGATCGGTTTTGCTCATCGTGACTTTAGGTGGTTGAACTGTGTTGTCAGCGCTTGGCTGTTTGGCAGCTGTCTGGTTTACTTTGGGCTGTGGCACAATGATTGGTATATGCCTCCTAGGCGGATCCTTCGAAATCTTAGGCTTATGGGAAGAGGTGGCTGGGACAGGATCTGCAATCGGGCCCTTGCTGCGAGTAGCAATATTTATGGTAGAGGGAGCGCTGTCTGCGTGATCTTCTTCTACTAATTCAGTCATAGGTATCCAATCCCACAATACCATAGTAGTGTCCGGGGTTGGTTCCTCTAACTCAGGGCCTGACTCCTCTGGAGGAATATCCTGGTCTGGGATCTGAGAATCTAACATTTGGTTCATGACCAAGCTCATGGAATTGATCCATTGTGGGCAGCTCTTCTCCGAGTGTGGTTCTTGGTGAAAGGTGCAGAAATTTTCCATACCAATCTCATTCAAATTTAAAACAGGGGCAGTGTTCACTGGTGGATGAGACTGTTCCCCGTCTTCCCTTCTTTTGTAGAATGGCTTAAAAGGTTTCCTAGCTGTACTAGCAGCCTTGTCTTTCTCGAGATCTACGATTTTGTTAGATAATTTTTGCATCATTTTAACTATATTTTCCATATCCGTAGATGGCTCTTCCTTACCTCTCGTAAGGAGCAAAGGTTTCTTGCTAGCTGCTGGTTTTGTTTCCACATCTAAGGCGTGTTTAGTAATGCTATCAGCCTCTTCCTCTACCTTTCGAGCTTCCTCAAAATTCTCTATCAGGGTCGTTTTCTTGGATCGTTTTACAAACATTGCGATTGGACCTTCAAGAGCTGTTGTGTAGTATTCGATCAAGGATTCTTCTGTGGGTTTGTTAGTTTCACTAAAGTTATTTAACAGCGTTGTGAATCTTTGATTAAAGTCTTGAACCTTTTCCTTCTTCTCCATTCTCATGGATAGGAGTTCTTTCATAAGTGTGGCGACAGTCTTTTGGTTCCCGTACTTCTTAAGGAAACACTTTTCGAAATCTTCCCAACTAGAGATTGAGCTGGGTTGAAGGCTAAAATACCAAGATGATACCTTAGGCTCGAATGTGTACGGAAACAACCTGCAGACTACGTCTTCATGTTGTACATTTAAAAGGTTCAGAGCTAGGTAAAAACTCTTGAGGTGATCCTCCGCCGAGATGGCTTTCCCTGGATCGTACTTAGGCAAGACCTTTTCTGGATTTTTAGGGAGATTATGGAATGGTCCAGCTAGGTTCAGCGCTCCCCTTGCTCTCCAGGCAGGTACAGCCATGTTCGGGTTTGGACGTGGAGACCCTGGTGGAGAATTGCAGGGTGAATCTTGTGGAGTACTTTTGGGAGTGGTACCTTCTTCGGGATTTTCTTGGTCTGTCTTGTTAAGAGTGCCGGAGATTTCTTCCAACGTCAGATTTACCAGTTCTTCAAAACTCTGAACAAGGATCGAATCACGGGTGTATTGCGGCTCCTTTCTGGGTGTAGTTTTCTTAGGGAGGAAGTTGACAGCGTTTAAACCACCTAGCTGTCTAATGTAGGATCTAGTATGTCTTCTCAAGTCCTCTATTTCTGCAAAAGGAACAGCGTACAAAGCTTCCTGAGGCTCAGGGTCAGAAATGAGGTGTTCTTGGTTTGTTAATCCAAGATCTGGGCTGTTTGAAAAGTTTTCTTCAAGCGGGTTTTCAGTGTTATCTATGACCGTGGAAGATCTTCCTCTATCAGCCATGCACTTCAGGCCCTCCTTCTAGCTCCAAAAACTGTTGATGCCTCGGATATCGTAGCATCAATCAGAAAGGGATTCTCCCCGAGAGACGGTCCCAATTAGACTATCTCCCGTTTGGTGTAGGGAATCCGTCCGGTTAGCGGTTCCGGCAACCGTGGTTTTGGAACTTAAATCCTATTCTACCGGTTATGGCCCGATCCACCTTTCTTTTGGATTTTATGTGTTTTATATGAGATGCACATGCCTAAATTATACTTAGTCTAAATGCAACTGAAACAGATCTAAATCTAGAAACAGGAACACATCTATCTATCCCTGCAGGGGAACACGCTTAAGGGGAGAGCAATCAGCTGTAGCAGATTATCATAAGTAACGAACAGATAGCTATTATTTCTCACGGTCATAGCTACAGCGAGATGAGGATCTTGAGAAGATAGCTTCCCATTCAGAATGGAACGCATCTATTGCTCAGAAAAACAGAGGAACGTTAAAGGATAAAGAAACAGATCTGAAATGAGACTTACAGGACGTATCTACTGCTTGTGAACAGAAGAAATCAAAATTATTTAATCTACACAACAAGAATGAAGAAACAGATCTAGATACAACGAAACTAGAATTAAACTAAAAGATCCCTGCAAGGAGCAATTAAAAGCTTGAACAATGAGCCATACGAATTATCCAGAAGAAAGAACAGTTAGCCATTCGATCTAAAAGAAAAAATCTACAGCGATGATAAAAGTATCAGCAGATAGCTCCTGATTTAATATGGAACGCATTCATTGTCCATGAAATAGAGAGAACGCATGCATAGATAAGAGCAAAATCATAAATACAAAGAAATAATTCAGAAGTCAAGAATGATCTCACATTGCAGAATTGCAGTCATTAGAATAGTCCAACATAAAGCAACCCAACATTCCAAGCAAAACGTTCATCTCCCGTGGCTTCTATTAGAAAATTTCCATTTACAGAGCCGATACAAGATAGCTCATATCATTTGCCCAAAAAAATTTCCATCCCCTGCCAAAAGTCCTTCTCCATCTCTTCTAGGCTCCTATTTATAGTTACAAAATTTGCCCTCTGGGCCGACACCTAGCATCCCCCCTGTCATTTAAAGGGATTTCTAATATAATCGATCACCAAAATGGCCACTTCATTTACAAAAATATTTTGACAAAAATATGGACAGCTGTCCCACGGCTTACGCCTTACATATAACAGAAAATTTGCTAAACTCAAAGCGTTCCCTGCTGGGCACGTGTCTGGCTGAAAAGAGTGGCTCACTGAATTCAGCTTCTTCATTCCTGTGCATGAGCTTCTCCTGGCAAAGGGTCGCCCAAGTTGATGGTCACTGATGCTGCCTGGGAAGAGGTCCTCGAATCCCCTGCTGATGCTGCTCCTAATTGGGAAGGGGGAATGGGACTGGCCAGACTTTCTGCCATTGCTGGGGGAGAGGCTGCTGGGAGAGGGGCTGCCGGAGCTACTGATGCTTCTGCTGCTGCTGCAGCTTTCCTGACCTCCTCTTCTATGTAGCTGTGCCACACACCTGTATCCCTTATGATTATGTTTGCTGCAGCAGGAAACAGGATTTTCTGAGAAGTTACATTCTTCCCGAGCTCTATTTTAATGCTTTGTACTTCTGCTTCAGCAACTTGATATGTTTCCTTCAGCAGATGGTTGTGAAGTGTTGATGAACCGATGTAATGTTGGAGATCATCCATGGCAAGGACATCAATGCTTTTCACATATTCCATCTGGACGCCTAGCTCTTCTTTCAGTTGAGATAACCGCTGCTCCTTTTCCGGGAAGTCTTCTAGGGTCTGAGGGAAACTTAATGAGCAGTTATCATGGACTCCTTTGAGCTTTTGGTACAGGCTGTTGATTCTATCTGTGGTCTTCTGCACACTGGCCATCAGCTTATTGGCACAGTTCCGGCCAAACTCCAACAAGGCTATATCTTCATTAAAATCTTCCACGGTCTTGAAAGGAAGATGCGGGGGGGAACCTCCTTTCCCTTCCCTCCATGCCATCTGACTTATGACATTTGCTTTGACACGGGTATTCTTAGCCTTGAGCCTGTGGGCTTCCGCATTCACCTCCTTGAGCCTAACCGTCATGGCCTTGAGTTTGCATACCTCATCAGTGATTAGCTCTTGAGAGCCATGCACTTGCTGTAGTATATTGCATGACAGCTCGTGGAAGGGGGACATGTCCAAGGTTCTGCTTTCCGCTTGCTCTAAACGCTCAGCTAATGCCTGCTTGTCTGTTTCTAGCTGGGAAGCCTTTTCTTCTGCTCCACTCTTCTCTGCTTCTGCAATCATTATTTGGAGTGCTAGCTGGTCCTTTTCCTCCTCCAGGTAGCTGTACTTGTTTGCCAACTCCTTGTGCTCAGCGTACAAGCAATTGTATTTATTTACTATCAGGTCTCTTTGGGCTTGCTCATTAGCCACATTTTGCTGCAGGGTACGTGCTCTCTTCTTTGTCAATATATTTTCTTTGACTATAACCCCTACATTGGCAAATGATGCCTGTGCTGTTGCTATAACTGCGGATGCCATGGCGATGGGATCTGCGTCTGTGTTTTGCATGACAGCGGCCTCTCGGCGAGTAACTATGTCATCATGGAAGGGACTTTTAATCCTCTCTTCTGATTGGAGGACCATTGTTTTTCTTTTCTTGTCATAGACAAACTCATTCCATTTGGACACCGTACGCTTCCCAGATGGAGTGTACGGTACAATTGGTCGGTTTATGATGTCTATGTCTTCTTCCATAGGTGGGGTCCGGACTTCCTGAGCGGGGTCTGTCCCTTCCTTTTGGGTACTAGAGCCACCTGCCTGAGAGGTGTCTATCTCCATGTCCTGCGCACCGGACCCACCTACCTGGGTATCTTCTCTTGCCTTCAATTCTTCCTCCGTCTTCTTCCTTGCTTCAGCTTGCTCAATTTCTGCTTCTTTCTTCTTTTGGGCTTCTTCAGCCTCCTTCCGCAGTCTTTCATTCTCAGCCTCTTGTAGCTTTCTTGCCTCCTCGGCTTCCTTTTGCAACCTTGCCTCTTCTCTTAATCTGAGCTCTTCCTGAGCCCGGGCATCCTTGGCTTCTTTCTCCTTTTGCTGGATGGTCTTCTGGGCTTTGGTTGAGCTAGAGCTTGCTCCAGTACTTTGGCGACAGATCCTTAGCTCAGTCATGTTGCTGATGCCTCTGAATGCTTCCTCCTCGGCATCGGGGTAGTGGGAGTATTCGAAATTAGCATAGTTCCCCTTGCAATGCTCGGCCACTTTACCCTTTCTGTCGTTCCTGTGGAAGATGACCTCACCGAAATGGAAGGCCCTCAACTCTTGAACAAATTCATCGGCAGAGGCCACCCCTGAAAACTTGTAAGCACCTATGCAGAAAGGTAGGGGGGGAAAGGAAGCCTTGTGTAGCTTGTGGAGGAATGCTCCAATCCCATCCAAGAAGAGTTGTCTTACTGCTTCCTTGAGCACCACATAGTCTGTGGCATACTGCGGCAATATGTATGGGGGCTTAGTCCCTCCGAACATTCTCAAGTAGGTACCTTGTTCCGAAAAGTAGAAGTCCCCATAATCCTCAAGGACTTCCAAAGCGTTTTGTGACAGGCAACTTGGTTCTTCCTTGAACATTTTCTCGTATAGGGGCATGATGAACCCCTCACAGATGAGTTTGTAGCTGGGCTTGTAATTCTGAGCCCACAACATCTTGAATGCAGTGTAGACCGGGGTTGTGGCCCTATCCCATGTACACCCCAATCCGGGGAACTCTATCTTGGCCAAGATACAATCTATCAGGTATGAGGACATGAAGAATTCAGCCTTCTTCGAGGCCAGCCCGGGTTTAGCAGCACTTATCATTGAGGCCAGACTATCTGACAAGATAGTGGCCCAGTCAAACACTGTCCCCTGAAATGCCACATAGTGAATGATAGGGACCCACTGAATCTTGTATACTGTGCCATCCGGCATGCCGAATATTCTGCATAGCATTAAAGCGATCAATCTGTAAGGGGCCCTCAGATTCTGCACGTCATATTCGTCATTTCCCTTCTTTCTCAAATGCTTCCCTCCCCTCAATAGCTTCTTGGCCATCTCGACGTTATCCATCTGGCCCAACCATTCATCAGTCAGAGCTTGTTGGACACGGGGAAACCTGTAGGCCGCCGCAACATATGCGGGTTGAAACGAAGCAATAGCCACTTTCCTGCTGTCATTTATCACTCTCCCATCAGCATCTGCATGTTGGAGAATCCACCCGATCACTTCAGCACAGGGGAATAGCTCAGGGCGGGTAGCGGCTCTAGTTATGCCTGAGGCTCTGATATTTTGATAGATCGGTGCCTCTTCCAGCAACATGTCTGGGATCTCTTGGTCCCTGATCATTCTGTATATGTCGTCCCATCTGATTTCTGGAGGGACACCAGTGGTGCACCTGGTGTCCTGGAGCGAGGTTTCAATCTTAGGAGGAGCAGGTTTCTTTTCTGTCATCTTCGCCTTCTTCTTACTGGGTTTCGGCATCTTGAATTATCCCTGATAACATCCATATACAATTCATCATGAGTTTAAGCAACAGGTTGTATGGTTTTAGCCGAGAGCAACATCGTTTTAATGAGATAAATCAATGAAGCAAATATTAAGGAAGCAAAACATCATTTTAATCATAAGACACACATTGAAACATTTGAAGCTCTTAAAAGACGAGTATGGGATAAGCTATGTTGCGGAAGCTACTGGTTTTATTGGACCGATAGGCGATTCGCGGGAGCAATTGGCTTCCGGTTCCGCCTCGCGGAAGGAGACGTACTTCGTTATGGCTGCGGTTGGAGAGGTCGATGGCGAGGAAGACGCGGGTTGACTCGGTGAGGGCTTTGAATGCTATCGTCACGCGCGGCCACTCGCCGAGTCAATACGGGATATTTTAGTCCGAGCGAAGGTAACGGCGCCGGGGATATGCTGACGGGGAGAGCTAGGGCGGCTGCGGCTTCAAGTTTTGGCTCTCGTGGCTTAAACGTTTACGGGTTTCGGCTTCGCGTGTAGGGGCTGGGGCTTATTGAAAAGGGCCCAGGGTTCTAAGTCCGAGTTAACGGTCCGGGACATGGAAAGCCCATAGGGTTTCGATAACTTAACCCTCGACGAGGGGCGCGGCCCGGGGTTTAAAACAAAACAGGGCATGGTTAACCGCCCGCATCCATCAACATAAAATATAACATTTTTTAGGAAGGCCTATGACGATTATGTATAATGAAAACCCCGTTCATTGTTCCTGACGGGCAAAACATAGCCCTTGACGGGTGTTTCGCCCGTCAAAACCCCACTAAAATCACCGTTTTCCCCAAAAGGACAACTCAGTAGTAAAAAACAAGGTCAAGATCCTACCTGGCACCGTGAGGATTGCTTGAGCGAGGTGGCTGCGAGCACGGATGCGCGAGGTGAGCTGGAGCGGTTTGCACGGTATCGCACGTCGTTGGCCGATTCAAAACAATGGTGGATTGGTCGAGCCCCTCACCGCATTTTATATAGACTGGGCACGTGTGAGCTTTTAATTCGGTAGGTGGCGTATTTACAACGGGGTTTAAATTTGCCGCGCGTAGCGGTCACGTCAGAGCACCTCGGTTTTTGTGCAACCGTCATTCGCGGGGCCAGTTCGCGAATTGTATCCGCCGTTGCGGAAGGATTCAATGAAAGCTTCCGACGTTTCGGGGCTTACTGCGGAAAGGAAGCTCGAAGCCTTCCGCGAGAGACCGCCGCGTAGCGGACGGGTAACGTCAAAGCTTCCGCCCTTTCGGGACGATATAGCGAATGCCCCCGGAATTTTCGGAAGACTTTTGCGAAAGCTTCCGCGATCCAAAATTTCAAAGTCTCGTTGATCTTTTCGGGAAGGTTCGGCGAAGGCTCCCGCTCATTTCGGAAAGCTATTGGGAATGGCTTCCGCCGTTTCGGAAGCAAAACTAATATTTTCCGCAAATTCACCCGGGATCGTTTCGGAGTCCCTTTGCCGAACGGGGTAAGCGATTGGCCTCCGCTGTTTCGGAAGGGTGGCCCGAAGGCTTCCGCGTTTCGGGAGCAAAAGCTGAAGGCCTCCGCGACAGCTTCTTGAGAAAACTCTAAGTCCTTTTCATGGTTTCGGAAGGCGATCGTGAATTCTCCCCGCGGGACTTATGGGGATGGTTTCCGCCGTTTCGGAAAGGTTTCATCAAAAGTTTCCGCCTAGTCTCTTTTGGGGAAGATATCGTGGCGGTTTCCGCGGTTTCGGAAGGGTTCCCTGAATTCCCCCGCCGTTGCGGAAGGATTTTACGAAAGCTCTCGCCGTTTCGGGAGGGTTTAACGAAAACCCCCGCCGTTTCGGGGGTTCACTTAATCTCCCCGCCGTGGCGGAGGGTTGAAACTAAAAAATTCTTTAAGTCCTTCGTTCCCGCATTTTCTAATCGGAAGGAAATCTAAGTCCTTGACGGGTTTTTAAGGCGAATGAGTCCCGCCGTTTCGGGAGGAAAGCCGGAACTTTTCCGCGGTTGCGGGAGGTTTGAGTGAAAGGCTCCGCCGTTTCGGGAGCTAAGTCGTTTCGGAGCTGGGACCGTTCCGCAGAAGCAATGATTGAAAATTTTTCTAAGTCTTTTACTTCGGAAAAAATGCTGAATTCCTTGGTGTTATTTCGGCGAGTTTATCCGGATGGCGTCCGCCGTTTCGGGAGACAGAGCTGAATTGTTCCGCCGTTTCGGGTGGTTTTGTTGAATTCCTTGCCGTTTCGGGAGAACAACGCGAACTTTTCCGTGGTCGCGGAAGACTTGATCGAAAGCTTCCGCCGTTTCGGGTGGTTTTGCCCAATGGCTCCCGCGGATTTTGACAAAGAAAATCTAAGTCCTCCTTTCGGAAAGGTTGGACGTTTGACTCCCGCCGTTTCGGGACAAAGTCTGACTTATTCCAAAACGTTTGGGCAAAAAACTAAGTTACCTTTTGGCTCACTGGGGAGAACATGGAAGGATTGACGGCAAGCTGTTCAGCAGGGAAGCAAAATTTTATGTTGAAAACAGAGCGGACGGCTGGGATGGCTTCTCAAGCAAACTTTCTACAAAAAAAACAGGAGGGGCCCCAACATGTACAAAATTTTGGGGAGGGGTGTTGCTGCAACAACAATAGGTTAGGTAATTAAAGGTCATCTCATGATGTCTTTATCAACGCGTACAATTCATTCATTAACCACCTAACATATAATCATGCGTATGTTCCATTTCATATTACCTTACTACTAACCCCAATTTTAGATTATGCATATGTTTTCGTATATTTTATTCATCATAATTATTGCACATCTATCATGAGATTGCATAATCCCATGGAACAAAGCATTTTGAGAGCGTTGAATTCATTTTTGCAATAAAAAATGGATTATGAACAATGCAAATTTCTGATGGCCAAAGATTGGATTATAGAATGGTCGAAAAAGTCAAAATCTTCTAATCTTTAGGCATCTCCAATAATGTTCATTCATGTGTGTGTTTTTATTGTGCAATAAGTCTTTTTATACAACAATAGGTGACCATAACAACTATGTCATAATTAGATTTTCAATTCAACCATACCATAATTATCTCCAATATTTATGGATGTGATTAAAATGTTGTGGGTTTCCTTACCCATATTTACCAGTTTGTTAAGTTTGCTATTGAATGTGATACTCTAAGTTATGGCCAATTACACCCTTATGTTTCATTGATTGAAAATGCAGTTTATTAGCTTCACTAGGTGAGCTTTGTTTAAATGCATTCTAGAAGCCTTGATTGTTCTGATGTAGCGACCCTCCAAGGCCCTGCTAAGACCACTAACTAATCATGCAGAGATCTATAATGGCAAATCTAGAACTTCTAAAGTGGTTTTTTTTTAAATTCAAATTGCAGATCCAACATTAAACCATAAATTATCTCTGCATTTATATTCTACCTATACAATAACCTGAGAAAAATAGCAGAAACAATAAATAAACAACTCTACTAACCTAAGAAATCGATCTTGCTGTGGAATGCCGAAGGCTGCAAATAGTTGTTGAAACCTCGTCGTTGAGTCCGCTCCTTGAATGCTAATCAAGAAGGTCCACTGGAAACCACCCTACTGCTCCCAAAAGGTACTCTACCCTTGGGAAATCCTAATGCTCGGGATGGTATTAATTTGTTCTCTTTATTCTTACCTTCCTTTTATTTTCTTCGCTGGGATATCTCAATGAATCATTCAACTTAATTATATGAAATAGTCATCCCACTTTATCTCATTGTCCCTATCTCTAATTCATACATAGACTTATACTTCACTACAATTATTTCATTATATATCACAAGTAGGAGTTAGTCCTTCAATGTACACAACGGGGGAACTAGTCACCTACGTAAACTATGGTTATTGTGATATCATATCATCATGTAGAATCATAATTATAAAGTCAAACTATACTAGATCAGGAGTGCAATGAGGCTCATCTAGCCTTAAGATCATTTTTCCAAATCAATCAACTCTTTTGATGAGTTCTCATGTGTTTGTCCCACCCACCATTTCTCATCCCTACTTAGCAACATCAATTGTCTATCACATGGATTCATAATCACAACATTATCACATGTTCGTGTTATGATTCGATACATAACATCCACGTAATCACAATAATCATATGTCATTACTCATCATGCAAGCACATCCAACCAATATTGTTCTATGTAAATCAAACAATTTCTTAATCAAAGGACACAAGTGAGAACCTCATACTCAACAAAGCAACAACACACATACACACACACACACACACTAGTTTGTACAAGGTTCATCATTATGCATATAAATTAGAATGTACAATAGTATCCAAAGTATAAAAGTGTTAAAGGGTCACCTGGTCCACTAAGAGTTGATCCAAGTCATGCACATATCAATATTAAGCAAAATGGGGCATTACAATTGAAGACAGAGGAAAAGGGAGAAAGAAGATTGTTATAGTAGCCAAAGTCTCGTGCACAATTAATTTTGCTCACAGAACCCTTTGTAAAATTTGTCATTCTCTTCTCAAGGAATCAATAAAGCACAAATGAAGTCATTCCATTGATATAGTTTTTTGAAAGTAGGTTTTTCTAGGGTAAAATCCATGTATGAACTTTCATGGTTCTATGTATTGTTGTGAAATTTTGTTATTTTTCAGCAACAACAACAATAACAAAATTAATTTAATTTAAGGTTACAACATAGCAAGATGCCAAATTAATGTATGAGACCCCCTTATTTGTGGGACAAGAGACCTCTTGTCTCTTTCATGCATTAATTCACTACTTAGCCTATATATATATATACATACCCTAGCAACTTCAAATTTTAAATCATCATAAAATATTGATATAAAAAACATAAACAAAACTCGATTATGATACATTGTTTAACAAAATAATTATTATAGTTTGTGAATCGCCTTAAGTACTACAAGGCCCAATGTTCCACCATCGAAGAGCTATCCCATTTATATGATTACAATTTTAAATCAAATATAAAAAAC
The DNA here is from genome assembly GCA_027924585.1 of Larix kaempferi. Classification (NCBI taxonomy): domain Eukaryota; kingdom Viridiplantae; phylum Streptophyta; class Pinopsida; order Pinales; family Pinaceae; genus Larix; species Larix kaempferi. The sequence goes on from BSBM01000628.1 coordinate 2,071,929, forward strand.
ATAAGCAAAACTCTACTATGATAATTAACAAAATACCTATTGTGGTTAAGATTCAATATAAAAGTGAAAATTGTACTCTTCTATATATCTTCACACGGTTTTGTATATTGTGAATATAAAAACAACACAACTTTTTTCCTTATGAACAACATACATTACATTATTAACCCTCACCAAAGCAAGCAAATGTAGTAATTTTTCATTAGTATCAGTTTGAGAAAAGTTAACTAATCACATTAAACAATTTCATTCTCAATTTTTCGATGTCCTAATTTTTAATTTCGAAACAATTTATGTAAACCAATCAAACACTTTAACTTGTTATTTGGCATTCTATCAAAGCAACATAAAATTTAGTTACATTTTTTCCAAATATTTGGTTTTGCAAATTTCAAATGATGCCAAAACTCTAGGAAAGTATTGCTAGCCTTTACTTTAACATTAATTGACCTTTTCTTTGCTTTAACATTAATTCTAAAGCATTAAATGACCATTAAATGATTTGTCATATGGAGATGACTAAGTTAAAGTTTAGATCAAAATGTAAGGATAATGGAGATGGCTTATACGACCATGTACTAGTACTAACAAGTGAAATGAGATCGGCAATTTTACATTATTATTTTTTTCACTGACTTTGCATAATCATTGTTGTATCTTCCATGAATTATTCTACGTGCCATGACCTCCTTTAGGATCTTTTGCATAGCCTTTGCAACATTTTCCTCCTTTTGTTGTGATTTTTGCACCATCATTGTTGTACCTACCACAACTTCCTTCACATGTCATGAGCTCCTTCATGATCTTTTCTAGTTACTTATTATTTTTATAGGAAAACAATTGCATTCCTCTTTCCATATAAACTTTTCTTTTATTGAACTACAAAACTCATGTCTTAAAGTTCTACTCAATATAGTGGAAAAGATAGTCAGTGATATAGCTTTGCATTTTTCAAATCTAGTAGTTTCTATGAAGTCATAATGCTTAAAAAGACTAGTTTCCAAATCAACATACACATATCTAATTGCTTCTTGTAATGAAAAGTTAAGCAAAGAGAACAAATCAAGAATGGAAGAAAAGTTGTAAGATCGCTAGCAAATGGCTCAAATTTGCATGTGAATTGAAACTCGAAAAAAACCCTTCCAAGTAGGGAAAGCACTAATACCTTTTCTTCATTAGATAGACTTTTTTCCTGATACAATTATTCGATGAGATATGGAATTGATTGAACCCTATAGTAGCAAATTGAATTAATCTAACAGTAGCTACCATCCAACCCTCTTAGAGGGAGGATCCATATAATGGATAAAAGGTTCCATTTCCTAAAGCTCGAGCTCTCCCTAAGCTCATGAGTTCTTTAGTTGTTGGTATCAAGCTTTTATCCTCAGTTTTTGCTATACTCACTCTCTACTTATATAAGCTTTTCAAATCATTCCCATCGAAATCACAAGTTCAAACTGGAGATGCCTGTCCTTTGATAGTCAACAAGCTTGCTTGAGATGATCAACCCATGCACCATGTATCTACACTCCAACCTCCCTAGTGGTGATAGCTTATAGGTTATATTGTGGCCTTGTATATGTTCTTTTTTTGCTAGTGTGTTAGTTGGCTTGAGAAGCATACACAGATTTGTCCCATCATTTGTACTCCCATCTAAAGAGTTTGATAAAATTGTGTAAGAAAAACAATACCAAACATAATCTAAAACACAAATATTAACAACGTCTTGCACACAGTACACACATATTTACCCTAGAAACCCTAAACTAGGAAAGCCAACCTACCTAAGAGTTTCTCCATTCTTTATCTCATTGTATTGCATTTTATGTTTACAATACAATATTATAGTATACAAAATCCATAATCCATTAACCCGGATTAGATTACAACCCTAATTCCTTAACTAGAATTAGTTTACGATGGGCTAAAAAGAGGTTAAAAACGGATCCAAACAAATTATTTATGGGACACTGCCCCTAAAACTCCAGACCCCCTTTTCTCTAGGAACCTACAAAGAGTGCACCACATGTCCAACATTCTCCCACTTGTTATATTCTTTGAAACAAGGAGGAAAAGGGGAATCATCCTGAATTCAACTACTAGAGCCAACAATGCCCATTGATTCTCTACACTAAGAGAACTTTTCAATACTTACATATTTTGTCAATGAATCTACAACATTCTTCAAGGTATGAAACTCTCCAACAATACTTTGTTCTATTCAACCATGTCTCTAACAAAATGGTATTGTACATCAATATGCTTTGTCTCGAGATGATAAGCATGGTTTTTTGCCAAAAAAATTGCACTTAAGCTATTACAACCTATTCTTACTGCTTTCTAAACAAAACCAATACATGAACACAATATTTGCAACCATGTGGCTTCCTTACTTCCATGAGTGGTTGCCATATAGTGGACTTCTATAGTTGAGAATGAAACTACACCCTACCTCTTACTCATCCAACTGATTTCTCCACCAAATAAGTTAGAAACATAACCACTTGTTGATCTTCTGTAGTCAAGATCTCTAGCCCATTCTGCATCAATGAAGCCTTATATATCTATCTCCTTGTGAGGTCCAGATCTACCTTGGTATAAAATTGCATAATTTGAAGCGCCATAGAAATATTTGAAGACCCTCTTTATTGTTGTCCAATGTTCCCTCCCTAGTTTTGACATATACTTGCTTAAAACTCACATTGCATGGGAAATGTCTAGCCTAGTACAGACCATAGCATACGTCGGACTTCCAACAACACTAGCATAGATAACACGTGACATGTCTTCTACCTCTTCTTTAGTCTTGGGACACTGATCTACAGATAACTTTGCACCTACAGGAATAGGTACCTTAACCAATTTACATTCCTGCATATCAAACCTTTGCAATATTGTATCACCATAATTCCTCTAACTCAACTAGAGCCTAATGTTGGCTTGATCTCTTTTATTTTCCATGTCCAAAATAAAATTTGCATCACCAAGATATTTCATGTCAAACTTGGAAGATAATTGAGCTTTGACATTGTTGATTATTTCTTTTTTGTTTCCAATCAACAAAATATCATCAACATACAAGACCACACAAATAAAATGATCACCAACCTACTTGGAATACACATAGTGATCAGTTTTGCTTCTTGCGAAAACAAATCCCAATATAAGTATCAAAATTTTGATAGCGCATTCTTTATGATTGCTTTAATCCATATAGGGCCTTCTTCATCTTGAAAACAAACTCCTTTCCCTTCACTACAAAACCTTTTGGTTGGTTCATGTAGATTTCTTCTTCAAGATCATCATGCAAAAATGTTGCATTCACAGCCATCTGCTCTACTTTGGGATCAAAGCAACAACAATACACTAAAGAAAGCTAATAGAAGTTAATTTAGCAACATAAGAAAAATCTCACTAAAATCAATTCCCTCCATATGGGAATATCCCTTAGCTACTAGGTGAGCTTTGTACTTATCCACCTTACCTTTTGCAATGAACTTCTTTTTAAACACCCTTTTACCACCAATGGGTTTTCTTCCAATCAACAACTCAACTAGATCAAAAGTCTCATTTTTATTCAAGGAATCCATTTCTTCAACCATTTCTTTCTTCCAAAGTTTATTATCCTGTAAATCCATTACCTCCCTAAGAGCTCTAGGATCGTCATCATTAATATATAAAGAAAAATTAGAGCAAAAATTAGGTGGGATATACATTTATGTTTGCCTTCTTTCATAAATTGATCTCCACGTGGTTGAAACTTGAGCTTTTTCCTTATTTTTGGTTCATATTCTTTTGTTGAGTTAGATTCTTCACCCTCCAACTCAAACTCTATTGTCTCTAGTTTATCTTCCTTTGGTTGGACTTCCCATTTGGGAGGAACCTTAACCTCTCGAAATACAACATCCCCAGTATAAATTATCTTCTTAGTTACTGGGTTCCAAAGTTTATAACCTTTTATACCATTTTCATAACCATTGAAGATATTTTTTTCAACTTTATTATCCAACTCATTCCTATTTTCCTTTAGAATATGCACATAGGCATCATAACTAACAATGAGATGTTTAAAAGAGGGATTTTTACTACTCCTTATCTCATGCACAGTTTTTTCAATCAATGCTAATGTAGGTGAATGATTTACCAAGTACCATGCATTATCAACTGCCCTTTGCCAATAATTCATGTGATAACATTGCACCACTAAGCATATTCCTTGCCTTTTCCATCAAAGTCTTATTCATTCTTTCTAAAACTAGTGTCAATGTATGGAGTATTCTTTTGCGTTTCTATTCCACACTTCTTACAAAAGTACTCGAACTCATTTCCATAGAACTCTCTACCATTATTTGTCCTTAACACCTTTATTTTATTCTTTGTCTAGTCTTCTACAAGAGCTTTAAATTTTTTAAATTTACTGAAAACCTAATATTACTTATGAAGGAAATATACCCATGTGTTACTCGAGAAATTATCAATGAATGAAACATAATACACAAATTTACCTAGTGATGGAACATGAATAGGTCCAAACACATAATTATGTATTAATTTCCAAGATTCTTTTTGCTCTTGTTGCACTAGATGAGAATCTCACCTGATTTTGTTTACCATATACATAATGCTCATAGAAATTGAAATCTAATGACCAATTAGACATACCTTTAACCATACCTTTACCATGTAATGCTCGAAGTCCCTTCTATCCAATATGTCCCAGTCTTTGATGCCATATCATTGTCTCCTCTATAGTGACAATAGGGGTCTTGTCTTTTAGATCGCTATCCTCAGGAACAACATAACTATTGCACCTGTCAGAGTTATAGATCTAGCTCACTTATCTAAGCAATCAATACATATCAACATAAATAAGAACATAAAGAGATCAAGAAAAATAATACATCAGATATACGTGGTTCACCCAATTGGGCTACGTCCACGGGAAGGTTGTATTCTATTATATCCATATATCTCCTTTAATCTTACAAGAGAGCAAGTACAAATAAACCCAATACATTGTAGCAGAGAGCTTGTGAGCACAGTAGAATGTGTTGTGATAGTATGATGGAATGATCACTATTAAGTGATGTGACTCCCTCCCTATTACATACCAAGAGATGTGGAGGAATTACTCTCACATATTGCATGTGGGATAATATAATTCTCCATAATAACATCTCTTTATATAATGATGGATATCAAGAGAATACTTTACCATAATGAATATGAGATATAATGTATTACTCTTTTACATAAGATTGTGGATAACTTCCGACATAATACAAAGACATTATTACATTCCAAGGAATATCGGCTGCCTGTTGCTTGGTAGGACAATACTCAAGAGAAAGAATACCATCTGCGACAAGATCTCGAATGTAATGAGCATCAAGGTCGAGATGCTTTGTCTTGGAGTGATATACCAGATTATAAGCAAGCTGAATTGCACCCTGATTATCACATTTCAACACAGTGGACGATTTTGGAACCAGACCAAGCTCAGTGAGAACATGCCGTAACCAAATTACTTCTTTAGCAGCTTCTTTGGCTGCTCTATACTTTGCTTCACACGAAGATAAAGCAATAGTCTTCACCTTCTTACTGGACCAAGAAATCAGACCTGAACCAAGTTGAAATATATAATCAGCTGTTGACCGCCGATCAAAACTGTCACCTGCCCAGTCATAATCTGTGTATCCAGAAAGTGAAACTGTGGCACTGCTTGAATAAAAGACACCATAGTACAAAGTACCCTGTAAATATCTCAAAATTCTCTTGGCTGCCTTCCAATGACTTTCATGAGGTTGTTGCATGAACCGATAAACTATACTGACGGCAAAAGAGAGATCTGGTTTGCTGTGAGTTAAATATATCAATCTGCCTACGAGCTGACGGTAAAGAATAACATCAACAAGAGGAGTGGTACACTCAACAATTAACTTTACACCGGACTGAAATGACGTAGGAGCAGGTTTACAATCACTCATATGGAAACGACCCAATAAAACTGTAGCACTTCGGCTAAGAGAGAAGAATACCATCTACCATATGCCAGATTTGAAGACCCAGGAAATAGTGCAATATACCAAGATTAGTCATTTCAAACTGCTTTTGAAGATCACTTTTCAACTTTGAATTAAAACAAGTTGACTATCGGTGATGATAAGATCATCCACATATAACACAATAATGAGGACATTATCACCAAAGTTCTTAACATACAAATTTGGATTAGATATACAACGCTTAAAACCATTATTCAAGAAATATGTATCAATTTTAGTTATGCTTGTTTGAGACCATACAAGGACTTGTGTAATTTGCATACAAAAATTGATGATTCAACATTAATAAAACCAGGAGGTTGTTGCATATAAATTTCTTTATTAAGATCACCATTTAAAAAATCACTTTTAACATCCATTTGGTGTATGTCCCATTTACAAGACGAAGCAAGAGATAAGATGGTGCTTATTATATTCATTTTAGCAACATGAGCAAAAGTTTCATTATAATCAATACCTTCAAGTTGATTAAAACCTTTAGCAACTAATCTAGCTTTATATTTTTCAATCTGTCTTTCTGCAGTAAAATTAGTTTTATAAACCCATTTACAACCAACTAAATTATTTCCTGATGGAAGAGGAACAAGAGACCAAGTCTTGTTCTTCATAAGAGAGTCATACTCAACAGACATAGCTTGTTCCCAATGAGGTTTACCCTTATCTTGAGGATAATAAGTAGGATCATTTGTGGCCAAAACTTTGGTCATAAGATCAAAGTTAGATCTAGTTCTACTAGTATCAGAAGGATTACCGATATCACTACCTGTAGATTCGAGAGTTTTCCAGGCCCAAACAGGAAGGTTAGAAGGAACATAAGTCACTTCGGGAGCTTCGGGACATTAAGGTGGAACACTTGAAGAAGAAGGCAAACTAAGATCAACAACAGGCACAAAACTGGAATAAGGAGTAATAGATATAGGAGTCACAAGAGACAATGGAATATTCAGGGTAACTTGAGGTTCTACAGACTCAGGTGGTGGAGAGACTTCAATAAATTGAACATTTCTTCGAATTATGACACTCTGGTTAGAAGGATCAAATAACCTGTAAACCTTGGAATCCTCAGCATAACCAATGAATATACATTTATGAGACTTGGGTTCTAACTTTTTCCATTTTTCATCAGGAATATGAGCCCAACATTCACAACCAAACACCTTAAAGTTACTGATATCTAGTTTTCTACCATTCCATTTTTCCTCAGGGGTAACATGCTTAACAACTTTTGTAGGAACTCTATTTAAAATAAAGTTAGCACAACTTATGGCTTCAGCCCAAAATTTCTTGTGTAATCCTTTAGAATAAAACATACATCTAGCCATTTCAACTAAAGTTCTGTTTTTTCTTTCAGCAACACCATTTTGTTGAGGTGTGTAAGGAACAATCTTTTGATGTTGAATTCCATGTTTAGATAAAAAAATTTCAAATTATTTCTTAATAAATCCCCCCCATTTATCAGTTCTCAAAGTCTTAATCCTTTTACCAGAATCATTTTCAACCAAGGATTTAAATGCTTGAAACTTAGAAAATGTCACTTTTATTTTTCAAAAAATAAACCCATGATTTTCTACTAAAGTCATCAATAAAAGTAAGAAAATAGATCACATGAGATATAGAAGGAACTTTAAGAGGACCACAAATGTCACTATGAATTAATTGCAATGGTTCTTTAGCACGCCAAGCTTTACCTTTATGAAACATTTTTCTATGATGTTTACCAAGTACACAACCTTCACAAACACCCTTATTAGACGAAATATTAGGCAAGCCATGTACCATTTTAGTTAACATTTGCATTTTACCATAATTCAAATGACCCAATCTTTCATGCCACAATTTACTTAGTTCATCAGCATGAGCAACATATGAATACAAATGTTGTCTTTTAATTGAATTAAAACCAACAAATTTATATAAACCAACAACATGATCAACAGGACCAGAAGAAACTACTTTAAAATTATGGTTGATATATTTAAGAACATATTTATCAGGCCAAGCTTCAAATTTATATCTTTTTTGACATGCACGATAAATAGAAAGCAAGTTGATGGGCATGTGTTCAACATGAAAGACATCTTCCAATTGACCATTAGAAACATTAACATTACCATAACCAATTACAAAAAGTTGTTTACCATCACCTATAGATACTTTATGAGATGTGTGTTTATTATTGTCATAAGATGTAACTAAATAAACATTACTAGTCATATGTTTAGAAGCACCAGAATCCATTATCCATTCCACATTAGAAGAAGAACTACTAGACGAAACAACAGATGCACATAAAGGTACTTGTGATTCATCAGAACCTTTCTTTTTAGCCTTAGACATTAAACGTTTCTCTTTAAAGCAATTTTTTCCAGGATGGTTAGTTTTACCACAATGCTTACAAGGATCATACACATTCTTCTTCTTACTATTTTCTTGATGTGCATTAGAAGCATGATCAAATTTATTAGTATGATTTGAAGTGTGTGAACTAGAACCTTTAGCATTATTAAAACTTTTTCTAGGATTCTTATTATGTGCCATAAGAGCCTTATTAGGTGAGACTTGTCTTGAAACAATCAACCTTTCTTGCTCATTTATCAACCCTTTACAAAAATCATCAAAAGTAGGTTTTGTGGTATTTTGAGACAACTCAAGAGCTCTATTCCTAGTTTGAATGAACATGTCAAAACAAGATGGCAATTTTTGTTCTACAAGAATTATAAGAGAAGTGTTTGTTTTCTTGTAATCTTTACCACAATTTTTTAATTTTTCATTTAAAGTTTTCACTTCATCAAGATATAATTATACTTTTTCAAAGTTAGTAGGATCTAGGTCAAAAATCTTCTTTTCAAGGTAATAAGCAGAAACATCGTCAGATTTATCAGATAAAGAAGCAAGAATTTTCCATACCTCAACCAGGCTGTCTTCTACCTCAATACTTACCTGAAGACTATCTGAAACCGTTTGACCAATAAGCCCTCTTGCTTGATCACATTTATCTTCCCATATAGCCACATATTTAACATCAACATGTTTCTTGTGTTCACCATTAACAATCCTCCATAGATTCTTACTCCTGAGAACATCAATCATTTTTATTTTCCATGTATGATAGTTAAAACCAACAAGTTCAGGAACCGAAGCTACTTCTGAAGTCATAATGATAGAAATATTCACAAGAAAATGAAACCCAAATGCTAGAAATGACAAGAGAAAAAGGTGAATAACAAAAAATTGACTCACTTTATCATACGGATCTGAAGAAACACAGTAAAAGAAATAAACTTTACTTACAACCCTTTAAAAAAGTGCCAAGAAAAGTTACTCGCGGGTCTTCCACGGTAAACTCGCAGGTAGATCTGATACTCGCGGGTTCTGCATAGCAATAGTCGCGGTTACTCGCGGTTTTACATTAGAGCCAGCCGCGGGTGCGCAGGTCTATAAGATAAAATGTCGCGGTTCTGATCTGATACTCGCGGGGTTTTTGTACAGTGAGGTCACGGTTATGCCGAAGCACTCGCGGGTATCTACAAAGGAGGGTAGCGGGTATACTGAAGAAAGCGCAAGTTCTACAGTAGAGCATGCATGAGTATGCCGTAGCACACGTGGGTCTGTACACTGAAATTTGCGGGTCTAGAGTATACTCGCGAGTTCGCAGTAGGAAAAGTTGTGGTTACCCACGCTGTCTGCGAAGAAAAGTCGCGAATGTCCAGTTTTGGGCCGAAAATAGTGCCGACTAAGCCATTGACGGAAAAACTGCACAAAGTCTACCAAAATTTGACAAAAAACAATAGATCTAACAACCGAAAGATAGATCTCCTTGAGGAGAATCCAAAAATCATATAGATCTACAGAAAAACAATCAAGAAACCCTTGAAAAATTTCTGTGAAATACTACACAACAAAGTTAGGGTTAGGAGTTAAAAACTGCAGCAACATGCCCAGATCTGAAGAGAAGCCTTGTGGCTACCAGATAGAAAACAAATCTACAAAAATAAACAATTCCCAGATGATAATAGTTATTGATTGAAAGCTATAGAAGGTGCTAGATCATAGCAACCAGCTCTGATACCATGTCAGAGTTATAAATCTAGCTAAACTAGCTTACCTATCTAAGCAATCAATAACATATCAACATAAATAAGAACATAAAGAAAACAAGGAAAAGAATACACCATATATACGTGGTTCACCCAATTGGGCTACGTCCACGGGAAGGTTGTCTTCTATTATCTCCAGATATCTCCTTTAATCTTACAAGAGAGCAAGTACAAATAACCCCAATACAATATAGCAGAGAGATTGTGAGCACAGTACAATGTGTTGTGATAGTATGATGGAATGATCACTATTAAGTGATGTGACTCCCTTAACCCTATTATATACCAAGAGATGTGGAGGAATTACTCTCACATATTGCATGTGGGATAATATAATTCTCCATAATAACATCTCTTTATATAATGATGGATAACAAGAGAATACTTTACCATAATGAATATGGGATATAATGTATTACTCTTTTACATAAGATTGTGGATAACTTCCGACATAATACAAAGACATTATTACCTTCCAAGGAAGATATTATATTCCAACCACACCCATCATTCAAAATGCTTTCCAATAGCTTATACAAAGTTCTAATTCAAACTCCCCTTATCAACACCATTGCTTTTCGAACCATATTGCATGTGTCCTTTTCAAATACAATATGCACACTTACATCACCCATCTTACTTACAAATATTAGGTTTTTAGCCAGATCTAGGATGTGGAAAATCTTGAGAAGAGTTCTATTCCTTCCATCTTTCAACAATAGCTTGACCCATTCACGTCCTATGATTTTGGTTTTCGACTATTCTCCTAAGAAAACATCATCTCCATTGTACTTCTCATATTAAAAAACCACTCCCATGGGGAGTCATATGAAATGAAGCACCATAGTCAATCAACCATACATCATGAGCTACATGTGTACTTGAAGATGTTGAGTAAACATCACCTCCTTGTGCGAAGGTTTTCATTTATGTGGGGATGCAACATCATCAAATCCCTTATACCTTTATCAACATTCTTAGATCTACAATCTTTCTTATAATGCCCAACTTTATTGAATTTCTAACTCTTTGCAAATTTCCCTAGAGATTTCAATCTACCTCTAGATTTAGATCTGTCCCCAGAAGACTTATTTTCCCTCTCTTGGGAATGACCTCTCATAAATAAAACATCCTTGGTCACACCTTCCATGGATTTTCTCCCATTTATTCTAATAACAAGGATGGAACTCCATCCTCAAAATTTAATGTGGATCGAGTGCCACTACCAATTGATACGACCTAATTATCCCAAGAGTCCAGCAAATAACATAACAAGGTAATACACTTGTCTTCTTCCTCCATCTTAATATCAACATAGACAAGTTGACTTACTAGAGTATTAAAGGAATTTAGATGACTTGTCACGGAGTCACCGTCCTCCATCCTAAGATGATACAACTTATTTCAAAGAAATAACTTGTTCCAATTTGAACTCCCCTCGTCAACACCATTGCTTTTAGAACCATATTGCATGTGTCCTTTTCAAATACAATATACACACTTACATCACCGATCTTACTTACAGATATCAGGTTTCTAGAAAGATCTAGGATGTGGAAACGCTCAATAAGAGTTCTAATCCTTCCATCTTTCAACAATAGCTTTACCCTTTCACGTCCTATGATTTTGGTTGTTGACTATTCTCCTAAGAAAACATCATCTCCATTGTACTTCTCATATTAAAAATACCACTCCCATGTGGACTAATGTGAAATGAAGCACCGAAGTCAATCAACCATACATCATGATCTACATGTGTACTTGAAGATGCCGAGTAAACATCACCTCCTTCTGGGAAGGTTTTCATTTATGTGGATGCAACATCATCAAATCCCTTACCTTTATCAACATTCTTAGATTTGCAAACTTTCTTATAATGCCTAACTTTATTGCATTTCGAACTCTTTGTAAATTTCCCTAGAGATTTATATCTACCTCTAGATTTAGATTTGTCTCTAGAAGTCTTATTTTTCCTCTCTCGGGAATAACCTCTCATAAATAAAACATCCTTAGTCACACCCTCCATAGATTTTGTCCCATTTATTCCAATAACAAGGATGAAACTACATCCTCAAACTTTAATGTGGATTGAGTGAAACTACCAATTGCTATAGTTAAGAGTCTAGCAAAGAACATAACAAGGTAATGCACTTGTCTTCTTCCTCCATCATAATATCGACATAGACAAGTTGACTTACTAGAGTATTAAAGGCATTTAGATGATCTGTCATGGAGTCACCATCCTCCATCCTAAGATGATACAACTTCTTTCAAAGAAATAACTTGTTTACTAGGGACTTTGACTAATGCAAATTCCCCAACTTTTCCCATGACCTTTTTTTCTCTATCTTCTCCATAAAAGTTCAACAACATCGAATCTAAGAGGCAGAGTTCAATTGTGCTTCTCATTTTTCTTTCTATTTTTTCCCAAGCTTCTTTCATCATACTAGTGGGTTTTGTACCTGGATCCACAACAATCCACTATTCTTTGTCTATAAGAAGATCATCCATCGTTAGCTTCCATAACTTGAAGCTTTGATTTTCAAATTTCTCTATTTCTATTCTTGAACTGCTCGCCATTTTTCTTGCACAAGAATCATTGTGCAAAGCTCCCACTCTAGCATTGTGCAAAGCTCCCACTCTAGCATAGGTTTATTGTAGACCCAAGATACACTTACTTTTCATAGGATGAGATAAACCCTAGCAATAAAGGTGTCCCCTTGAAGCTAGTAACTTGGCTTTGATACTTGATGAAGACTTTGATAAACTTGTGTAAGAAAAACATTACCAAACATAATCTAAAACACAAGAATTAACAATGTCCCACACACAATACACAAATATTTACCCTAGAAACCCAAAATCGGTAAAACCAACCTACTTGGGAGTTTCTCCACTCTCTATGTCATTGTATTATCTTTTATGTTTATAATACAATGTTATAGTATCCAAAAACCATAATCCATTAACCTGGATTAGATTACAAACCTATTTCCTTAACCAAAATTAGTTTACAATGTGCCAAAAAAACTTAAAATATACCAAAAAGAAATCTTTCGAGGGAACTTGACCTCTGCGCTCTACTAGCGAAAAGAATAAGCACCCCCTTAGAACCCCTTTGCTCTAGGAATCTAGAAAGAGTACAACACATGTCCAACACCATCTATAATTATAACACAAGGCTAAAAGTAATTGAGGACACTCGTGTTTTGTTTCCTCGGTTGCTTGCTTCTTAATGACTTTAACCACTGCTGTGAAGACCTCGACTACCCTTGAATAGCTTCGCTAACAATTGCATGTTGGTCAGATCACATGACTAGGTGGAAGATTAATTCAGGTATTGGGAATGAATTTACAAGAGATGTTGACACATATAGGATGCATGGACACGACGCGTAAGATGCCACCATGTCTCCAACTTGCATGCATGCACAAGACACACATGGACATAATGTTTATAATGTTCCCATGCCTCCCTTAGGTGCTAGTTTGCGTTGCTCGGAATGTAGGAAGTTTGTGCCAAAAGACCACATGGAAGTTGATTGTTTTGTCCGTTCAAGATACAAATGCCATATGGAGAGGCTTTGTTTATATTGCATCATATACCATCTGTATGGGCATTTGAATGATGTATGGAATTTTGCTCGGAATGTAGGAAGTTCATGCCAAAAGACCACGTGCCCAAGTTGATTGTTCCATCCATTCAAGATACAAATGCCACAGGGAGAACCTTTGTTTATATTGCATCATATACTATCTATATGGGCATTTGAATGATGTATGGAATTTCAAAAATGTAGTGCAAGAAGACCGCATGGAGGTTAACTGTTCCCTCCCTTCAAGACACAAACGTAACATGGAGAACCTTCATTGTAAAGAACACATCATATACTATGTATATGGGCATTTGGAACTATGTATGGAGTTTAGAAAACACGTTTTGCCTTTCAATCCTTTAGCCATAGTGCTAACCCCGTCCAAAGCACAACATTGCTAACTCATAGTATATCAATGCTAAGCATAAAATGAGATTACGATGGAGGTAAGTTATATTGCTGATGAAAATGTGGTGGATGATCTAAAGTCTTATTACTTAATATAGAAGAAGTCTAAAAATGCAATGATTTTGACTTTCCAACGAGTTTTTGGTTGGAATTCGATAATGATTTTTTTAAGAACACTGAATTTTGTGTTGTTCAAATTGTGATTCTAAATTCATAAATGGATTCAACACCCTCAAAAACCATAAATACCCATATTCTAAGAATTTAAACACTGTTATTTGAAATTTTAAAAATTCTTTCAAAATTTCAATTTGAAGAATTCCTTCAAAATTTCTACAGATGCCATTGAGGTAGTGGATACTATAAGTGGCATCATAAATATCACTATGAGGCATCTTTGCTAATGCTCTTTCCTATTGAGTAGGAAGTAGGTGCACAATCATGAAGGTAGTCATTAGGAAGTAGATGCACGCTAACGCTCTTTCTTGACACCAACACCCATCCCATTACACCTGGCCTCATGAGAATGGGGGCCTATACTTGTAGATGGGAACGTTTCTTAGGGTATCTGTAAAGTAGATTCCAATTGAGGTAGTGGATACAATCCACCCTGTCGCTCAACTATTGGCAGGTTTTCCTAATTTACGTTTTTTATCACAACATATGGCAGGTCACAATTTGCGGTATTTCAACGACGTGTACTCTATGGCTGCAAAAAATGACAACGCGTCATCCTCATGCATAATCCCTCCTTCCCCGCGTTCTAGAGTTTGCCAGAAGGTGTATAGAGCAACGAATTCTGCAGAGATTGATGCATTTTTTTATCCATGCTATGCCAAATAACCCCATTTTCAATCAAATTGGCACAGTTTCAATTCCCGCAAAATTTCAGATAAACTGGCAGGAGCATGAAATGATACCGCTTGTTGTTTCGATGCCCGAAAAATTTCGAGCACATCATTCCAGGGAGTTCTGTGCAGAATTGCACATTTTTTTAAGCTTGATTTCGTGAAAATTGACTAGTTTTCGAATCAATCTGGCACTGGTTGTCCCATTTTCAAGCAAATTCTGGTTTAGTTTGGAACAATTAAAGGCAATTTGGTGGGCATCGATTCATTTTGAGGTCAATTTCTATGTTTAGTCTCAGAGGCCCCGTGGTTATTGAGCGGAACCCTCTTCCGCTCGAGAGGTTGAACGTTGAATTTCATTATCGAAGGAAGAGATTAAAACCGTTCAGCGAAATTGGGTTCTCCTTCCCTGCAGGAAAATTGAGATTAAATTTGGTCAATATGGCGATGGGAATACAGCACCAGACCTCTGCGGTAATATTGACTTCTGGCGCTAGTGGACGCGTGAATCCCTTGCTTTCTGTCCGAACTTTTAGAAGATTGGTGTTGTCAATACAGGCTTTGCTTTTGTGGATTTTCATGTCCTTTCAGCAGCCTTCGAAATGCCTTCTGTATTCTGGAAAGACAGAGGAGCGTAAGGTAGAATTGTCTTACCTAAATTCGGTTATGAAGATTCTTTTTCCGAGGAGGAGGAAGTTTCGCAGAGACGAAGATGATGATGTTTGCAGAAGACGAGCTCTCGCCATGAAAAACCAGGCCTTGGAGGGCTCTTCTTGGCAGTATTATTTGTTTGTTACCTTGGCAGGAGAAATTCTTTTTACACAGTCCTGGACACCTGTTTTTGGGAGTTCAAAGTAAGTTTGAATCTCTGTTAACATATAGTCGTTAAGCCATTTTTGCTTTATTTCATCATTTTTTAAGCTAAAGCAGTTATCATCTTGATGCGATGTAAAGGACCACAACATGGAACATTGTTAGTAGACGGATCCAGGACACTGGTATTTTTGAAATATTTTAGATGCCCTTATCTGTTTTCTAAGGTGACCCCAACATTAAAAGGCCCTGTGAGCCAGGGATTTTTAAGCCAAAACCTATATCAAATGATGATATCGATACTGTAAAACATATAGGAAACAAAGGAGAGATTCTTCACATGAGACACAGAATGATCAAAGATAAGAATAGCCTACTCTACATTATAATAATAGCTACTAGTTTTTAGCACTTGTTGGAAAGTAACTGCTCAACTGGCACCAATTAGGGGTTGGGTTTCAATAGCGTTATATCTGACACTTTTTGCCCATCCTAGCATATTTCTGTAGATTGCATGCAAAAGCCCTAAATTTTAAGTTTGTTAAAAACTTAAAATTTCATTGTTGTTGATACTAATCATTCCTCAATAATCATTTTCTTTTCCATTCTGAGTCCCCTGACATAGAGACATGAGACAATAAAAAATGACATAGAGACATGAGACAATAAAAATAAAATTATAGGAATAGAATATAGACATAATGTTGGTGATTGTAGCGTTGGGAGGTCTCCTCTAACAAGTTGCCCCCACAAAGAAGATAAATAATAAACAATTATTTATATGCATAAGCAAGTCGGCTCCATCAATTGTGCAAGTTGGCCCCTACAAGTGAAAAAGGACAAGCAAAAACAAGTATAAATAAAGAGTACGCCACATTCATTCACACACCTAGCAAGTTTGCTCAAGTCAGCTAATCAAGTGCGCAAGAGAGAGAAGAAGGACAAAGGCAAGATGAAGGCTAATTCTGGGTTTGCTATCTTTGGGAGAGTTTCTTCTTTGTCTCCTGGGTTTATCTACAACTTGTCTATGTGATTACTCTTGTATCTGGATGTACTTTGTATCTTGAAGTGAATATCTACATAAGAAAGGTTGCTGGGTTTTCTTCCCTTGTGTAGAAGGGTTTCCAAGGATAAAAATCTGTTTTTGTTTTCTGTGCATGGTTATCTTTCAGTGATCCTTATTTATTTCTGCTGCTATTAATGGTTGAAATTATACTGCTATATTAAAATTCAACATGGTATTAGAGCAATACTAAATAGAGACCATTCCCAGAGACAGTGACTGCCAAATAGGGCTTCCAAGTTTGAATCTTTCCATCCACAGATTTGTCTTGAAAGTAGGATTTTGGACATCCCCTCAATAGGGCGCACTTATCTGTGGAGACAAATCTCAGTTCTGTGAAATTTCAGTTTTGACCTAGTTTCTGTTGGAATCAAGGAACTAGGGCTTTCGGGATTAGACACTTCTGTCCATAGATTGATCTTGAAAGTAGTACTATTGAACTCGCCTGGCGCACCTATCCATGGAAGCAAGTAAATTTTAGATCCGAGAAATTTCATTTTTGATCTATTCTCTATTGGAACCGAGAAACTAGGGCTTCCAGTTTTGAGCTGTTTTGTCCACAAAATTGACTGAAAAATAGTGTCTTGGAAATCTCCTAAGGAGGGTGCATCTTTCCTTGGGATCAGATTTATCATTTGACAAACTTCAATCTTAACCTAGCTCTTGCTAGGGTTTTTGGACCAGATCTCAGATTTCAGCATTTGACAAGTTTGTTTCTGAAAAGAAGATGAGTTGGATGGTGTGCATAAGAAGAAGAATATTTCAAAGATAAAGCGTGTTACAATTGTCACACATTTGGTTACTGTTATCACATATATAGTAGCTGGGCTACCATACACTATTTTTCAGATTCCAGTACACTTTTCAGCTAGTTCCCTTACATTTGAGATGCTGAGATGAGCATCTATATTGGATCATGATTATTATATGGACAATAGTTTTGTTCCCCATGCCATGACTGAGTTTCAGGACACTCAGAGAAATGATCGATGTAGCCATTTAGCCATTTGTACAGAGCAGTCAGTATTGCCCAGAGTTAGAGCAGCAGTTTCAGAGGATAGTTGTTGGTTCAGATTATGAGCATTCAAGTATATGACTCAGCAGGTATATTTTGGTGTTATGGTTATATTGCTTTTATATTCATTCTTGTGGCATGTCTTAACATTTAGTGTCATGATCTGGCGATCATATAGATATGTGGACCTGGTTGTACTTTTACATATATATTATATTGTCCCTACTCAGATTTAGAAGTTCTTGACTTATACTCATCGGTTTTACCCTCCTTAGGGAGATTAGAGGTGATCATTCCCACCATACTTTGGCTTGCTAGTGTTGGTCTCATTATTCATTGTCTCCACCCATCCATTACCTACCAGTTTGTTCATTACCCTGACTTACTACTTGACTAATGGCATGGAGGACCTTTCCCCGCTATAGCCTCTGTATTGGATGAGCATCCTTGTTTATTGTGTTTCGGCTCTGAGTTGGTGACAAAACTTACCTTTGGTGAGTTGGATTGTAGGCCTACATCATTCTGGTCGGTTGTCCCGATGTTTGGCATTGGCACGGAGTCCCCCTAGTCACTAAAGATGTTGGCTAAACCTGAAACAGATAGTGCTGCCATAAATACAAAATCTGGAAATGAAATGTATATCTTGTGAAATGTAAAATCCCGTTCATGTAACAAGTGTTTCTGAACACACGTGAACGAAAGGCAAGCCTAATGAAAATGGCTAAGAAATGAAATGTTATATCTTTTGAAATACGCCCATTCTAGAAAGTGTTTCTTAACACTCGTGAATGAAAGGCAAGACGGACCTAATGAAACTGGCCGTGAAATAAATGTAAAAGCCCGTTCATGTAACAAGTGTTTCTGAACACACGTGAACGAAAGGCAAGCCAAATGAAAATGGCTAAGAAATGAAATGTTATATCTTTTGAAATATGCCCATTCTAGAAAGTGTTTCTTAACACTCGTGAATGAAAGGCAAGACGGATCCGTTATCACACAACTTGTAGTTGTCCCTAGTGGTATCCCATCTGGGATGGTAGAGGAGATGGACAACTAAAGAGGTGACCCAAGAGATGCCATGGTTCCCAATGCAAGATGGGAGTCACGTCAACCGAGGAACTCTTCACTTTAGATCGAGATGAGTCAAGACCTAGGGGGAGACCCTAGAACCAATCAAAGATGATTGGACCCAAACAAAGGTTCCTAGGGATATGTAAAAGACAAGTTACGGGAACCAATGCAAGGTTAGGTGGACTTAGAAGTTAAAGTATGGTTGAAGGAGGCTTAGGAAATGATTAGTGTTTCAACCAATGTATGATTTAGGCCACATGATAAGATAAGATGACAAGATCTAGTACCATAAAATACACATGTGGGACCCACTTCCTTGGGATATGGAAATGGCTCAAATGGGACCCACAAGGTGGAATTAAGGGGTGCAAATGGTACCAAGGGGTATGCAAAGAGTAGATCTAAGGATCTAAGGTAAAATTAGAGATACCCACATATGGGATCTAAGACTTGACACAACTCCCAAGGAGTGCGAATTGCCCTAGGTGGACTAGTGCCTTGATGGATGCGTTAATGGAGTCAAAAGAGATGTCAATTTGTAGATCGGGACACCTAGGATACAAATCAAGTGGGCTATCTGAGGTATGATGGATGGATCTTACTAGATCTAATATTTCACTAAGTGACCCAAGTGGACAACTTTCCCCAAAACAAGGAATGCTACCCCCAAGGCAGAACTTCACCAAGTGATACACTAGATATAGGTTTCAAGGTATGCTCTTTCCAAATCCAATGGAATCTCGACCACCCAGTTTCTCAAAGTGGGATAACTCAATCACCCAAGGAGTGCGACTTTGCCCAAGGAGGGCTAAAAGCATGGCAAGGTGTGTCAAATCAAGTCCAATGGCCACCAAATTATAGATCCAAGTAGTTTAGGCAAGTATCAATGTGGATTTTGAAAATCAAGGGGATCCAATGGCCAGATCTCCATAGATATGAGATTGAAAATGCATCACCAAATTGACCCAAGTGGGGCACAACCCTCAAAATGAGGAATGGTACCCACAAGGCAAAAATCAACAAGGTGAAGCACTAGGGGTAGGTTATCAAGTGAGGAGAGTGTGAATCAAGTGGGATCTCACCTACCCATGTGTTAGATCTAACCAAACTAGCTTCTCCCAAGGGGTGCGATTTGCCTCAAGAGGGCTATTTTGCCTTGAAAAGTGTGTCAAATGGAACCCAATCACCACCAAACTATAGATCCGAATTGCCGTGGATACTATAGAGGTGGGTTTTCAATATCTTTTCAAAAGCAAGGCTAGATCCAAGTAGATCTAAGAACAACAAAAATGAGGGTTTTGATTTTAATGTAATTTTGACCAATGGGGTGGATAGCAAGCGAAATCAATACCTACCTTGTAGATCTTACCTCAAAAGCTTGTGGCCTCTTAGCATATGAAGAATTTTTTCCCTAGTTACAATTCCAAGCTTGATCCAAGTGTCTTCAACCAATAGCATTCAAATCCTCGGGGGAAATATGTCTCATGAAAACCTGCAAATCAAACTACATAAAGTTAGATTTGATCTACAAACCCATAAGATCTAAGCATGTCATATCAAGAAAGCAATCAATGGACCAAGCACAATTGAAAAAACTTTCTCTCTATGAAGTCGATTTGCCCATGGGGGATGTGAGCAACCCCTACAATCTTCCCACAAAGCAAAAACGATGAGCCAGCTTGAGCAATTCGGCCTCCCTCTCTTGAAGTCGATTTCACCTGAAAAGCAAACAATGTCTAGAAGCAAGATATCCAAGAACACATGCAATAGCAACCCAATCAAAGCCAAGAAGTAGATCTCCAAAATATTCTTTTATTCCAATTTTTCCAGAGCCCAAAGGTGAGCTATACAATAGGGGGTCTCCTCCTTATATAGGATAATAAAGACCAAAACCCTAGATCTCAAAACCACTTTACAAAAGATGAGTGGTTGAGATTAAAAGATCTCAATACATAATCAATGGCTAAGATGAAACATAACAATATAACACATGGATCACTCAAATAATGATGATGTCATAGCTAAAAGGTACTCATGGAGGGTGGCGTCATCCACTAGAGGGGGTAAAAGTACAAAAGCCCACCTCATATGACTAGGACATGACACATGGAGCTCATGGTGGGGCTAGGAGGCATTAATCCTTACTAGCTCATCCCCATGGCACAATAAAATAATATAATATGTCCAAAATAAATATAAATGATCAAATCTGTCCTCAAAATCTGTGACAGACAAGCAGTAAAAGGCCTCCTGTAGCCTCTGTGGACCCACCCAAGTGGTGAAAACTGGCTGGAAGATAGGGGGTTCACCCAGAAGACCTTTGTGAAAACCAAGTGCCAAAACTTTGCCTCAATTGCCCAAATCGAATTCCTTAGTGACCCTTTATCCCATTTCTGGACTGCCTCGGTAATTGTGAAAGTGCTGAAACTGCCTCCTAGGGCACCTGCACTGTCAAACTGAGCTTACCAGGCTCTCCAGAAGGGAGGATAAATGGTAATAACAAGTGGCTGGACCACCCCCTCCTCATACAGTGCCCTAGGTGAATTGGCCTCTCATGGCCCCTACTGCTCAGGCTGGGAAATCAGCCCCAAATCTGGTCAACAAGTGTAAAACTGCATCTATCACTATCAAAAGTGCCCGGAATTGAAAGATAAGTGTCTCATTGGATCCAGAAGACCCAAATCTATTAAGAATGTGTACTCATACACCATGGGTTGCCCTGATGGGCTAGCTATAGGGTCCACCATATATGGACAGTGCATAATCTGATGATCTGAAGTAATAATAAAACCTGCTGAACTCTATCAATCACCATCTGAATCATATGTCCATCATATAGTATCATCAATAGGAGTATGTGGGCCCATACATCATCATCAATAAGCCTTCATGGCCCACATCATCACGGATCCCAAGAAATGACCATAGTCAAACTAGGTTTGACTAGGTCCATATACAACCAAGGATAAATCATATCAGTAGACTAAGACAAGTTCCTCTAATCATACTCACAGCTTAACTTAAAGTATAACATCATTCAGTGGCATTAATCACATTTATTCATTTTGTTGTTATTTATATTTACTTGCACAATAGTTTAAATAACAAACTCACCCATTGGACATGGTCTAACTGCTAGCTAAGGATGAAGGCTAGGAACAAGGTTGGGCAAAGGGGTGACCTGTCTAAACTCAACTGAAAGATACTTTGGACTGGGAGAAAGGGGAAACTGCAAACTCTGTGCTGGACAAAATAACACGGAGAATGGCTGTGCCTCACAAATGGGTAAGTTGTTCAGAGAGTGCTTATTCAACTTAGGCATCATGTCTACATCAAGTTGATCCTAAGAGTTGATCCAAGTTCATTAGGATCATTCAATTTCATTTCATGGCCATTTTGGCCTACATAATCCTTCGAATCTCAGGTGTGTTGATAAGCACAACTAATTGTAGCTTGCATCCAGGGCATGTTTACATATACATATAAGGTCAACAATTGTTTAGATATAGCATTTAAGAACCATTGCTTTTTTGGACCTTTCTTATACTCTTCGAGGAGTATTTTTAGCAGTTCATCGCTCTTGCCCTTTTTAGTTTCCATGGGCGAATCTATATAAGTTTCCATAAGTAGTACATGAGCTTTCAGTTTTAGCCAACAACATCTCAAGTGTCTAGGGGGAGTTCGAGCCAATGCCAAACATCGGGACAACCGACCAGAATGATTTAGACCTACAATCCAACTTACCAAAGGCAAGTTTTGTCACCAACTCAGAGCCGAGACACTAAACATACAGGGATGCGGTCCAAACGCAGAGGTAGAAAAAGGGGAAGTCCTCAATACCAGAAAGTCAAATAATGACAAGTCAAGGGTTAAAGCCAAATAAGGAAAGTCATGGATGGATGGAGTCAAGTGAAGGTGGAGCCTAAGCTAGCAGACAAATGGTGTCAAGAAAAACCATATCTATGCAAAGGTAGTGAACCAGTGAGTTTTGTAAAACAACCTAAATGTGCAAGTAAAAAGTCCATTTTAAATTATTATCAAGATAGTTCATTTTATACAGTTTGCCAAATCATGAATTATATACCAAGCTAATGCTGTGAACCTGACTAAAATAACAAGATAATAATCCACAGTCAATGGTCATACATCCATAGGTCAAGGTCATACAACATCATCATAAGAATAATTATCATATACCATCTGAAACACTGCTGCAATACATCTCTAGGCACTGAACTGAAACTGTATGGGATAAAGGGTCACATCAATCATCAAATCTGAACTCTCAAGGCTCAGCCTTGACACAAGGTCTAACATAAGTCTGAAAAATACACTGCTCTGATCATGAGTGATCTCAAAATATAAAGTCATCATAGCCAAGCTTTGAATAATGTAAGCTCTGGAATGTGCAGATATCTGCTAAGCAAGAATAATAGCTCTGCTTCTATGGTGTGATAACAGGACGTAATGAAACTGGCCGTGAAATAAATGTAAATCTATGCAATGTGTTTGTAAACACACATAGATCAAAGGCAATGAAAAGCAAAGGCCCAAAAAGAAATGGTTCTTAAACTCTATATTTAAACGATTGTCGGCCTCATTTGTATTATGGATTGTGAGCATCTGCTAAGCTGAATAAGCACTCTTTGAACAACTTTCCCATTTGTGAGACACCGCCATTCCCTGTGTTATTGCTTGTCCAGTATATGCTATGGTGTGTATTCCCTTGTCCATATCCGAAGTGTCACAATGTCAAGTTAGTAGTCATCCTTTTAGCCTAGCCTTGTCAGTTTTTAGCCTTCACCCTTCACTAGCAAATTGATCACAACTATGAAGTGAGTATGGTCTTGAAAGTTTAGTCTGATTCATAATAATAATTAAAGACCTTATATATTTGGATTTAGATCGCCAATAAATGATTACTTCTTGTTTTAATTGTTACTTGAATGAATTGTAGAGCATTGCATTAACCTTTGACACTTGCAGCAGTTTGATGACACCTTGAGTTATATTTTGGTCATGTTGACTTGGTCAAACTTAGTTTGACCAAAAGTCAACCACAGGACATGAGGTGGCAGACCTCAGATGATACAGAGATATGATATATGGTCTGGTATAGGTCACCAGTTGGTTATATGCAGTGGTTTCAGGCTTATGATGATGATTTGTGCTTTTCAACACTTTTACTGATTATTATTATTTGGTCTGTCGGATATGATGGATATTTATTTTTGATCATGCAGAGATCTATATGGTGTATGAGTACACATCTTAGATGGATTTGGGCTCTCTGAGTCCAATGAGATAGTCTGTTTTCAGTTCCGAGCAGTTAAAGTGATCTTTAGCCTCAGTTGGCTATCCTTGTGCAGTTTTGGCCTATCAGAGGCCCTATTAGAGAAGTGATGAGATTTGAGGGGTTCACCTAGGGCGCTGTGCATGGAGGGGGTGGTCCAGCCACTTGTTATTACCATATTACCCCCCTCCCAGAGAGTCTGGTGGCCTCACCTTGACAGCGCAGGCACTCCAGGAGGCAGTTTGGGCAGTTTCACACATCCCAAGGCAGATCAGAAATGGTAAAAATGGCTACTGAGGGATTTGATTTGGGCTATTGGGGCAAGGGATTGGCATGGGATGATGTTTGATGATGAGAGTGATGTCTTCCGCACCTTCTACAATAGTTTCAGCTTTTAGTGGGACCTACACTCTTCACTCCAGCATTTTTTATGGTTTTCTGGAGCCTCCTAAGGCTCACGACTTTCCCAGAGAGGCACGATTTGGTGCTTAGAGCATTATTTTATTGATGTTGTGCCATGGGGATTGACCAAGGGTGTTAAAAATTACCCCTTGGACCCACCATGAGCTAGATCTTATATTTTATCATTGAGATTTGGTGGGACCCCCTCTCCTAGGGCGTTTTGGTCCATTGATGTATTATTTTATTAGTGATCCATGTATTGTATTGTTGAGCTCATCTCAACCATTGATTAGATCATGTTGATCTTTTAATCTTAGCCATCCATTCAAAAGGTGGTTAGGATTTTGGTATCTCTCCATCTTATTTAAAGGAGAGAGCTCCTCATTATAAATGGGACTTTTGGCTCTGGATTATTGGAATAGAAAAATACTATTGTATCTACTTGTCTTGTGGTGGTGAATGCTTTTGGATTTCGACTGTTTGTTCTTCCTTTGCACTGAGTTATTGGAGATTATCTTGCTATCTTTTTGTCCATGTATTTTTCATCTACAGGTGGAGGCCGAATTGGTTCAAGGAGGACGCATTGGTAGGGGAAGACTCTCCTTGCCTCTTCTTTGGGTTTCTTCATTGGTAACAAGGAGTATTACTGTCTTAGTACCTTCTACATCATGTTATCATTTGCTTTTCGTTTGTATTTCCTCCATTGTTGTTCAACTGATTGAAATCGCTTTCCTTGGTTGACAGGAAGAGGAGGGTGCACGTGTGGGCTAGCGCATCACTTCAAAGCAAGAAAACTCAAAGATCTCCCATTTGATCTCTGCGGGAACTTTCCTCTTACAACATGGCAACCTCATCCATCACACAAGTATGATCTCAAGGTAAATTTCTCATTCCATGATCTATCCATTTGTCTAAGTCATTAAAACCTTCATTGATTAAAACCCCATTTTACATTTTCTCAGATCTACTTGGATCTAGCAAGCTTTTGGGTAAAACATTAAAAACCCACCTCTATAGCATCCACGGCAATTCAGATCTATAGTTTTGTGTGGATTGACCTCCATTTGACCCTTTTCCCAAGGCACATTAGCCTCTCCAAGTGAGGTCGCACTCCTTGGTTGGGTGAGTTTTGCTTGTTCCAAGACCTATGTAGGTGAGATCCCACTTGATCTGCACTCTTCACACTTGATAACCTACCCCTAGTGCTTCACCTTGTGGGTCCCATTCCTCATTTTGAGGGTTGTGCCCCACTTGGGTCACTTGGTGATGCATTTTGAATCTTAGATCTATTGAGATCTAGCCATTGGATGACCTTGATCTTCAAAACCCACCTTGCTTTACACCTTGACAACCCCGATCTACATTTTGGTGGACATCCGACTCCATTTGGCCCAATTTCCAAGGCACTGATCTTCTCCAAGCCCTAGCGACTTTCCTAGGTTGTCTGGTTTCTCTGTGGGTTGATCTCTGTCTGATTGCTTCCATTCTTAGATACTATCATATCCTTCATCAAGCATAGCTAGAAAGCCCTAACTGTCAGATCTCTGTTTTGGGACACTTTCCCTGTTTTAAGGGTCACGTTTCCCAAGGTAGTTGATTTTGACCTTTTGAAACTAGCTTTGAATCTTGGAATCATACTTAATTATAGAATCACTGTGTGTCATCTTTCCTTATCATATCACACCTTTCCTAAGCCTCTACAGTGGTCCTACTTCCTCATTTCTAGGGTTCCATACCTGTCACCCTACGTACTTCATTAGATTGATTTGATTTGGTGATTGGGTTGATTTCTCCTATCAGGAGTAGATTTGGGTCTCCCCCTTGCTATCTTGGCTTTGATAGCTAAAGTGAAGATTGCCTCGATTGGCGTGACAACCATCCATTGGGAGTCGAGGCTATCTTGGTTTCATCTCTTTGGTTGCCTATCCCCTCTGCCATCCATCTTGGATCCATCTCTAGGGGCAACTATAGGTTTGGTGATAACAGTTACCTTGCTTATCAAAGGAAGAGAAAGCAACATGTAGTTGATGTCGAAGAACTTCCACCTCAGAAGAAAAAAGTTAAAAACCAAGGATGAAGACTTCAGAAAGTTTCCATAAATTCAGAACTTGACCAAAGTGTTTTGAGGACTTCAGTGATCCCTGCAAGGAGGTAGAGATCAAGAGGGAGCCAACAAAACATAAAAGATAAGTATTTGTATTTGAATTGTCATTTGAATTATTCCTTAAATTTCTGAGTGTTTTGAACAGAATTAAAGGATATTGTTCATAACAGTTGTATGCAGATCTGTGATACTACATGTTAGAAATCTCAAATCTCTATTCTTAGAATAAGGAAGTGTGTTATACATGTTATAGTGCAACATGTTATGAAAGTTTTTTTATGCATTTACATGACTGGGATTGACGAACAGTAGGCTCATGTTATGTTTTATGTTGAGTAAGTAGCCTATAGTGCTGCATAACATCCCGTGAGCCCTTGATGGAGCTAGTCTAGGATGAAACCTCTTTGCTAACATGCTGAGAGCAGTGCAAGCTCTTGATAGTATGTTTTGGTGGAGATGGAAGGCATTCAAATAGTCATCAATTGTGTTTGGGATATGAATGGGTGTTGTGTTGAAGCATTGAATAGGATGCTAACCCTTCATGAGCGGTTACTTAACTGTGTGCACTGTGTCATTATGGATAAGAGATTCTTATTGCATTGAAATGTCAATATGATTTGATTGAATTTCATGAATATGCAATGTTTCTAACTATTTGACTGAACTTGACTTGTAGGATAGACCATGTGCTATGAATTACAAGAGTAGGATGATGAGACTTGTTGCAAAGAACAAGTGATGACTGTTCAACAAAGAAGACATTATATAGGTTGTGAGGTTAGCTAGCTTGCAGATCCATTGTGGAAGCTCAAGCATGGAATAAGGGATGAGCTGGATTCCAACTCAAGTGATGCGCAAACCGGAAAAGTTCCTCGATGAGGAATATAGCATGGACAAAGACCTCTATATTCAGAGGGAGCAACTACCCAGGATGTAGCAGTGAGGCTCGACATCAAGAGGAAGCTTGGTACTCCAGGATTAATGATGAGTTTAGGTTTCAGGAGGAGCAAGAGGAACTCATTGTTAAAGGGATTTGGCTTCAGTTTCCAGAAAAGCAAGATGGCTTCCGTGACAGAGGGAGCAACTACAGTGGATGTAAATATTTCCTTCCTCAACGGTGTGATCAAGGGAGAGGTCTACATTGAGCAACCAGAGGGTTTCATGATCCATGGGAAGGAGTCCCATGTGTGCAGACCAAAGAAGGCCTTGTACGGACTCAATTAGGCATCACGAGCATGGCATGCTAGGATTGATTTCCTGGTGTAGCAAGAAGCAGACTTCAGTGACACCGAGTACAACAGAGGTTGAGTACATTCCAGTGTGTGTTGCAGCTCGGGAAGTAGTATGGCTTTGGGAGCTCCTTGTTGGATTGTTTGGTTAGATGATAGAGTCGACTGTGATTCATTGTGATAACCAAAGCTGTGTTTAGATTTCAGTGAATCCAATATTTCATGACAAGTCAAAGCATGTGGAGATCCAGTACTGTTACATCCGAGGCATAGTGTAGAGGGGAGCAGTTCAACTCCAGTATATTCCTATAGGTGATCAGATTGCCAACATTCTCACCAAGCCTCTTCCTAGGGCGAATTTTGTGTACTTCCGTGACAGGCTTGGAGTGGTG
Source organism: Larix kaempferi (assembly GCA_027924585.1). Lineage (NCBI taxonomy): Eukaryota > Viridiplantae > Streptophyta > Pinopsida > Pinales > Pinaceae > Larix > Larix kaempferi. The sequence continues at coordinate 2,100,325 of BSBM01000628.1, forward strand.
GAGAATGTCCCCCTCATCGAGAGGGAGTGTTGATGTTGTAGCATCAATGAGACATTCTCCTTGAGATGGGGAGAATGGTGTGACTCTCCTTTGAGAGGGAGAGAGAGGGAGCCGACAGTTCTAGATGATACTCCTCGATGGATTGAGTTGAGTTCATCTATGATACTCCTTGATGGACTGAGTTGAGTTGTTATGAGACATGACACTTCTCGATGGATTGAATTGTGTTGGTATGAGTCTCTGGGTTGGTGCCCAATAACGCTTGTGGTTGGGAATGACTCATCACTGGGTTGGTGCCCAGCAACCCTTGGGGTGTAGCCCATGTGGTTGGGATAACTTGTCAATGGGTTGGTGCCCAATAGCCCTTGGGGTGTAGCCCATGTGGTTGGGAGACTTATGGGTTGTAGCCCATTGTCCCTTGACGTTGTAGCCCATGCGGACGTGATGAAAGTCTCACATGAGGTTGTAGCCCTTGTGAGCCCGCATGTGGTTGTAGCCCTTGTGGTCGTCATGTGGTTGTAGCCCTTGACGTGGTGTACAAAGTCTCACTTACAATTGTAGCCTTTGATCCCACATGAGGTTGTAGCCCTTGTGGACATCATGAGGTTGCAACCCATGATGTGGTGATGACTCACTTGTGGTTGTAGCCCTAGTGAGCTATTGGGGTTATAGCCCATAGAGGATGTCATGTTGGTTGTAGCCACATGGACATGAGAAGACCTTTCTTATGATGAAGAGATGTTCAAGACAAGTCGTGATGCCCAGATGTAATCCATATGTTTTATAGCATGATGATACCTCCCTAGCTAAGAGGGAGTGTTGGTGATTGTAGCGCCGGGAGGTCTCCTCTAACAAGTCACCCCCCCAAAGAAGATAAATAATAAACAATTATTTATATGCATAAGTAAGTCGGCTCCATCAATTGTGCAAGTCGGCCCCTACAAGTGAAAAAGGACAAGCTAAAACAAGTATAAATAAAGATGAAGCCACATTCATTTCACACACCAAGCAAGTTTGCTCAAGTTAGCTAGTCAAGTGCACAAGAGAGAGAAGAAGAAGAATGAAGGCAAGAAGAAGGCGGGTTAGCTATCTTTGGGAGAGTTTCTTCTTTGTCTCTTGGGTTTATCTACAGCTTGTCTAGGTGATTACTCTTGTATTTGGATGTACTTTGTATCTTGAACTGAATATCTACATAAGAAAGGTAGTTGGGTTTTCTTCCCTTGTGTAGATGGGTTTCCCAAGATAATCTTTGTTTCTTTGTTTTCTGTGCATGGTTATCTTTTAGTGATCCTTATTTATTTCTGTTGCAATTAATGGTTGAAATTATACTGCTATATTAAAATTCAACACTTAAAGATGTAAATTTTTTGAACATTTAGAAATAGAACAACAAGAAACACACAAAATAAGCCATAGATCATACATATAAAGCCATGAATTGTAGTTTTCTCATTCAATGCCATCAAAGCATATTTCATTGATCATAGATGATCAATGGGACTATCAGTGGCAAATACAAATTAGGGTAGACAAATCTTATAGCTTGTCCTTTTGGATCTCATAATTGGAATAATTAGTATCACCACCATTTAAACTACCATTGTGCTCTCCTCCCTCCAAAATATTCGGTCCTATTGTTGTGGGTGAACCCTCTAGAGGATCAACATCATTAAAAGGCACCGCTCTAGGACCTTAAATGTGCCTTTATGAGCTTGTGCAAATTTGACATGTCAGAATGCATGTCAACAACATGTTAGATGATGTTGGGACACCCCTGTATACAATTATAGACCCTACATTCCCTTCAAGTTTCCCAATATACATCGAAGGAGGTTGTCAAAAGGACGTGTAGGAGAGAGAGTATATTGTTGATGTTTCTCCAGTTAGCAGCATTAGGCAAACATTCTCCCATATTGGTCATGCTGATTTGACCAAGGGGGAATGATACATTCACTCACGGGGCCATGCTGATTTGGCTAGTGGTGAATGGCCCAGACACAATCTTTCTCCCAGTATTAGCCATGTTGATTTGGCTAGGGATGAAAGGCTCGAGATGTTCTCACATTGCCTGCAACATGAAGGAGTGATCTATTTTATATAGAGCAGTTTTGACTTGTTTACAAGTCTCGTCTAATGATTGAAGATGTAGGATCAAGATACCTCTTGTGATGAGGGGCTTCTCGGTGGGTCTACTCAACATTAGAGCTGTATATTAAATAGACGTGCATGTGAGGAGATGACCATCAACAAGGCTCATGGACAACTTTTTTAGTAAAGAAGAAATGCCAAGAAGACAAGTCAAGCCCATTGAACCATTGAAGAAGCCTTAGAAAGCATTAAAGAAGCCCTAGGAAATATTGAAGACAAAAATACAAGTCGGCCCTAGAAGAAAAGTACAAGTCGGCCCTAAAAGCAAAATGAAGCTGACTTGAAGTGTATAAATAAGTGGTCAACATCAAACATTTCATTTTATCATCACATCTCATCACCACTTCTCATCTCTTCTCATGGGCAAGTCCAAGGAGGCCTAGCAAAGGTACAAGGAGCATCTTTTGAAGGTTCTTATCATTTCTAAGTGTTTGCTATCTTGATCTAGGGTTTCTTCATGAAGGGCACACTTCTTATGTGCTAGGCTTTCTTCTTCATGGTAATGTACTTGTAATATTGGATTGATTTATTCTAAAAAAGGTTGGCTGGGTTTTCTCCCAAGGTTGGGTTTTCCAGGATAAAATTCTTGTGTCTATTGTGCATGGCTATTCTTCTATGAACTTTTGTTTCCACCGCATTTAAAATTGAAATTTTCAGTGTGTAATTATTCAATGATAACATGGGATGAAATTACTATTTGAAATCATTAGGAAGTAATTATCAGATCTGAAAATTGTATTTCTATTGCTATAAGAAAAATTCAACATGGTATCAGAGCAGATTTGAAGGCAACCATTGACAGTTTCAGATTGAAGTCTCAGATCTGAACATTTTTTAAAGGACTGATTTTTCAGCCAAGGAGGAAATCTAAATTCCTTGGGGTTCATCTTATCCTCATCTTCCAAGTTTGACAGGCTGCACGTGTGAAGGAACAAGCCACACCTATGAAAGTTTGCAGGCCGTACAATAGTTTTGACTGGGTTTGACTCCTGCAAATTTTGACAAGACCTCAGATCTCAACAGTCATATTTTTGACTATATTTCATAAATCTTGTCAAGATGGTGACCGGTCTCAAGGTAGAAGATAGATTGGTGGTGCTACAATTTTTAGATCCTGGAAGACCAGGATATATCTAGGATGAAAATGAGATTCAAAATTATGTGAAGGAAAGTGTCTCAGAACCAAAAGGTGTTGAGGAGAAAGCCAGGCACAAGAAGAATGAAGCAAAGGATCATTTGATTCCACACATTGCTGAGTTGAAGATTGCCAAAGAAATGTTTGATGCCTTGGTGGGATTGTTTGAGAGTAAGAACACCAACAAGAAATTAGCCTTGAGGAATCAGTTTCGTTATATCGTGATGACCAAATCAGATTCAGTTGCCACTTATTTTATGAAAGTCTCTCAGTTGAGAGATCAAATTAAGGCCATTGGAGACACCATTGATGATGCAGAACTTGTTACAGTGAATCTTAATGGATTTCCTTCTTCATGTGATCCATTTGTTCAAAGCATTTGTGGACGAGCCGAGTTACCCAAGTTTGATTGGCTATGGACTGATTATGTCCAAGAGGAGGCCAGATTATTGTCCAAGAACAACTTGTAGAGACCTCAAAATGAAGAAAATCAAGCTCTTGCAAGAAAAGGAAAAGGAAGAAGAAATTTTGGGAAGAAAAATATATGTGGAGGATTAGCTCCAGTTCAAGAATAGAAAAAAAGGATCTTTCAAAGGTCAAGTGCTTCAATTGTCATACATTTGGTCACTATGCTTCTCAATGTCCTTAGAAGAAAGGAAGGGAAAGTAGCATGCATCAATAGCCAATGTTGATGAGCATCCACCACAAAAGAAAGCAAAGGAATCTAAACTTGATGAGATTGCAGATGAACTTTAGAAATAATATTTCTTTGTCTCCGCTTTTACAGGCACTATTACAAACAGTAATGATACTTGGTTGGTAGACAGTGGTGCTTCTAGGCACATGATAGGTTACCGAGATTCTCTTAGAGATTTGACAAAAAAGGACTCAACATTACATGTGGAACTTGGAGACAATGCCAAGGATGCAGTAAAAGGAGTTGGGACAACATCATTTCAGCTAGAGTTCAGAGATTCTCTATACAGGAGAGATGTATTGTTTGTACCAAGATTGAGGAAGAACTTGCTCTCCATCTTAGCATTGGAGGATAGAGGTTACAGAGTTGCATTTGTAGATGGTCAGGTTCTTGTATGGCTTATAAGGGTTCGAGCATAGACTCAATAAGAGTGATTGGTGTTTGAGAGAGAGGACTTTACAGATTGTCAGGACGTCCAACCCATGCATTGGTACATGACAATATCAGTTCATGTGAGTTATGGCTTTGGAGATTTGCTTAACTGCATTATAGGGCTTTGCCATCATTGAGGAGGATGGTTACAGGTCCTCTAGAGCTTCAAGTAGAGCATGAGGTTTTTTGCAGGGGTTGTGCACTTGGAAGAATGCCGAGGGTTCTTTTCCGAGCAGTGATAGTAGGTCCAAGGGGATCTTGGATCTTGTGCATTCAGATGTATGCAAACCGATGATAGTATCATCTTTGGGTGGCTTCTTGTACTATGTGACATTTATTGATGATTTCTCCTGGAAGACATGGATCTACTTCATGGAGACCAAGGATAAGGTCTTCAGTAGGTTCTAGGAGTTCAGAGCTCAAGTAGAGAACTTGAAAGGAAAGAAGATAAAGATTTTGAGGTCAAATAATGGAGGAAAATATACTTCCAATGACTTCAGTGATTTCTGCAAGGAGATAGGGATCAAGAGGGAGTTGATAGTTCCTTACAATCCTCAATACAATGGGGTTGCAGAAAGGAAGAACAGGTCCATTGTGGAGGCTGTCAAGGCAATGATTCATTATCATAATTCACCCATGTTCTTATGGGAAGAGACATCCAACACATCAATTTATGTTTAGAATAGGAGTCCTCACCGAATATTGGGAGACAAGACTCCTGAGGAGGAATTCACAGGAGTGAAGCCAGAGGTCAATTTGAGGATCTTTGGTTGTCCAGTATTCACCCACGTGCCCAAGGAGAAGAGGACGGAGTTAGAACCTTCTGGAAATAAGGGTAATTTTGTGGGATAGAGCGAGACTTTGAAGGCCTACAAGATCTACATTCCAGGACAACGTCAGATTGAGGTTAGCCCTGATGTCGATTTTGATGAGGAGGTAGCCTTCAAGAGGTCTAGAGAGTCTCATATGGAGATTGACAGTGAGGAACAGGAAGCTCTGAAGGATAAGGGTACAGATCCCTCTAGTCGAGTTGTTCATCCTTCAGACTATCAGGAGGAGTCAGCAGAGCCAACAAAGCTAGTGGTCCTGCTTAGAGATGTTGTAGAGACCAAGAAGAGGCCAACATGTCTTCGTGATACATTGCAAGATGCAGAAAAGCATGCAGCTCCCAGGGGTACATTCAGGGAGAGCAAAAGACCTTAGAGGTCTTCGGGTTATATGGCATTGATGAGTCACATCATTGATTCCGAGCCTTCTAGTTATGAGGAGGTAGCAGGCCAACAAGTTTGGAAGGATGCCATGATGGAGGAGTATTAGTCCATCATGAAGAATGATGTATGTGGGAGATAGTTCTGAGACCAGAGGGGAAGTTAGTGGTGACTTCCAAGTGGATCTATAAGATCAATCATGTAGTAGATGGCAGCATTGAGAAGAACAAAGCGAGGTCTGTGGCGAGAGGATTCTCCCAGAAAGAGGTACCTGCGTGGTACAGTTGGATATGGTCTGAGATATGTCTCAAGTGGTGAAGTGAGGCTGCAGGGATATATTGATTTTGACTAGGCAGGGAGTGCAGTGGACATAAAGAGCACCTCGAGGTGATGCTTTAGCTTGGGATCAACTATGATATCCTAGTTTAGCAGGAAGTAGACTTCTCTAGCACTCAGCACAACAGAGGTGGAGTATATAGTAACCAGTGTCGCAAGTCGTGAAGTAGTGTGGCTTCGAAAGCTTCTTGCAGGACTATTTAATCAGGAGCTAGAGATGACCTTGATATATTGTGATAATCAAAGTTGTGTCAAGCTTTCAGAAGATCCAATATTTCATAACAGGTCGAAGCACATTGAGATCAAATATCACTTCATCCAAGACATGGTGTAGAAAGGAGCAATAAAGCTCCAGTACATATCCACAGATGAGCAGATTGTCGACATTCTCACCAAGCCTCTGTCTAAAGTGAAGATTGTATACTTCAGAGATAGGCTTGGCATGATGCAGAATGCCTCCCTCGTTGAGAGGGAGTGTTGATGTTTCTCCAATTAGCAACATCGGGCATACATTCTCCCAGATTGGCCATGTTGATTTGACCAAGGGGGAATGATACATTCACTCACGGGGCCATGCTGATTTGGCTAGTGATGAATGGACCAGGCGCAGTCTTTCTCCCAGTATTAGCCATGCTGATTTGGCTAGGGATGAAAGGATCGAGATGCTCTCACATTGCCTGCTCCAGGAAGGAGTGATCTATTTTATATAGAGCAGGTTTGACTTGTTTGCAAGTCTAGTCTAATTTAAAGATGTAGGCTCAAGAGACCTCTTGTGATGAGGGGCTTCTTGGTGGCTCTACTCAACATTAGAGCTCTATATTATATAGACGTGCATGCGAGTAGATGATCATCAACAAGGCTCATGGACAACTTTTCTAGTAAAGAAGAAATCCCAAGAAGACAAGTCAAGTCCATTGAACCATTGAAGAAGCCACAGAAAGGATTAAAGAAGCTCCAGGAAATATTGAAGACAAAAGTACAAGTCGGCCTTAGAAGAAAAGTACAAGTCGGCCCTAAAAGTGAAATGAAGGTGACTTAAAGTGTATAAATAAGTGGTCAAGCATTTCATTTTATCATATCTCATCACCACTTCTCATCTCTTCTCATGCGCAAGTCCAAGGAGGCCTAACGAAGGTACAAGGAGCATCTTTTGAAGGTTCTTATCATTTCTAAGGGTTCGCTATCTTGATCTAGGGTTTCTTCATGAAGGGCACACTTCTCATGTGCTAGGGTTTCTTCTTCATGGTAATGTACTTGTAATATTGGATTGATTTCTTCTAAGAGAAGTTGGTTGGGTTTTCTCCCAAGGTTGGGTTTCCCAGTATAAAATTCTTGTATCTACTATGCATGGCTATTCTTCTATGATCTTTTGTTTCCATTGCATTTAAAGTTGAATTTTTCAGTGTGTAGTTATTCAATGATAATAGTGGGATGAAATTATTGTTTGAAATCATTAGGAAGTAATTATCAGATCTAAAAATTGTATTTCTACAGCTATAAGAAAAATTCAACATATATGAGGAGTGAGAAGTGCCTGAATAGTTTGATATACCTATTCAAGAAAATAAATACTAACATAATTTAAAACATAATAATAGCAATGACATATTCACACAATATACACAAGATTTACCATGGAAACCCTTAATCGAGAAAACTAGCCTAACTGAGAGAGGCACCCCAATTGTTCACCATACAAATATTTAGGTTTTCTGCAACTTCAATCACTCTAATCCATCAACCAATATTATATTACAACTCTAATCAATGAACTATGATTATATTATAATGGGTTGAAAACTTGAAACCATTGTTGAAAAACTAGATGTATGTATGAATTTTTAAACTTTTTGCATCATATAACATTCATAAGCATATAAGCATACATCTTCATAAGTAAGGATCACTGAAAGTAAGATAATCACAAAGAGAACATAAGATTACCTTGGGAAACCCTCATGGAGTAGAAAACCCAGCCAAAACTTCTCTTTTGATTCCTCAACAAAGTACAATACCAGTACAAGACTTTGGACTAACAACTTTAACTTGCTGAAACAGTACCTTTGTTCAACACTTACAAACTAGACTAACAACTGATAACATACTTACAGTAACAGTCCAAAATTGACTGTGATGACCTCTTGCTATAGCATACTGAAGGTAGATACTGTAGAAGCCTTATCTCTATCTCTGTAGCAGTCATTAACAACAATAACAACCAATTGATTGACAACCTTATGATAGCAGAAATCTTCACCAAAAGTGTGTGTTCAAGTGATGGGTGTCAGCCCCTTTTTATACTTGGGCTTGGTTGCCCTAAGCAACCCCCTAGGACCACCCTAAGCATCCCCCCTAGGGACCGCCCTAAGTTGGCCTCTAAGCAGCCCATTGACACTTGTCATGAACTTGACACATGGCATGAGCCTTTTGACACTTGGCATGAGCCTTTACACTTGGCATGAGCCTTTTGACACTTGGCATAAGCTTGACATTTGGCATTTAGCCTTTTGACACTTGGCATAAAATACTTTTTATGTACATAATTTAATTACATAAAAAAATAGCTTCCAAAGCTATATATCATCAATATGGCAACCCTTTAACATAGTAACAAAGTGTAATAAATGACTAACTCTTTTGTGGTTTCGTGTGTAGGTAAGGTGACAAGGTTGGAGGACTGTCAAATGGTGGCAGTCTGCTGCTCTTGCAGACTTGTATGCAAAAGATGAAAAAGGTTGTCTTTTGGTTGTTAAAGCTTTGGACAAGCCCCAAACTAAGGGACTGAGCCCTGTAGGGCAAGGCCGAGGTCAATGGAAGGCTATTTAGAGAGGACCGAGCCTCAAAAGGGGGGAGCGAAGGTCTCGAGAGGGAGGCCGAGGCTGAGGTTAGGACGGTAGAGAAGAAGGAGGAAGAGGGGAAAGGAAGGAGGAGGAAAAGGGAGTGGAGGGAAAGGGAGGAAGAAGAAGAGGAGAGGAGGATGAGGAAGGAGATAGGAGAAGGGAGAGGGGGGTTGAGTTGGTAAAAGGGAGGAGCAAAGGTGGGCGAAGCTATAATGAAGGAGAGCGAACCCTAGATAGGAAAGAAAGGGAGATCGCTAGGACTGAAATTAGGTCTGGTTTAGGGTTTCGTAAGTCTGATTTTGATTTTAGGGTTTTGTTTATGTACAAAACATAAAAATTTAAACTAATTACAAAAAATAACAAAAGTACAAACCTAAAATTAATATTTACAAATGCACAATTAGGGTTTTAATGGATATCACTCTTAAACCCTAGCCTTAGAGGAAGGTGACCAACCTTCCTCTTGGAGGTACTTCTCCTTGTCAATTAGATTAGGGCTTCTAGAAACAACCTCTAGGGTTCGTTTCAAGAGCCTATACTAGGGCAAAGTTGGAGATCCAAGGCTAAAATTCGTAAAAACCTCCTCTTGAGAGCGTTTTCACTATGTTAGAGGGATAAAAAGTAGATAAAAGGCCCTATTCAAAGAGAATGCAGCCCTAGGGCTACCATTCAATCATTCAAGAAACAAAATTTACCTACCATTCATCAAGCAAGACTAAAAATGGAATAGACTTACTTGAGCATGAGTTCTTCCATCCATTCTAGCATCCACAAAGCATTAACAAAGCAAAATAACAACCAACTTTCATCCACAAGAGCAAAGAGTCATCCCTTCAAGAGGTGCACATCTCTTCATAAAGCCAATCTAGGGTAAAAAAGTAACATAGTAGTTTTGTCCCATAAGTTGTGTTTTGAAAATGAAGGGAGGAGATGTTATTTATATGCTCTCACACTCACTTTTAAAATATAACCAGGCCGACATGCATTTAAAATGTCATTTTGAAATTATAACATGTCAACTTAAAATTATAACATAAAATAATATAAAATAATCAAATCTATGGGTAACTTGGGGCATTTTCTCCAGAGTTTACCCAAAAGTGACTAAAATAGCTAAAAATGAGCAAAATACTCCAAACTGAAGGGGATGGAGTAGGCAGAGGGGGGACGCCATGCCCCATCTAACCCCAACAATGTTGATAACCCCTCAACTCTCCCCTTAAAACAAGTAGTACAACCTGGCGAAGATGATGACATCATCAATGGAGGAGGCCCAAGGAGAGAGAGCGCTAGGCTGCAAAGGGACCAGGAGGGTGCCTGAGACCTGGAAGAGAGGCAAGAGCCTCACAGTTGAGAGAAATGTCACCAGAGCAATGAAATAGGTGGGGGGTCATGTGACCCATTAACCCATCCATATGAGCCCTAGACACCAACCTCAGGGCTACAAGCCCTTTAATGAGGCAATCAACAATGCCACTAAGCCATAGTACTCCTAAGAGAAGGACCAAAGGGTTAGCCTATGACCACCATTGAAAAAATGCTGGATAACACTCCTCATGGTCCGAAAAAATGACCCTCTCTCCCTAGGCACATATCTGAAGGTGCGCTGGTACTGGTATCATGTAACACACCTCCTTTTAAAGGATGAAGAATGCTTTTAGGTCAAGAGGGAGAGAGAGGTGCACTTGTCATGCCAAGTTTCTCTGAGTTAAACCTCGATGAAGTGAATGAACACCATGCGCACTAAGGTGAACTTCTCCTCACTCCAGTCCACTAAGGGGGCACATTAGTTAATTGATCCAGACCTTGGTTTAACTTAAGCTAATGCCATCTCACTCATGCTATCCATGCATGCGCCTTAGATCACTCAAGTGACTCATGCATGCACTTCAATAGCTCAAGTGGTCCATGCATGCGCCTTGTCTAACTCAAGCAAATCCATGCATGCTCTCCTGGAGACTCAAGTGATCCATGCATGCTCTCCTGGAGACTCAAGTGATCCATGCATGCATTGTAGTGAACTGCCACTTTCTCCTCAAAGCTATGCATGTTCACACATGCACCTGAAGCTGCCATGCAAAGTGATGCATTTTCGTGCATGTGCCAGATATTGACATGCAAAGTGATGCATGTTTGTGCATGTGCCATGCAACGCCATGCAAGTTAAAACCCTAACTATAAAAATGAATAATCTTGCATGTTACCCAAAAAAGTCTAATTGGAATCTTGAGCATCGCAAGGATGCAAAAAATGTGATCATCTTTGACATGCATACCTCCGAATCTTGTCTCCTAAAAAATATGAAAACTTCCTAAAAATAGGGATCTTCTCAAAACTGATGAAACTTGTGAAATATCCGTCTTTGTATCAAGGAAACATCAATGTACCAATCATTTACCTGAACTCAATGGGAACCAACTTTGGCTCTAACAAATTGTATCTAGAGCTGCTATCTAAGTACCAGCCTAATGGAATGTGCTGGCCCTTAACCCATCCAGATTGCTACAGAGCAAATCTAGGGGTTAACAATAATAGTTCAAGGGGATGAGATCCTCCCGCAGGATGTCGAGAATCCCATGAATCTCTGTATCTCTGGCCTGTAAAATAATGATGCCTGTACCATGAGATATGGAGTCAAAAGCCTGACCCTTTACTAATCAATAAGTGAAAATAACAAAGCCATATAATAATGTCCATCTTCAATCACAAACCGCAAATAAGTATGATTCCCCTTGCTGGAAAAATGAACCGAAGTTGACATGTAAGGGAAAACCACTTGGTTAAATGTTAGAAAGCGAAAGATGTTTTGAAGTTGAATGCTGAAAAGGATCACTCAATTAGGACCCAATAATGATAAGCTCTATCAAGTGTGAGATGGCCGCCAATGAGACTAACGACCATCAAAGTGCTCCAACTCCTAGGCCACTCCCCAGATAGTGTGTTGGAGTCGATGAGGAATGACCTGCTAAGAGGAAAACAATGATAAGAAACTCTCCCTCAGCATGGAGCAAAAATAGATAATATAATGGTGTGGTGCCATATCCCTAATAGTTGGATGAGGAGCCGACTCTGGAGACATGACTCAAATGAAAAGACTGAAGAGACAAACAATGAGATGACTTAAGACTTTTCCTATTGTCTCTTCAACTCTACCCATCCCACTAGACTTAATGTTTTCACAAAGGCAAGGCAACCATCCTCGTCCAGACTTGACCTATACATAAGCACAAGGTATTGTTGAAAGTGTCAAAGTTTAACTCATACTCACAAGCTTGACTCAATTAAAAGTAATGCTATTAAAAGGGAATGACCGGGATACATATTAGTAAGGCATTATTAAACAAAGAAACTGCACGCTGGGAAACACAATACTAGAAAGCAAGGAAAAAAGTGATTGGAAATGTAAATAGAAATCTGGAAATTAGGACAACGATAAGAAAAACTAAAATGACAACTACTACCCTATAGATAACCCCAAAAATACCTTCTTTTTTCTTCTTTTTTAAAATTATTTTTTATATGGGCATTGTGGCCCTTATTTTTGAGTGTTTGTCACAACAGACATGATAAATCAAAATACTCAAATGACCAATTTAACCTTGCATTCAAATGATCCATGATACGAGAAAAGCAACATAGTCAGCCCTCTAGTGCAACCAATCATGTAGTCTTCAGAGATGAAAATATGCACTTATTGCATCTTTCAATTGAAGCTGGGGACATAAGTCCTCATTAGTGATTGAGAAGAAAACTGAAAAGACAAATCTTTTAAAATCTGCTTCCTGAAACATCTATATCATTTTGGACTCAATTGGGTTATGACTCATCTTGATACTCAACCAATGATCCCTTAGAGGATCTTCCTGAAAAACCAAATTCATTTGTGGGATCATAGGCAAATTGTGAGGAAGATCATCTTCTAGTTGAATGAAAAGTTGGTCCTCCTGCTTCAATGGTATTTGATCAAGATGTTCTTGGATCACTAAGGGGATGCACAAGGATAAACCATCTGATTCATTCACTTTTGCATGGCTGATTTGTTCCTCTTGCTTCTGACCAACAAAGATGAACTCATTGAGATCACATGATTTATGAGGCTCTTGCTACATGCAACTGAGAGAATTTGATGACCCAATGTCTAAGATTTTCTCCTCCTTCACTTCACAAACTCTGTTTTCAATGGTAGGCATAAACTGAAGTTGTGGAGATTCATCTTCATTGCAAGGTTTGGCATTACTCAATCCTTCACTATTGCCATGCATTGGTATTGATTTATTGTTGTATTGTTCCCTTTCTTCTAGGCAATCTTCATATTCTTAAGGTTCTCCCCAACGACCCGTGAAGACAGTTTCTAAGGTCAGCATTGAATCAATGCCTCCCTTCTTCAAACCAACAAAGTACCAAAATTCTCTCACATCTCCACACAAGGTTTTTGAAAATATGGGGAGAAAAGTAATCTATTTTGCTGGAGCAAGCATTGGATTTGGGTATCCATGAATAGCAGTGAAATCTAAGGGAGCATATCTCCTGGGTAAAAACTCTTCAAAACTCATTTTGCAACTTCTTAATAATGGGGAAAAATATTGCAATCAAACCATACCTCTACTATGAGTCACCATAGGGCGTTAAAACTTCCTTTTTCAAAGAGGAATTTACCCTTAATAGAGTCACCGGGGGAGACTTAAGTGGTCCACCCTCGTGTTCCGAAATATAATTTTAGTTTCTTTAAGCCTTGGAACTGTGCTTCATACATGCTTAAATCATAGAAGTCTTATGATTGTCCAACCTGATAAGACCCTGCAAAAGTGGAGTCACCAGGTGAGATGAAAAAATATAAAGCAAATAAAGTAAATCTCACCAATGTCGTCGTCAAAGCCGAGAATTGATGATGGTCCTCGATAACGATGCCACTTTGTTAGCACTATTTGCTGCACCAAATGAATGAGAATAAGTGTGAAAATCAACAGCTAAGATCGTGTAAGTATTAGAAGAAAATGCCCAAAATGTCACTGGAAAAACTCCTCTCCGTTTGGGTTGGTGCTTACCAGCTTTAGGGTGTGTCCCTCCTAAAACCCATAATATGCAATAAAAATAGCAACAAGGAGGAAAAAAGTGTTTTGATTGCTATTTAGCAGCCAAAAAGATCATGGTAAACAATTTAAAATGATGGTGTGAGATTTCTTTCAATGTTAGCTCAATACAAAATGAAAAATAAAGATAGAAAATTTGCCCAAGTAAAAGGCTAAAAAATTCCATGCATTTGCACAATAAATCATCAAAATACCAAGAAGCTTTGAGAGATCAAAATAAGCATAACAAAACTTTATTCTGTATCACCAAAAGGCTGATTGCGCCAAAGAAACAAAGTACAAAATTGGTACAATAACGTTTCCTGCACAAGAGTATGGAAGCTAGAAAGAAGAGAATTAATCCCAGAAGAGAATGAGCCCCTGTTGAAAAAGATTCGACCTCAAATGCTTATGCACCTCCTCCTTTTAAAGGATGAAGAATGCTTTTAGTTCAAGAGGGAGAGAGAGGCGCACTTGTCATGCAAAGAGGGAGAAGGTGCACTTGTCATGCCAAGATTCTCTGAGTTGAACCTCGATGAAGTGAATGTACACCATGCACACTAAGGTGAAGTCCTCCTCACTTCAGTCCACTAAGGGAGTGCATTAGTTAACTGATCTAGACCCTGGTTTAACTCAAGCTGATGCCAACTGACTCAAGCTATCCATGCATGCGCCCTAGATCACTCAAGTGACTTATGCATGCACTCCATTAGCTCCAATGGTCCTGTTATCACATTTATAGTAGCTGGGGCTACCATATCTTCAGATTAAATTCCAATCCTTTTTTCAGCCAGTCCTTTACACTGAGATGCTTGAGATCAACATCAGATGAGCATTCATTCCAGGATCACTTATATTTTCAGAGCAGCCCATGAGTAGTTGTTCAGCCTTATGCCATGAATGAGTCTCAGGAGCTTAGATTTGATGACCGATGTAGCCATTTTTGCCATATAGAGCAGTATGCAGTGCCTAGAGGTGTAGCAGCAGGTTTCCAGTTGACAGTTGATGATTCAGGTGATTGGTACAGGTATATGATCAGGCAGGTATATGGTTGTGTATTGGTTTATTATTGCTTTGTTGGTTATTCTTGTAGCTTGATTTAGCATTTAGTGGTCATGACCTGGCGGTCTATTTATATATTTTGGACATGGTTGTTAACTTATATCTATATAGTCCTGCTTGCTCAAAATTTATGGTCTATACTCATTGGTTTCACCCTCCTTAGGAGAATGGAGGTGATCATTCCCACCATTATATGGCTTGCTAGTTTTGGCATCACCTTTCACTTCATCCATTCGTCACCATCCAATTTCGTTGTTTCCTTGACTTACACCTTAGCCTATGATATGGAGGACTTCCCCCACTCTAGCCTCTTTGTTGGATAGCATCCCCGTTTAATTGTTTCTCGGCTCTGAGTTGTGTAAGTTGTGTTGGCTAAATCCTGAAGTAGATAGGATTACCATCATTACATGTCTGTGGAAATTATTGTATATCTATTATGAAAGCCCATTGAAATGAAGTTCAAAACTGTGTTTCTAAACACAATGAAAGAAGGGCTATGAAATTAATGAAATGTGAAATCCCCATTGAAGGGACATGAAAGGCCTAATAAAAGCAATGGTTAAATGTATGCCAAATCCAAAGATTGTTGGCCAATGAAATTAAATGAATGAAAGGCCCAAAAAGCAGTGGTTAAATGTATGCTTTATCCAATGACCGCTGGCCTTAGAATGTAATGGTTAATTCCTCATGGAGCCTACGGGTTGTGATATGAGATGGAGTAAGGGACAACTAATTCTAAGTGTCCCCTAGAGTCTCGAGTTACGGTTTGTCGAACACCTAGTCATGGCGGCTCTAGAAAAGATCCTCACGGAGCTGAGTCAGCTTAGATGTGAGTTGTAGAATTCTGCCAAGGTTGAATAAGCACTTCTCAAACAACTTATCCCATTTGTGAGACACTGCCATCCCCTGTGTTATCTTTATCCAACATATGCTTTAGTGTGTATTCCCTTTCCCACTTCCAAAGTATCATGGTGTGGAGTTTGTACAATCATCCCTTAGCCTTGCCTTTCATCTATTCACTGTCACCCATTACTAGCAAATTGATCACAACCATGAAGTGAGTATATTCTCGAGGTTCTATTCTGAGCTATTATTATTATTTATAAAGTTTACACTGAATATCTTGTTTTAAACCGCCAATGAAATGCTACTTTATGTTCATAGTCTTGCTATTTGAATAACTAACGAAGCATGTCATATCCAATTACACTTGTAGCATTTTGATGTTTTAGCCTGGGTCATATTATTAGTTAGTTTGACCTGGTCAAACCCAGTTTGACCAAGTCAACCACAGGACATGAGATGTATTAGACCAGTGATGTTAGATATTGATGATATATGGTCTTTCATTGCCCACTGGGTGGTTCCATGTAGCAGTTACAGGTTTCAGATAGTGATCTGAGATATTTTTATGTTTTTGATCATTTACAGATTATTATTTTTTATCTGTCCGAGCATGGTTATGATATTATATGATTATATAGTTATCCATATGGTGTATGAGTATGTATCTTTAGTGCATTTGGATCTTTTGAGTCCATTGGGATACTTAGTTTGCAGTTTCGGGCATTTTCAGTTGAGGTATTCTTTAGTTTATCATTCTGGTGCAGATTTGCCATTAAAAATGGCCTGGCAGAGCAGTTTGACTTTTTATTTGGTTCACCTAGGGCGCTATAGAGGGAGTATGGGGTCTAGCCACTTGTTTTTACTATATTGCCATACTCCCAAACATGTTGGTGCAATCATTTTTGGCCTCGGATGACCAAATAGTGAGCTACAAGCATTTTTATCTTTTACGGGTGATTTACAGAGGAATAAAAAATGGTAAAATGGCTACAGAGGAATTCAATTTGGGCTACTGAGGCAAGGAAATGGCATAGGGTTGATTTTGATGATGTGTGTGATGTCTCCCACACCTTCCAGAGTAGTTACAACATTCAGTGGGGCCCACACACTCTCTGGGCTCATGTTTTATTATTTTATTGTGTCTCTGAGGGGCCATGATTTGGCCATGTGGTCACATTATTGTACTTTGATGATATTATTTGATGATATTGTGCCATGGGGACACACTAGGAGGAATATTTCACCTCCTAGACCCACCATGAGCTTATGTTGTGACTTAAAGTCACTTTTTAGGTGTACATCCCCCTAGGGCGACTTAGCTAAAGCGCCCTCTTCTATTTTTGAGTTGATCCATGTACTTTATGTTGAGCTCATCTCAACCGTTGATTATACTTATGTATCTTTTGATCTCAACCACTCGTTAAAAAGGTGGTTAGGGTTTTGGTCTCTCCCATTCCTATTTATATGACAGACCCTCCTCATTGTAAAGGGACTTTTGGCTCTTGGTTACTGGAATAAAATATATTTTTGCAAACTCTTGTGATCTGGTTTTGGGTGTTGGATATGTCAATTGAAACTGTTCTTCCATTGCATTGGGGATCTTGGTGGTTATTTTGCACATCTATCTTCCACGTTTTACTTGCAGGTGAAGAAGGCGAATTGGAGGGAAGGCGCACTGGCTGAGGAGACTCTCCTTGTCTCTCTCTCTTCTCTTCATTTGGTTCAGGGAGTATCATTGTCTTTGTACCTCTTACTCTTAGTTATCATTTCATCATTTGCATTTACCTTCATTGTTGCTTGCTGATTGAAATCGTTTTTCCTTGGCATTGCAGGAAGAGAAGGGCGCATTAGTGGAATTGGGAAAAATCGTTAGGGTAAGAGAAAGCATAAAATCTTCACTTGATCTTTGCGGGAACAATTCTTGACATACTAGCATCAATTTCTATGACACAGGTACGTTTGCAAGGTATGTAAATTATTCTTCTAACCTACCCATCTGTCATTTACTTCTAAACCTACCCATCTGTCATTTACTTCTAAACCCTAACTCTAAATGAATAAGAAAATTCCCTGGGTTTCAATTCTTGGTTTACTGGCAAACCATTTTTGGGTTTTCATCTTACGGCCTATCCACAAGTGGTTTCTCTGAGGCTTCATGCTCTGAGGACTCCATCTGCCCCTTTCCCTAGGCACTAGTCTCTACCCTTGCGCCCTCCTTGGTTGGCTTGTCTTCCGGGCTGTGTGAACCTCTTCTGTTGAGCTTGCATACTTTGATACTGTCAGATCTTTCATCCAAGCTGTGCTAGAAAGCCTAAACCATCAGAGTTACTCTTTGGATCACTTTCCCTGTTTTAAGGGTCATGTTTTCCAAGGCAGTTGATTTTGATCATTTGTCCTAGCACTTGAATCCTGGAATCACCTCTAATTATCAAGTCACTGTGTCTAAGTACTTATTATCTAATCTTACCATTCTTAAGCCTCCACAATGACCTTGTTTCCTTAAATATAAGGTTCAACACCCCTCACCTTACGTACTCTATTTCCATAGCTTGATCTGGTGATTGGGTTAGATCTCTCCTTTCGGGAGTAGATCAGGGTCTCCCCCTTTACTATCTGTGGCTTGGATAGTATAAAGTGAAGAGTGCCTTGATTGGCGTGACAACCAATCCATCTTGGGAATCAAGGCCCTCTAGGTTCGCCACTTTGGTTTCCTATCCCCTCTACCATCCTGTATAGGATCCACCATTAGGGGAAACTACAAGATTGGTGATAACAGGTCCATGCATGCTCCCTATCTAATTGAAGTAAATCCATGCATGCGCTCCTAGAGACTAAAGTGATCCATGCATGCACTATAGTTAACTGCCACTTTCTCCTCAAAGCTATGCATGTTCACGCATGCACCTGAAACTGCCATGCAAAGTGATGCATGTCTGTGCATGTGCTAGATATTGACATGCAAAGTGATGCACGTTTGTGCATGTGCCATGCAAGTCAAAACCCCAACTGTAAAAATGAAGTATCTTACATGTTGCCTGAAAAAGTCTCATTGGAATCCTGAGCTCTCAAGGATGTGAAAAATGTGATCATCTCTGTCATGTGGACCTCTGAACCCTGTCTCCTAAAAAATAGGAATCTTCTCAAAATTGATGAAACTTGTGAAAGATCTATCTCTGTACCAAGGAAACATCAATGTACCAATCATATACCTGAACTCAATGGGAACCAACTTTGGCTCTAACAAATTGTCTCTGGAGATGCTGTCTAAGTACCAGCCTAATGGAATGTGCTGGCCCTTAACCCATCCAGATTGCTACAGAGCAACCTAGGGGTTAACACACACTGAAGGGAAAATTCCTATAGGTAGATTATTCCTTGAATCTATTCAAGAAGTTGCAAAACTTGTGATAGAAGGAGATGAAAGTGAAGGATTACACCAAATATTTTTATAGGTTGTCCACTAGATTTGGACAAAGTGATGAAGGTGAAGAGATTGTTGTTGGTATATCAATGGCCTTTGATATGCTATCCAAGATAAACTCAACATGTTGAGAATTTGTTTTGTCGCAAACGTATATTGACTTTCATTTAAGGCCGGCGAGAAAACGTCAAGGAAATAATCGAATTCCCAAGGCAAAGGAACTAGAGGTAGAGGCAGAACCATGTTTGGCAGAGGAACGACAAATGGAAGCAAGGGAAAAGAGGCTAGCACAAGAGTTACAAGTCAAAGCTTCATAGGAAATTATGAAGTCCCTAGAGGGTGAGGAACTCCTAGAGGAGTAGGAGGGAGGTTCAACAAATAGTTTTTTAAGTGCAGATTGCAAGGGCATCACACTTATGACTAGTTGGTGAACCTAGATGCCAACAAAAGACAAGAAGCAAGAGTGCATATAGCTCAAGGAGAAGATAGTGCCATTGTGTCTATTGTTGGAGACAATGCTGATGAAGTCCAATGGGAGCATGGAGAGAATCTCGGAGAGAATCTCATGTTCTAGAGAGTTTTGTTGAAGTTGACAACATAGTTTGAGGAGAAAGAGCCAAAACAATGGAAGGTTGTCTTTAAAATCAAATGCAAAATTGGAGGTAAGTGTTGTTCTCTTATTGTTGATGGGGATAGTATTGAAAACCTTGTGTCTACTGAGGTGCTTTACAAGTTGAATTTGGAGTAAGTTGAATTTTGAGTGCACCAAACACCTAAATGCATATAGTTTGTTGGGTGTAAAAGGGATACAATGTTGCTATGTTAGATCAATGATTGTAAATTTCCATCCGGGGAATTATCAAGACAAAGTCTTATGTATTGTTTTGCCATTGGATTGCTGTCACCTTTTGTTGGGAAGGTTGTTGCAATTCTTTAGGAAAGTTGTTCATGATGGGCTAAAGAATATTTTTTTATTGAAGAAGTTGGAAGGAGATCTAGAATGCTTATCATGAAGGAGAAAAAATTGGACAAGAACAACAAGAGTAGTATTGTGATGTTATGTAAAATAAAAGAGTTTTTCAAGGAGGAAAGGAAGGTGTTACGTGGTACCAGTACTAATGCACCTGTAGAGGTGCCCCAGGGAGAGGGGGTCATTTTTCTGACCAGGAGGGGTGTTTAATGAGCCTTTTTTGAGTAGGGGTTATGGTCTGACCCCCTGGTTTCTCCCTTGGAAGTACTGTGGCTTAGTGGCATTGCTGACTGCCTCATGAAAGGGCTTGAAGCCTTGAGGTTGGTGTCCGGGGCTTCCAGGGGTGGATCACTAGGTCACATGACCCCAACCTTGATTCATCATTCCAGCAGCAGATGTTTCAACACTGAGGCACCTATCTATCCTCCATATCATTTTACACACCCTCTTGGCCCTCCAGTTCATTAGCGCCCTCTCTTTGGGGTCCTCCTTTGATGATGACATCATCCTTGAGGCCAGACTGTTATGCTTGATTAGGGGGGCCATTGAGGGATTTTCACTACTGTTGGGGTTAGATGGGGCATGACGACCCCCCCCCCTTTGCAGTCTGGCCTTCAGAACAGGATGATATGCTTATTTTTAGCCATTTTGGTCATGTGTTGGCAAAATTTGGGGAAAATACCCCAATTTTGATTATTTTTGTTCTAATTTCAAGTTGACATTTTATAATTTCAAATTGACATTTAAAAATGCATGTCAGCCTAAATTTATTTGTTTTTGTAAAGTGAGTGTGAAAAGATATAAATAAACTTTTCCTCACTTCATTTTAACAAAACAACTTATGGGATAAAAACACTATGCATTTATTCTACCCAACTAGGGCTCTTTGAAGTGATGCGCCACTCTTGAGGAAGTATTTTTTCGGGTTTTGATGGCAAATGCTTGAAGTTTCTTTGGTTCAATGCTCTTTCAAAGGTGATGCTTTGATTTGTTTGTTAAACACTACACAAGGAGGTATCTATGGTTTCTTCTTTGATCTCTCTTTGTTAATTGTTGATGAATGATGCATATTTATGAGGCTTAATGGTAGCCATTAAGGTTGCATTTTCTCTTGGCTAGGTCTTTGTCAACTTTTAGTCACTTTTGTTGTAGAAGCACATCCTTTTAGGAGTCCTTCTAGAGTTAAAACCTCAAGGCTTTAATGTGAAGTTGTAAAACCTAGATTAGGCTTCTCTAGAGCTTGGTTAGTCACTCAGATTCCCTAGGTTGTGGTAGGGTTTTGTGAGTGTTTGTCTCTCTCTCCTAAACCCTATTTTTTTGAGTTTGTAATTTTGTAAATATTATGTTAGGTTAGGCTTTTATTTTTTTTGTAATTTAGACCTTTTTTTGTTATTTTTTATCTTTCATAAATTTAATTTTAAAAACCAAATTCAGCCCTATTTTCTGTGTTAAAACCCTAACTGCAGAAAACTTCTCTACCTAGCGGCTCCCTCCTCACCTTCACTCTACACCTCCTAGCCTTCACCCTTCCCCCTCTTTCGCTCCTCCGCGTTCACAACCCTTCTCCTTTCCTTTCTTCACCTTTGGGCCTCCTTTTCCCTAGCTCGACCTCCCTTCCCTCTTATCTTTCTCCGTTGGCTGCTCACTCCTCTCCTCTCATACCCCCGGTCTCCCCTCTATCCACTTCAATGCCTACCCTAGCTGCCTCCTCTTCCTTCTCCTTTTGTCCTACTCCCTCCTCCATCTCCCTTTTCTTCCCTCCTTGCTAGTTCGCTGCCCTAGGTTTGCATTTTTAGCAGACTGCCACTATTTGGATAGACCTAATCCTTGCACATACACACAGTAAAATAACA
Source organism: Larix kaempferi (assembly GCA_027924585.1). Taxonomy (NCBI): domain Eukaryota; kingdom Viridiplantae; phylum Streptophyta; class Pinopsida; order Pinales; family Pinaceae; genus Larix; species Larix kaempferi. Next base: position 2,122,342 of record BSBM01000628.1, read on the forward strand.
CAATAGTTAATACCAAAATTGGGGAGATTTGTTAGTAATTTTAATTTGTGCTTGAAGGAATTCTGAAATTTTGTTATTACAGTCTGTTATGTTGTGATAAACTAAATTGAAATCTGAGTTATTTATTATCATCACTCCTTTTAATATTTGACATAAATTTAATAGATAACAAGACACCACTACTGCTGCTATAGTTCTGGTTATTGCTTTAAGAAGATATGGAAAGTACTTTTACATACATTCTGCGTCTTTGTTAGTGAGAGTAGTATTTGGTTTACTGATTGTGCATTTGATCTCTGTTGCCGCCTGGATTCACACCTAGGAAAACGCGGCAAAAATCTTCAAGCCGCTGGTGTGGCCTTGGGGGCAAGCCAGAGTCAAGTTCTCTCACCTGAAACTCGACTCCTCCGTCTAGGCTTACTCCTAGCGAAGCCAAGGGGGGTGGACCCTAAAAAGTAAAAATAAAACTAGGTGTTTAATCTATGAAAAACAAAACAACCTATCTAGGAGTTAGAAATTTTTGTGAACACAAGAGCAATGCACTATATATAAAGAAAAATCATTCATTGCTTAACATCATCATCATTGTCATTTTAAGTATAAACATCCATCATCATGAAAAATAAACAACAAGACCAATGCTGATAAATGGAGTAAAAAATAAAGTGCTTTGAAACAGAAATGACAATGTTGTGCAATTGTTCTTGGTTAATTTTATTATTAATGTGGTAATGGATCTTTTTACTATGGCAGGGGGATTCTCGATATACCAAAAGGTACTGGGAATATGTCCGGAATTCAACAAGGTGGCTTCTCACTCAGACATGTGGGCTGGATCGGAGTCTCTGGGAGGTGTTCAACACTATACCAAACGAGGGTATAGTCTAACGATTTCCCGAGGTCGCTACCCAGTGAGTCCCGCGTCCTTTGAGAAATTTTCCCACCAAAGTTGAATAATTGTTTGTGCCGAATTTTCACAAATAGGTGGTTTATTGGGATGTGTTGATCCTATTACTAGTCACTTATTCCCTTTCTGATGTGATCAAGATGTTCAGACTACGCTGCAGTGACCACAGAGCATACAGGGAAAAAGCCTTGTAAATTTTAAGTTTTTTAGAACAAAAATTTTACTTTTTTAAAGCCCTAAGAGTCTCTTTTCGGGCTAGTACTCGAGAAAGCCCTTATCCTGAAACCTTACTTTGGGAAAGCAAGGGGGTGTTTTGAATTGTAGTAAAAAAAGTGAAAGATTGTAAAAAATGAAGAAAAGCTAAGTCCTGAATGAACTCGTGGCCCGCCAATGGAATGGACCAACGAGGTTAATTTTAACCCTAGTTGATTTTATTAAGGTACTGGAAAGAAAATCTAAACTAAAAATTGCACGCCATGAAAATTGAGTTGACAGTGGACACAGTTCCCCCCTGGGGGATGGGGTGTGGGCGCTGGTTAGCTCACTTGCTCTCGTTTAATATTTCGTTACAATGCGATTTAGAAGTGCCCCAGTCTTGTAAAATGACTCGGTGACTTACAATAACAGAAGGAAAGAGTATCCGGTTTGAGAAAATATAGTTTATGGTACTCCGAATGGCCTGAATCTTCAAAATTTGGCCAGCATCTCCTCCTACCTGTTCATCAATTGTTGCAAACCAACAAGAAAACGTTAGTAAAAGATGCCCCAAAACACTTTAAGAGTGTGTTTGGGTCACCTACAAAAAACCCAAAAAATTCTAATGTAGAAAACTAAGTAAAAATGCTAAAATGAACTAAGTGAGACAAGTTGTGAGGCTTGTCTCCTTAGTATCTTTGCACACTTTATGAGCTGCAAATTCTAAGCTCTTATATCAGACAAATAGACCTTTAAAATCAGTAAAAATACTACTTGTTCAAGCCTTTAAAATATGCAAAAATTCAAACTTTAACAAGAAATGTGCTTCTATTAGATCTAGATTAAAATTTTACTTTGAGAAACACTTAAGATCTAATAAATAAATCAGATCTGCTGATGATATTGCAAAAGAGAAAGATCTGAGATATGCAAACCAAGGTAACTAAGAAAAGTTTAGAAATTTTTTAGTTAACGAGAAGGAAGAAGAAACACCTTGAACTTGGGCTATGGGGTCCTCCAAAGTGGGAATCGATGGGACCAGTTCTCCTTGGATCTGTTCTGAAGACCAATGGATGCAAGCAAGCTCCACCGACTCTTCGGATTAGCAACTTGTAGACACAAAAGACAACTCACACAAACAAGATCAAATGCAACTAGTGTAGACTAAAATACAGAGTTAGATACAAGTATTTAAACAAAAATAACATTGAAATTTGACTTCTCTATGATGACCAACAGAAAAAATAATGGATTAGATCACACTATTTTTACCTTACTAAGATAAACATCTCCTTCAAAAGCTAGTTCTTGATCAACAAACAAGCATGAATAAAAATTGTAAAGACACAGATTACCTCATATATTAAGCTAGAACATGGTCATCCACAATCATAGATCCACACATAGAATGAACATGCTTAAATAGAAAAACTCCAAGAGGAAGGCGCCCAAGTTAAGGGAAAGAAAGTGGAATGGGTGGCACAAATGGGGGAGCAACTCGTGGCCCAAATGGGGCTGTTCTCTCCTTCTTATATGCTGCAAAAACGCAGCCCAACACAAGCCACACTTTCAGCTGCAAAATATGCCACACGTGGGGATCATTACCTTGGGAAATGCGCCCAAGCTATGAAGGAAAGCGCCTAGCTCATGTGGGGAAGTTATGCCCACGATTTGGGCTGCCCATAAGTCTTACAAATCAGCCTAAAACACTCCTCAAACCATGCTGAAATATTTCTGACTTGAAATCCCCCCAAAAATGGAGTTTAAGTTTTTACCATTTTTTGATTTTTTTATTTTTTCTCTCCATTTTCACTTTTCTTTTAGATTTTTGAGGAAAAGTGAAAAATAAATGACCCAAACACTATGGAAAGTGGGTTTTGGGGTATGGTGGGTGCTCTGAGTTAGAAAACAAGCACCCCCATGGCAAAAAAGACCCCTAGACCACACTTTTACACCAATTACAAATTTTTTAATTAAACCATTAAAAATGGCTTAAAAAACGGAAATTAAAAAAAACCTAGGGGGACCTAGCACATGTCCATACGACTCAAAATAATGCCTAGCATGTTCATATACATTGACCCATGGACTTTAATAACCCCCTAAGGCCCGTTAACCTCACCAGGCATTCCAGCTTTGGAGGAGCAGGAGAAAAACTAAAAAATTATGTTATGCTAAGACGCAAATACATAATTAATAAGTGAAAAAAGTTAAAAACTCCTTGGAATACCTGACTTTTCCAAAAAGTCCTAGGGAACCAAGTCCTTTACAAAAATACCATGTTAGTACATTTTATTACAAACCCCGTAGGGCATGGACATGTGAAGATTTTTTTTTAAAAAAGGGGCCCTAAAAAAGGCATGATGGACACCAAATCATCGAAAATGAACATGTAACATGTTCAACACTACTCGCTCACTTGATAGTCCAACCAAGTGCAACTTAGTTAGCAACAATCTCTAATGGGAAAACTTGTTGACGATATATATTGATTGCTTTACACACACCTGTAATGCTGATTGGGTTAATATTGAATACATGTATATCTGTATGATCTTCATTCTCACAAAATTGGTACCATTTGAGGGATAATGTAGTGCTGCTATAAACCTCAGATATTCTACTATTGCAAATACACTTGAAGTACATACATCATTACTCCTGTCTTGACTTATATGGCACTATGTTGTACTTTAGTATTCATTAAAATCTAAGCATAAAGTGTTAATAGTCGTTTCGATACTGGAATTGATTACATTCGTTCATGGCATATATTTACACACGGTGAATGCTTATACATGGTCTCTTGAGAGTGAACTGACTTTCATACTCGATAGATGTCCTTGCACTTTAATGGATGATGGTTGTATTATTTGACGAATGTTCTTTCTCATATGCTAGAACACTATTGATGTTGCTTATCGCTCACATCCTTGTATTGTTACTTTACATCTAGAAACACTTCTCTATACTGACTCCATAAAGGCACTGGTCAAACTAACGATTGCATAGAGGATATAGTTTTTGTTGCTTCAATGATCTACATGATATCGAAAGGGTCCTGTTATCACCTAAGATGTAGTTACCCCTATGGATAGATCCAGTCATGGATGGCAATAGGGAAGGGCAACTCAAAAGGTGCAACCACGATCACCTCGACCTCCAATATATGGTTGTCACGCCAGTCGAGGCAACCTTCACTTTATGTTATCTAGCCCAGACAACAAAGGGGGAGACCCGATCTACTCCCGACAGGAGAGATCAAAACCAAGACACCAAATCAGGGTATTTCTAGTTGAAGTTAGGTGTATGGTTTATCCTAGACCTAAGGATGAAGTCACAAGCCAAGTGAGGGGTTTAATAGGTATAGCTTTGGTTCATAGTTGAAGTGAAAGTGACTTATAATGTTTAAAGTGAGATCTAGGGCTAGTGTACTAGGTCAATGTCAAAAGATCCACTGCCTTGGGAACCGTGTCCAATGCAGGGTTGTTTAGGGGTCAGATTGGGGCTAACTAGTACATGAGACAATCTTGACCATGGTCCATGATGTCTTCAAAGGTATAGTTCACCATGCAAAAGTCAAACCACAAGTCAATCCCACAATCTAGGAGAGTGGGTTGTCTTGGAGATAAACCAGTGCCTTGGGAATTGGGAAGTGGAGTCAAAGTAGGGTTGACTTTATGGTTTAGGACTCCTACAACATGAGATAAGTGGACAGTATAGGCCTTGATGGTTAAATGTGTCTAGATCTAGGTTTGACCCAAGTGGACCACAATCCCTTAAAACAAGGAATGCAGTCCCCAAGGCAAGATTTGACAAAGTGACAGTCTAGACCTAGGTTTTGAATTATTCTGATTCCGGATCTGCAAAAATCTCAAGTACCCAGTTCCTCGAAGTGAGTGAACTCACTTCTCCAAGGTGGTGCGACTTTCCCTAAGGAGGCTTCAATTTGGGTTTAGGTGGGTCAAATCATGTCGGATGGCATCCAAACTTTAGATCCGGGTAGATCAGTCAAGTAGGGGTATGGATCTATAATTTCGTGGCAATCCACCGGTTAGATCTTTGTAGATCTGAGTTTAAGTGTTCCAAGTGGTCCAAAATGGGGATAAAATCCCTTAAAATGTGGAATGGGACCCACAAGGTGAAATTCAAGAAAGAGACAACCTGGGTGTATGTTATTCGATGTGTAGATGTCAAATCAAGTGAAATCTCAAACACCCATCAACTAGATCTAGGTCAACTTGCTCAAATGGTGAAGTGCGCCTTCCTTGGGAGAAGCTAAGTTGGCTTGGGAGAGGGGTCAAACGGAAGCCAATCCACACCAAACTATAGATCCGGGATGCCGTGGATGCTATAGAGGTGGGTTTTCAATATCAGGCCCAACAACCCACTAGATCTAAGTAGATCTAACAAAATGTAAAATGGGGGTTTTGAAGTATATTAGGGTTTTAACAATTTATGAATTATGTCAATGGATTGGATAAAGGAAAGAGAAACAAACCTGTGGATCTTACCTGGATAACCTTGTAGATGCCTTGATGATGATGATCTATGCAATCCCGATCAATTTGGAAGCTTTGAGGTAGTCTCTATGCAAATCGATTTAGTCCAAGAAGCCAATGCGCCCTCTCTCCTGCACAACAAACGTCAACAATATCAGATTTGATGCATCAAGAGATAAGACTAATGCCACAAAAGAAGTAACAGAAAGATAGCATAGATCACAATGATACTAATGATAACCCCCTGATACAAGCGAATGCCAAGAAAGTCGATTTGAAGAAGCCTTGCAAAATCGCCCTTGTTGAAGTCGCCCTCCTGTAGACAAACAATGATTTCCAAACAAAAGATAGATCTCACCACAATTTCCAAATGCTAGGTTGCAATAGACTTTCCAATCACCATCTAAGAACACCAGATGCAAAGGAGACCACAAGAATTTCCACAAGAATATTTTTCTATACCAATAATCCAAGAGCCAAAGACCCTTTACAATGAGAAGCTCTCTCCTTTAAATAGGAAGGAGAGGCACCAAAACCCTAACCACTTTTTGAATGAGTGGCTAAGATTAAAAGATACAAATGTCTAATCAATGGTTGAGATGAGCTCAACAATATAATACATGGATCACACATAAAATATAACATAAGTGGACAAAGTCGCCCTAGGAGAGGGGAGTCCCACCAAATCATGATGACAAAATATCATAAGAGGCTCATGGTGGGTCCAAGGGGTAATTTTATCCCTCCTTGGTCAATCCCCATGGCACAATAACCAATAAATAATCATGAATATACCAAATCGTGCCTCCAAGGTGAAGTCGTGGTCCTCAAAAGACCTCAAAAAATCCACAGAAAGTGCCATAAGTGATGGATGCGGGCCCCGATGAAGCTGAAACTGCAGGAGGAGGTGTGGAAGGTCCCGATCTATCATCACTGATCATCCCATGCCATAACTTTGCCTCAGTAGCCCAAATCGATTTCCTCAATAGCCATTTCTACCAATCCTGAACTGCCTCGGGAAGCGTGAAACTGCCCAAACAGCCTCCTGGAGTGATGGCGCTGTCAAGGTGAGGGCACCAATGTGTCCGGGAGGGGGGTAATATGGTAAAAACAAGTGGCTAGACCACCCCCTCCATCATCAGCGCCCTAGGTCAACCGGATAAAAGTCATCTCTGCTCCGACAAGGCCTCCAACAGACCAAAACTGCACTAGGACAGCCTACTGAGGCTAAATCATCACTGTAAGTGCCCGGAACTGAAAACAAACTGTCCCATTGGACTCAGAAGGTCCAAATCCATCCAAGATGTGTACTCATACACCATATGAATCTCTGCATGGTCAAAATAAATATCCAATGTACCGGAACAAGGCCCATAATAATGATCTGTAAATGACCAAATACTGCTGTATCCCAATAATCATCATCATAACCCTGTAGCTGCTGCATAGAATCATCCTGTATGTGTACATAGACCATATATCATCTATCCATATCATCATAAGGTCCAACATCTCATGTCCCATGGTCCTCCATGGTCAAACTAGGTCTAACCAAGACCAAATACAACTCAGACTATCATCCATAGCTGCTGCAAGGTGTCAAGGTTAATAAATGCTTTACAATTTATTCAAATAGCTACTAAAACACAGAGTAATCATGACTGGCGATCTAAATCCAAATATATAGTGTCGTTAATTATTATTATTACTCAGACTAGACTTTCAGGACCATACTCACTTCATAGTTGTGATCAATTTGCTAGTGAAGGGTGAAGGCTGAAATAACTGGCTAGGCTAAGGGATGACTTGACTGACTTGACTTTGTGACACTTCGGCAAGGGAAAGGGAATGTACACCATAGTATATACTGAATGAGCAATAACACAGGGAATGGCGGTGTCTCACAAATGGATGAGTTGTTTAAAGAGGGTTTATTCACCTTCACAGATGCGCACAATCCATAATACAAACAAGGCCAGCAATTGTTTAGATATAACATTTAAGTTCCATTGCTTTTGGGCCTGAGGTTTCCATAGCCTTGATCTATGTGTGTTTACAAACACATTGCATAGATTTACATTTATTTTTAGGCTTTCTGCTGCAGGTGTGTTTTTAAGGCACTTGTTTACCTGAGCACTTCTAGGTGTGTCATGGACAACTTGTTTACCTAGGTATTTATTTTTCCAAAAGATATAACATTTTATTTTTCATGGCCATTTTCAATTGGCATTTCTTTCATATACAAGATATAGCATTTCATTTTTCCAGATTTTGTATTGATGGCAGCACTAAAAGTTTCAGGTTTAGCCAACACAACTTTAGTGACTAGGGGGAATTCTCAAGGAACTCCAACTCACCATAGGTAAGTTTTGTCACCAACTCAGAGCCGAGACACAATAAACAGGGAAGCTCATCCAATACAGAGGCTACAGTGGGGAAAGGTCCTCCATGTCACTAGTCAAGTAGCAAATCAGGGTAATAATCTAAAAGGTAGGCCACGGATGGATGAAGACAATGAAATGATGGAGCCAACACTAGCAAGCCAGGGTATGGTTGAATGATCACCTCTATTCTCCCTAAGGAGGGTATGTACCAATGAGTATGAATAGTGAACTTCTAAGTCTGAGTAGGGACAGTAATATATATATAATAGGTCAACCAGGTCCAAATATCTATATGATCGCCAGATCATGACACTAAGTGCTAAGACATGCTATAAGAATAAGTATAAAAGCAATCTAACCATAATACCATGATATACCTGCTGAGTCATATACCTGAGAGCTCATCAACCTGTACCATCATCTGTCGTCTGAGACTGCTGCTGCAACTCTGGGCACCACTGTCTGCTCTGTACCAATGGCATAATGGCTATATAGGGCATCTCTCTGAGTGTCCTGAAACTCAGTCATGGCATGGGGAATATAACTGCTGTCCACGATCTGATAGTGATCCAATATAGATGTTCATCTCAGCATCTCAAATGCAAGGGAACTGGCTGAATAGTGTACTGGAATGAGAAAAATAATGTATGGTAGCCCGGCTACTATATATGTGATAACAGGTCCTTCCCCTTGGAGGTCCGATGCTCCGAAGAAGTTGGAATTGTGATCGAGCTGACATTGGATCACATTTCTTATAATTGCTTATTAAGCACTAGCCCTGCTAGTTTGCCTAGTAACAAAAGGTAAAGTGTTGTTTTGTAGTTATGCCTAGAGATGTCCAATCTGAATTGAAGAAGAGCGATGTGTGAGGTGAGCTTAACAACATGCATAAGCATAAATATCTAACCATCTAAACTCCTATGGAATGCATTATAAACATAAGCAAATTAAGAGAGAATAACGAGACAAGATATATAGTGGTAAAACCACTATATAGGGGAAACATCTGCTTCAAAATAGCTCTTCCATTCATAGCAAAACCCTCATTACAATAGCTTCCAAGACATCACAATTATGGAGTTCAAATGGGATCCATACACAAAAAATTCCACTTCCAAATGAGCCTCTAAGCTACGAATTTATAGTGACCTAGAGAAACCTGAGCCATTGATCATAACTTCATAAGGTAGGATTAATAGTGAAGATCAACCAAACCAAGATGGTGGATAATGATGCAATCCATAAGCTCATCAAGAAATGGAGGAGGTGGATATGAATGACATGACTTGTGAGTCTAGGTCTCCATTACTTGAGAGAACATGTCACCATACAAATATCTCCAAAATATCTCCATGTGATGGTCACACATTTAAAAGTCTAATGATGCCCCACAAATAATGTTTTTTCTAACATCATAGTAGCTAATGTGATGACTAGACAACATTACAAATATTTCTAACATTCCTCTTAATCTTTGTTTTTTTTCATAGAAACAATTAAGATTTATATTTAAAAGGGGGGGTTATGCAGCCAAGCCTAGTTTATGCAAAATATAAGAAAAACTTTGGACTTTTCACACAAAATTGTCTTGGGTGATTAGGTCTACCCATAGCTTTCGAGAGTCCCAAAAACACCTACTAAGAGTCTAAGACTCACCAACTATACTACCTAACAAGCCATTGAAGTAAATATATAACTTGAAAATACATACTAAGTCATATTAACTAAAACATAAACTGAAATCATGGCTTCTTCTAAATCTCTTCAATCCAATACTTTTCCCAACCTTTTCCTCTTGCTCCCGGGAGGTCTGATTTTTGCTCTTTTCATGGGAGGAGCCATGAGGTGCATGGAGTCCATAGATGCCCAAAAAGAGTTTGAAACAAAAGAAGAATTAGGTTGAATAGGGGGGACCATGATTGACTTATAATGCCAAGATGGGATGCCATCCTCTGTAGCAATTGTTTAATACAACCAACTTACAAAGAAATCTCCATATTCCTACTAAGTTCCCATGAAAGCATCCACTTTCTTTTGCCAATTTTTAAAATCTACATGTCTGGTAGTGTCAATAGCATAGTTATCTCTTGTAGAGCTCATATCCTATAGCTTCTTTTCCAACTTTGCTTGCCAATGGTCCCATCAAATGAGGGCATTGGGTTGTGCCTCAGCTGCATCCTCCATACAATATTTAACCCCTTTCTTCAACTCTTTGATTTTGCATGCAAGGACTTGCTTCATGCACAATGCACCATTGCTCTCTAGTTGCCAAATTTCACATACAACCAACCCTTGCCTCGCCACTGCAACCAAAAGCCTCGAGAGCTAGGTAATGAGACCAAACAATCACCATTCAAAAATCCCTAAAGTAGAGACTAGATGGACCAATAACTAGCTGAACCTAAGTCCCACAACCATAGGATCAAAACACATAGGCAAAGAGAAGAGGGGGTGAACATACACCTGAAGGGAAAATAATCCTTTGATAGCTCCAAGTTGCCCTGCAACCAAGAGAAAACTTGAGACCAACATTGCTTGCAGTTTGTTGAAAATTCTGGAGATGATTCTTTCCTTGAATATCCAGAGTCCAGACCACATTTATCTGCCAACTTGAATGCTCTGCCATATACATTAATTCTCTCACGAGAATGCATGGTGAATGAAGTCTTGTGCCGTTGATTCAATAACAATGGGAGGGGGGACTTTGCTATCAAACTACTTATGTCTTCCATTCACAATAATCCTTAACTTCTATGGGGTGGGGGTTTGAAACAATATTCCCCCATTTATAAAACATTGCCCATAGTTTAGCGATACACCTAGGTTTGCCTGATGATTGACTAATTCATTTTGATATTAGAGCACATGAGAAAAATATATTCTATCAAATTCCTTGATCTCTTGACAAATTCTTCTAACTATCTGAGCTAAGGGAGGGTGGTTTAAAGCTGCTTTTGCTTGAACAACTGTGAGAATTATCATAGAATCTCTTACCACGGTACAATCCTTCACATTTCGAGCTTTCAGAAGCATAATCCCTTTATAGAGAGCTTGGGCCTTAGCTTCATTATTCATAGCTATCCCAATTCCCCAAGCAAACTCAACTTCTTGATAGTCAAGCTGAATTGCACTTTGATAGTCACATTTCATCTTAGTGGGATTGCCTTGTATTAGCCCAAGATCGTTAAGAACATGCCAAATCCACACTTCTTTCCCTGCTTCCAAAAACTGCCACGTGTTTTGCTTCACAAGAAGAAAGAGGTGGCTCTCCACTTCTTATTGGACCAAGTGATTGGAGCTGAACCAAGTTGAGACACATGAGGTGTGGTAGATTTTCTGTCAATAGCATCCCCTGCCCAATCAGAGTTGGTATAACCAATGAGTGAGTGGGTGGCCTGTCTAGCATGATAAACACCATAATGAATAGTGCCCTGAAGATATTGCAATATATATTTCACTGCCTTCCAATGGTTTACACGAGGCTTCTGCAAGAATCTTAAAACTAAACTGACAACAAAAGAGATATCAAGTCCAGTATGAGTTACGTAAATTGAGCTACCAGATAGTTGTCGATAAAAGTGTAGCATCAACTAGAGGTGATGGACAATCAATGATTAATTTAATTCATGACTGAAATGGTGCAGGTGCAGATTTACAATCACTCATTTGAAATGTGCAAGTACATTCAAAATATTCTTAGGGTGAGAAAGAAAAATGCCGTCAAATTTGTAAACCAAGGAAATAATGCAATAGCCCTAAGTCAGTGATCTCAAACTTCGTCTTTAGATTAACTTTCAAGTCAGGGATCAAAGGAACACTACTCCCAGTAAGGATTAAATCATCCACATAAAGGACAACAATAACCACATCATTCTTCATCATACACATAGGGTCAAACTTGCATCTTCTGAAGCCACTCTTCAAGAAATGTTTGCCAATTTTTTCAGTGTTACCACGCAAACTAGTAGGTCTAGTTAAAGCCCCAAAGATCGCTACTAGTCCACAGTAACCTAAGAGGTGTTATCCACTGTCACCATGATAACCACCTCTATGCACTTCTGGTTGGCTCTTCTCCAACTCGAGGGGGCATCCCTAGGATAGGATTGCTAGCTTATGGCAATGAGGGCACAAGGTGATTTGGAAGAGATAGCCGTAGCAAAATGGGGTTGTAGTTTTTAGTTTTTTTTTTAATAGGTGATGGAGAGACCTGGAGATTAGGGCCACTATCCAACTAGGGCAATGGAGTCAAGGTGAATCAAATGGTGAGTGAGGCCAAGAAGAATACCCTTCAAGAGTTATTCTACTTCCTTCAAAGATTAGGGGTTGGGACTAGGGAAATTAGTCACTTACCAGTGAGGATAAACAATGGAATTCAAGGTCTACAGGAGGGAGCTCCAATGGAGGAAGGTCCCTAGCCACCCAAGATCAACTGTGGAGAAGATAAATACCTAAAAACCCTTGCCAAGGAGCCAAATGCATATCAAGACAAGGTCTAAAATACTCACCCAAACCAACAAAAGAGAATATACAAGCCAATAGCCCAAAACCAAGTCCACCAAGCAACCAAGATGTCCACCTACTATTCTTCAAAGATTACTTGTTACTTAAGCAATGTCCACATGGGGTTTGAAACTCTCAATGATGTCCACTTGGTGGCTAAACCAATCGCAAGTCGTCATGCATCAATGAAGCCACCTAGGAAGTTTGTCCAAAAATGCCCACAAGGCACCCAAATTCTTCAAACACAAGGGTTACTCTGTGAAGGTTATGGCACCAACTACCAAGTGATCCCTCAAGGACTAAACGTCCAATGAATATGTCTTCAATAGGTGGACGCCCCTTCAAAATAAAACTTCAAGAAAATCCCAAAGCACTCAACAATGGAGCGATCCCCCATCAAATTGAAACCTTCCTTTAAACATGGACTAAAAGACCTTCAAAAGGGAGCAACCTATAAAGGACAAATGCATTAAATCATACCCCTTTCAATCTTTTGAAACTGAGGCTGAGGTAGGGTATGAGGTGCGACCTCAATGCTTTACAACAAGAATAAACCCACAAGAACTATTCAAAGGATGGGATGTCGTTGCAAGTGACATCTTGAAGACTGGAACATAGCTCGGCTTCATCCTACAGCTGGAAAAACCCTTCAAACAGTGATTCTGGAATGGATTGGCCTCACCAAATAATGATGACAGGCCTCCTTTAGGGCAGCAGTTGGGCTAATAGGTGGCAGAGAAGGACATCACACCCCTCTTTGCTGGTTACAGGTCTGGAGACTCTGAACTGAGGCTTGTCTGAGTATATCCCTGCAGAATGGCTGATCCAAGAGGCTCTTCTAGGGATACCACCTGCCCTATTGCATCCTAAACCTCTGCCTAATACCGATACTGATGGGGGCACCTCTGAAAGACACCTTGATGCTACAGGAAATGTCCTCACTGCCATCCAACATGTCTGAAAAGTACAGTTTGCATGCCAATGTTCTCCTATAGGCCTATAGGTCAAACTTATGCTGATTTCACTGATGAGTGCTGAGACGGGTCTTCAAAACTGTCTCTACAGGACTGCGGCTCCTCCACAGGCATCGCTGGTCTCTTCAATAGTTCCAACAGGTAAAATCCAAAGGCTGAAACAGACCCTTCCACTATGGTGCAGGTGCAGCCTCCCTCTAAACTGCCAGTTACTACATGAAAAACCTCTTTCACTGTTGCCGTTTCAGGCTGCTATAGGTCATACTTGACAGGATGTCACAGTGGATGCAATTGTTGTAGCTGTTCTTCTGCTAGTTCATGGCTGGCATCATCATCGATTGACTGCCTTTTCCTGATGGGGAAAGGATACAAAACTGTTCTCTTGACTCTTAGATAACTGCCAGGGACTTACTTGATTAGGGAAGCCTCAAATTGTTGCTCATCTCCTCACGCAGGACTGATAAACTATTTGCTGTAGGAAATTAGGACAACCTACAGGACTGTTGATGGCTGTATGTGGCTGTTAGGCTGCCCAAAATAGCTTCAAAGTGCCCATATTCAATTAGCTTACTCCAAATACAAGAAGAGAAGATTACTCCAAATACAAGAAGAGACAGGCCCATGGCTAGCCTACTGCTGCAAGGACTGAGGACTCCCCAGAACTTCCAAGAAGATATACTGCCACTGCTGCAGTAATCCTCTTCATCACTCTTTGGTTGTACAGACCTGCTTCTCATAACTCCTTAGGCTTGCTTGAAAGCCTAAAAGTACTCAGACTGCCTAGGACATCCCCTCTTCTAATTTAGGGCACATCCATGCAGAGATGGGGGTAACACATAGCAAGCCCTAGGTGCTTACTTAAGACCATACATATTACAAAGTCTTGTTCAATTTGTAGGCTAGAGTTGAAGATTTGAAATTAATGAAGCCATGAAGTTGTTGCATAAAGATCTTCACAAAGATTAGCATTCAAGAAGCATGTTTAACATCCATTTGGTGAGTTCCTAATTAAAGGAAAAAGTAATTGAAATAATAGTGTGGATTGTGTTCATTTTAGCAATTGGGGCAAAAGTCTTACTGTAGTCAATACCTTTTCTTACAAAAAACCTTTGGCTATCAACCGAACCTTATTCTTCTCTACCCATCCATCTATAGTAAATTTGGTCTTTTAAACCCATTTGCATCTGACAAGATTCCTGCTGTGGGGTAGTACTGTAGTAGAACCAGATCCCAAGTATGATTCTTTAAAAGAGAATCATATTCTTCCGCCATATCCTTCTCCCGTTTAGGATTTTCTCTGGCATCCTCATAAATAGAGGGATCATTAGTGTCCAAAAATTTTCACGCAAGAGCAAACTCTGACTGAGTCCTTGTTTCTATCAGATCACCAACATTAGAATTTGCAATTTCAATAAGCTTTTTTTCCCAAACAAAAAGTGTTCAATTAGTATCAACCATGTTACGCTTATGCAGTTCTACAGTGTTCCAGCAGGTCGTTTGGTAGAGAAGGACTCAAAAGGCAAAGTGTGGGTTTCTCTGTATGTGGTTGGCTATGGTCAGCCCCCTTGGTTTTACTCTTGGAAGTTCTATGGCTTAGTTGCATTGCTGACTGCCCTTTATGGGGGTTTTTAGCCCTGGGGTTGGTGTTCGGGGCTTCCAGGTGTGGACCATTGGGTCACATGACCACCATGATTTTTATGCATTGAGGGTGAATATATTTCATCTAGGGAGGTCTTCCCTAGCCTATCAACTTCCTCTCACCCCACTTGGACCTTCTCTGCAATTGATTAGACCCTTTCTAACCAAATTGACCCTATGAGGTCTTCATGATGATCAAGCCCAAGCTAAGGCAAGGGGGACGTTGAAGGACTTTTTCATCACTTTGGGGTTAGTAGGGGCATGACGTCCTCCTTAGGCTGACTCTTGCTGTCACAGTGAGGCTTTAGCTTGCTTATTTTAACATTTTTCATCATTTTATGCTAGTTTTAGGGTCTAGTCCCCAACATGTGGGTGACATTCCCTAATTTTGTCTTAATTTAGATTATTTTAATATTTTATTGTTTTAATTTTAAATTGACAAATTAAGACATGCAGGCTTGATAAAGAATTAAATCTTGTGCTAGGATGGATATAAATATCCATTCCAAATTCATTTGTAACACAAGACTTGGGATAAAAGCATGTTTATTATCTCTCTTATTCTATGGGATCTCTATGTGATGCATACCTCTTGGAATGATCTCTTCTTGGCTTGATGGTGAATGAAAGATGAATTTCTAGGGTTTCTTGCACATACATGGTTGATGCTAGCATTGTTGGAATAACACAAGTACAAAGGTGATCTATTGCCATTCTTTGATAATCTCTTGTTAAAGGTTGGTGAGTTCATGCTTCTATGTGGATTGAATGGTGGTTTTGATGTTGCATTTTCTCTGAATTAGGGCTTCTTACCAATTTTTTTTGTCAACTTTGTATGGTGGAAAACGTCCTCTTGAAGGAGTTTTCTCTTGTTAGGGCCTTGAATATCTGTTTTTTGCCCTAATTAGGATCCCTCAATGAACCCTAGAAGTTGTTGGAGGATGCCCTAGTTTGCAAATCCTAGAGAGACATTTGCGGAGGGACGTTGATTGTAGATCCCTCTTGCCACAGGGTTTGAGGTGATACCAAAAAATCTCTTGTCATTTTTTATTCAAAATTTCAAGCAATTCATATGTATGATATCTAGATGCATTGCATACTAATTTAGGTTGCTTTTTTAACCCTAAAACCCTAAAAATTCAGAAAAATCAGAAACCCAAAAAATTGACAAAATTCAAAAATCCAAAACAAATTTCAAATTTTTGCAAAAACAAGTCCACAAGGGGCTGCGCCCTACCCAACTTTCCCATAAATATTGAAGGGCGTCATCTTTTATGGTGGCAAAAAAGGGTCAAGCCTGTTTCACTGTTCATTGTTAAAAATTGCAGACTGTCAAAACCTGATTAGGGCCAAATTGAGATAACTTCAATGGTTAAATAAGTTCGCCTTGAGTGTGGGGTTACTGTGATGTCTCCTCATTGATGTTCATTGGCTTAAGTTCCCAACCCAAATCAATCCCCTTGGGTTGAGGAGAAAAATGTCATACACTTGGGGTTAATTTTGAAAAGATTAAGGCATTAATTAGTTAGGAGGTATTAATTTTATTTTCTTAAGTTTGAAATGCACTTAGTGGAAGATATTTCTCATTAATGAATAAAGTGGATAATGATTCACAAGGGTGCATTAGAGCATAAGCTTTGACCAAGAGAGGGATTGTAAAAGAAGAAAAGATGAAAGAAGTTAAAGCTAAGAAAGCAGGAAAAAGAAGGAAAAGCAGGCACAAGGAAGAAAAGCAGTGAAGTTAAGGAAAAGTAGAGTAAAGAAGAAAAACAGATAAAAACAGAAAGTAGGATAAGGCAGAAAAGCAAGAAAAAGCAGGATAATCAGAAAAGCAAGATAAGGCTGAAAAACAAGAAAAAACAAGATAGAAAAGCAAAAGTAGGATAAAAGCAAAAGCAAAAGCAAAAGCAAAAGCAAAGCAGAAAGCAAAAGCAAAAGCAAAAGTAGAAAGCAAATGCAAAAGCAAAAGCAGAAATCAAGCCATCGTTATCCACTCCATGAGGGCACCTTAGCCTAGTTGACTTGCTCCACAAGTCACCTTAGGTCTATTAAAGAAGAAGTGCAGACCACTTAGCCATCTTTTGTCAGTTTGAGAATTGATGTAAGAGCTATTTTTCCTCTGTGACTTGGGAGATGTGCCCCTAGTCCAAGCTGGGAGATGTGCCCCTGCTTCTTCTGATAGGATGATGACATCTAGTCTTCATCATTTAGTTTATTTCAGGTCCTGAAGTCTGATCCAGTGGTTGGTATTCTCGTTGTGCGGTTCAACTCCTTCATTCAGTAGAAACAATGTTGAAGGGACGAAATGGAGGTTCTGGTTTCGACTTTTTTGAGCATTTCTGGACCTTGAGACATGTTCCATTGTGTCCGTAGCATTCTTTCCAGTAGGAAACACTTTTTGTTTCATAAAAAAAGGTGTCCAGATGAGCAAGTTATGGTCATTTTACTAGATCCAGGGGTTCCAGCTTCAACGAAAGCACCACTGCTTTTCTATCTATAAATCTTCCTGAGTTTTGAGTTCTGTGAACAGCCATTGAAGTTGGGTGCACCTTTCATGAGCATCCATTTGCTCTTGTTCATCCATGTTGCAGATTTAGTGATCACACTTCTCCTTCTTACTCTTCTATGAGCATTCTTTTCCAATCATTGTAAAAATCCAAGAATTGATGACTCCATGTAATGTTTGAGCTATGAAACTTCTATGTATTGCTTAATAAGCTCAGTTCTTGTTTGCTGCTTCTTTTTATTTCATGTTTGAGTCATATTAAATATTAGAAGAAGAATTTGAGAGTCGTAGAGGCTGCTTGAGCTCTCATATTTCTCAAGACTAGCTCATTGTGCAATTATATTTGACTAGGTTTTTCAGTATTTTTAATTAAAAGTTCTATGGATTCTCATTTTCGGTCTATTAGTCATCATAGGTTCTTAGGATAGTGATGAAGTCCATCCAATCATCAGACTAAGAATTCGTGGCCTCCTCTGCTTGATTGGGAGAACTTGTAAACAAACTAGCTGAACAATCCTACATAGTGCTCTTCCTCCTTTTGTCCCCAAACTTTGCCAAATCCTCCCAAAACCTCTGTAACTTTTTCCAGCAGAGTATATTGGGGGTTAATTACCTGATATCCACCCTTTGGTTTCCTTCAAGTGTAAGTGGACATCTCTAGTATGCATATGCTGGTGTGCCCAAGAAGCCTTGGAGTAGACTTCAGCGACAGCTGTTGTTGAAACATAAATGGCCCCAGTACCTTGTGCATAGGAGTTTGAAGCTGGCCTTGATTCTGATGTTTATGCTGTTGCACACTCCTTAACATATTTTGCAGATCCAAAAAAGTCCAACTATCAAGCTCTGGGTGGGTTAATCAGTAACCAAGACTAGTTTCTTCTTGACTAGTTTTGTTGACTAGTTTCAGTTTTGCAAATTCATGATTTAAAATTGTTGCGACTTAGTTAATATCCTTGAAATATTATTTAGGGATATTACAGTTACTCTCATATCCAAAACAAAGTTATCAGAGGTCTTTTGAGTACCTTTTGAGGGCATGTTGTTAGCTGTTGACTGTCTTAGGGAAGTGAAAAATTTCTTAGTCCGAGTAGTTAAACAGATTCGGCCTGCCTGGATAGTCACCTTCCTCCCTAGGGCGAACTGTTTTGTCTCCTTTAAAGCTTTCCTTCAGGACTGATTTTACTGCTGCTTATTGCTGATGTTTACCATGACTATTGGCCGGTGATAAGATGTTAGTATTAATGGTGATGTTTGCTAATTCACTACTTTTATGAATGCCAAAATATTATGATTGCTCATGTATATTCCTAATGGGATGTTGATTAGGATTGGTAATTATTGTTAATGCCATATTCTGATGCCTACTGGTCTACGTGAAATATTGGTGCGATTTAGTGGTTAATGGCATTGATCTTATTTTTAAGTATTGATCTTCTTGCACTAAAAACTGTCTTGTGGTAATCATGAAACATCACTCATCTACAGTGTTTTGCACATGTCTTATTGTTGATGAATCTAAAGTTAATCTATAGTGTTTCTATATTACAATAGGTTGATTATTGCTTACACTAAAAGGTCATTACAACATTGATATTGTCCTTGTTATCTGTTGATTTGGACAATTGACAAGTTGTGCTAACTCCTCTATAGATCTAGTATGTCTTCTTCGTTCATTATTGGACTCCATTGAAGGGACTGATCTACGTCACAAGGTTGTGGGAAGGTGTCTGTTGTGTTGCATTGATAGGTACCTTGATTAGGGCTCTCCCCTGGGTTGAGGAGTTCCTGAAGAAGTTGAGAGATTTGGCCGAGGTGACAATGGGCTTAAGTCTCTCCCATGTTTGCCATTCACTAGCATACACATCATATTGTGTTGCAAGCTCATGGGCTGCTAGTTTGAACGGTAACAAACCACATGAATAATACCCTTTGAAGATTCAACTAAATCAATAGAATTTGAAATAGAAATGGGAACTCGAACCTCTTCTTCAATGGAATCATCATTAGACAAAAGATCAATGAAAGATGAAGTATTGGGGAAATTCGAAGTAAAATGACTCTCAAGTGAAGTAGGAGGGTAAGAAACTTCATGAAACTAAACATCTCTTGAATGATAAGACCTTGGATGGATGGATTGAAAACATGCATGCTTTTGAGTTCTCACATAGACTTGGGTTCTGATTTCCTTCATTTCTCATCAGGGATTGAGCCCAACACTCACATCCAAAAGCTTTGGAATTGTCAATGTGAGTCTTCCTACCACTCCATATTTCTTGAGTAACATGAAATAATTTTTTGGTAGGTACCCTATTCAAAATATAGTTAGCACAACATACCTCTCCCAGAAATTAGTTCTTTATCCCTTTAGAGTGTAGCAGACATCTAGCCATTTCTACCAAGGCTTTGTGTTTCCTTTTGGAAACCCATTATTTTGAGGTGTGTAAGGAACTGTTTGCTGATATTTTATACCATGATTAGTTAAGTATGTTGAAAACTCAAGTTTTATATACTCCCCCATAATTAGTGCATATAAATCTTAATATACTTTCTAGATTCTTTTTCAACTAAGGCTCTAAATTCTTGAAATTTTGTGAAGGCTTCACTCTTATGTTTCAAGAAACAAACCCATGTAGGTTTAACGGAATCATCAAATAAAAGCATTGTTGAAAAACTTGCCATTGGCAAAAAATCAGTGTGGGGTCTAGAATACAACTTTTCGGCAACAGTGGCAAAAAAATGGCAAACTACGGCAAGCATTGAAAATTACAAAATATTTTTTTTTACAATTTTTTAAAGATATAAACCAACAACAACATCAAATAAATACATTGGCACATAAATATAGGAATAACATTGATATATATATATATATATATATATATGCGTGTGTGTGTGTGTATGTGTGTGTGGCAAATAAAAAATGATACACCAAAGTCAATAATAAATCCTGAACCTTTATAGCTGTCCAATCAAGGACTCAAAAGTGGACAACCAATACAAAATGACATCAAATATATAAATGTATCTCATAATCACGAGTCAAAACAATGGTGTACCACTTTGCATTTGTATAGAATGATTGAGAGGAAATGAGTCTGTTGACCACCTAACCAACTAGGAGGGAAATCATGTACCATGCACATGTACCATGTGCCTTGAAGATGAGAAAGAAGTACCTAATGAAGTTTTTCAAGCGAAGCAACTCTACTTCTTATCTTTTCTCCATGAAATTTCTGCACCCTTGCGGGGGATTTTGTAATGATATGTCAGCATGAGGGTCAAATTTTGTAAATCTTAGTCACCTAGGACATTATCATTAGGGAAGTCCTTTTATCGAGTGTTTTTTCCCTTGGATAATTAAAATTCCTTTTTAGTGATTTTAATTATCTGATTTTTTCACTCAAAAAATTCCTCCAAAGTGGTGAAAGGCGTCCTAATGATCGAGTCCTTGGGGTGATTGGGGCCTAGGAATGTTCTAAATTACCATGCTAGACATTATTCAGAGTGTTGCGGAATTTCATTAAGTTTTACTTAGGATTTTTAATTTTTTGGTGATTAAAAAATGTCCCTTGGCATAAAAAGTTGTAATGTAAAAGAGGGATAAGTGGTCCTTTATGATGTTGTATAGGGGTATGGGTACTCAAGATAAATGGCATGAGACCCCGTACACCCTTGGACCACATTTGAAGACATTCCGTTGAGTTTTGATAGGATTTTTGATGGATTTCCCTAAGTCAGTCAAGGAAATCATGGGAATTGGCCATTAATTAAAATGACAAAATTTTGTAAGTGACTATGGTCACTTGGGGTGGGAAAAATAAGTTTCCAAAGGCTATGTTATGTCCCTAAGGTAAAGTTAAAGGTTAAAAAGCCCCCCCAAGCAAATGTTTCACTTATTCCAAGTTGTCACTCTAGCAAGTGCGCCCTCCTCTTCATGAGATTGGGGGTTTGGGTGAAAGTCAAAGAGAGGGGTCCCACCTTGGTGGTTTCCCCCACCTTTGAGCATAGTATTGAAGATAAAAACATTAGAGGGGGGTTCCCCCCCATTATTTTGATTTTGAAGCAAGAGAGAAGTGTGCCCCCCTCTCTCTCAAGTGACAAATGTCATGCATGCAAGGAGGGTCTCTCCCTCACTTTTCTTTTATAAGGAGGCTCCTCCTCCTCATTTGGGTTACAATCTCTCATTATCTTACTCTTTCTTGCTCTCTTG
Source organism: Larix kaempferi (assembly GCA_027924585.1). Lineage (NCBI taxonomy): Eukaryota > Viridiplantae > Streptophyta > Pinopsida > Pinales > Pinaceae > Larix > Larix kaempferi. Next base: position 2,144,158 of record BSBM01000628.1, read on the forward strand.
CTCTCTTGTTTCCATTCTTGTCTAAAGAAGTGAGCCATTGTAATTTCCAGCTTTTGATGTGAATGAAGAGAAATATTTGGAGGAAATTTGGTTCTTGGCTTTATGTGAGGTAACATTGTAGCATTGTAGTTTCTTGTTTGCATTTGTGGATCTCAAGCAAATTATTTTGCTTCAGAATATTATTGTAATATTTGTTGTTACATGTTATGTGGGTTATCTTCTTAGCATTTGAGAATTTCATGGACTTCTAGTTTGAATAAATGATTTCTCATTTCTTTGCTTGATCTCTCACCCCTTGTGCATTTGAAGCTAGTCTTGTTACATGTTACTTAAGCTTGGAGAGTGGGATTCCCCGCTGGGATACCCCATTGTTCAAACAACTATTGAGGAACTTGGCTTCTTCTCACTAATTATTTCTTATTGCAGATTTTTTTTACTTATTTTTCTCTCAAAACATCATTTCCATCTTTTTTATATGCTACATTTTATTTACAAATAGCTGAAATTTATATATTAAAATTTGTAAAGTGATTCCATACTCATTTTTATCATATTAGGAAATAATTAGCTTGCTGTTTTGTGCAGGTTTTTCATGTTACAGGGGGAGGGAATGCCACAATTTGGCCACAAATAAACTCAAAGATCATTCAAGAGTGGCCACTTCAAGTTTCTTGCCAAAAAAGGTCAAATTTCTTGTTCTTGACCCCCATTCTCTTTTATTTCAAAGGCTGAAATTTCTCTGGTTGTAACAAACCCAAGAGAGTCTTTTGGGCTTGATTCCTTATTCCTTTATTTCTAGTAAAAGCTCTTTTTATTTTTCAACCATCCCTTGCATGCAAAAGAAGTTGGGCTTTCCCACCTTTGCATTGCAAGTGTAGAGAGGCTAGTGTTAGTTGTATATGTTATTTTCATTTTGTTAGATTGCTTGCCCCTCCTCTTCATTAGGAAGAGAGTTGTGTGGCTAGGATAACATTTTATTTTTTTAAGTTATTTTGCCATCCATTGCTTGCAACGGTAGTCGGGTTTTTCCCACCCTTGTAAGCAAAAGAGAAAGGGCTAGGAATTAGTTTACTTCTTATTTGCATTTGGTAATATTGTTTGCTCACACCTTGCATGTGAAGTGGCTTTGCCCATCTGTGCAAAATCGTGTTGGCTAGTAATTTGTTTAAGTTTAAGTTATTTTTGCTTTAATTGTTGCCCACACTTTGCAAGTGAGTTGGCTTTGCCACCCTTGCAATATCGTGCCGGCTTGCATTGTACGTAATTATTGATTTATTCTTTTAAAAAGTTAAATAAACAGTGCCCCAATCCTTGCCCCGTATTCACTCCCCTTGCGGGTTCGTCCGATCCTGGGTGACAAGAAAGGGCAAATATTAGTGTTGGCTAGAATAATAGGCACTCATAAACTTATCTTGATAAGACATTGAGAAAACTAAGTTTGACTCGTGGAGCTAGAGGGGTAGAGACTGCTGGGAGCCTCATGGCACTTAGTGTCCTCCCGTTGAGCACCCGACAAGCTTTGGGGTTGATCCGTGGAGCTAGTTGGGAAGCTTGTGTTCTCTTGTTGAGCACCCGACAATCTCTCTCAAATTGAACGAGATAAGTTTTGGGGTAGACACATAGGATAGTTTTAATTTTCTTGCACCAACCTTAAATCCCCTAAGCTAAAGAGAGACCTAAAAATAATTAAAATCTACAGGTCCATTGGAAAAACATTACAATTATTATTTCATTTTTAGTTCTTTACTTTCTAAGCATTTGAATTCAGTTCAATCTCGTTACAAGCATCTTTCATTCATTAATTTTTCATTTATTACAAGTATTTCTCATGTGTTAAATTTGATATTTTGATCATTGTGATAAGTGAATGGTTTAATGCAATTTGTTTGTCTTTGGTGATCTTACTTCTATTGTATCTGTGACTCCATGCCCCAAGTAAAGTAGGCACTGGTTTGGTAGATGATTTGTTATTTCTCTCTTGCAATTGTACATGGTTTATTTTCAAAGAAGGTTTGCTTGGCATCAAAATTATTGCACCTTTGCATGAATGCTTGTCATTAAACATTAAAAATTTGCAACTCCTAAAAGAAACTCTTTAGAGAAACTTAGTAAGTAGGGACAACCCCCCTTGACCTTTTGGAGTTGGGGCCTAAACGGAGAAGTTAGGAATCAAGGTGACAGTGGGTTCCACACTCATAGTTCCCCAAAAACACACATAGCGGTTGGGAGACTTATCTGTGGTCAAGTGTGTGTTAGGCAGCAATAGAGTCCAAGTAGGTGTAAAGTCAATAGTCCAATAACTGAAAAGGTTTGTCCTCTTAGCTATGTTCATAAGCTCTTTGTGCTTCTCATGGATGCCAAATAAAAAATGATACGCCAAAGTCAATACTAAATCTTGAACCTTCATACTTGTCCAATCAAGTACTCAAAAGTGGACAACCAATACAAAATGACATCAAATATATAAATGTATCTCATAATCATGAGTCAAAACCATGGTGTACCACTTAACATTTGTATAGGATGATTGAGAGGAAAGGAGTCCAAGTAGGTGTATAGTCAACAATCCAATAAATGAAAAGGTTTTTCCTCTTAGCTATGTTCATAAGCCCTTTGTGTTTCTCAAGGCTTCCGTTATGGCCTTTTGAGAATTTTGTGTTTCTCAAAACAAAATTCGCCTCAAATAGATGTGATATGACAAAGTTATGGCCTTCTGAAGTTTTAAGCTCAAATGAAGCCTTACCAAGATGCCATGTGTTTGTTGACTAGACAATACTAACGTGGTAGTCTATACAACTAACTGTCCAATCATGATGTGGTAGTTTGTACAAAAGGTTTGGTTTGACTATTGAATTGGCAGAGATGTGCAGGGTGCCACATGGCAGTGCTTGTTGGGCATGGAAATCATGTGTCATTGGTAGATGTGGTAGAGAGCACTGGCATGGTAGAGGTTGTAGTGTGCTGACTAGATACCAAGTGGTGGTGACTTGTCTCTTATTGACCGTTGGAGGTGTTACCTCACAAACTAACATGTGTGATTAAAGTCCAAAAGAAGCAATGCTAGCCCAAGGGGAACTCAAGAGGGGGGCCAATGCCATCACACCAACCCTCTTCCCACTTTTGGTTGGCTCTTCTCCAACTCAAAGGAGGCTTCCCTAAGATAGGATTACTAGGGCTATAACCAATGAAGTGCAAGGTGATGCGAAGAGTAGCTCTAGCAAAATGTCTTTTTGTAGTATAGGAAATAAAAGAGGTGATGGGAGGATGAAAGAGGTCACTCAAGGACTAGTGTCGATACAATCAAGGGCAAATGGAATCAAAAGATCACTAACTAAGAGGGCCTTGCTTAATATGTCATCGAGTGAGTAGAATTGCATGAGCTAACTCAAACCCTACTCAGTGAAGTTGAATGTGAACTAGATTTTACAAGGAAGGAGTTGAATGAAGAATCCCCTTCCTTTCAAGCTCTTGGGGTTGCACTCTATAAATAAAGGCTTAAGGTTGCACAATCCGAATCAAGGTAAAGATACAATACATAACTCCTATACAAATAAACATGCAAAGAAAGGATGAAATAGAGATTAACTTAAAACCCTTTTCTCCAACGTGGTAGTAATACCCTTTCAATGGCCCAAGCAAAAGCATAGAAATGACAATGCAAACATCCAATAGAACTTATAATCATGATGCTCCAAGCAAGATCAAGGTGCCACACATGAACAAGAAGGAAACATGAACAAGAAGGAAACCCTTATAACAAAATTTATTCCAAGAAAAGATGTATCAATTACGAGAGAGAGAGAGAGAGAGAGAGAGAGCGCTCCAAAAATCCAACCATCTAAATGAATGAGAAGTAAACCCTATATAGGTTTCATTCCTTCTCCTGACAACAATAAACAAGTAATAGAATCCTATATCTAGCCTAGGATGGAGTAAACAAATCCAAAATACTCCAACTACTAACCAACGATAATAAAATAGTACATGAAAGAGGTGGTCAATGCCACATGTACAAGTCTCCATCAAGATAGCTCCAACATCTCCACCGAAAGAGGGCATCAAGTGTAGTGCTCCATAACCAACTCCATCAAAGTATGTGCAAATATTCAAAAATAGTGGAATGACCACATCAAATCGGAAGTCCATGTACAAGAATCCTCAATATATGTGCAACAAGCCCCTCTAAAGCATGTGCAAGTGTTCAAGAAACCTCCAAAAGTGGGACAGCTCCATAAATGATGCACCAATATTTAAGTAGAAACCCTCCCAGAGGGGATTACCCCTCCTAAAATAGCACAACAAGTGGTTAAGATCTCCTCCAAGAAGCAAAGTGCATGAACATTTGTGCAAGAAAACCCCCCAACATGTAGTAAAAGATAACCAGAGTGCCTCAACACGTGTGCTACAATGCCAACACGTCAATAGGAATCTAAATCTCAACTATTAATTAATACAATAATATAACCATGCCTCTACATGTGTGCCAAGAGAGGGCACTCAAGAATGATGATGCATCAACCCAAAAAACAATCCTTAAGATCACCATCATGCATAAAAATATGTTGTAAAATGCCCCCACGATTGAATCCATAAAGTAAGACCTCAAGCACAAAATAGAAGACATCCAAGTGACCGAAACAGCTCCAAGAAGGTCGTACGACAGCCAGAAATATGCTGTCATTGCTATAATGCCTTGAGGAATGAGGAGGAGCATTCTACACCACCAAAAAGGTCTTAGGAAGAGCTTTCTAACCATGTATCACAAGTCACCATTTGAGCTAGGGCGTTAGAAATATGGGGGTCTGAAGAGAATGTCTTGTTATGCGCAAATCACCCTATAATCAGCACAAAAATAAGGTGCTATAGGTGAGCCAATGCCAAGCGGTCTAGACTACAATGAAGATCATCAAGTGCAAGGTGCTGATACTATCCATACATGTGTAGAACCAAGAAGAAGCAAGTAACCCAAGCAAAATAGCATGCACACATCAATCATCCATCATCAACCAAGGCATCAACATTGTGAAGTGCAACTCTACCTCCAAGCATCCAAGACCATCCGGCAGAGTCATCCTCAACCCAGAAAGTTTCATACCTCATGTAAAACCAACAACCCAGAATTGGCAAATTAATTTTTCATAACAGCAACAAATGGTGGTTGATTTGAGTGAACCAACAGTTGATCTAGGGTAATTTTGACGTTCTGGATGCAATAGCATGTTCAGCTCAGCCTCAAAATACTCTTTACTTTGCTGGAATGGTACATGCAATTCAGATCACAAAGTGCAGATCAACAGATCTCTAGAGATTAAAATGCAGATCTGAAAGCACAAATATGTAGATATACAGCTGTAGAATCCTGCTATTAAGTTTGATTATGCAGATTAGCTTTAAAAACTTCCATACATCAAAAACACGTTAAGAAAGCAATGCCCTGCAGTTTAAAAAAAGAACCCTTGAAACTTGCAGGAAAAATGGTGCAAAACTAGATTTCAAAGAATTTGCAGAAATTTAAGAGATAAGCCTTTAAGAGGAGCAAATCTCCATGCCAAAATTGATGCAAATGAAGAAGACAAATCCAAGGAGATTAGTTGTTGGTTTTAATACAATGGGAGGTGAGCTTAACAGCATGCATAAGTGCAAAGATCCAATCATCTAAACTGAATGCATAACAAACGTAAGTTAAGAGAGCATTATGAGAGAAGGAAGACACGATCTATAGTAGTAAAATGCTTATGTAGAGGAACATTGATCTTAAAATAGCCCTTCCAGTAGTATCAAAACCCTCATTAGAAAAGCCTCCAAGGCCTCATATTTATGGAGTTCAAATGGGATCCATACACCAGAAACTCCACTTCCAAATGAGTCTCCAAGCCTTGAATTTAAGTGATTGGAGAACTTGAGCCATTGATCATAAGTCAAGATCAATAATGGCTATCAACCAAACCAAGATGGAGGATGATGAGGTAAGCCATGAGATCATCAAGAGATAAGGGAGAAGGAGGTGGATAAGTATGGCATGATCTGTGAGTGTAGGTCACCTTTATTTGAGAGAGCAAGGCACCACACAGATATCTCCATGTGATGATTACAAATGTAAAAGTCTCAAACTTTTTCTAACATCATAGTAACTAATGTGATCAATAGAAAACATTGCAAACTTTTTTAGCATAAAGTGCCAATAGAGGTTAGAGAGCTTCTTACTGAATTTACAAGAATTATTTTGGATGAACTTCCTGGGGGGGATTATCACTTGTGAGGAGTATTTCCCAGCAAATTGACATGGTTCCAGGTCTGTGTTTGTCAAATAAGGCACCCCATCCATAGATTGACTCCAACAGAGAGCGAGAAGATCAACAAGCAAGTCCAAGAGCTATTGGATCGAGGACTAACCAGGGTATGTTTTAGTTTGTGTACAATCGCTGTTGTGTTAGCACTGAAGAAAGGAGGAGAATGGAGGACTCGCACCAATTCATGGGCCATCAACAAGATTACCATCAGTATTGGTTTCCATTGCCAAGGATGGATGATTTGATGCATTGTTTGAATGGAGTGAAATATTTAACCATGATTGATTTGAAGAGAAAATACCACCAAATCTGAATTCGAGAGGGTGATGAGTGGAAGACAACGTTCAAGATGAAGGAAGGGCTTTATGAATGACTGGCCATTCCATTTGGTTTGACAAATGCATCCAACACTTCTATGAGGTTGATGAAAGAAGTGCTGAAACCTCACATGGGTAAGTCATGGTTGTATATCTAGATGACATATTGGAGTTCAACAAGATGAAAGAAGAGCACATGATGCATTTGAACCATGTGCTGGAGTGGTTGAAACATGAGCATTTGTTGATAAATCTATGGAAGTGTTATTTCATGAAGGTATAACTCGTGTATTTGTGATTCATGATATCTCAAGCCAGGTTGAATATGGATCCAAAGAAGGTGAGTCATTATGGAGTGGCCTACATTATAAAGCACATTCAAGGTTAGAAGTTTTCATGGTTTGACAAGTTTCTATTGGAACATTATTTAAAATTTTAGTGGGATTTGTGCATTAATATCACTAACAGCATGCGTGAGAAAGGGAGAGTTCCAATCAAACATAGGAGCCTAAGGAGGTTTTGTGCAGTTGAACAAAATGGTTATCAAGAAGTCTTTATTGACTTTCCCAATTTTTTCCAAAGTGTTCCAATTGGTTTGCGATTCCAATGGAACAACAATTGGATGTTACTTAGTCAAGAAGATAAGCCAATTGCATTCTTCAGTGAGAAGATGAGCTATGCAAAGAAGAAATATTATATGATCATGAGTTATGCAATTGTTCATGGTTTTAAGAAGTGGAGGCACTACTAGTTGCCCATTGAGTTTTCCCTTTACATTGTGTTACCCCCCATTTTGTCATGGGTGTCCACATGTGATTTTTCTCACATGTTCAACAGGGGGTTATAGGTTGATGGAGCTGATTTATGCCTTGGGTTCTTGATGCTAGAGTTTTGCTTCATGTTGTGATGATGCTCTAGAATATGATTGGTTGATGGATCTTCATGATATATTTGGGATAGTAGCTATAAGATAAGATAAGATAAGATAATTTTATTAATGTCCGACGAATGACCACAAAAGTAGGTCAATGGGACTAAAGTGTACAACCAATATGAGTACAATGTGAGAGTGCATACGCAGATCCTATATAATGCTGGAATCAAAACTAAAATAAAATAACAATAAAGAAAGGTATAATCAGTGGGACATCCTCGTAAACATGTATAAAACCATAACAAAGGCATCATTAGGTAGAGACATGAGAGTGTCAAGAATGTCTGAGTTTGATAGTCGACGGCGAGGATGATAGTTTTCATCTTCTTATGGAGTGCCCTAGTGCTTTTGGTTTTATTTGGCATCTGGCTTACATGTACTATCCTTGCACATGGAGCGCTTGGCTTGATTACATGATGAGATAACATTTGGGGGCTTATTAATGTGAGCGCCCTAGCCCATGTGGCAAACATCATGCTTGGTGATGCATGGTTGTTGATTTTCCTTGGAGTGCTCTAGTTTATTTGGCATGATTTGATGACATGGATAGCTTATGATGGATATGTTGATGTTGTAGCTTCGGGTGGTCTCACATACAAGTTGTCCCCAACAGAAGATAATAATCATTTAATAAACAATTATTATTATGCCTTAAACAAGTCGGCCCCAACAAACTCAACTAGTTGACTCCAAGAAAAAGTGAAAACGCAAACATGAAAAGTATAAAAAGAGGTGACACCTCCCTCATTTGTTCACTAAGCAATTCAAGCTCTCCTCTACAATAGAAGTGCACATCAACAGAAGAAGAAGGACGCAACTAGAAGAAGAAGACTGTTTCTGGGTTCATCATCTCTGGAAGAGTTCCTGTTATCACACCATAGTAGCAGGGCTACTATTCTTGTACAACAGATATCTGCACATTCCAGAGCTTACATTATTCCAGAGCATGGCTATATATTTTGGATCACTCATGATCAGAGCAGTGCATTATTCAGATTTATGTATGACCTTGTGTCAAGGCTGAGCCTTGAGAGTTCAGATTTGATGACTGATGTGACCACTTATCCCATTACAGTTTCAGTTCAGTGCCTAGAGATGTATTACAGCAGTGTTTCAGATGATACTTGATGATTATTATTATGATGATGTTGTATGATCTATGGATATGTTCTCACCGACTGTGGATTATTATCTTGTTGATTTAGTCATGATCATAGCATGTGCTTGGTATATTATTCCTGATGTGGCAAATTATTTAAAATGAACTGTAAATCATAAAATGGACAATTGCTTGCACATGTAGGTCATTTAACGAACTTACTGGTTTTTCACCTTACATAGATATGGTCTTTCCCGACACCAGTTGTCTGCTAGTGTAGGCTCCATATTCACTTGTCTCCATCCATACATGACCTTCCTATTTGACTTTAATCCCTGACTTGTCTCATTTGACTTTCTGATACCGAGGACTTCCCCATTTTTCTACCTCTGTGTTTGGACCGCATCCCTGTTTATCCAGTGTCTCGGCTCTGAGTTGGTGACAGAACTTACCTTTGGTGAGTTGGACTGTAGGCCTAAATCATTCTGGTCGGTTGTCCCGATGTTTGGCATTGGCTCGAACTCCCTCTAGTCACTTGAGATGTTGTTGGCTAAAACTGAAAGCTCATGTTCTACCTATGGAAACTAAAAAAATTCGCCCATGGAAACAAAAAAGGGCAAGAGCAATGAAAAGCTAAAAATACTCCTCGAAGAGTATAAGAAAGGTCCAAAAAGCAATGGTTCTTAAAAGTTATATCTAAACAATTGCTGACCTTATAAATATGTGAAAAACATGCCCTGGATGCAAGCTGCAACTAGTTGTGCTTCTCAGCACATCTGAAATCCGAAGGGTTATGTAGGCCAAAAAGGCCATAGAATAAAATTGAATGATCCTAATGAAACTGGATCAACTTGATGTAGACATGATGCCTAAGTTGAATAAGTACTCTCTAAACAACTTATCCATTTGTGAGGCACAGCCATCCCCCGTGTTCTTTTGTCCAGCACAGAGTTTGTAGCTTCCCCCTTCTCCCAGTCCAAAGTATTTTTGAGTTAAGTTAGACAAGTCAAACCCTTGGCCCAACCTTGCTCCTAGCCTTCATCCTTCACTAGCAGTTTGACCATGTCCAATGGGTAAGTTTGTCATTTGAACTATTGTGCAAGTAATTTTATATAACAACGGAATATGTTAACTTGATTAATGCCACTGAATGGAATTTATACTTTGAGCTTAGCGGTGAGAATGATTAGAGAAGCATTGTCTTAGTCTACTGATGTGATTTATCCTTGATTATATATTCTTGGGATCCGTGATGATGTGGACCATGTATGGATGATTATTGATGATGATTTATGGCCCCACATGTTTGATGATGATATCATATGATGGACATATGATACAGATGATGTTTTGATCCAGTTCAGCAGGTTTATTACTACTTCAGATCAGCAGATTATACATTGTCCATATATGGTGGACCCTACAGCAGGCCCATTAGGGCAACCCAGGGTGTATGAGTACTCATTCCTAGTGGATTTGGGTCTTCTGGATCCATTGAGACACTTATCTTTCAGTTCCGGGGACTTCTGACAGTGATTGATGCAGTTTTAGACTTGTTGACCAGATTTGGGGTTGATTTCCCAACCTGAGCAGCAGGGGCCCCGAGAGGCCAGTTCACCTAGGGCGCTGATGATGGAGGGGGTGGTCCAGCCACTTGTTATTACCATTTATCCCCCCTTCCGGAGAGCCTGGTGGGCTCAGATTGACAGCGCTAGCACCCTAGGAGGCAGTTTTGGCACTTTCACAGTTCCCGAGGCAGTTAAAAAATGGGATAAAGTGGTCATTGAGGAAATCGATTTGGGCAATTGAGGCAAGGTTTTGGCATTTGGTCTCCACAGAGGTCTTCCAGGGTGGCATCACTATTTTCCAGTCAGTTTTCACCATGTGGGTATGCCCGGATTGATCACAGGAGGACATTTACTGCTTGACTGTCATGGATTCTGAGGACAGTTTTGGTCATTTCTATTATATTGGACATATTTTATTATTTTATTGTGCCTTGGGGATGAGCTAGTAAGGATTGATGCCTCCTAGCCCCACCATGTGCTTATTTTATTATGTCCTAGTCATCATGAGGTGGATCATTTTACTTTTTACCCCTCTAGTGGGATGACGTCACCCTCCATTGTACCATTTAGTGAGGGCGCTTTTGTTATATTGGGTGATCCAAGTGATATTATGTTACGGTTCATCCTAGCCATTGATTGTATGATGAGATCTTATAATCTCAACCACTCATTTGATGTAGTATTGTAGAGTGGTATAGGGTTTTGGTCTTTATTATCCTATATAAAGAGGAGACCCCCCATTGTAAAGCTCACCTTTGGAGCTCTGGAATATTGGAATAGAAGATTTTTTGTGGAGCACATCTCTCTTGCATTGTGGATTCTCTTGCAAATTGAATATACAGTATCTCTTCTATGTATCATTGTGGATTTTGGTGCTTTTACTAATCTTTTGACAGGAAAGTCGAATTGGAGAGAGGAGGGCGACTTCATGAGGGTTATTGTCGGAGGGATCCCCATATTCTCTCTTGGGTTGATCTTGTGACAGGGAGTATCATTATTGTATCTTCGTGACATAGTTGATGCTTTCTATTACATCTTTCTACCATTTTCATAATCATCTTTGTTGACTTGTTTCTTTGATCTTGTCTTGTAGGAGGAGGACGATTTGGCTATCTTGGAGAAGGACGTTTTGGTTGGAGCACTTAGATCTCACTCTTGAATATACACATAGGAGAATGCTATCAACTTGCAAGGTGGCCACAAGCAATTTGAGGTAAGATCTACAAGGTATGTGCCTCTTTCATCCATTCTATCTTCATTGGTCATAAAACCCTAATTAATCAAAACCCAAATTTTGGTATTTCTTAGATCTACTTAGATCTAGCCTTGCAATTGAAAAGATATTAAAAACCCACCTCTATAGGATCCACCCCTAGTTGGATCTATAGTTTGGTGGTGATTGGCTAAAAATTGACACACTTTTCAATGCAAAAAGCCCTCTTGAACCTAAATCGATTTTCCTAAGAGAAGTTTGTTGGGTTAGATCTAGCACATGGGTAGGTGAGATCCCACTTGATTTGAAATCTAGACACTTGATAACCTATACCCACATCTTTACTTTGGTGAAAACTACCTTGTGGACATCTCTCCATGTTTTAAGGGGTTAAAACCCCCTTTTGATTCTCTTGGCATCTTAAAACTCAGATCTATTAAGATCTAGCCATTGGGTTCACTTGAAATTTTGAACATACATAGATTGGGGTACTAGCTACTTGGATCTACAGTTTGGTGGCCATTGGACTTGATTTGGTCCACCAAACCCTCATTTTAGCCCTCCTTGAGCAAATCGCACCCCCTTGGAAATTTGAGTTGGTCCACTTTGAGGAGGTGGGTGCTTGAGATTTTTGTGGATTTGGAATGCCCATGCCTTGAAACCTAGGTCCATACTGTCTTTTTGTCACAATCCGCCTTGGGGTTGCATTCCTTGTTTCAAGGGATTGTGGTCCACTTAGGGTAATCACATAAAAACCTAGATCTAGTAAGATCCAACCATTGGATCTCCTTCAATCCACTTGACTTGGCTTCTAGGTGTCCCGATCTACACTTTGACATATTTCTTGATCCCATTAGCCCATCCAATAAGGCACTAGTCCTTCTCCAAGCAAGTCGCACCCCTTGGGATTTGTGTCAAACCCTAGATCTAGTACATGGGTACTCCTATAACCAACTCAAACTCATAGATCTAGCCTACATCTAACCTATAGTACCAACCTCACACCCAACTTCACCTTGTGGGCCTACCTAGAACCATTTCACACTTCCCAAGAACATTGGACCCACTTGTGTAAACACATGGTACTACACCTAGTTATCATACCCCATCATGTGGCCTAAACCATACATAGGTTGAAACACTAACAATCTCTTACATCACCCTCAACCATACCTTAACCCTTAGGTCCACTTAGCCTTGCATTGGTTTCCGTAACTCATTACTTATCTACCCTTAGAAACCTTTGTTTGGATCCAATCAACTGTGATTGGGGTATAGGGTCTCCCCCTTGGTCTAGTTACACCTTGACCTAAAGTGAAGAGTGCCTCGGTTGACGTGACTCCCACATTGCATTGGGAACCGTGGCATCTCTTGGGTCACCTCTTTAGTTGCCTGACTCCTCTACCGTCCCGGATGGGATACCTCTAGGGGCAACTACAAGTTGTGTGATAACAGTTCCATCTTTATCTTTGGTTCTTGAGTTTATCTTCAGTTGGTTGATGTGATTATTATTGTATCTGGATGTACTTGTATCTTGAACTGATTCTCTCATAAGAAAGGTTGTTGAGTTTTCTTCCCTTGTGTAGAAGGGTTTCCCTGGATAAAAATCTTTGTGTGTCTTTGTTTTTGTGCATGGTTATCTTTCAGTCATCCTATTTTGTTTCCGTTGCATATATTTAAATTTATATTGCTATATTAAAAATCTAATAGGATATTCCTTGGAGTGCCCTTGTTCCTAGACACTTGGTTGGCTTATGTGGATGATATGGTGAAATTTGGAGGCCTTTTCTTGTGGACTACTCTTTCTCATGTGATGTACTTCATACTTGAGGATTTTTTGTGGTTGGTTTTCCATAGAACACCCTCCTCCTAGCACATGTTTGGGGGCATATAATATACATTTTATTGGAGCATCCTTGGTTCTTTACAATTGGATGGCATCTTGGTACTATTGGATATCATTTTATGTGGAACACTCTCCTTATTTCTCTCTTGGCATGTGTGGAGGCATGCTAATGTCTTGTATATAGGGCTATCCCCTTCTTCTTGGAGTTGTTTAGCTATTGTGGACACCTTGCCCTTGGGATTGATGCTTTTGTTATGAATTGGTGGCTTGCTTGTTTCATGGATCTAGGCCTTGCACATAGATTGATGAGCTAGTTGATATGTGGACATCTTTTAGTGGAGGACATTTCATTACACATTGATGAAGTCAAAAGCCCCCTCTCGGGGTTTGATCACATTCATTTCCATGCTATATTTTTAGGAGTGTCCACTCCTTTCAGGTTGCTTACACTCTCAACTATGCCATTATGGTGGATGTTTTGGTTGGAGAGCCTTCATTTCAAATCTTCCTATGTCTTGTTGAGGGAGCGTTCACCTTTTGGAGCTTGTTCATGGAGGGTGTCCACCATTCGAGGGTATCTTGCATTCATTTCTATGCTTCATTAGTAGAGCGTTCACCCTGGGAGCCACACATGTGGTTGTTGGATCATCTTTGACTTGGTTTGCACTCCTTTCCATGATTGTTTGAGGAAGCACTCCACCTTTGGGGGCCTTATTCATTGGAGCATTCACCTTAGAGATGTTTCATATGGCATTCCTTGCTTTGTTTGGAGATAATGTCCACCTTTGGAGGGATCGATGCACATTTTTAGGAGGTCGTTTAGCATTGGAGAGGATCTAGGAGGGTTGAACCCTAGATCTAGGGCCCCATTCACTATCTTGCTTGCTTTGTGGACCTTTCACTTGGAGTGCTACCTTTGGAGGCTATGTTTTGGGGTTTCTACTTGTCATATGGATGGAGACGCCATTCTCATTCTTTATTGGAGAATTGTGCTTGTGGTTGACCACCATTTTTCATGGATATTGTTATGGTAGTTAGAGTATTTTGATTTATTTACTCCATCCTAGGCTAGATTTAGGAATTTATTCATAGTTTATGTTAGAGCTTGTAGCTCAGACAGGTGCCTTCTACATTGGCTTGGTGTCTAGCATGTAGTAGTGTTTGAGACAAGGAACTCTCGAGGCAGACTTTGTAAAAGTGACCTTTATAATACTTTATGTAAAAGGTTAGTTAGCCCATGGTATTGGAGGGCCCATGGTATTTGAGGGCACAAGGTATTTGCATAAAGTGAATGTTATAAAAGAGTCTATGGAGAGTTGCAGACATGATTTCATTGTCAGTGTGTGTGAGATACATTGAGAGCGAGTGATCAGTGAGTGATCAGATCTAAGAGAGGGATTTTCTTAGAGGTTTTGGAGAGAGTGATTCTCTCAAGCTCGGGTTGTATTCAGTGATTGAGGGTTTGAGCACAATTTGCAGTGGGAGTGGGTCAGTAGGGTCTTTGGTTAGTCACACCCAGTTCTAGGAGGTTCCTGCAGAAACCGTGAGGGTTTGGAGTAGATTTGAAGGAGTCCATACAGTTCCGTACGGCTATATTAAGGTTGTCGTATAGGAAGAAATTGAAGGGTGTAGGGTTGGTGTTCAATAGATCTTATAGTACAGTTGGGTCTTGGCTATCATCAAGAGGTGGTTTGACAAGATTCCGAGTTGGATTGACAAAAAATTAGAGGTTTTTGACTAGAGCCTAAGTTGCCGGATTCAGCCTCCAAGCCTTCGAATCAGTATCCGAATCGCACAGGAATTGGGGATTCGGAGATTCGATTCCGATTCTGGGAGGATTCTCAGGATTTTTCAGGGGATACGGATCCTCTTTTTGGATTCGGTTCCTATCACCGGGGATTCGGTTCCGTTTTAAAGATTCGTTTCCTATCACTGGGGATTCAGTTCCATTTTAAAGATTCGTTTCCTATCACCGGGGATTTGGTTCCGTTTTAAAGATTTGTTTCCATGATTTAATGAATCGGTTCCTAATGGAGGAATCGATTCCTGAAGAGACAGCACATGCCTTCATTGCAGAGTAGGCCACATGCATTCGCTTAGCGAAAATAAGAGGAGCAATGGCATCATGTGAAGCTGTATTAGAACCCGTGAATTTGTATGTGAAACTCCATTCACGAGTGCACTGTGAACGTAAGAAAGATTCTGCCAATGTCGATCCAATGCATTCCAAACATCGTGTGGACCATCACAATCTCATCTTCCCAAAAACTGGAAAATTATATCACATTATTTTACTCTGTCTAGGTTAAGGTCATACGCTATCTTTGACATTTGATTAAATTTTATGCAAATGTTTTGAAGAAGTCGTATTTTAATTGGATTACAAAGGAATGCATAAAGCATAGTCAAAGGTTTTACATATAAAAACAATAAATGCACAGGTTTTAAAGAAATCACTTTTAAGGTGATATATGCATAGGTTTTAAGGAAATCACTTTTGGGGTGGTATATCAAGTAATGCATAAAGTATATTCAATGTTTCAAAAGTATTCATTTAGATATTTAGAAAGGATTTTGAATAGATCATTGCTTTATGACATGGACAAGAAAGTGGGAGTTATATGAATAAGAAAAAGGGAGTTATAAGAGTGAAGGAGATTGGAAGTGTTTTAAAGGAGCTTGGAGATTAGATTTTTTCAAACATTGAAAAGTTTGAAAGAAGAAAGATTGAGAAACTTAATAAAAGTGAAATTATTTTTTGGTTGTGTTCTTGGTCTGTCTCGAAATTGAATAGGGAGATCAAAGGAATAGTGTGCACTGGTGGATGATTATTGATGCTGCTCTTTTTTCGTATCTAGTTTTGACACAATTGCAATTTATCATTTGACCATACACAAGTAAGTTGATATGATTTTAAATTTGTGATTTTTTATGAAATTGTAGATTTATAATTTTAATTTTTAAATATATATTAAATTTTTATTATTATTTTATTATATATATTATGAAAAATTAGGGTTAGGGTTCCGAATCCCCGAATCCTAATTTTGGACGACTGCCGAATCTCGTATTTGATTCTTCAGCCGAATCCGATCGCACCCACGGTTCATGTAACCTTGAATAGAGCTCTATAAACTGTAAGTGTTGTTTTAAATCTACAATAAGAAGACAATTTGTTGCTGGTTTTCGCTAGGGATTGGGGTTTCCAGGGTAAATTCACTTATGTACTGTGTATATGGTTATTTGATCTTTCTGTTGTGCATTTGTTAGATTCCAGTGTATTTATGCTTGTTAATTTTATGATTTGTAGTAATAATTTTTGTGTAAAAATATGAAGTGAATAACTAACAGAAGTATAAATCAGATTTGGAAGTGGTGAAAAATTAACATGGTACCAGAATAGGGACTCTGAAAATAACCACACTGAAATAGCACAAGTTGGCTGCAGGATTCCAGTGAAGTTCAGTGTAGGTTTGCAGATCAACAAATACAAGATTCATCACGCAAATAATCGTGAGGATTTCGTACAGCTTCCTACGGACAACCAAAGGATAAACTTGAGCATTGGCTGGGTGTAGGGATGACTTGACAACACCCAGGTCTTAGGAATCACGCGGAGGTGATTTGGCGAGATTTGGTTGAGTTACGGTGTTTTTTTTAACGTAAGACTAGGTTGCAGGTTTTGTAGGGATTGCAGAGAGTTCTTTCTTCTAGATGACATCCAGTATCAGATATGAGGACAGGTTGGAGGGGACCTCCAACTACCTACAATGGAAAGTGAGAATAACAGTTGTTCTCAAGAAGAACAAGTTGTGGAATTTCGTTAATACCACAGTGCTAGTGCCTATGTCAGATCCCATTGCCCTAGACCTCCATGAGGTGAAAGAAGCAAGGGCGTAGAGGATTCTTCTGGATGGGGTAAAAGACCATTTGATGAAAGAAGCAAGGGCGTAGAGGATTCTCCTGGATGGGGTAAAAGACCATTTGATACCACATTTGGCTAAGAAGAAGACAATAATGGAGATGTGGGATGCACTAGTAAACCTGTACCAGAGTAGCAACCAAAACCAGAACATGGTGTTAAGGAACAAGCTTCACAGCATGAGGATGGCCAAAGGAGAGAGTGTGGCCTCCTATATCACAAGGTCACACCAGTGTTATCGGAACCGGATTGCAACCGGCAAAACCGACCGGTCCGACCGGTTTACAGAGGTAACCGGTCCGGTCAAGGACCAAAATCGGTTGGACCGGATTTTTGTCTGAATCGGGTACTGAACTGGTCAAAACCGGTCGGTCCGTACAGTGTCGTACAACCGCGGACAGTGGACCCATGAAACTAATTTTTTTATAGAAAAAACACAAAAAACAAGTTTTCTATGCTTCTATGATCAATTATTGTTATTCATTAGTACTGTGGTTTCTTTTTGGATTGTAGGGGTCGTTTCGAGCCTCTTTGTTGATGTACTTTGGTTCAGAACCTCAGAGATGTATTGCACTAGGTGTTGTTTTGGTTATTTGCACCCATACTTTTATATATATGAGAAACTTTGCATATTTGTGTATTAATGGTTTGGATTCATATGTATGCACCTGAATATAGATGTTTTTTACAAAATATGAATATTTTATGTATTTTTTAGTTGACCGGTTTTTTCCCGGTTCCAGTCCGGTTCACATTTTGGGCTTTGCCGGTTCAATGACCAGTCTGGTTCCGATAACATTGGGTCACACAAGTGAAGGATGAGATGGAAACTCTTGGAGAGATTGTTCCAGAGTCAGAGTTGGTGTGTATAGGCCTAAGAGGCTTCACCAAGCAGTGGGACGTGTTCGTGAAGTGCGTAGTGGGATTAGAGAATTTTCTCTCTTGGGAGAGACTGTGGGATGACTTTACTTAGGAGGACATTTGGGAGGGGTCTCAAAGTGGAGATCAGGAGAAGGAAGATGAAGAGGAAGAGAACCTTTCCCTAGCATCCAAGAGAAAGGGAATGTTAAATAAGGGCTATACTATAGAAGACATCTCCGAGGGAAGCAAGAAGAAGAAAGACACCATTAGAGTGAAGTTCTTTGCATGCCACCAGCTAGGACATTATGCTAGCTAGTTCTCTAACAAGAAGAAGGGAAAGCAGAAGAAGCATGTGGTTGCTACAACTGAGATGGATGAGTTTGCAGCTAGGTTCGAGGATGAGTTTTCACTCATTGTATGTCTCTCTAGCTCAATGGCCACTGATATGTGGTACATTAAGAGTGGTGCTTCATGTCACATGATTGGAGTACGAGACTATTTCACCAGTCTAGAGGAGCACAGCTCTGAATTCCACATTGAACTTGGTGACAATGCCAAGTACAGTCCAGTAGGCACAAGGACTGTGAATTTTCAGAGGGAGTTTAGGAAGCTATTATTGGTGGAGGATGTGGTGTATTTTCCAGGGCGAAGTGTTAGTCTGTTCTCAGTATTAGCCTTGGAGGATGTGGGGTATGTTATGTTGTTCCAGGATGGAAAAGTCTTCATACGTTTGGAGGGAGCAAGTACCTAGGATGCAGCGGTGAGGCTTGGCATCAGGGAGGGTGCATTGTACAGGTAGTTGGGACAACCTGTAGTAAAGTCCAAGGGGAGTTGGGAGCATGGATCAGTGTCAATGACAAAGGGAGAGCGTGAGGATTCTCTCAGCAGGCTTACTTGGTATGAGATGAAACTGATGGATGAGGAGAACAGGTTTCCAGATCAGAGTCCAACACAGGTAGCAGGAGGATCTTCCAGTTCAGAAGGAGTAGCTACAGCAACAGAGGATGTGATTGATCCTAGAGGAGGTTCTTCCAAAAGTACCTTCCTTGCTAAGAGGGAGTGTTAAAGTTTGTAGCTCAGACATGTACTTCTACATTGGCTTGGTGTCTAGCATGTAGAAGTGTCCTAGACAAGGAACTCTCTAGACAGACTTTGTAAAAGTGACCTTTATAATACTTTATGTAAAGAGTCAATTACCCCATGGTATTTAGCCCATGGTATTTGAGTAAAGTGAATGTTATAAAAGAGTTTATGGAGACTTATAGACACGATGTAATTGTTAGTGTGTGAGATACATTGAGAGTGAGTGATCAATTAGTGATCAGATCTAAGAGAGGGATTCTCTTGAGGCTTTGGAGAGAGTGATTCTCTCAAGCCGGGGTTGTCTTCAACGATTGAGGGTTTAAGCACAATTTGCAGTGGGAGTGAGTTAGAAAGGTTTTTGGATAGTCACACCCAGTTCCAGGAGGTTCCCATAGAAATCGTGAGGGTTTGGAGTAGATCTAAAGGAGTCCCTACAGTTTCGTACGACTATATTCAGGATGTCGTACAAGAAGAAATAGAAGGGCGTAGGGTTGGAATTCAATAGATCTGAGTACAACTGAGTCTTGGCTATCATTTGGAGGTGGTTTGATAGGATTCCGAGTTGTATTGACAAAAATCTAGAGGTTTTTGTTTGGAGCTCTGTAAACTGTAAGTGTTGTTTTAAATATGCAATAAGAAGACAATCTGTTACTAGTTTTCAGGGATTGGGGTTTCCATGGTAACTTGACTTTTGTACTATGCATATGGTTATTTGATCTTTTCGTTGTGCATTTGTTAGATTCCAGTGCATTTATGTTTGTTAATTTTCAGATTTGTAGTAATAATTTCCGTGTGTAAAAATATGAAGTGAATAACTAACAAAAGTATAAATCAGATCTAGAATTGGTGAAAAATTAATAGTTTATGGTATATAGATAAATAAAAAATCCTTCACTTCATCAGCTTATGACTGGTACTACTAGCCGCTACTCATCAAGATAACCATATGTATGATCATGTAGAAAAATGCAACATCAAATAACATATCATCATCGTAGCATATCTTTTGGCATGGCATGGCATCATAAAATAACATCATATCATAATCATCACAACACTAATATCGTCTGAAACCATAGAAGTCTGGAATGCTAAAAGCAAACTGAAAGTAAAAGTAAGTGCTAGCATGCTTATACAATGTATGTCATAATAAGGCCAAAGAAACTATTCGATCTTATTATGTGGACAAGAGTACCCTTAGACATAATAGATACATAATTAGCTGGGATTTGGTTCATAGTCGATGGATCGCTCCATCGACCCATTCATGCAACAACATTTTTTCTCAACCCTGCCTATTCTTACTCATGCGGCTTTGATTTTGATGGTGAGGTGATGGAAGGGTTCTTGACATGTCTCCAGAGGATGGTACTTGATGGCGATACTTGCAAAACAATTAATCACGAGATGGAGATTTATTGGGAGGCTAGTGGACTATTTGGCTTTGATGATGTTGCCGCTGAAAGGAGTATTTTTTATGCCACATAAGCCACTAGAAATTTAAAAATCCAATTGTGTTTTAGAATTTTATTTGAAAGTTGAATTATGTTTTAATGAAATGTAGTTTAGTATTTTTTTTCTTAATTGTTATAGATGTTTGGTGGCAAAATTATGGTGTTAGGGCACCAAATTTATGAAAATTTTCCATTAAGGTCCTTAGCCAAACATGCAATGCTTCAGGATGTGAGTGCAATTGGAATGTGTTTGAAAAAATACCTTGAAAAGAGAGCTACAGGTTAGAACTTCAACTAAGCAATTACAATTATTGTAATTTATTACCCTCTTGACATGTTTATGACCCACTTACAGGTTAGATTTTCCATGTCTCAATGATTTGGTATATGTCCACAACAATCTTTGACTGTGGGTGAGGAAACTGGAGAAGGTACCTGATGTGGAAGCCATTTCCTTGGATGATATTAACATTGTTTGAGTGGAGGGTGGAGTACGAGGTTCTTGTTATAGAGGAGGCACTTACATGGTTGGAGGAGGAGCAACAATAGGAACAGGGGGTTGTAGGGGAGGAGTAGAAAGAGTGTGGTGCAACGGAGGAATTTGACATCATGGAGGGTGATGTGGTAGCATTAGCACCACCTTCTACACAGGTTGATACAATTACACCTTCTAATCGACATCATATAGATGATACAAGAACTTCTCGTGGAAAATGAGCCATTACCTTTTCCCATAAAAGGGTGAGAGGTCATTGATTCTTCGGGATAACTAGCCACTAGATTGTCATTGTAGAT
This sequence comes from Larix kaempferi, assembly GCA_027924585.1. Taxonomy (NCBI): domain Eukaryota; kingdom Viridiplantae; phylum Streptophyta; class Pinopsida; order Pinales; family Pinaceae; genus Larix; species Larix kaempferi. The sequence goes on from BSBM01000628.1 coordinate 2,165,540, forward strand.
GACTCATGATGATGAGATACATTTATTTATTTGATGTTAATTTAGCATTGGTTGTCCATTTTTGAGTCCTTGGTTGGAAAACTATTAGGGTTTAGGATTTAGTATTGACTCTGATGTATCATTTTTTATTTGTCATCCACTACATATATATTAGTTTTTCCTATATTTATGTTACCATGTGTTTTTTTGATGTTGTCGTTGGTTTATATGTTTAAAAACTTTAAGGAAATGAACTTATTTTGTATCTTTTAATGCTTGCTCCAGTATGTCGATTTTTTTCCAATTTTTTCCCTAATGATATCAAGAAATTATATTCCAGACACCCTACCAATTTTTTGTTGATGGTGATTTTTTTAACAATTAATCTCCAAAACTTTAGAAAATTAATAACCAACTTGAAGATAAAATATTTAATTTTAATGAGCAAGAAATGAGTTGTAAATTTGTTTTTTATGCCTTCGTAATTTTTTTTTATGCAAACACAATCTAGGGCATGGGGTCATTGACCAACAACGACTAACTTAGAGGGCTTTACTTGAAAAATTCACCAAAAGAGAGACATTGCTTATGCTAACCTCAATCTACTTGGTGAGTTGAAGATGCTTGCAAGAGATCTCTAGGGGAAGGAAAAGCTCTCTCCTATGCTTTTTCGAGGTGTACGCTACACATAGGGGTTATTTTTGCACAATCCAAACAATGGTAAAAATGCAAAAAATAACACCCTTTAATGCAAGGTAACAAGGAAGAAGAGCATGGAAATTAACTCATAATCTTCCTCTCCCAACAAGGAAATACTACCCTATCAATGGCCCAAGAAAAAGAAAATAAATAACAAAGCTACCAAGGTTACCATAACATCACCTCCAACTTGAATCTTGAAGTAAGAAAGAATGCCACACATCAAAGAAGAGTCTCGAAATTTTTTCCTCCAAAGCCTTATTATTGATAATAAAGTTCTCAAAGCCAATTAACAACAATGAAAATGAGAGTGGTAGTCTCTTTATATAGGACTTGAGATCTAACTACCTCTTCACTAAAAGATTATTTCTTTGTCTAATACCCTAGATATACTCTAAACTAAGTAAACTAGACTTTACTTTCTCTAGACATGGTAAAAAAATTAATAAAGTAATGAGGTGGATATAACAAATAGTTTGACAAGTCAAAAAAAGAGTGCACCTCACTAGAAGAGGGGATGAATTAGTTAAAGGAGGGACAAATTGGTTAGGAGAGGGAATTTTCTAGATAAGGATGGAAAGTGTGAAAAAACTATAGGGCGGATCTTTAAATGATAGTTATGGAATTGCTAACTTTCTCAATATGTATTAGATTTTCAATTATAAATTTATAACCACTTTTCAGAAATCTCGGGCCACTCTACATCTAATGGCGCATTGAGATGGCACAATTTTGGGCATTTTGTCAAAAGATAACTGTTCCCAAAGCTAGGGTATGAGGTGTCCAAGTGTCTTGCATGGATAAATGTGACTACATAAAAATATTTTGAAGGTCTAATATGAGGAAAGGGGAATTAGGTTTTAAAAGGTAATTGAGAAAAAGATTATTAAACCCAATGTTTGAGCTAGGTAAAGGCACCTCTAACCATCCAACTTATGTTTTAACCACCAACATAGCTTAATAGTTATGACCAAGTGTAAGAGGGACTCCTAAAAGTATCTAACTAGGATTGACTTGACACATGTCCATAGTGACTCAAAGTGAGACGTACTAAACCAAGGGCCAAGAAAGCTCAACGATTAAGGTAAGATGCATTTGAATGTGCTCACAGATTTGGAGGATTTTGCCAAGTGAAAAAACTTCGAAAGATTTAGATTATAAGGATATAAACCTTTCTCAATAAAAAAACACTCATGAGTCACTTGCAGAGTACAATTGTCATAGTTAGACTTGCTATACATTACAAATTGACCCTTTATAAACAACTACAAGTGCTATCTCACTTTTTACAATATTTTACAAAATGACCATGGACAAATAGATACAATGATGACAATAAGACTTCAAAATTTTGTTTGAAGAAGCCTCGCAAGTATAGATCTTTGGTTCATCATCATCTTCTTCAATCCTTGCATTAACCCGCAAATTGAGGGGTAACACGACCTCTGAGGTATGTGGAGTATTGTGCATCATGGAGGAGGGATTCAAGCCCTAGATGAAATGTGGCAGCTTGGATTCCTATTCGGTGGATTGTAGATGGCTTGGGGATGACTGGGGCTTTGATAGTGTTCTTGCAGTCGGTAGCTTACCCATTGGAGTACTTTGCTTTGGAGGATAGATGAGTTCATGGAGGCTCACGGTGGAGTGGTGTGGACTTTCCTTGTTTAGCTACATCACCTTGTAGTCCTTAATGTGGGCGACTCATCATTGGAGCATTACACTTGTACCCTAGAGTGAACATCTCACTTGTGTGGCCTACAAGGGCTCATGTTGGTTGCTTGTAAGGGATTGTGCCCACATAATATTGTTGGCCTTCCTTGCCTCTTATATAAATAGAGGAAAGAGAGAGTCTTTCATTAATATGACTTGTGTTCATTCTTTCTCACCCATGTGTAGAGATGTGGCCTAGAAGATGAGCGCACAAGTTATTTTTTCTCTCTCTAGTCTTGACTTGTTTTTCTTTCTCTCTCTCTTGGGTGCTAGGATTTCTTGGTTTCTTTGGAGTTTCTTTGGAGTTTCTTGGAGCATCTTGGAGTTCTAGGGTTAGGGTTTTACCCTTGGAGATTGGATACAAGGGTTTTGGGAGAAAAACCCTATGGTGGACTTGTGAAGAAGAAGAGAATAGGAGGACGTCTTGCCTTGGATATAGTGTTGGAGAGATTTTTGCACTTGTTCTCTTGGTGGGGCTAGGGTTTGACGATTTGCCTTAGCTAGAGCATTTTGCATGGATGCATTTTGTAGCCTTGAGAGAAGGCTAAGGTGTGTACTTCATCATTGAGCTTATATAAGAAGTTTCCAGCCATACATATCTTGTGTCAATTTTATATTTGATTTTCAGCTACAAGTGTTTTTCATATTTTGCTATTTATGATCTTGCTGATTGGACATAAGTAAAAAGACAAATTATTACATGATTTTACATCTAAAGAAGAGGATAAAGGGACTGATTTTATTGCTGTAATACTAATGTTATTTCTACTCTAAAAGTACATTTTCAGATCTGAATAGTGATTGATAGGTTCCCCTAGAAGGTCCGAAAACTTTTTTCATTGGTTGGTGTCTTTTCTCCTCAATTGCTAGGAAGTTTAGGGCTGTTTGAAAGTGAATTATTGTACTTTTTTCGTTTCTTTTTGTACTTTAATTTACGACAGTTCTAGGGAAAAAAATTATATGGTTAAGATTTGAGGAACTTTCTAGAAAGAGGTGAAAATTTTGAATTGCATTGAAGTGTCATTCCAGTGAAATTTCCAACAAGATTTACCAGTTCTTTGGAGGTTTTATTGTTCAACCTGTCCTTGTCTATAAAAGAAACCTTTGTTGGGATACATTTATAGCATTTGTTCCTAGCCTCCACAACCCTGTCAGTGAACACATAAGGTGAGAATAAATTCTGAAAGTGAATCCCAAACATGTGCTTAACTTGTGGAAAGACTTCCTCCAGCAACCCAAGTCTTCATAAGCCAAGGAACCACTTTGGAATGTTCTTTCTCTTAGGGAAATTAAACTTGGAGCTTCATGACCTTCCTAATCTACTGGAAATGAGCACATTCCCATGCGCCCCTAGCAGTATCTTCTCTTCTCTTCTAATTCTGCTACTTTTTCTTGCAATGGGGCATTAGATAAGTCCTCTAGGAATCTTCTAACCTCTTCAAGATTTTATCTTGTTGCTTTAACTTCTCGCTTCTGGTTTCGTGCCACTATTCTTCCCCACCCATGCATAACTTCCATTGTTTTGCAGATGGCAGATTCCCGCCAAAGGATCCAACCTTATTACCTTGAGGTCTAGGGGACATGCCAAATCTGTGAAGGAGAGCCCTGAAATATTCAGTCTCCAAATGAGAAACATTATTCTTGAACATTGAAAATTCAAGGTCATCGGAACTCTGTTCAAGGAAAAAAGTAGTATGAGTCCTGTGGATGTGGTTATGAGTGTGGTTGGATCTGGTCATGGCAGAACTGAACTTTTCATCAATGAATCTATAAGGAGATTGCTAGAAAATAGTCTCAAGAAAAAATGAACCCCTTATCAACAAGTAGGCATATGGAGAACATAATGATCAAAACTCAAAACCTACCATTGCAAATTTGTCAAATCGATTACAAAGATTTATTCTATCAATATGCTTGAAAAGTTCTGAATTTGTCAAATCACGATTACAGAGATTTATTCTATCAATATGCTTGAGAAGTTTAATTTTGTTGATAAATTCATATCTTGTTGTATGTAGTTGTTTATTAGTGAGTTAGTGGTCATGTTATTCTTTATTTATATATTAGGACGTGATTTCCTGTTTTCTGGCCTATTTTCCTATTAAATTTGAATTCAAGGGCTGCTAACTTTGTTTAATTTCTTTTTTCAGGGCAATAGTAGTTATTTTGCATGGTCTGAATGAACACAGGTAAGTATTATTCAGATTCAATTCTTTCTTAATAAATTATGCTTACATCAACAACATAAATTACCATCGTTATGAAATTTTGTTGTCCATATTTCTTTCATTTTATCTAATCTCGAATTCCCGATGATGGTTCAGTGGGAGATATGCCCGGTTTGCAAGGCAATTGAATTCACATGGCTATAAAGTTTATGGCATGGATTGGATTGGTATGTTTAACTTGAATCTTTCTCTCTTTTATCAAATAGTGACGATTTGGACCTCTTTTCCATCTCGTTTTTAACCATTTTCCCCCAAATTCCAGCTGGAATTGTTGGAATTACACATATAAGGTGTTGAGATTGTACAATCGGGGTGGAACATGGCTTTTGAGGGTGTTGAATCCATTTCTGCAATAAAAAATGGTTTCTAAACAATAAAAAATTATGATATGGCCAAAGATTAGATCGCCGGATTCCGTCAATAATGACCAGAAAAGTCAAAATTGTCTAATCTTTACACAACTCCATTTTTAATTGGTTTTGGTCCATTGATTTGACACTTGGTGCTGTCACTGCAATTTGTTTTTTCAAGTTAATTATGTGATTGGTATTAGAGAAATCAATATATGCTAATATGGTAATGACTTCTTTTGTTATTCTTAAGCAAAATAGGTAATAGAGGTAACCATCCCACAGGTAGAAATAATTAATTCTGTTAGGGGCGTGTAAAATAAATCCACTATAGTACTACACATGCTATGATCACAAGTCTTTTATGGGCCATAACAGAGCTTAGAGCATTATAATTTATTAGGGATAGAGATAAAAAATGTGTGGTAGGTTAAACCCTAGATTTTAGACTCTAGGGTAACAATAGATTGGATATTGTAAGAATAGTGTATGCAGTCATGGTTCGTTTATGAGAGCTGCCTTACAAGTATATATAGTGTTCTCATATAACAGGCCATTAGGTAAGTCTGAAATAAGTTAATAACATTATATTGAATCTTTTTGGGTCTAATAATAATATTTACAGTGGAGGAGGCCTTCTTAAATGCAGTAATCTTTCTTTTCGAAAGTCTTTTCCTATCACCTTCTTTGCATTTGTGCCCTTCTTTCGTCAATATTGCTTACATATATGGTGGAAAATACTTCATTTTATTAGGATGGTTTCAAAGCTTAGTCCTTGAACTTGTGGAGAAATATGAAATATGATATATCTGGTCAAATTGTATTTTTATATAACACGTTTTTTATCTATGGCAGCCCTTCTGTTTCAATTTTTTGGGAAGGAACAAGATAAAAGCTTGAAGAAGTTAGAAGAATACTAGAGGACTTATCTAATACAGCCTTGCAAGTAAAGTAGCAAACTTGGAACACCTTATTAGAAGAGGAGGAAGATGCTGCTATGCATGCATGGGATTGTACTCATCCCTCTGCATTTTGCATTTTTTATTGTAAATATTTTTTTTTGTAGTGGAGGGGTGTTGTTACTTGGTTATACTGACTCAGAATGGGATGGTATCATTGTGTATCTAAAGAGTACATCCAGTTATTGTTTTAGTTTGGGTTCTTCTATGATCTCTTGGTCCAGCAGGAAGTAGGGCACTATATCCTAGAGTACTTATATAGAAGCAGAATATAAGACGTAATTTAAAAAAAAAAATTGAATATTTTGTCTTTTTTGGTCAATTGGCTTTTGTGTCTGTTTTATTACTGATTTCAATCCACCTCCTATTTTCGGGGTGGACTAGTTCATTGGCTTGTGTGTCTGTTTTTTACTGATTTCAATCCACCTCCTGTTTTTGGGGTGGACTACTTCAGTAACTGGTCCAGTTTTGATAACATAGGGGTCAATAACCTGGTTCTATATCCAACTAGGTGTGGCAGTTGACAATCCTTGCAGAGTGGACCAATATGTACCCAGGAATCATCTTTGGGTTTCCTGACCTAATCTTCTTGCTCTTTGTCCTGGATGAAGAACAATCTTTGTTTTTCATCTGGTTCCTTCATAAATTTGAATGGAATCTGACAACATGATCTCTTCAACATTCACATCTTCTTTCTGTGATGCTTTGTCTTCTTTGTTCTCCTTGTTAGCCTTAGCATGATCTCTTCAACATTCACATTTTCTTTCTGCAATGCTTTGTCTCTTTTGATCTCCTTGTTAGCATTTTCCTACAAATTGGAGGAATCAGGTGAATTTCTAATCACTTTATCAGTCTTTTGTCAAGGAGGCATGTACAATTTCTTCTTTAGTATCTTTATCTCATCCTCTGATTTTTTTATGTTTTTCTTTTACTTCCCATACATCTAACTTGGGTGTGGACTCGAGATTTAGTGAAGAATCCTATGTGATGCTCAGCACTTATCTTTCCCATCCAGATATTCCTTTCCCTTTTGGCAATACCTTCTTTGACTGCCCTTGCGCAAGGCACATCAAGATGCTGATTTTTTTTTGGAAACACTACATATATTGCTTGAAAGATCAAAACGGTATGCCATGGAATAAAACATTAGACCACATTAACGACAGAGGTCCCGGGAAAAACCGCATCAACAAGGCCAAAAATGCAATCATATGAGCTTATGCACCAAGAGAGAGGGACTCAACACCTTGATAAAAGCCACCAAGATTGACTCTCACAAGCACAACCACTTCCTACCTAAAACTCAAACCCCCTAAGCAAAATGAAAAGGTTTCCCCTGGAAAAGTAACTTTACATCTTGATTCTCTACTTCCAAAAAAAACAAGAGTAAGCAACTGCACTGAATACAACAGGAGTTTGCAATTGTCCTAAATGATCCAAGTGTCACCTAGAAGAGGATCTTTTCATGGGAGTGGAGAAGTAAAGAAGTGAAACTTAGCCTGATACCATGTCCAAAACATTTGTGCATCACATCTCTAGAAAACATGCTCAACCGTTTCATCATTCTCACATAGAGCACAAGTAGAATCTATCGTCTTGTTTTATGAAGCCACTCTTAACAATCAACTCTTGTTGAAGCAAAAGTCACACCCAAACTTTATACTTAAAAGGAAGAGTGGGATGTCCAGATGAACTGAGACCTCCTCAACCAATGAGACATGTGATCCTTCACTCCCCGCCTTTTGTTCAAACAAGGCACAATATCAATAGTGTGCCTTCTCATATCATAAAGATCCTTGGTAACATATCTGTAAAAAAGCTTCTTGTTATGCCACATTCTGCAGGCATACTTTTCACACTTATTTTTGCTTGAGAGTATTACGCATTCCAGAGTATCGAGGCCCATCTCTGCTGCTATTGGGCCTTCTTCTGATTTTAATGATGAAAGGATGTGATGATCATATTATATATGCCATTCTCCTGCTGCCATGCCATGTCATGATGATATATTATGTGATGTTGTACTTTATATTACTGTTGCTATATTAAATGTATTGATTGTTTGATGAGTATAGTTAGTAGTACTTAGTACTACCATCCATAGGTTGACGAGGGTAATGGATTCTGGATTTACTTATGTACCATTGAACCATGGTGACTCTTGGTCTTTGCAAGGACTTTTACCCCCTTCTTCGGGTCCACCTTTGGCCACCTACACATCATCAATCATCACCTCATACTTTGGTCTGCATCCTAAGGGTTTGAGATTGATTGATGGACTTTTTCTTTCCTCCTTTGTAATTATTTCACCATGAAGTACCTCCATGTCTCCCCTAGTGTCTTGGGATTGTTGTGTTGTGGTGATTCATGTGATGATTCGGGAGGTTCCCGGGTAGATCCCTGAGGTTGTCTACTATTAAACATGACGAACTATCATTGAGCAATGCTCCTTCCCCAAATCCATCATAAGGACCCTTATCCATTGTTTCACCTGAAGACCTTATCTAGTACTGAAGAAGCTAATAACTCCACTGGTAAAAAAGAAAGTCAAATAAAAAGTCCAAGAAAGCTCAGAAAAATCAAAGCATCCCAAAAAAAGCAATATCAAGGGATAAAAAGAAAAATGAAAATGCCTCTGAATTCTCCAAAATCTCAGAGGCCAAATTGAAGGAGTTATGAAGATGAACTAGTGTATTAAAGACAAGTCAAAGAACAAAAGAAAGGTCTCAAAGAAAAAAATCAAGGCCTAATCATTGTCCTAGTGCTGAAGAAAAAATCAAGTCAAGAAGTTAATGAAATAGAACATACTGTAAAATGTAGAATACAAAATAACTAGAATGGTGGTAGTTGATTTCTGAGAAGATATGTGGTGGCTACGCTCATCCGTAAGAAGCTGAGTTATAATGAGGCCAAAAGGGCCATTTAACATAAAGCATCAATGAAAATACCTAAACATCAAAAACCTTAACCCCAAAAGATGAAACGCCAAAAGGTTTGTGGGCCCCGTTGTGGTTAGTTGATACGTCAACTTCCCAAGGGCGTAACTTTTGTGTACAATCTCCTTTTGGGGCACTTGGTAGCCCGTCGGGAAGGTCTGGTCGAGAAGTACACATTCCGAATGGCCCAGACATGCCTTTGGCTATTGTTTGGGTACTGCCGTGCCAAAAAAACATTGTTTAGGGCCTCAAAATGGCCCCGGAAGATCAAGACCCGAAAAATCGTAAAAAAACTGCCAAGATGGAAAACCGTATTTTGAGCCAGTAGACTAGGTGGGTGGCCATTGATGCCCACTTGGATCAAGAAGAAAGAAACAATGATAGGGTGACTTTTTAGGATCCAAGGAAGAGTAACTCACAACCTTCATTCCCTATTGTTTGCACTAATGGAAAGGTGAGGTCCTTACGGAAGGTGGGCCCATGGAGGTTATTGTCATTGCCTCCCATCCCAGATATGGTTCTTGAGGTTTAGTTACTCTTAGCAGAAATTTGAATTTGGAGAGCAGCTTTGTCTTCTTTCTTATGATTTTTAGGCGTGAACTAGGACAAATGTTAGCGTCGTGCCATGGGATTCTAGCAAGGTGGTATTTCAAGTGGATGATTCCTCATGTCATAGCTTTTCCACATAGCTTACAACTCAAATTTTGCCTGTTTGTCTCATATTTAGGTTCACCATATTGCCAAAATGTGTCCAAATCCTTTGACAGTTTGGCAAGGCGATGTTCAAAGTCAATCTTCAAGCCTAAGGCAAAAAGAAAAATAAATGAACATAAACTAATGAAACTTGGAACTTCCTAGTCTATTCTTCAACAGTCAAGTCCTTTTGGAAAAGGTGCATGCCTTGAACAGCGTAAGGCTCATCCTAGCTACAGTATTCTCTTGGAATTAATGCATCTGTAAACTCACTAAAGTCCCCTCTAGGGATTTTAGCAATTCATCTCTCATGCCTTGTATGGTCTAGCCCATCCAAATGTTCTACGACCACATTTAACTTATCATCTTGGTCGTGCATGTATTGCACCTTGAATGCTACTTGATCTTGCTTAACCAAGTATGCATGCCCACTTCACCCAAATTTGTCTTGTGGGGTCTCATCTAAAGGTTGAAAGTGGGTTTTTAAGAGTTCTTGGCTGCTGCAAGCTTGCAGCGGGGGGCAGGGGGTGTTGTTATCCTTCAATCAGCAAGGGTTTAGATACTTCTCTTTCCCTTGAAAGATTGGGCTTTGGAATTGAAGAAACAAGTTTTGTGGATCCTTTGCTTTGCATCCACTAGATCATATCATTTGCAAACTTCATGAAACTTTCCTCTAGCTCTTCTGTAGTCGCATAAGATTGGGATCTAGTCTTGAACATTTTTTTTGTCGAAAGCACATAGCAATAGTGAAAGTTGATGGAAGATTTGATACCAACGTGCAGTGTTCCAACAGGCAGGATGGAACTGCAACTGTCACTATTGAATTAACTGAAATAGAAAATGGAAATAAAGAGCCACAAACAAAGAAAAGAGTGGGGCACCTGCCCACCTCTGGTTGAATTGCACCTGCAAATCTGAGTAATGGGGAAAGAATTCTCCAATAACAACAATAAGCTCATTGATTGTATTGGTAATAAGACTCGAGATACATATGAGAGGGGAGAATCCCCTATTTATAATAATGATGCAAAAACCCTAACAAAATCTAACTCAGGACTTCAGTCATTATTAGTCTGTAGGTCCTTTTTATATAAAAGTGGTCTTTTTACAATTATAACATTATTACAAAATCATGAGCTTACAAACAAAATGACGCATGGAAATAGAGTCTTGTACTGAATATGAAAGATGTGGTTAGGTACACTATCTGTGTTTTGTTTGTGTTCAATTGCTTTGTAGAGAATCGAGATACTGTCTCGCCATTTTTTTCCTATCTCGTTTTTTAATCATTGAACAATTGGTTGTAATCTTATGTCTCATTTCCAGTAATTGGTTGGAAATATAACATTTTTATAAAAGCTTGAGCTTACAAACAAGATGACTCATGGACATAGAGTCTCGAAATAGCGGTTAGGTACACAACATCTGTGAATTTGTGTGTATTCAATTACTTTGTAGAAAATCGAGATACTGTCTTGGCATTTTTTTTCCCTATCTCGTTCTTTTATCATTGAACAATTGGTGTAATCTTATGTCTCATTCTAGCAATTGGTCTGAAAGTTGGATATTTTTAATCCACGTATCATGTATCCCCCAATATTTCATCACTTAATATTTCTGTCCATTTTATCATATGGTTGCAGTTGGCGTATGATCTGTAGGTTTTCTAGTATTTCATAGTTATGTTTTATCGCAAGTAATGTGATTATAGTGTTTGAAAAATGCTCAAGATATATGAGCTTAAAGATCACTTCTTTTATCCTCTGGAAAGAAGGTTGTTTATAGGCTGTGGGACATATGCTTCCGAATTTTTGTTTCATCTAAGAACTTTAATGGGACCTCCATTGTGCTGCAATCAGTAGTGGATACTTATTGCTCATATGGGTGTTGTTGCAGGTCATACTTATCGCTCATATGGTTGTTGTTGCAGGTCACGGTGGGAGTGATGGATTGCATGGATATGTACCATCTCTTGATCAAGCTATTGCAGACACAGTACATATAGCTAAATTATATATAAGCTTAATGCATTGCCATTACTACAATTTGCTAAAGGTTAATACATTGCCATAACATTCTATTTATTTATAGTTTCTATTTTATATGCACGCGTCTCACAGAAGGCATTCCTAGAAAAAGTCAAGTCAGAGAACCCAAGCATCCCTTGCTTTTTATTTGGACACTCAACAGGTGGAGCAATTATCTTGAAGGTACTCTTCTTTGCCTTGTGATTTAAACATCAGTTCTGTTTGGAGGTTGTTTGATTTGGATGATTTCAACTATTCCATGTCCTTCAAAAAAATAGATGGGGCTCCAACGATAAAAAGGGCCTGGGATGTTACTAGGAATTCAATTTGAAACTCATACTAAAGACAAATTTATTTTCATCTTCTGTCATTCATTGAATGAAGCTAAAATTCTTAAGATTTCCTCTCAACTCTTTTCCGTTGATCAAATGATATCTAAAGGCAGCTTTAGACCCTGATGTTGAAAAAATGGTAAAAGGAGTTGTCATAACTTCTCCAGCACTACGAGTAAGGCCTGCACATCCAGTTTTTGGGGTAAGATGTGGCTTTTTGAACTAAGTTTTACTAATTGATAAAGTTCATATTTGGTTATAAATGTGCTTGATAAATTTCTGGGTTGAATTATGGCAGGTAATTGCTCCGATTTTCTCTCTTCTTTTACCTAGGTACCAGTTTCGTGCTGCAAATAAGAGAGGAGGAGCAGTATCTCGTGATCCTCAAGCACTTATTGCTAAATACTCTGACCCACTGGTATATACTGGGCCAATCAGGGTCCGAACTGGTTCTGAGATACTACGGATCTGCTCTTACTTGCAACAGAATATGAAAAGAATAACCGTTCCCTTTTTAGTCCTCCATGGAACAACTGACACTGTGACTGATCCAGACGCATCGCAAGAGTTATACGATCAAGCAGCTTCAGAACATAAAACCATAAAGCTTTATGAGGGACTTTTGCATGATTTGTTATTTGAACCTGAACGCGATAAGATTGCCAGTGATATCCTAGGTTGGTTGGATAGTAAACTGGAGCGTTAATGTTTTGCTCTTGTTTTTTTGTATAGTTCATCCTGGGATCATTAACTCGCTCAATCTGCTTTGTCCCATCCTGATTTGATAATATTGGAATAGCAACATATTGTTATTAGGTTTTCAGATTGATAATTTGGAACCCACTAATCAACCAGTAATGGTTTTTTTTTCAAGTCGAAAAAAAGTAACCTTTTAATAAAAGTAAAAGATGTAACAGAGTATTACATATTTAGAGGGTAAAACTGAGTTCGAACCTCATCAGAGAGCAAATACAACCTGTAGGTCTGATTGTTCATACAAAATAGTAGCATATGGTACTGAAGTGCAAAAGTACAGAAAAAGTAATGGTTGAGGTTCTTACAGCAGGAGCTGATCACTTGGATCAGATTTTTGCAGTCGATATCGTCTCCTTCAATAGGGCAAGCTTGTATCTACTATCTTTATCATGTTAATGACTAAAAGTACAATAATTCTAGATCAAAACTTACTCGGGATTAAGACATGGCGGAAATTTTTAGAGGCTAACATTTGCTGTTCAGTAATTTCCTCATCAGTTTTTGGCAAAGATTCCGCAAAAATTTCTCAGAGGCTAACATTTGCCGTTCAGTAATTTCCTCAGGTTTTGGTAAAGATTCCCAATTGAAATATTTTTTTGTCAATTTCTAAAAGCTTTAGTGTTTACCTCTCTTTTGCCAACAATCATATATTACAAAGTTTACAAAATTGTAAAAAGTACAATAACATGCTTCACTCTTTTCTTCAACCTAGGCAAGACTCAAGAGCCAACATATCTACCTGAACCCCTGATCTGCCTTTCCATATGTGATTTCTAAGAATAGTGTCTTGAATCGCTAATTCATCCAAAAGTATATGGCAGCAGCATATTTTAGCAAGATCGGTCACCTTGGGTTTTTGTTGTAAAATTATTTGGTGATTCAATGAATTTATAATACTAATATACCTTATGTCTTTGATATAATATTCGTCTCTTCATTAAAAAACAACTTAAAAATGCCAGCAATATTTAAAAAATTATAAATATAAATTAAATTGTCAAAATTGCAAAGAATGATTTTTAATTTTTATTCACATTCATAAAGTTGAATGCACAACTCAAAAATACCAAAAATATTTAAAAAACTTAAAAATATAAACTAAATGGTCAAAATTGCAAGGAATGATTTTTAATTATTATTTAAATGGTCAAAATTGCAAGGAATAATTTTTAATTATTATTTATTGAACATTCAATAGTTTGATTTTTTATTAAAATTTGGAACAAAATGCATGTTTTTAATGATTTTTAATGATTATTTATTAAACATTCAATAGGTTGATTTTTTAATAAAATTTGGAACAAAATGCATGTTTTCGTGTCTATTAGATGTACGCTTTGTACACTTTTGTATTCGTCACATTGGATTATTTTTACTCCCTTGTGTAAAAAGAACTAGTGATTTATTTTATTAGGTTTTGCTTTTTGATTTTTTTTCCTTTTAAAGAAACAAAATTTATGTATAACAAATAAATTAAAAAATATTATACAAGACCCAACCTAGAATGCAGCGTGTTAGAACTTGTATTTTCTCTCGGCACATTGTGGGTTCTTTTAGTGTTAGGTGTATTAAATATCCTTCAAAAATCTATATTCCTATAGACTTCATACATGGTATAAAAAAGTATGCTAACTCCCACTTCAACATCAAAACAAATTTTCAAATACTCTATCATCATCCTATATTTCTAGAAGAACTAATATGATGCGAAGGACCTTGCTTCTTTTCAATGTTCTTCCCTTGACACTGGTATGTAATGTCTAGATGGTTGAGATGGTTTAGTGTCCCCTTTTGGGTTGGAAAGATATTTAATTTGATTTGGTTTAGGTATTGTCCAATAATTCCTCATCTTCTTTTGCTTCTATATACCACAAAGTAAGTAATTGTGGGCAATATATCATCCAAGTTTAGTGATTTGGTCCTTATAATTTGAGAGGAAGGTTCACCTTCTTTTAGGTAATCATGCCACACCTCGGGCTTAGAGTCTCTCTTCTTTACTTGCATTTCCTTTTAGATCCTTCAATTCTATTAGCTATCTCCAAAAGCCTCCACATCATATCTAATGAGGATAATTTTCCCTTTCTAGTGCTACTATCCACATCATATCTAATGAGGATAATTTTCCCTTGCTAGTGGAGGCTACTATCGAGAGATACTTTGTGCGTTTAAATCTTAAAGTAGCTTATTGAAGCTAAAATATAATAATATGGAAAACAACTTAACTAGAGATACAACATTTTCCCAAATTATAAGTTTTCTAACACAATCTATTAAAATGACTTCCTCCATTGCCTCCATCGGTTCAATTATTTAGGACTTGTTTAAAGTAACTCAAATGTTAAATTAAAACTAAATCTGATTTGCCTCACATGAAAAGCATGTTGATGGATTTGGATACAACCCCAAGGATTACTTAAAACATTGTCTTGGAATTCCAAAATCTCTTATTGAAGATGATTATTTGGCTAATGTGTGTGTTGGGTATGAAAGATAAGGGCAATTCTTCCTTTTTCACGAAGTAGGCAAATACCTAGTTTATGAAGATTTCCTTTACTTTGTGAAGCTCCATCCTATAGTAGTGTGTCATTCACAAACATGATCAAGGGTTCAAAAGATTGCCATGGCAAACATCTCTTCCTCCTAATGAGGCCATTTTTTGCTTAAACTATTTTTCTTGTTCTTTGTTTATTGTTTTGTCCAAATGCTTTGTAATGACCTAGGATGAGAGGTCACTGTCTTAAGACCTTTATAGTTCTATATTTTTTTAAAGGTGCCATTATTCAATGCGAGTTGAAATCCAATTTACCCATTGTTCTTTAAAGAGAGGATTTGGGAATTTGGATAACAATTTAATTATTGACATCAAGAGGTATAAGCATTAGGCCTTTCTTATTTTTATGTTTGGGAAATTTATACTAGAGCCATTATGAAAGTAGATGCCTAGATTTTACAAATTCTTGCTCTCCTTAAATCAATAGAAAGAGAGGCTAGCTTAGTTAAATTTCATATTGTGTAAGATGATTAGTCTAACTCTATGAAAAGAGGGTAGGCTTATTTCTTTCTAAAGAATAGCTATAACAGAAATGATTAGTCCCCAATCATTACGCTCTTGAATCCTTCACTTCTCAAAGATTTGTAGTCAATATTGTTTATCCACTCACTTGATTTATCCATAATTTTATGATATGTTTTATCACTCTTTTTTGAACTATTGACTTTTCAAATGATTTTATATCTTCCCCCAACCTCCTAGTCAATTTTGACTTGAGTACACATCCATTCTCTGAGAGCAAGTTTTGATGGGCCCCTAAAATTGCACATTATTTGGCCCATCTTAGTAAAACGCATGGCTTAGTTTGAAGATACAAGGACTTAAATTGCATGGAATATGATAAAATTTATGATATTCTTCCTAAAGGCCTACACATGCTTCTTTTTATGAATATCTTGACAATGGTTGAGTAATGTTTCCTAGTTTTTCTTATTTCCTTTGATTTATTTGATAATATGTTGGACTAACCTTGGTCAAAGCAATCTTGAGTTGTGGTGGAGTTGTAGGTTGAGGTAATATAAAAGATATGTGCAAGAGATCAAGTCACCACAATTAACTCAATCTTATTCAAGTAGTTCACTAGACAAACTAAAGCATGATTGAGAACTTTAAGGGATTATGTCCCTTCATCACCCTCAGGAGCTTCCACCACTTGGAGAAAGACTTAATGACCATAAGAAGTTGAATTCATCAGGGGAAAATTCAAATTGCTAAGGGGGAAATCAATCCCACCAAACTAGTATGCAGAATTTTAGGAAATCACGAGACAATTTGCACTAATCAAGGAGATGATTGTGGGAGGAGGGGGTAGTTTGGAGTCTATTCAAGTACAAATAGGAGTAGGATTGATAGGCAATGAGACTTTTCTTTTCATTATTCTCTTTATCATTTTCATTCAACCCTTGTTGGTTAAGGTGCTTTGTAACTAGAAGGAAACTTGTTGCCCTGCTATTACAGGGATCATTTTTGAATAAAGAAGACATTGTTTTGTTTAGTAAGGATTCCAAGAGCTTCCTTGGGTTGGTCCCACTCAAGGGAATGACTGTGAATCCTTGTCTTTATTTCCTTTCATGTTCATTTGCTTGTTTCTTTTAGTAATAGCTTAATTGCATTTTCATTTGCAACAGTCTTGTTATATTTCATTTACAATAGTTAATGCTATATATCAATTTTATGTTATGTAATGCTAGAATGACATGCCATTATCTTGGTTTATGCTCTTGGATGTATCACTTAATTTTTGTGTTTATTGGTCATTCTCTTTTACACATTCTGCCTTGCCTATGAAACAATGACAAATCAACCCCTAGTTCTTTACTTTTTAGCTTAGAAAGAAGGGTTGGCTATCTCTATCCTATTAGGGACAATGATAGGGTGAATGAGGCCAAGTGTGGACATCCTTGTATTCATTTGTAGTATGCAATTAGCTTTGAAGTTACTCCTTTGCATTGCATACAGAGTACACACCACCTTTTAAGTTTGTACGAACCCTGAGTTGATAATTTAAATTTAAGTGAGCTAAGGGATTCAATGTTGTTGCTGCAATTCTTTGGCTCATCAATTTTTTTTTGAGTTGTTGTCAGGGATCGAACCTGGGTCACTTGCATGACATGCAAGAATACTCACCACTAGCTTGCTAGGGAGAATGATAGGGTGAATGAGGCTAAGTGTGGACATCCTTGTCTTAATTTTGTAATATGTAGTTAGCATTCAAGTTATTCCTTTGCAATAGTTCATACATAATGCACAACACCTCTTAAGTATGTACAAACCATGGGTTGATAATTTAAGTGACCTAAAGGTTCAATGTTATTGTTGCAATTCTTTGGCTCGTCACTTTTTGGCATTGTTACTAGAGAGGTGCTAAAATTGTATTAGGAGCAATTTGAAATTTTATTAGAAAAAAAACTTGCATGCATCCATAAGATTTACATGCATCAAACCCCCCAAGTTTGTGAT
This sequence comes from Larix kaempferi, assembly GCA_027924585.1. NCBI lineage: Eukaryota > Viridiplantae > Streptophyta > Pinopsida > Pinales > Pinaceae > Larix > Larix kaempferi. Next base: position 2,183,220 of record BSBM01000628.1, read on the forward strand.
GTATGCTAAAGCAGGAACTCATGTTCGACAAGATGCTAAAGACATTGTTGAAGAAAGGAGGACACATTGCTATAAGGATTTTCTCATTCCTTGTTGTAAGGCAAAAGATACAAGCAAGGACAAATTTGCAATCTAAGAAACTATAGAAGAAGAAGAAGGGATTCATGAGAAAATTCCACAAAAATATGAGGAAATTTTTCCTTTGTCATTATATTTCAATGAAGTTGATTATGGAATTCGCGAGGAAAAATCCCTTCTCAACTTTCGTTTTTATGAATATATTTATATGCATGTAAATCGGATGGAATATCCATGGACAACACTTGATGGGAAGTGGACAATGGAGCTTGAAGTTGAGTACTTTCTTACATGCTTATCACTAGACAGACCCCTTGTGCATTCAAGAGAGCAATGGCAAAGTCTAGAAGAACTCCATTGCATGACAGAGGAGGACTTGCAAACCATTTCCAATGTCAAGAGAGCTAAAGAGGTGATGACAACATTGAGTTTTGGTTTTAAACAATAATAAACCAACAACACCATTCCAATCTTCAACATTTCTTGGCACCATATCCACTTCTGCAGTTGGTCCCTCATATCTTGGCATCTATTGAGGTATATATTCCAAACCTATATATGAGTTCACTTTGGATCCTGCTATGTAAATGGATGCATTGGAAGACTTCATACACTTGAGAAGCGGTGATATTTTCCAAATAGAGTAGGATAGGTAGATTTTGCTTTTATGAAAAAAAGAGAGAAGAATAAAATAATGGAAAATTCTAAGAGGCACCTAGGACAAGCCTTTGCTTGAAAACCCCTTTTGAGGTGGGTATAGGTCCGTAGAAATAAAAGTTTCCTCATGGTGAAAACTAGCAATGGCTCCATGAAGCATAACACTGGTGAAAACTAGCAATCGTGCCCTTGCTCTACGAAAAAATGAAAAAAAAAGAGAAAGAATAAAATAATAAGTTTGCACATGGAACTCCTTACTTCTATTTCCCGTAGGTCATGAAACCTAGTGTACATGGCAAATGTTCTTTGAGGTTTTGTGTGAAAAATTCAAGAATCTCTATTCCAGACTATTAGACTCTACAAGCATGCATTTCTTCCCCTTCAAATATCATCTCCAGTATACCTGCAAGATATAAATCAACAACATCATCACATAAAATATATCGATGATATGTATAAAACCACCCATTCTTATATCTTGTTTAATGCCATTATCGTTTTTGTTATTTATTTACTTGCACATGCTATTCTAGAATACATTACCATGTGCGAGTATACTTTTCCATATGAGAAATGATCGTTCATCCATCATCATAATATTCCCCACCATATTGCATATGTCCATACCTATTTCCTCTTTCACATCACTTCCAATTTTTTTTGCACGATATGATTCCATACTTGTTATATATCATTTTCTATCACTCTATTTTGCAGCCTTTGAAAACAAAGCAGTCATCAAAACCCTACTTCATGAACCATACTAACAATTTTGAAAGGATAGAAACCATAAAACAACTCATATGCATCATAGAAATCCTCTACCTCCTCCAACAAATCAATATTTATACCAAAAACAAATGATTACTATATAAATTAAAGCTATAGGACTACATGAGATTAACAAGCTAGCATTCATTGTAGTACTAGACTAGTCACATCATGAGTGTTTTTGATAAAGTAAAAGGCATAGGAATGTAAAACATGGAGACAATATACATATCACATGGCTCAGATCTAGGACAATCTTCAATGATCTTAATGTACCTACAAGACAACAAGTTACTTCCTCTACCAGACCTATAATCCTAACTAAGCAATCTCACTACAAGCAATGTTCCAACACATTGTCAAGGTCATACAACATGCTACGGAGGAAAACACAATCAACTCAAGATCCATCATTTCAAAGCAATTCATCAATGATCAAACCAACATGCAAGGCTTAACATATATATCACAAATTTTTAAAGATTATTTGATGAGGGCATCAAAAATTAAGTTGGGGGAAAGCTTGATATGATTGAATAAACCAACATAAGATGCATGAACCAAATCAACAGTTGAGATGGATGGGAGCACCAAATCAACAATTGAGATGGATGGGATATGATGTGTGTGTGCCAAGATAGTTGAGGTGTTTTGTTTTTAGGTGAATTGAACTCATAATGAAAACATGAGTTGTTTGAGCAAGTTTAAATCATCGTAGTGCACTGAAATTTGAATGAGGATGAATATCATGCATGAGTCCATTCATGTGAAGTCGAGTTAAAGTAATTGAAAATGCATATTGTGAGAAGCTAATTGGTATTCATATGGAGAATAAAGATCTGTCCTCCTGCATGTTAATTCTCTATCCATATTCCATTTTTGAAAGCATGCCCATGCTTGCATGCTAGAAAACTCCATACCTTGTTTTCGAAAGAATTAACGATCAACAAACTAATTCGAAAGGAGTGTGAAGAAAGGAGAGTGGTGCAACAAGGAGTTGAAGGCCACCATTAGCAAAATAAAAAGATCAACTAGCATCTGGATGGTTATAGAGTGATGGAAGATAACAAGAGAAAGAGGAGTTCCAGAACATGAGCTACATATATCTCTCATGAAAGGAAAAATAGTAGCACTACAAGAAACAACTTGTACAACACTACACAAATGTTACAGTACTACATAAAAGAATTGCTACAACACTACATGAGAAATCTAAAGCAACATTTTAAGAGGATACAAAGTCCATTTAGATACCCAATATCAAGATCAACATGTACTTAATATCACCATTAAAGGAAAGAGAATCTAGCAACCTTCTTCACATACAATCAAATGAACATTGTCTATTGTAGGAAACTTTGTTTCCTTTGCATGATAGAGATCAACTTTTGGGGAATTGTTTCGTTGCACTAGGATGTGCAAAACCTTAAGTTGGGGGATATGATAGGCCCCTAAAATGGCACATTATTTGGCTTATGTTAGTAAAACGCATGGTTTACTTTGAAGTTGCATGGAATATGATGAACTTTATGATATTCTTCCTGAAGGCATATACATGCTTGTTTTTATGAATATATTGACAATGGTTGAGTAAAGTTTCCTAGTTTTTCTTATTTCCTTTGATTTATTTCATGATATGTTGGACTAACCTTGGTCAAACAAATCTTGAGTTGTGATGGAGTTGTACTTTGAGGTGATCTAAGGCTAAGTGCAAGCGATAAATTCACCATAATCAACTCAATCTTCTTCGAGGAGTTTACTAGACAAATAAAGCATGATTGAGAATTTTAAGGGATTATGTCCCCTCATCATCTTCATGATATGCCACAACTTTGAGAAATACTTAATGACCATATGAAGTCAAATTCACGAGGGTAAAATTCAAATTGCTATGAGGGGAATCAATCCCACCAAACTAGCATGTAGATTTCCAAGAAATCATGGGACAATTTCCACTAATCAAGGAGGTGATTGTTGGGGGGAGAGGGGTAATTTGGAGTCTATTGTAGAAATACAAGTATGATTTATAGGCTAGGGTGCTTTTCTTTTAATTCTTCTCTTTATCATTTTCATTAAGCCCTTGATGGTCAATGTGCTTTGTAACTAAAAGGTAGCTTGTTACCCTGTGAATGCAAGCAATATTTTTTGAATAAATAAGACATTGTTTTGCTACAGCTATCATGTCCCTATAACACACCCATTATATGTATCTTAGATGTTAGATAACCATATTAAGCAACATCAAAGACTATGACCTCTACTTAAGTAAGGTAAGCAACATCAAAGACTATGACCTCTACTTAAGTAAGGTGTACATCATAGCATTATTTTCTCGATATTTTGTTTACCAATATAATGTAGCAATTTCAGTGGTTAGTAAATTAAACAAAACTACAACCACGTCTTAACATAAAGGTTTACAATTCTTTTCACATAAATATCTAAATATCAAGGGGCATTATCAATTTACACAAGTTTGTGCAACTCAAATATTATTTAATTACTTAAATAATGCATTAAGAATGATAAGCATAACATATACAAAATAGGAATAACATGATTCTCATTAGTAAATATTTCCAACATGTCATTTTAGCTCATGTTTGTCTTTTATGATTAAAATATCAACTCTATCAAGCTATCTAACCCAACATAAATGAATGTAGCAACTGGATGTGTAACTACAACTTTCCACCCAACAATAGGCACTCGCCTTAAGATGAAGGGTTAACATAATATTTTACTGAGACTGTTTAACATAATTTTAACATTAATCCCACAATCACAATTAACACATAAATTTGATTTTAACAATTGACTTGATTTTACTACTCAAACAATAAAATTTGAGTATTATGCAAACAAACTAAATTTCTCAATTCTTAAAATAATTAGACTCTACACTTTAATAAAGTAGAACTCTCAACTCTTAGTTACCAAAACTTTTAATATACAAATGATAGAATTTGAGTTTATACACTTAGTATATGAACATTTTATAATAAGTTAAAATGTTCTCACCTTATAATACTTATATAAGAGAATTCTAAGCCATAAAACTTTTTAATAGTTTTATCCATTAAATAATATAATAATTAAGAATCTTGACTTACTTAACTTACTTTTAAATAATAAGGATGGTTTCAAATATTCAATTTTTAATATATAATAATAGAGTTTGATGTTCAAACATTTAACTCTTAGCTTATTTTTTACATTTTTTTAAATTTTTAGAGAGAAATTAATATTAAATTAAACTAGTAGGAGCCAACGGTGGGGCTTTATGGCTGCCTCATTAGAAGTCCGGTTTCGATTTTCGATTTCTGTGGGGAAGGTGTGGCGGCAAAATTCTGCACCCTAGAAAAAGCCTGTACAACTGCGATGGTGACTGTACCCCCGTTGGTAACCTGCTCAAAATTAAGGCTGGCCCTGGCCCGCAGGGTTTGATATCTAGGTGGCTCAGTGACGGCGCTCGCTGGGCGGTTTGGAGAGGTTCCCCTTGGTTACAAAAAAAAAAAAACATTAAATTAAACTAGTATTCACCGAAGCCCTACCCATGCATGAGATAATAGAAAAAGCCTGCGAACATGATCTGCTCATGCATGAGAAATAAAAAACATGCTTAAATGGTTTTTCTTTGAATATGGCCCAAAATAACAATAACAGAGTTCAAAATGAAACCAGGAACAAAAATAGCTAGCTATTCCTACTGGCAAACTTCTATTCATACTAACAACAGCCATATATCTAAAGGCATAAAAAACCATGGAATTACTTGGTGTTGCAGATAATATTTGCGTCTTCAGGCTTTTCCTCCATAATTGGGCAGCGGTAGTCTCCAAAGTTGGAAGTGCTATCTAAAGCTTCCTTGACATGCAGGCCCACTGTTTTTTTAAGGAAGAAGGATCCACAAGATTTTTGTGATCCACATGCTTTATTTTGTGGCCACTTGTGGAAGCTATCTCTGTCTTGCTGTGAACCAGCGGTAAGTCCTTACTCACATGTGTTCCAAGATGCTCAGGTGGTTTGGAGACCATAGAAGGACCCGACGAGGAGGATATGTGAGGAGCCAGAGCAAGCGGAGGGGGATAGAGGAGAATTATTCTCCTAACTCACTTTTTACATTATTTGAGCCCTCTTCTCTAAATAAATAAATAAAAGAGCTTACTTTTAAATAATAAAATTTGCTTTAAATATTCAAGTTTTAATATAAAAGAATATAATTTGAATTTCAAGCATCACTTTTTACATTTTTTGAGCCCTCATCTCTTAATAAGTAAAAAAGAGAACTTACTTTTAAATAACAGTGGCTTTCAATAAACCAAGGTAATGTTTTCAATGCCCAAGGAAAGGCTTTAACAATGTAATATAAGGGTCAATGGATATATTTATATAGTACAGTCACAATTAGGAACATATTTAATTCAAAGAAGGGCTGCGTCCTCTACATCTAGTGCAAGATTATTTCCAGAAGTAGGATTACCTTTTAATACTAGCAAAGGAAGGCCATGCCCTTTAACAATCTGCAAAATCGTTCCATACTTCCGAGTAAAAGAGAAGACTGCGCCTTCAATGTTTTACAGGGTTAATCTATGTGCATATTATTGAACAGAAGACTGCACCTTCTTCACCGAAAAGTATGTAAAGATAATATTTTTAAAGCCAGTAGAGATGGAATGAGAGATCCCTCCTACCAAACGAGAATGCAATATGCAAATCAAATAATAATTCAGTATGACGGAAGTAAAACCTGTTTCTTTTGCAGTCTTTTCACTTCTCCCCATCGTTGATGCATGGCCGCTTCCTTTTTTTTCAGAAGTATTATTTTCAGACCTAGAAGATGGGTTGCTCTTCTCTGGTAAGTGGTTTGGTAAAATGTGGTGGTTAAGTTTCTATAGGTCATCAGTTCAAATACTGTGGGTTAGAGGTTAAGGCTGGGAGCCATTCGGAACAGGGCTGAGCTATAGAGATTTTTCTTCTAACAAATCTGGTTTGAGTATCTCTAGTGATGGGCTCCTGAGCTATGAAAACTTGTCTTCTCACAAACCTGGTTTGAGTATCTCTAATGGTGAGTCCCTGAGCTATGAAGACTTGTCTTCTCACAAACCTGATTTGAGTACCTCTAATGATAAACAGATCATTTTTCCAATCAACACTAATATATCCATCCAAAAATAAGTAGAAAGATTTTTCTTAGGAAAAGAGAAGATGTAAAACAATTAACTGAAAGAACTAATCGGAAGTCTCCTACCTCTTCTCCACGCAGAAGCTTTATGCAACACCAAACGGTCTTGTGAGGTGGAAACCTAACCGTTCATAAACCAATCTTTTAATTGTTTTCTTTTATATATCTATTTTTAATTAACAATTATTTATTTAATTTGCTTAATAACCATTTGTAATTATAATAGTAATTTTATGGGGTTGGATGTGGGTTGGATGTATATTCTTACGAGGAAAATGAGTATCAGCTTGTGACTGATTATAAGTTCTTCTAAATTTACATTTTGTACTATTTGATTCACTAACATGAATACCAGTGGTATGGTTTTTTCGTTGAAAAAAAAATAGTAATTTTATGATTCAAAATTAACATGTTCTTGTTTCGTTTATTTTCTCATCATATATTCTCTCATATATATTTATACGACTAAGTATAGTTTAATACAGTAAATATATATTCATTCAATATATATAAAGATTTATTATTATATATATATATGTTATATTTTATAATATTATTATGGAATGATTTTTATTTATACATATTTAGCAATTTTCATTCAATTATTAAGCAACATAGATCCATCTAAAAGGGGATCTACCAAACACCGAGAATGATCAAATCTCTCAAAGGTGCAAACCTCTTTTTAGACATGTCGAGGAAGTGTGTAGTTTTATATATATGCCATTCTAAATATTTTAAATCTAATTTGAGCCGACATGTTCTTTTTATAATATTTTATTATTTTTTATAAAGGACACGTGTCATCTATATGATGAGCATGGAAGGAGTTACACATCTCCCTCTACTAGGGTGTAGAATGCCCCTCTTCGGCGCAATAATCTATGAAACTGCTTTCCTTCTGTAGAAGTCCTAAGAAGTCTCTTAGCAAAATAATTGCTCATCAATCTTCGGAAGCAATGATAGTAATTCGCTTTATATTAATTAGTTTAATAAATATTCTTATGTTTTAAGATAAGCTTCCATTATTTATTATTTGCTTAAGCTAATAAACGAGTAATAGTAATTCAATTTCCTTTCGGCACCCAAGGTACCATGACAACACCTAATCATCATCAATCGCGTTCTCAAGGCTTCATTAGCCTCTAACCCTTTGCCCCTAGTGGATACCATCGCCCCTCATTTAGTTGCCTTGCATATTCACCCTCCTAGGTCTACTTCCATCATTTTATCATTTGAAATTTACATTATACAAGACGTTGCCATGCTTAGTTAATGCATGGTTTAACCAAAAAATCATAACAATGCTACAACATTTATTGGCAGGGCCTTGGCCTTGAGCTCCTTGCCAGGAACTAGTATACAATCATATATTTACATTCACATAGAATACAATAATAGGGATTGTAAACAAGGGACATTACAGTTCCTGTTTAGAAAGGGTTCCAATAGTTTCCTTGGGTTGGGCACACTCAAGAGAAGGAATAGGAACCCTTTCCTTTATTTCCTTTCACAATCAATTGCTTGTTTTTTTAAGTAGTAGCTTTAATACATTTTCATTGCAACAATCTTGTTATATTTCATTTACAACAATTTATGCTATTTCTTTATAGTAGTTTTATGTTATTTATATGCTTATATGAGATGCCATTATCTTGGTTTATGCTCTTGTATGCATCACTTAATTGTTGTGTTTATTGAGCATTCTTTTTACTCATTCCACCTTGCTTATGAAATAGTGACAAAGCAACCCCTAGTTCTTTGCCTTTTAGATTAGAAAGAATGAATGGATATCACTAGCCTGCTAGGGAGAATGATTGGGTGAATGAGGCTAAGTGTCGACATCCTTGTCTTACATTTGTAGTATGTAGTTAGCCTTCAAGTTATTCCTTTGCAATTGCATAGACAATGCACAACACCTCTTAAGTTTGTACAAACCCCGGGTTGATAATTTAAGTGAGCTAAGGGATTCAGTGTTATTGTTGCAATTCTTTGACACATCACTTTTTGGCACCATTGTTGAGGAGGTGCTAAATTTGTATAAGGAGCAATTTGAAATTTTATTAGAAAATGAAAAATATTAAATGCATCCATAAGATTTACATTCATCAAACTTTTCATGTTTGTGATGGGGGTGAAAATGCGAAGTTGGGTAACACTTACGTGAGAATCGGGTGCTCGAGAAGCATAGCGGAAGCTATTCGGCCGAATAAATTTATTTATTCGGCTGAATAATCGATACTTTATTCGGCCAAATGACGTTAACGGTGAAGCATTTAAAATGACGGAGACTTCGAAATATGTGCAAACGCATAGTCGACCGAAAATTTTGACTGGTTGTTCTGAGTTTATTCGGCCGAATAATTATTTTGCATAAAAGCTCGGCTACGGCCCAAATTGGTCATTTTTCGCTCTGCAGTTGGCTGGTCCCTGCCTGTCTCCTCTCCAGCCATTGCTGGACCCTGCTTGTTGCCCCGCCTTTTGTTGCCGCCTGTCGTCCATGCCAGTTGTGCCTGCTTGTTGGACCCCACCTGTCGTCCTTGTGTGTTGACGTCGAGACTCGTTGTCACTTTCGGTGTGGAGATCCACCACCCTCGCGACGCGGATATCCACCACCCTATCGGCCTCCTCCACCCTATTGACCTCCTCCCAGCGTGGAGATCTACCACCATCTCGGCCTCCTCTCGGCATGGTTCTGTCGCCCCTTTCGTCTCTTCTCGACGTTGTTCTGTCCCCCCTTTCGGCCTCCTCTCGGCCTAGTTTTGTCGCCACTTTTGGCCTCCTCTCGGCCTAGTTCTGTCGCCTCTTTCGGCATCCTCTCGGCTTGGTTCTGTCGCCCCTTTCGACGTCATTCTGTCACCTCTTTTGACGTGGATCGTGAATTTGGTGTTTGGTGTAGAGTCTACTGCGTTCTGTTTGTAGGTAATTCGTTTTTTAGTTGATTTCGATTTTTTTGTTTGTTATATTTATATGTTTATAATTTGTTTTTTTAATTTGTGCAGGTTTCGGTTTCACTGAATTGGGGTTCGGTTTTGGCGGTTGTGTTCGGTTTCGTCGTTGAGCGTCTATAAACATGTATGAAATTCGTTAGTTAGTTTATTAATTTAAATTTAAGTAAGTTAGTTTCACCATTAGTGTTCATGAATAGAGAAATGAATATTAGATAAAAAAGAATATTCGATGAAATTCGATTAAAAAATACTCTAAATTTTGGGTAATTATCTCATAAGTTTGAAGGTTATGCTTTTCATCATTATTTGAAAATGTTTAATAAATTAGAATAGTTGTTGTAAGTAATTTTCATATTAAAGATATTATTTAAAGTTTTCATATAAAATAACAGCTCTTATTTTATAATTGTAATTATTTCTTATAGTTATTAAATTTGGGATCATCTAAATAAATTCAAGCATATAGAGATTTTTTTAATTCCTATAATAAAAAATATAAAATATAGTAACCATTTTTCTCACAAATTAGATTGTTAGGAAGTGCTTTGATCTTCATTCTAAATGAGAATGATTCACCTATTTTTAAATGAGAATTGAATTTGAATTGGAATGAGAATGATTCACCTCAGAGGTATGAGATCCATCTGAATGCAATGGACTTTGTTCATGAACAGAGTTCTCTATTCATGAATCGAGTTCCAGCCCTTCAATGTTACTTTGTACTACATGTAAGTTTTTAATATTGTCATTGGTTACTAATTTCTTGACATAAAGAAGTGTAACCTTTCACTTAAAATTTAACCATATTGGTTCCATTCATTTAAGACATAAAAAACACTTAAAAGATTGGCACATTAATTCATCATACATCCAACAATATTAGCTATACTCATTTTAAGAACTATTAGATGATATTAGGTATATCTAGGTTCTTATTAAAGAACTTAGTTTCTTTACCCGCTAGGTCTTAGAATTTGTAGAATTAAAATGTATAATCTGAATATGTTATGAGTTGATAGTCTGCCTCACCTAAACCTGTCTCACATGAGTATGCCTCATCTGAGTCTGCCCACCTTTTTCCTGCCTGAAGGTCATGCCTTACCTGAGTCCGCTTAAGGTCCTTACTTACTTACCTGAATCTGCCTTTCCTGAGTTTGCCTCACCTCAGCTTACATACCTGAGTTTGCTTGAAAAGGTTCTGCCTTACCTAGGTCTTCCTGAGCCTGCCTCACTTCCCTTGAATCTGCTTGACTTGAGTATGCCTGAAAATGTCCTACCTTACCTTAGTTTGTCTTAAAGTCCTTCCTTACAATCCATCCTTACAATCCAGTTTATAGATGTAGGAAAGTATCGAAATGATCAAAAGGCCGCGAGTGCACTTAGTAAATAAGTGCAATAGGAATGTGAGGCTAACGCATATAATATAATTTTTGCTTGGTAGTTTAAATCAACTCATTGTCTTGTCCCTTTTCCTTAGTTGGAAAATCTGGCCTTCTGTCTTACCCCTTGGCCTTGTTAACTTTTTTCATCTCATCCTGCCATAAGACTGAACACTTTGGGATTCAATTTTGGATCAAACTTGGTGTTGACATTTTTATTATTGAATTCATATGGCAAGTGGGACTAGCTCCCCCCCCCCCCCCCCCCAACAATATATTCTTCTCAAGACTAATCTCTTAGCTGCTAGAAATGATATTTTGTTGGCTGAAAGTGAATTGTTGTTGTCTAGATGTCTCAAAATGTTTTCAATTAGATCTCCGAACATGGGACTGATTCACAACTAAATGTGACTTTATTATTTCCTTTAAAGATAGAGGATGATGCTTTACTAATGAAATTCTTATGCAACCTCACATTCAACTTCAAAAACACTATCCATCTCAAACAACTGAAAGCTTGGATATGGAACTGCTAACTAGCAATCTGCCATTTGTCTAAACACTTTCCATCAAAACTAAAGGTACAATATGATATGTAGGGAATCCTTGTTAAGAGGTATTGATATCAAAACATGAGAGTAATATGCCACAGATATATGGAAACATGATACTCACAAATAATTTTTCCACATTAATAGTGATCCAACGATATTAGTCCACCTAGCATTGAGTTCACACCAAGTTGACACTAATCCAACTCCTCTGTGTTCAAGATATAGAATTTAGTTGGGATATCATCTAGGTCCTTATTTAAGAACGTAGTTTCTTTAGTAGCTAGGTCTTAGAATTTGTAGAATTAACATGTAGAATTTGAATATGTTATGAGTTGATAACTTTGTGTAAATGTAGATATCATATCAAATGGAAAGAGAGGAGTCTTCAAGGTAAAAGCGTAGGATGTCATCACGTTCATCAGGAGTTGGTGTCCCAATTGATAATTGAAGGTTGTCGACTTCACCTCGGGATTCAATCTTATTGTACAATTCACATTCATCCGATCATTGGCAGGGCGATAGGGTTACAGATGATTTCGCTTTATCTTCTGTGGGAGAACGTCGATCTCGACCTTCTGTCGGTATGAACACCAATCTTTTAATACATGTATAAATTGTATTTTTGTGTGCACTCAAAGTTTGTACATGTTTACACATAACTTTGTTTGTATTTGAAGCAGAGCATAGTCGAGAAGAGGCTCGTAATTCTACAGAGAGGGAGGAAGATCGAGCAAGGGAGACAGACGTGGGGTGTAGAGCAAGGTTCCCAAGAGGCTCGTCATTCTACACAGGGTGATGAAGGTTGAGACAAGACGAAATATCTTGAACTAGCTAAGGGTTGTACACCCATAACGATTTATCCATCTGATTTACCTGAGGAGCTTCCATGGGAAAGTGGTCTTCAACAAACGACCCTTGAAAGTTGTACATTTCACTATGACAAGCTGCAATGTGATCTTTCTAGTTTGGATCTCCCTCCAAAGAACAAACAAAGTTTATAGATGGTTTTGTGATCATTACAAAAATTCATTGAGGTATATGAGGATCTTGGACCAACAACAGATGGTTTTGTTGACTTGATGCAGAGAAGAAAGACCCAAGTGATGGGTCCAGATAAGTGGGCTGTTGTGAAGGAGAGAGTGACCATAGATCAGGCCAACTCAATGTTTAACTTCAAAGAGGGCCTAAAGCGAAAAGCATTGAAAGTGCAATATTTTAAGCACTCTGAACTTGCACATCATTTATATGATCGGTTCCTTGCAGCCTATGGTCGGTTGCCATGGAACGATGAGGTTTCTAATTATTTTTTCAGATTTTTTTATGCCGAGTTTTTTTTAGGTATGAAGCCAGACTATATTGATATTCATTCTGACTTTTATGGAGTTGGAGAGGGGAGGATATACAATTGAAAAGGTGCACTTAGATATCCCACTACTCTTCGACCTCCACCTCAGATATCTCACCCACCTAGGCTTGTGGCTTACAAATCAGAGATGGATCCCACATCACAGCTTGGGACAACTGCAAGGCATTTTGTTGTTGAAGGTTTAACTTCGACATTTGTAGGAGTTGATGGGAGATTGAGTCGAGAGAGGGCTCGAGCCACTATTCATCAAAATTTTGTTTACAAAATGAATAATGAGTTAGATGGAATGAGCATTGAAGATTTCAAGGCTTATGCTAAGGTTTGTCGTGATATAGCTTCGGATGTCCTATCCAATGACACATCGAGTTTAGGAGAGGTTTGTGTACTTTCAATCTATTTACTTTTTTTATTCATTTTGAATTGAAATTTTTGTTACATTATATCTATGTATGATATTATGCATTTTTTTGATGTATAGTAATAAATACATTATGTAAATAGTTATTGGTTGTAGTTTTCTAGAATGTTGAATGAACTTAATTTTGAGTCTCCACTAGTGAATACGTAGAAAATGTAGAAGAACATCTTGGAGAGGTATATTTATTATTACATATTTATATTTATGTTTAAAAGATATTTTATCCTTTTTTATTTTCAATTTAACTATGTATCTTATTGTTAATTTGACTTATCCATGCAGGTTACTTTAGATTCGAACTTTTTAGATGATTTTTCATCTCTTGTGAGCTAATGATTTTATTTTATTTGTTTCGGGTTTAAGTTAATTACTTAATTTTAGTTTTTTTTACTTGCACTATGTTTTATTTATTAACAAAATTTAAATTTGAGGGAAGAGAACATATGGAAATTGGCGGTGAAGATATAGGTTCCTTGATGGATGTGGATGTTGGCACTGAGGTAATTTTGTTTATAATTGAACTATTCTCTGATATATAAGTTTAATATTTTAATTTTTTGAATTTAGTTTAAATGGTTTAAATAATTTATGAGATTCATAAATTGCTTTTATACATGTTGCAGCTTGGGTCTCTTCGATCTCTTCGAGGCAAAGGGAAGACTCCAGTGGAGGATAGTGGTGGACTTGCATTTAGAGAATTTGAGGTAATTTTGTTAATAATTGAATTGTTATTTGATATAAGTTTAATATTTTAATTTTTTGAATTTAGTTTAAAATTGTTTAAATAATTTATGATATTCATAATCTGCTTCTATACATGTTGCAGGTTGGGTCGAGTCCAAGGGAAGACCCTAGTGGAGGATAGTGGTGGATTTCCATTTAGAGAATTATTTATATTGCTCTTTTTTTGTTGATATATATATTGTAGTTGTTTTAAACATCGAGGAGATTTATTTTTGTACATTATACATATGTACATTGAACTCACATGTTCATGAATGTTATTTTTAGATTATATACATGTACATTGAACTCACATGTTCATGAATATTTTTTTGTATTATATACATGTACATTGAACTTACATATTCTATATTTGCTTTAAATGATCTAACTTTTTTTGTTTGTTAATTATTTAGCATATTTGGTATGTTAATGTTTATAATATGTTTTTGCATGTTTATGAATGTATGTATTATTAAATTTATGTATGTATGTATGTATGTAGATGTAAAATATTTTCAGTGTTGATATGTAAATAATGATAGAAATGTTAGGAATGAATATTATGAAGTTTTGATAGGAATGTTAGGAAGTTTTGATAGGTGCAATATAATGTTAGGAATGTTAAGAATGAATGTTTGGAATGAATGTTATGAAAGTTAAGAATGGATGTTAAAAATGAATGTTAGAAAGTTTTGATAGGATAGGAAGTTTTAATAGGAATGTTAGGAATGTTAAGAATGAATATTAGGAAGTTTTGATAGGAATGTTAAGAATGAATGTTAGGTTCATGTTTTGATAGGAATGTTAAGAATGAATGTTAGAAAGTTTTGATAGGTACAATCTAATGTTAGGAATATTAAGAATGAATGTTAGGATTGTTAGGAATGAATGTTAGGAAGTTTTGATAAGAATGTTAAGAATGAATGTTAGGAAAGTTAGGAAAGTTTTGATAGGAGTGTTAATGATGTTTTGATAGGAATGTTAAGAATGAATATTATGAATGTTAGAAAGTTTTGATAGGAATGTTAAGGAAGTTTTGATAGGAATGTTAAGGAAGTTTTGATAGGAATGTTAGGAAAGTTTTGATAGAAATGTTAAGGAAGTTTTGATAGGATATAAAGTTTTGATAGAAATGTTAGGAATGTTAAGAATGAATGTTAGGAAGTTTTGATAGGAATCTTATGAATGTTAAGAATGAATGTTAGGTTCATGTTAAGAAGGAATGTTATGAAGTTTTGACAGGAATGTTAGGAATGCTAAGAATGAATGTTAATAAGTTTTGATAGGCGCAATTTAATGTTAGGAATGTTAAGAATGAATGTTAGGAATGTTAGGAATGTTATGAAGTTTTGATAGAAATGTTAGGAATGTTAAGAATGAATGTTATGAAGTTTTGATAGGTGCAATATAAATGATAAATTGAATTTTATATAAATGATTCATACTTTAAATTTTTAACTAATGATTCATATTTTCAATGTTCAGGTACATTTTGTTAGTTGGCGAACTATAGATTGTGAAAATCCTCATAGCAGATCTAAGAGATGATGTATACATCACAAGAGTAATTATGATTAAGCAGGAAGATAGAAGAAGAATAGTCAATGCAGTGTAATGAGCAACAAAATAATAATACAGTAGAACTCGGATAGAAGCAAAAATGCTTCACACACACTAATTAATTAATCACAATATGGATAAATAAATAGTACAATGCATGAGGATTCGAATGCCTAAGGTGGCAATTCGAATTAGCCTTCATGGAGTGATCAAAAGATCACTGGAGTGTCATCGGAGCACAACTAGTAGTCTATCTCATCATCAGTGGAGTCATCAATGCTCAAGTAAATGTCAACCATCAGTTAAACTGAGTCTAACTGAGTGTGGTAGGTGTAACTGGAACTAACTGAATGAAGGAGGCTCAGTGGAGGGTGCATGAGGAGCTAACTGAAGTCAGAATGGGTAGTCAAGTCTCACTGGAGGTCCATTGGAGTGATACAATCAGTTGAGAGTCAGTCTAGCCTTAAATCAAGGAAAGAACTAAAGATAACTGAATGGTAGGTAAGGAAGGGCATCTTTCTAATGTAGTAGGTGAAAGGAGGGTGCACTAAGCTCTAGGAGGGATGAAACTAAGTGGAAGGGAGCTTTGGGGGCTAGCTAACTGGGACTGATGACTGGAATGCATGCAAACCCTAAATGATGCATGCAAACTCTAAAAGTGCATGCATGACTGAAAATGTAAATGATCAAAATACTGGTGGGACTAGGATGGAGTATAGGAATATCCTAACACCTCTCCTTAATCCATCCTAGGCCTTGGTAACTAAGACCAAAGGTCACCCAATACAATGAATAATAATAGTCAATAAACTAAGGAAGTGGGGAAAATTTCATGGAAAAAATATCCTCCCCTCAAAACAGACTGTAAGGCACACATAAAAATAAATGCTCCAAACTCAAGCAGGTGTGATGCTTGGTCATATGTCTGAAGGCATCTTCTTCTTGGGAAGAAGTGGATCATGCTAAAAAAGCATGTGCTTGTACTTGCTCTTCAGATCGAATGTGATGAGAACAAATCCAATAGTATGAGGATGATCCTTGAACCTGTGATTCAAATCAACTGAAGTATGATCAAAACTATGAATGTGCAGATAGTCTTTTGTCTTCTCCTTTGAACCATCATGGGTGAGATTATGCCAAAAGGAACCATCAAATAATAATGATTGCTTGGAATCCAAATCAGCTCCAAGACTTGATAAATGGTTTCTTGAGATCTCCTTTGAACTAGCAGGGGTGAGATCAAAACCATCATATGCATGAGATATTATCCCAAGCGAATGGTAATGGCCATTATCTTCAATAAACTTCTGAGAGCATGAAAGAATGATCTTACAGTAGTAAATGAGAGGTGATTGCTTGGAATCCAAATCAGATCCAAGGCTTGAATCATGGTTTCTTGAGATCTCCTTTGAACCATTAGAGGTGAGATCAAAACCAGTAGATGCATGAGAAATTATCCCAAGAAGATGGAAATGGCCATATTCTTCAATAACCTTCTGAAAGCATGGAACAATGATCATATAGTAGTAAATAAGAGGTGATTGCTTGAGGAGAGCGAATGCATTACCTCCAATAGCTGATTTGACCTCCGAAACATTCAATAGATCATGATGCAGACAAACAGAATCTAGTGCAAGAGAGGATTTAGGACCTTCTGCAATATCTAGAGTGTGAGCTGGCACAGAAAGAGAAGAAATTTGGAGCATGAGTGTAGAATCTGCAAGTTCTTCTTCTTTGTGGACAAATTCAATATGAGATGTGTTTGATACTGGTTCATGATCAATGAGATCATCAAGGAGGGAGAATGCATCACTTTGATATCTCTTGAAGGGGTTTGGACCAAATCCTTCATTCTGTTTGTCGAATATTTCATCCAGATGGGCCCATAGCTCTTTTGGAGTTTCAACATCATAAATGATTTGGTATAATGTATATTCAGGCAAAGCAAGCATCATTCTTCCAAAGGCCATGTCACCTTTATTCAACCAGTAAATCTTCTCTTCAGAGGATTTGAACTCTCTTTCAAAATAACAATCAAAGAGATCATGGCTCTTCAAATATGCTATCATTTTTGGTTTCCATTCATCATAGTTGAATGGAGAAAGATAAGGGATTTCTTCTGAATACATTGAAGCTGTAGAAGACTTGCAAAAACAATAGAGAATATCTGCAACTGCTACTGCTGCAAAAATGCAGAAACTGCTGCACTCGAAATCTTGATAATAACCTGCAAAAAACTCTCAGGAATGGAGATAAACAATACTCTCAACATGCTCTGATACCATGTGAAAATCCTCACAGCAGATCTAAGAGATGATGTATACCTCACAAGAGTAATTATGATTAAGCAAGAAGATAGAAGAAGAGTGGTCAATGCAGTGTAATGAGCAACATTATAATAATACAGCAGAACTTAGATAGAAGCAAAAATACTTCACACACGCTAATTAATTAATCACAATATGGACAAATAAATAGTACAATGCATGGGGATTTGAATGCCTAAGGTGGCAATTCGAATTAGCCTTCATGGAGTGATCAAAAGATCATTGGAGTGTCATCGGAGCACAACTAGTAGTTTATCTCATCATCAGTGGAGTCATCAATGCTCAAGTAACTATCAACCATCAGTCAAACTGAGTCTAACTGAGTGTAGTATGTGTAACTGGAACTAACTGAATGAAAGAGACTCAGTGGAGGGTGCATGAGGAGCTAACTGAAGTCAGAATGGGAAGTCAAGTCTCACTAGAGGTCCATCAAAGTGATACAGTCAGTTGAGAGTCAGTCTAGCCTTAAATCAAGGAAAGAACTTAAGATAACTGAATGGTAGGTAAGGAAGGGTTCCTTTCTCATGTAGTAGGTGAAAGGAGGGCGTACTAACCTCTAGGAGGGCTGAAACTGAGTGGAAGGGAGCTACGGGGGATAGCTAGCTGGGACTGATGACTGGAATGCATGCAAACCCTAAAAGTGCATGCATAACTGAAAATGTAAATGATCAAAATATTGGTGGGATTATGATGGAGTATAGGAATATCCTAACATAGATGCTACTGAAATCATGGCAAATGGGGATTGAACGATTTTTTGTTTTTTTAATCATAAGCAAAGATTCCAGGATTATGAAGCTTATGTTAAATTAGAGCAATGCTTTTAAACAACAATTCGATGAATTTTCATCGGTTTGTTGTAAATAATCATTGCTCTAATTTAGCATAAGTTTCACAATCTTGGAATCCTTATTTGTGATTAAAAATCAAATGATTGTTATCTCCATTTGCTATGATTTCAGTTATGTGAACTTACACAAGTGATATTCTAAAAAACTCATGGATCATATTTATATGAATTGTTCAACCCACCACAAAGCCAGTAATGGATCAACCCATCTAATGGATCAATAATAATAATTTCTCATTATTAAGTACATTAGAGAAGCATGAAATGGATCAGATGAATACAAAATCTAGTAGGTTTCTCAGTGATTCCTCACTAATATCATTCAGTCAAAAGTAAAGATTCGGGGCAGAGTGTGGGGACAATCACATCCGTTATCTCATCCCTTAAGTGGTCTAATAGACATATGGGGACCCGAATAAAGTACTTTACAAAGACTTTAAGACAAAATTACACATTAAAGACAACATTTCATATAGCTGAAATATAACATTTTTCAGCTTCTTCCAACTTTTATTAAAGTTTTAATTACCAAATAATTTTCGAATTCATTTCAACACGCTAGAATACAATCATTTAAACTCTTATTCTAGTTCCCATTCAATATCATAGTCATAGTTCAAAGAAAAAAATATACTGTACACAACATTTGACATGGACAAAAACATCGATCAATTCATTTTTGATATAGTTAAAAACATCGCAATGGAATGCCATCCTCATTTATCCGTTCATGGTCATATTTGGACAGTTTCCATTTTTTAGTTTTTAATTGTTTTTTCGATGGAACTTGTACCAATTTTATTCGAGATGCACATACTAAATGACTATATTGACAACATATAACTTCAGGTTCATAATCCTGAAAGTATACATAATTTCCAGTCATATGGGTTTGCTGAAAAAAATAGCCTTTTATAATGATGGATCCTCTCTCGTATGTAAATCTGTTCTCATCATAGTCCTCCAATAACTTCTTCTTTCCTTCAATGAATTGCATCAAATAATATTTCATATTTTTCGTTGTTGTCTAAAGGTGCAATCACATCGAAAACATCTCCTGTGCAAATTACAATTGGCGTTATGGTTTTTAAATCAATTAAATTGACTATACACATAAGGTGATGGACAAGAATGAACAATAAAAAAAAAAGTTTTAAGTTCAGTACCTTCTCTAACAAGATCTGAAATTCTATTGCCATAAGATGATATTGCTATTTCTTGTGATTGTAATTCTTCTATGCTTGCTAGTGTTATTTTCCCCTTTGGATTAATATTTGTGTGTTTCCAATGTTTTACGTAGTTGTTCGTTATGTTTTCACGAACTTTTGTAGATTCAACATTTTCAGTGCAATATGACAAAAACATAATTGCTTTCTACTATCAAATGCAAATACATTTTGGAAGGATTTTGTTTGAATAGAGTGAAAA
This sequence comes from Larix kaempferi, assembly GCA_027924585.1. NCBI lineage: Eukaryota > Viridiplantae > Streptophyta > Pinopsida > Pinales > Pinaceae > Larix > Larix kaempferi. The sequence continues at coordinate 2,203,470 of BSBM01000628.1, forward strand.
TATCTAGTCCCATATATGGTGCTAACCTCGTATGGTATTGATCTATCTATATCTTGGACCCCAACAAGCCAAAAAAATCTACACAATAAATGATAAATCACAAATGACAACTTTTGATGTTAGTGTACATATATTTAAATGTTAGTGTATATTTTTTTAAATTGACAATTGATATAAATTAAAAAAATCGTGTACATACCTACACACATCTTTTGATTGTTGATTATAATCACGACTTAGATGTAATTTACACCATTGGACAACCTCTGTAGCTGAATGAAATCGTGTAGAATAATGGTTCATTTTCCATCTTCGAAGTGATCTTTTTACGCATGCTCCTGCACCATCGTGTTCACCTTTTCCATGTCTAGTTTCAAAGAAATTTGAGCGATGTTTAATGTTCAATGCTTTATGAAGTCGACATAACCAATAAAATGATCGTGAAGATTGAAATTGTCCCGTACATCCATCCAACCATATCCATTGAATTTAACTTTACGTCTTTTTAGTGAATCATAGAAAATATTTTCAATACAATGCCGAACAAAATGTGTATTGTGTATACGATCATTGCTGATATAAAAGTGATATTCTTTATTCACATCTCGATTGTCACACTTGCTTTCAATTCCATCAACATCCTGTTGAGAATGTCTATATAGAACATGGACAAATATCGAAACTTGGTCAGAATGATAGTAGTCACTTTGTATCTCTTTTTGTGCAGCAAATGTGTAGTTTTCTGCAAAATCAATCACTGAAAAAATTGTTCCGGGTGGAAAAATTTCACGAGACTATTTGAATTGAAGGTTTCCATCGTGCTCTATGTGAATGCTTGGTGTATTTATAAATTTCACTTTCAAATTTCTTGAGAAAATCTGTCACACATATTTTATCTTCTCGCAAATCAATTCTTTTGGAATGTGCATCACTAGAACTTGTAGCATAATTGCTGTATTCATATCTTCTCCAATCAACGGTTACATTTGACAACGACTGATCATTATTTATAGGATATTTATTGTGGAATAAAACCATATTTCCACAACGATGACAATGTTTTACATTGACACATTTCTTATTATCAAATACTTTATCGTAATTTCTCTCACATAGAGTTTGAGATATGAATTCATGTATTGTGGGTGGAGGTGGTGAATTTGTCCAAAACATTTTACCAAATTCAAGAAATGTGTCGTAATATAATTGAAATTGCACATGATAACAAAAACAACATGTGTCACGTATAGTAATAGGTCTAACATACCATGGTTTTTGTTGCACAAATGTAGTGATTGACACATTAATTCCACGATGATCTTCCTTGAATTTATTGAACAATTGTACTTATGTCATTTCCATTATATGTTTTGGATGGATTTCATATACATTTTGTGATACTCTTTGTCATATCACATCCCTTGAATTTGGTGAAACTCGAGCATGTGCCAACCAATATTCCCGTACAATATCTTTAACACCTGCTCCCATTCTATCTTTGTAAGGCTGTCTACAAATAATTGCCCGGCAAGCAAGTTCATCATTTTCATCTATTTGCATTTTAAATTTGCTATGTTTATATAATGTCTTTCTTGAGGTTCCAACTGCTTTTGCTAGTTGTGTTGTCAAATGATTTTGTCTAGTACTAGCTGAAACAATTGCTGTCTGAATTGCTCTACGTGCAACACTTGTATCTTTCTTCCTGGATTTTTCAAATTTTTTTATTGCATCACCTATATTTTCTATCACATTATGTTTCAATTTCGACTCTTTTGTCGCCTCGTGAATACCCAATAATGACGTAGCACATTCTAACTTTTTGGACACTAATAAACATCTCAAAATTTGTACTTGTCCTGCTGTTGAATAATCCTTGAGAATATCATCATAAAATTTTGTAGCACGATATCGTGCAACATGTATGGGTATTTTTTCTCCATATTTATTGCAATCAATGTTTTCTAACATTTCATCATCAATGGTGAAAGTACCTATACATCAAGTTAAATTTAATTTAACATATATCCAAAAATACAATTCATTATAAAAAATGATTTTGGAAAATACATGATATATACATACCAGGTCCAATTTTTGGATCTTGAACTTGATCTTCAATATTGACTTCATCAACATTAGCATGTAAATCACTATTTACATCTTCAACAATGGTCTCTTTAACTTCAATTTGTTCTTCTTGAACTCCATTTTCAATTTCCATTTCATCAACATTATCATATAAATCTTTATTTATATTTTCAATAATTGTCTCTTGTGTTTATGCAACCCTTGCTTTTTTGGCATGATATCTAAGTTTTTTTTTTATTATCTATTAGCATCATCATCATGTTTACGATCACCTTTTTTTGATGGTTTCTCTTCCTGCCCATGATTGTTTAATCTATAGATGATAAATTAAAGAATCATCACTTTATAGTAAAAAAAATAAAATTAAGATTTAAAAATAGTTATGAAATTTATAAAAACATGAACTGAAATTTACTTTACCTTATCAAAATCTTGTAAAAGTCTTTTGAAGAAAAACTCATTGGAAATAAATTTTCTTTGAAAAAATCCCTTGAAAAGAAATCTCTTTTGAAAAAAACCTTCTTGGAAAGAAATAAGAACTCCTTGACAATAAATCTTCTTTGAAAAAACCCATCAGAAGAGAATAAGAACACCTTGTAAATAAATCTTCTTTGTAAAAACCACTAGAAAACAAACTCCTTTGAAAAAATACCTAGGAAAAAAAACTTATTTGAAAAAACCACTTGGAAAAATACTTTGGAAAAAAAAACTCCTTTGAAAAAATATCTTGGAAAGAAAACTCTTTGAAAAAACCTTTGGAAAAAAATAACTCATTTGCAAAAATACCCTAGGAAAACAACTCTTTGAAAAAACTCCTTTCAAAGAAATAAGAAGAAAAAATACATTTCTTTTGCAAAAAATACCTTGAAATAAAAACTTCTTTGTAAAAATACCTTGGAAAAAAACTCTTTAAATGCACCCCTTGAAAAGAAAACTTTTTTGAAAAAACCACTTGGAAAAATACTTTGTAAAAAAAAATTATTTGCAAAAATATTTAGGAAAAAAAATACTTTGAAAATACCACTTGGAAAAATACTTTGTAAAAAAAACTCATTTGCAAAAATATTTAGGAAAAAAAATACTTTGAAAAAATCCCTTGCAAAGAAATATCTTCTTTGCAAAAATATATTGGAAAAAAAAACTCTTTGAACAAACCTTTTGCAAAGAAATAAGAAGTGTAAAAATACCTTGGAAAAAACTCTTTGAAAAAACCCCTTGCAAAGAAATAACTCCTTTGCAAAAATACCTTGGGAAAACAACTCTTTGAAAAAACTCATTTCAAAGAAATAAGAAGGAAAAATACAACTCCTTTGCAAAAATACTTTGGAATAAAAACTTTTTTACAAAAATACCTTGAAATAAAACTCTTTAAATGCACCAATTGGAAAGAAACATTATTTGAAAAAACCACTTGGAAAAATGCTTTGTAAAAAAAAACTCCTTTGCAAAAATATTTTGGAAAAAAGTACTTAAAAAAAACTTTTTGCAAAGAAATAACTTCTTTACAAAAATACATTGAAAAAAAAACTCCTTGAAAAACCCTTTGTAAAGAAATAAGAAGGAAAAATACCTTGGAATAAAAAATCCTTTACAAAAATGCCTGGGAAAAAAACTCTTTGAAAGTATCCCTTGGAAAGAAATAAGAAGAAAAATACCTTGTAAAAAAACTCATTTTGCAAAAGAAATCTCCTTTGAAAACCATTTCAAAAATATTTTGACCGACATATGCAAAAATAAAATGTGCGAAAATGATGAATCTATTTAGTTTTATTTATACAAGTATAGACATCGTATTTTTTTTTTTTAACCGATTGATGAAAAAGTTTTCGTGTTGGTTTTTCGGCCGAACAATCTTTGTTGTAAATAACGGTTCTGTTACAGAAAAAGATTATTTGGCCGAATAATTATTCGGCTTAATACTCTCTGAGACCTGAAAACTTCACAGTTCTGCACAATTTTCAGGTTTCTCCATTTTCGGAAGGTAAAACCAATCTCTTACACTACAAATCGACTGTTGGACTTGATAACATTAGTTTGATCATTGAATCTACTTTCCGTATGTATAGATTTTGTTGTGTATAGGTGAAATCTGATATATTTTTTTTTTAACATGGGTCGAGTTTGGTTTCGTCTCTTTCAAAATGCGATGAAATGAAAAATCCATAACTTTAAAAATACACCACCAAAAACATTGAAAAAATATGTTGTAGTTAATTGGCGTGTCTACTTCAAAAGGGTATTCATAGATTTTTTAGTTTTAAAGTCAATTGAGAGAAAAGTGTCGCAACACAAAACCTGTTGAAAATCGACGAGTTTTTCCCATTGATCGAATTCAAAAAAATATAATAATTAGTATATAGATCCATTGGCTACAAACTTATAGTCACGCAGTAGTATATTGTGCGTAGATTGTCGTAGCATATTTTGTTTTTGCAAAAAACTAGTTTAACAATGATTTTACGTTAGCAACAAAACATGACTATTTTGTAGTCCTTTCATTTTATAAGAACACATTGTCAAATATTTGCCAAATCGACATATCAAATATCAATTAAAAAAATTGAAAAAACTATGAATATAAATCTCACATAATTCTCTAAAAGTTTTATTTTTACTGAAAAGTGAAATTCTAAACAAAAATATCACTTTTGTTTGCCCAAAGTTGAAAAACATGAAAAAATCAGATTTATTTTTTCACAAGACCCCCCAAAATAGACACCCATCTTCATGGATTCACCCATGGATGTTAAAGAAGGAACTCATGAGAAGTCGTTGAAGAAATAACACATTTCTACAAACAAAGACAAATCTTGTAAGCCAAGAGCTACAAACAAAGACAAATCTACATCCCATGAAGCTATAGAAGAAGAAGGGATCCATGATAAAATTCCACAAAAAGATGAGGAAAGTTTTCCTTTGTCATTATATTTCAATGAACCAGAGTATGGAATTCATTATGAAGAATACTTTCTTAGCTTTTGTTTTTATGAATATCTTTCTATGCATGAAAATGAGATGGAAGATCCATGGACAACACTTGATGGGAAGCATATAATGGAGCCTAAAGTTGAGGAGTTTTTTGCATGTTTGTCACTAGACTCCTTGTTCATTCAAGAGTGCAATGGGAAAGTGTCAGAAGAAATTCATTGCATGATAGAGGAGGACTTTCAAACCATTTCCAATGGACAAGAGAGATAAAGAGGTGATGACAACATTGAGTGTTAGTTTCAAGCAATCATCAACCAACAACACCATTCCAATCTTCAACATTTCTTGGCACCATATCCACTTTTGTAGCTGGTCCCTGATATGTTGTTATATATTGAGGCATATTTTTCAAACCTGGATATTAGCTCACTTGGGAATCTTCTACGTAAATGGATGCATTGGAAGACTTCCTAAACTTGAGAAGAGTGATATTTTCCAAATAGGGTAGGATAGGTACATTTTTGCTATTATGAAAAAAAGAGAAGAATAAAATAAAGAATAAAAAGAATTCCTATGATGAAAACCTCTAAGAGGCACCTAGGACAAAGCTTTGCTTGAAAATATCTTTTGAGGTGGGTATAGGTATTTAGAAATAAAAGTTTCTTCTTGGTGAAAAACATCAATGATGCCATGAGGTAGCGCATTGGTGTAAACCAATATTGCACCCTTGCTTTGAGAAAAAAAAGAAAAAAAAGAGAGTAAAAGAATAAGTTTGTACATGGAAATCTTTACTTCTGTTTCCCATAGGCCATGCATACAAAAACATGCTCCAACAAGAAGTGCATTCCACCATGGGATCAAAGAACAATGCTAAAAAAAGAAAAAACACATGCAACTCTCTCACATATCAAGTCAAAGGGCAAGGAATCAACCACATTCCATAACAAAGCATTCAATCATCAAGAAACAATGTGGTCCGATGTCTTGAAGATTACTCACTAATGCATTCAAGTTAGAGGATGAAATTTTTATTGGTAATAAATTACATCCTAATCTACTTACCCATTAAATTTTATCAAGAAATATTTAGTTTAAGTGGGTTAGAAAATTAAAAAATAGTTATCAATAATTCATCCTAGGAAGCTTTGAAATCTGGAAATAGTTTTGAGATGGTTCCGTTATTTTGATCATTACTCCCTTTTGCTTTGGAAAAAAGCTCCGAATTTTTGTAGGGTATAGAGGACATTTTTCTCTATATCCTTATACAATTTCATAAAAAAATTATGAGTTTAAGAGGGTCAATTTTTTTTATTACAGTCCTATAGAAAAAAAACAGTACTCTGCCTCTAGCAATAGAGTAAACAAGAAACCGTGAAGGATCTTTCATATCCCAAGGGAATGCATCATATTTTTCAAGGTGAATGGATGAATATCCTAATAAGAGTCTCACTTTAGAATCCACCCACACAATTCAACTCAGTGTACATGGAAAAGGTTCATAAGGTTCTATGCATGAAAAGTTAAAAAATCTATGTTCCAAACTATTAGATTCTATAAGAATGATTTTTTCCCCTTCAAATATCATATCCAATATGCCTACAAGAATGAAATATTTAACAACATCATCACATCAAATATATCAATGATATGTATAAAACCACCCATTCCTATATCTAGTTTCATTCTATTATCAGTTCTATTATTTATTTACTTGCACATGTTGTTCTAGAATACATTACCTTGTGCAAGTATACTTTTCCATATGATGAATGGACATTCATCCATTGTAAAAAATATAAACATGATACTACTACTACTACTACTACTAATAATTTAGTTAGGTTAATAAAAAGTCAAAGGGCACGTAACTCTTCACCTTGTGACGAGTCAATCCATATAAGTAAACCGCCACGACGATGATTGTAAATCATCTTATCATTCATCACTCAATTATATTTTATACATTTACAGAACATTTATATTATTACAGCTTCCACTGTTACAGTGGTATCAGAGCCAAACTTAGTCACCAATTCGTGGGTTAATTCAACATAACCCAAATGTTATTGGTCCGTACATCAAGTCATTCACCGTACAGTCTCAACCATCATTCTACATATTATCCTTGCAGATCCATACACCTGCAGCAATTCCGTACATAATTCAGAGGTCTTCCATACTAGTCATGCCCTTTTCAACCACCATAACTCCATACCATTCTGTCGTTTTGTATGATTTGCAAAAAATACAGTCCTCTGTAAAATTGCCTTTTCTTCCTCCACGTTGATTCCGTACAACCTTTAATCTACCTACCTTTGTACAATCCGTACACTGCCATCCTTATATCATATGTGAGAACTATCTGTACTCGTAGTCTTCACTTTCCCACACACCTCCACTACCTTAATTGTACAACAATTAATCATATGACCACCTTTTGGTGATAGGTCGTGAGTCCTAGGGATGGAATTTGACGAGAAAATTGCCCATCATGAGGTGATTTTCCCGTCAAATATGGTCAAAGTTATTGGGTAACCGTCATAATTCTCCATTAAAATGATTAAAACGTCTAATTAAATGGTTTAAACCATCAGATTTGATGGGTGAAGTAAATTTGAAATTCCTATCCTCATCGTGACTTCTCATAGATCCAACTTGATCATAAGTTAATAAAGTTGACTTTATCACTTATATTTGGACTTAAAATAATTTGGCTTAGTTTTTATAAGTCAAATTATATATATATATATATATATATCACCCATTTTAAACTTTTCCTTTATTTTTCATCAACCCACTTTAATTTTTTACTTTATATAAATTGTATATACAGTTTTTAAAAACCGTATATACAATTTATATAAAGTAAAAAATTAAAGTGGGTTGATGAAAAATAAAGGAAAATTTAAAATGGGTGATTATGAAGAAGCAAACGTTTATTGTTATGGTGAATCAATAGAAGAAACATAAAAAAAAATAGAGATAGTATTAACAAGATAACATAAACATTCAAAGAACGTTTTGACAAGATAGTGGAAAAGTTAATTGAGTCTCGACAACAAACCCTCTTAAATTTAAGAAATGATAATAACGATTAAAAAACGGAAATAATTAATGAGCATAGCCAAGGGAATGACCAATCCATTAAAAGACGAGACCAATCCATTAAAAGACGAGATGAGTCAACAATAGAACCAAAATTTACGAAAATATGCTAAAAGTTCCTACTCATTAACCTAAGTTTTGAACAAAGTCATGGTAGATCAAATCAACCTAATAAAATTAAAGCCGAAACATCAAAATTTGATGATGAAGCATTTCCAATAATATGATTAGATTCGATTTCGTGCACCCATCATAATAGAAAAGAAGAAGACTAACCTCAAGTCGAAATTACTCCTTAGAAAGACAAAATACAAGAACTGAGTGGAAAATATATTCTACCACATCACATAAAGATTGCTAAGATACATGTTTCAAGAAAACAAGAAGACAAATTGCCAATAATATCATTAGCTTTGATTCCGTGACCCAACATAATAGAAAAGAAGAAGACTCACCTCAAGTCGAGATTAATCCTCAAAAAGAAAAAAATAGAGCATCTGAGTGGAAAATATATTCTGCCACATCGCAAAAAGGCTGCTAAGATCCAAGTTACAAGAAAAAAACAAGACAAAATTACAATACCTATGAAGGATAAGTTGCAATATTATAAATTCTATGGTGTTGAATATCGTGCTATTAAGAATGCGAAATTATAACTAAATAACAAAGTGTCAAAAGGTGGAAGAATCGTGCAACCATAGAAGAAAAGCAAGTTTGCATCCATAACATGTCAAAGTTTTACATTACATGCCCAAGTCAAAAGACTTCAAGGTATCAGTACATGCCTTACAAAAGAATCTTTCCAATTCTCCAATCAGAAGCGAGCTTAAGCTTTTACAACAAGATGAGGACAAATATAATGTCACCAAGGAAGCATACTCAATGAGAGTGAATCCAATTTATTATGCTTTGAGGACAAAGCATTCCTTAAGGAGGTGAAATTGTAACAAATATAAATGTGATAATAATAATAATAATAATGATAATAATAATAATAATAGGTTAATAAAAAGTCAAAGGGAATGTAACCCTTCACCTCGTGACCATTTAATGCGTATAAGAAAAACGTCACGAGCTCGATTGTAAATCATCATATCATTCATCAATCAATTATATTTTATACATTTGCAAAACATTTTTGTAATTACAGCTTCCGTTGTTACATCCATCCTCATAATCTTCCCCACCATATTGCATATATTCATACCTATTCCCTTTTTCATCACTTCCAAATTTTTTTTCACAATACCATTCCATACCTATTATATATCATTTCCAATTATTTTGTTTTGAAACCTTTGAAAACATAATAGTCATCAAAACCCCCACTTGTTGAACCATACAAACCATTTTGAAAGGATAGAAACCATCAAATAAATCATATGCATCATATAAATCCTTTACCTCCTCTAGAAAACTTGTGCTTCTACCAAAAACAAATGATTACTATAGAGATGAAAGCTACATGATTACATGAGATCAACAAGCTAGCATTGATTGTAGCAGTAGAACAATTGCATCATGATCGTTTTTGATAAAGTAAAAGGTATAGGAAAGTAAATTGTGGAGACATTATACATATCACATAGCTCATATCTAGCACAATATTCAACAATATCAATGTACCTACAAGACAATGAGCTACTTCCTCTACTAGACCTGTCCTCCTAACTAAGCAATCTCACTACAAGCAATAAATCCAACACATTTTCAAGTTCATACAATAAGGAGGCTGCATAGGAAAAACACAATCAACTCAAGCTCCATCATTTTGGAGCAATTCATCATGGATTAAACCAACATGCAAACAAATAAAATATTAAGTAAACCATGTAACTTACTAACCTATGCATTTTATTCATTTAAACAAGCATGTAAGGCATAATATGTATATCATACGGTTTTAAATATCAATTGATGAGGGCATAAAAAATTAAGACGGGGGAATATTGCGATGATTGAATAAATAACATAAGATGCATGCACTGAATAAAAAATTAACATGACTAAGATATGATGAACACGTGCCAAGACAACTGATTTGTTGTGTTTTTGAGGAGAATTGAACTCATAATGAAACGAGAGTTGTTTGAGCCATTTGAAATCATCATAATGCACTGAAATTTGAATGAGGATGAATATCATGCATGAGTCCATTTGTATGAAACCGAGTTGAGGTATTTGAAAATGAATATTGTGATAAGTTAATTGATGTTCATCTAGAGAATAAAAATGTGTCCCTGTGCATGTTAATTCTCTGTCCATACTCCATTTTTGAAATCATGCCCCTATTTGCATGCTAGAAATTGCATTCCTTGTTTTCTAAAGAATATAAGGATCAATAATGTAAGTTGAAAGGAGTGTGAAGAAAGGAGAGTGGTGTAGTAGGAAGGAGTTGAAGGCCACCATTAGCATAATAAAAATATCAACCAATAGATGGAGGTTTACAGAGTGAGGGAAGAGAACATAAGAATATGAGCTACATATATATCTCATGAAAGAAAAAATAGCAGCACTACAGGAAACAACATGTACAACACTACAAGAAAGATACAATATTACATAAAAACATTGCTACAACACTACAATAGCAATCTAAAACAACATTTTAAGAGGATACAAAGTGTGTATGGATACCCAATATCAAGCCCATAATATACCAAAGATCACCATTAAAGGAAAGAGAATTTAGAAACCTTCTTCACATACAATCAAATGAAAATTGTCTATTGCAAGAAATTTTGTTTCCTCTGCATGACATAAACCAACTTTTGGGGAGTTGTTTTGTTGCATGAGGATGCGTAAAACCTTAAGTTGGGGGGTATGACATGCCCTTAAAATGGCACATTGCTTGACCCATATTAGTAAAACTCATGTTTATTTTGAATATACAAGGGATTAAGTTGCATGAAATATGATAAACTCTATGATATTCTTCCCGAAGGCCTACACATGCTTATTTTTATGAATATGTTGACAATGGTTGAGTAATGTTTCCTAGTTTTTCTTATTTCCTTTGATTTATTTGATGATATGTTGGAATAACCTTGGTCAAATAAATCTTGAGTTTTGGTGGAGTTGTAGTATTAAGTGATTTAAAGGCTAATTGCAAGAGATCAAGTCACCACAATCAGCTCAATCTTCATTAAGGAGTTCACTAGGAAAACTAAAGAATGACTGAAAATTTTAAGGGATTATGTCCCCTCATAATCCTCATGAGTTTCCACCGCTTAGAGAAATACTTAATGACCATAAGAATTCATATTAATGAGGGGAAAATTCGAATTGTTAAGGGGGGAATCAATCCCACCAAACTTGCATGTATATTTCTAGGAAATTGTGGGACAATCTCCACTAATCAAGGAGCTGATTATTGGGGGAGAGGGGAATTGGATTCTATTCAAGTAAAAATAGGAGTAGGATCGATATGCTATGTGAATTTTCTTTTCATTCTTCTCTTTATCATTTTAATTAAACCCTTGGTGGTCAAGATGCTTTGTAACTAGAAGGTAGCTTGCTGCCCTGTCACTGTAGGGAGTATTTTTAAATAAAGAGGACATTGTTTTGCTACAACTATAGTGTTCTTATTTAGAAATGGTTCCAAGAGATTCCTTGGGTCGGTCCCACTCAAGGGAATGACTAGGAACCGTTTCGTTTATTTCCTTTACATCCATTTGCTTGTTTATTTTAGTAGTAGCTTTAATACATTTTCATTGCAGTAGTCTTGTTATATATATCTATATCTATATCTATATATCTATATATCTATATCTATCTATCTATCTATCTATCTATATATATATCTATATATATATTTGTATTATATATAAAAAGGAGAGATTACATTCGAGCACAAATAGGCCGAAGCTCTGTAAATATTCTACATGACTAGGCTCTTAGGCCCGACAAAAAGGAAATATAGCATGACATTTCTTCCCATATTAAAAGATCGACTTACAGACGCTGTAGGAATCAACCAAAACATCCTTAAGAACCCCGATAAAAACCTATCAGATGAAGAATTCACCCCTAAGAAAATCCTAAAAGGACAAGACATAGTAGTAGAAACCAACAACACCTCAAGTAGAAAACAAACAAAGCACAATAGCATTACATTAAAATATAAGGCAGATACGAGAAGCAACTCTGAGGAATATCAGCCGACGCCAGTGCAAGAGCTTCAGGAAGATGAAGGCCCATGGAGTGCAATAGGAATTCCATCTTTCGGTTCAACTACTTGGATTCTGCATGAAGTGTTGCCTGCATATGATCCTTCGATCTCCCATCTTCATTCTTTTCCATATGGTCCCAGATAGCATACCCCAACATGTTTTTCATTACTCAGTAAAGGGTGACAGTTCGTTCATACAGGTTGAGACATCCAATAGTGTTCCTCGGGTCCATGACCCAGTTCTCCATCTTCCATAATTCCTCCTACAGGGTCTCTTTATCAAGCTTTTTCTAGAGCTGCTGCTCCATATCCTGAATTTCCTTATGAACTGCAGAAGGTAAATCCAATTCGAAAATCCTAGATTCCCACCGAAATTTTTGATGAGCGTGGGAGAGTCTATAACTATACTCTATAGGGATTTCTTCTCTGTTGCACCACTGGCGCCGACCATAGGTGGTATTCTGACCTTCCTCCTGACTCTGGTCACCCATTGTGCTAATTCCCTTGGTTTTTCATTTCTCCATGAACAGGATATGACAGGGAAAATGCATGCAGAGCGAAATCTTATGAATACGTCGATGGTCACAACCTTTCCATTCCTTAAAATGGAAGTTACCATACCAAACAATAATTAACAATGTACCTTCCATTAAAGGCACCGCATACCGCACAGTCCTTTGCAGATATCCTCCACTCGAATAGTTGGATCTCCCACTTTCAATATTCATGGTAGCAACCATAACCATCAACCTAGACAAGACTGAAAACATGATTTGAATTAAATAAAGAGTCCCTCCCATGAGCATCCCCTCTTGTGCTTCAAAAGCTTGAAAATAGAAATGCGACTTCACATGTTAGGTCTAGGCTCAAACTGACATTGGGATTCCTTTTTTGCATGATGTCGCATGATGTATTGAGATAGAGTGTCCTTACACCTATCCCTGGCTACTGGATCGGGCAGGCTCTCCCATGAGTTGGCATAAATGGACATGTGATTTTCACTCCTGAGGTTTTCCAATAGGTCCTCCAATTTATTACCATTGCACTTAACATGGTAGAAGGTTAGGGCCATCCCGGGGTTTAAAATCGTTGCCAACTTTTCTAGTCTCCCTTCTAAACACCATGAAGATGCCACCAGCTTAGAGCTTGGTTTTCCATGATGGATCTCCATTGCCATGTGGAGGATGATCTTAGAGTCTCCTTTAACCATGAGCGGGGTCCATTTCTGAGCACCGGCCAGCTATATACCCTGGATCAATCCTTCTAATTCCACAACATTGTTGGATTCAGTTCCAAGGAAGTCAATTTTGAAACATAGCATCTCGCCCTCATGATTTCTAATCACACAGCCAAAACCTACTGGTCTCGGATTTCCTTTTGAGACTCTGTCAATATTCATTTTGAAAAAACCATCCACAGGGGGGGACCAAAAATTAGGGTTGGAGTTGTTCAAGAGCGATTTTCTATGTTTTCCATAACATTGAATCGAACCAGATATTCCACAGGCCTACAAAATGACGGTCTCCGCAATATTGGATTCCCAATCAGAATTTTCCCAATACTATAGCTTCATTGTTTCCAGCATCTTGCTTCTAATGGAAATCCGAATGGACCTTTTCCCAGAAGGTTATGGAGTTTCTCTCCCTCTAGACTTCCCAAACCAAAAAATAGGGGAAGATTTTCCAAAGTTGGTTAACAATGGGATTTTGGAATGGGTCTTTGTCCATTCGCATATGGTCTGAACCAGATTGTCACCATGCTTGTCAGTTCTTCTGAATATAATTGCGCCATGGTCCCAAAAATTTGAAGTGAAAGTGCACAATTCAAGGAGGTGGTCCAAGGTTTCTTCTGCCATACTGCACATGCAACACTAGTAAGGTCCGTGCAAACCTCTCTGCTGAAGATTATCTCCCATAAGGATTCAACGTTTAATCACAAGCCAAATGAAAGTTGATATTTTAGGCCATAATTTTGCATCCCATAATTTTCCCCATTTCTTTCCCAAGCCTTGATTATTGTAGCCAGTACAGAGGTTGTATGCTTCTTTGATTGAGAAAATTCCCTTAGGTTCAAAGCCCCAACAAAGTTTGTCCTCCCCCAGGTGAACCCTAATTCTTCGGTTGTTTAAAGTTTCTTCAATTCTATTTATTTCTTCTTCAGGGCCGAATTGTTCCCACCAGTCACGAGAAGCCTAGACCCTATACTCCTTTTATGTGTTGGTTTCTTCCCAAATATCTTTAACCCAGATTTTATTGTGGTTGATACACTCCTGGATTATTTTGGGTACTTCAACATTTCCTTCCAAAGGAGGTAATTATTGCCAAGAGTCTTCCCAAGCTTTAGCTCTTTGTCCAAATTTCCTAGAAACTATTATCCTGAACAAGACTTCTACCTTGGGAAGTAGTTTTCCATATATGGGATCCTAGAACATTCTCATAAAAGTGGATGCGGTTTCCTTTCTCCCCTCATCATATTTAATGTTCTAGATCTTTTCCTAGGGTTCCTAGATATGAGTGACCCAGTGCCACCATATCTTGGCCCCAGTTACATGATTTACTTTTTCAGGGATGCGGAGGTTGGGACCCCCTTGTTCCTTCGGGGAGCAAATAGTTTCCCATTTTACCAGTTCCCATTTCCTGTGTCCCCCTGGATCGTTCCATAGGAAGTGATGTTGTATGTTTCGTATCTACTTTAGAATTTCTTTTGGGGATGCCATGGCCGAGAACAGGTTCATAGGCATAGCTTTCAACACCGCTTTAACCAAAACCAATCAGCTAGCAAAATTGAGAGGCCTGAGAGTCCATATTGACATTTTTTTCCTCATTTTATCTAAGAGTTCATTCCATGATCCTTGATGGGCCATAGAATCCACCAAGGGGGATCCAAGGTATTTGGACGGAAGGGAGCTCTCTTGGAAGCCAAGGATGCGACATATGTTACGTCTGGTGATCCTAGGGGTGTTGAGGAAGGAGACATGGGAATTTTTTTCTTTCACTTCCAAGCTTGAAGCTTTGTCGAAGTTAGTTAAACAGAGTCAGATATTTCTGGCCTCATGGACTGAGGGGTGTCCCATCAGCATAGTATCATCCACAAACTGTTGGTGAGTTTTATGTTCTGCTCTTGGGTGTACGAGAATCCCTTGCATATCATGGTTTCCTTTCATGGCCTTGATTTCTCTTCCTAAACCCTCATCCATAATAATGAAAAGGAAGGGGGACATAGGATCTCCTTGATGAATACCCCTTGAGGGGTTTAGTAAGCCAGTCAAAACACCGTTAAGCAGAATGGAGAAGAAGGCAGAGGATATTAGATTCATGATCCAGCTAATCCAATCATCCAAAAATCCAAAGGCACTTAGCATGGCCTTCATGAATTGCCAGTTTAGTTTGTCGTAATCTTTAGCAATGTCGAGTTTCAACATCATTCCCGGGATCTTCTATTTTTTGAGGGAGTGTAAAACTTCATGGACAAGGATAATTCCATCCATGATTTTGCTCCCTTCCACAAACCCATATTGCTCTAGGGATATAAGCGAAGGAAGAACTGGTTTAAGGCGATTGTCTATAAACTTGGTAACAATTTTATAAATAACATTGCAGAGGGATATGGGGCGTAATTTTCCAGGGGAATTATCTCCCTCAGTCTTAGAGATAAGATCTAGAAAGGTTGCATTAAAAGCATGAAGGATTTTCCTGGATATCCTGGAAGATTCCACAATTTTCCACACTTCTAGTTTAATGAGGTCCCAGAAATAGTGAAAAAAATGGTGGTAAAACCATCCGGTCCTGGGGATTTTCCATCCGCCATTTGATGTACCGTTTCTTCGACTTCGAGCATTGTTATCGAATTCATTAGAATATCATTTTGATCTTGTGAGACAAGAGCAGGGATATGTTGAGTTATCAGTTCAATATACCTGCTTCCATCTAGATTCGTTTAAGCCATGATATCTTGAAAAAAGTTGCTTAGTTCCCCTGCAATCTCCTCTCTTGTTTCCAATATTTCACCCTCCGAGTTTTTTATCTTGAGGATCTTGTTTTGAATAACCGACCCGTGGAAGAATTTAGTGTTTATCTCCCCATCTTGAAGCCAGTTAACTCTATATTTTTGATGCCACAGAATTTCCTCCTGTCGCCCCCTCTCCTGTAGCTTGTTGTAAACACTAGCTTCCTCATTCTGAAGTTCAGTAGTGTACCCTACCTTTATGCCCATTTTTTGAATTTCCTCCAGTCTAGTTTCAAGGTTTTTTTTGTCTGGATTTATATTCCCAAACTCCTCCTTGTTCCATTTCTTTATTTTTTCTTTGAGACTCTTTCATTTCTATTGGAAATTGTACATACTTTGGCCCTCGCATGTGCTTAGGTTAGACCACCATTGCGTCACTTTCTCTTTGAACTATGGATGGCCTAACCAAAACTGTTCAAATCAGAATGGTTTTTTGAATTGAGAACCTAATCCACTCCACCACAATTCCACTGGCAATAGGTTAGAGCCAACCGTTGGGAGAATAGAGGTAGAAATTTCACTTCCAGATTCCATAACTGACTTAGAAACAAGAAATCAATTTAGATGAGAGGCTATGTGGTGGTCTCCTTTTCTTTTATGGTTCCATGTGAATCTTCCTTCTCCCATAATAACATCAACTAGTTTAAGGATTCAATGGTATCCCTGAAGTGACCACACTCCTCTTCTAGTATTTGTCTTCAACCCATCTTTTCCTCTAAGGAGGTGATGAGCTTAAATTCTTGACCCAAGATCCAGTGTTGATCCCCGACCCCGTCCCCCAATCTCCTTAAGGATTCAATGAAGGCTATTTTCTCCTGCGGAGTATGGGGGCCTTAGACATTAGTTAATAGGCCGGATACAGGGAACCCAATAGCCACGAATTTAGATAAGAGGAAACAATGATTCCCATGAAAAAATGATAGGATTACTCTGTTGGGATCCCACAGGATAACCAACCCTCCTGCCATTCCTCTAGCGTCGATTCCCATTCCTTCACTTCCCTTCAAATTCTTTTTACCAATTTCCTGAAGCTGAATTGTCGAGAACTTAGTTTCTTGGAGAAACACAATGGCTAGATTTGTCATCCTAATTTTTTTTCGAAGGATATTTTCTTTCTGAGGGCTGTTAAGACCTCTTATATTCCAGGATACAATATTCATTAAAATAATAAAAAAATTATAACCCTAGAGCAGCCCTTATGGTAGGGTACTGACCTAATTCAACCAACTTTAATCTTGTTGCAGCAATGTGTTGCTGGTTAGATTTCCTTCCTAGTTTCCTGATGCTCTCTTCATGTTTCCTCTTGTAGTCTCTGTGGGATCCAGGGTTAATGCCAAGACGATTGGATTCTATGGATTTGACTACCGCCTCTTTAATAAGGACAACTTGCTCCTGGGGGACATACCCTTTTTCTGCATTTTCACAATCTTGTTCTATTCCATCAAGATCTAGATCGCCAATATCCATATATTCAATGTCTTCTCCAGTTTCCCCTCCTAGGTCATCGCTAGGGTTTTCCTCCACAATAGATGTGGTTTCCTTTGTGTCTCTAATATACCTTTTCTGGTTGTGCAGATCCCTTTGGTCCTTGGTCGACATTGAAACATTCTTCTCCGATTGTTCTCTTAAGGCTTCAAATTGATTGGAGGTTAGAATATTTTTAGAGCTTTCTGTGTTTTCCCGTTTCCTGCCTCCTCTTTTGTGGTTGGTAACATTAGTGAACCCTTGATCCTTACTTTCCTCTTCCTTCTTAGGAGAGGGTTTTGTACTATTCATAGGGAAATCTCTAAATAAATGACCATGTTCATGGCACCTTCGACATCTAAATGGAATTTGTTCATAATCTAGAGGTTGAACCTAGTCTTCATCCTCCCATGACATCTTGATAGCTTCTGGTAAATATTTAGATAGGTCCATGTCAACACAGATCCTGGCATAGGCAATGTAACTTTGAGCCTTGGTTTTCTATGATATATTGATAAAGGATCCTAGATTGTTCCCAATATCTTCTACAATTTCTGAGTCCCAGTATTCGCCAGGGAGGGAGTAAAGTCGGATCCATACCAGGGAAACCCTAATATCCTCTTTATCTGGGAAAAAATTCTCTTTCCATGATCGCAAAAAAAGACTCGTAGAGTAGAAGAAATAAGGGCCCCCATAAAGAACTCTGTTTTTGTCCTCTAGACTTGGGAAGGAAACGGTGAAAAAACCCTTTGAACCTAGTTGGATATCATAATTCCCTCTTGGTTTCCAAGTCGAATTTCTCCACTAGACTAGCGATTTTTTTGAAGGAAGCATGCCCACAAATTTGCCGATGAACGCATGATCCTACATGTATTGGATCTTTTCTTTTAAATTTCTAGATCTTATCTATATAGAGGAGATTGAGATCGCTTTAGGAATGCATTGTCCCAGCTTCCTCCCCGCAGAAGAGCTTGATGAAAATGAATCATGGGATCTTGTTCCCTTTCCACCCATTCCTTCTAACAAAATTGGTATCGCCCCGATCCAAAGATCCTCATGAGGATTTGCAGGGGGGGATTGAAGACCTCCCCCCAGACTTGCAACCATGGCCGTCATCAATCCTTCCACCTTCAGAGATCGTCGTAAACCTTAGCTCCGACACTTTCTCTCTTAAAAGTTCAAGTTACTCCTTTGTTACTCTCATGATACCCAGTAGTCTTGTTATATTTATTTTACAACAATTTATGTTATTTCTTTATAGCAATTTTATGTTATTTATATGATTGCATGAGATTCCATTATATTGGTTTATTCTCTTGGATGCATCACTTATTTTTTTTGTTTATTGAGCATTCTCTTTTACTCATTCTACCTTTCCTATGAAATAGTGACAAAACAACCCCTAGTTATTTTATTTTTAGGTTAGAAAGAAGGGATGACTATCACTAGCTTATTAGGGAGGATGATAGGGTGAATGAGGCTAAGTGTTGACATCCTTGTCTTGCATTTGTAATATGTAGTTATCCTTCAATTTATTCCTTTTCAATTGCATATATAGTGCACAACTCCTCCTAAGTTTGTATGAACGTTGGGTTGATAATTAAGTGAGCTAAGGGATTCAATGTTATTTCTACAATTCTTTGGGCTGTCAAGTTCCTCCACCATGAATAAGTTGTTGGAAGTTTATTCTTTAGCATGATAGATTTAATATTATCCACCCTAGATTAAATTTAGGTGTTTATATGTGTTTAACCTTATCGCACATTCCAATATTACCTTATACATCAACAGAAAAAGGGGCATCGAACCATTTTATATTCTCCCCCAAAGAAAAAGTCATCATGTGTAATATTGAGGGTCTCAGTGAAAATATATAAGGAGAATGTTGGTCAACCCTTGTGCACCTTCCTGAAATGATAAATTATGCTATGTAATACAAAAATATAAAAACCCTAATACATGCAAGAGATACACAAATAACACAATGATATAATGAGTAATTGGCATAAAATTTACAACGGAGTTCACTTCCTTATGTATTGATGTTCAATGTGTAGGTCATTTCCACTTATGATTGTGGGATAAACCATTACACGTAAAGTGAACATTAGCCTAAATTAAGGTCATAAAGTGACTTCATTACATAATAAGTTTTATATTCTAACACCCCCTCTTAAGGATTACATTATTGAAAGCAAAAGATACTAATTGACTACAAAATACACTAGTTGAAAACTAAAAACATTAGAACAAAAATAGAGCTAAGCATTCTTCAGAAGCTTCTTATTTAAAACTAGTTCCTAGATTAGGTAATGCTCCATCAAGCTACCTCTTAACCCTCGTAAAGGTATAAATCCCAAGTTGAATTCTCAAGTTCTTGGATTCCACCCACTAAACTCTTGAATTATGAATCTGCTGAATTAAATCACTAGTAATCAACATGCATGTCTCATGACTTCATGAAGGATTATTCTTGAGATCCACAAAATTTTGAACTAACTAAACAACCATCCTTGTTGAGATGTATGTACATTTTATCCCTTCTTGTATTCAAGGTCTGTACTTTTTAAATTGCATAGAAGGCCCTTTCTTCAATAAGGTCACCACCAATGTTAGCATTTGATCGATCTTCAACAATAATTGCAATAGTTGCATGTGATTTGTATTTGAATTTTCCTTTAAAGACATCATTTTCTTGAAATCTACAATTCCAAGATGTGTGATCAATTTTCTTGCAATAATATCATTCCATTTCCCGACATTTGTCTTTAGGTGATATACTTTGATTATTTATTGAGTTTAAGGGCATCTAAGTTTGAGGAAGACCTTCTGTCTCTCTTGCAATGGTTCCTTTTTGTTTCAATGAAAAAAAAAATCATATATTCTAGAGTTTGAGAAGGTAATTAACTATGAGCGTTGGGAAAAATAATTGCTTATTTTACTTCACATAAATTATCGATCGGGGTTGGTAAAATAGCGATATGTCGTGCAAAATATATGTAGAACTAAGTCCAACTAATCACACTCAATAAAATGCTCAAAGAAAATCTTAGATAGATTGAATGAATTCACTGTGTGTATATCAACAATCACCCTTCATATTTTAATAGTTACGAATTAGGATCCTGTTTCTTATTATCACAATGTTTAGATAAGCAATTTGTTCTTGGTGTTAAAAGATGAAAACAACAAATAAATTGTACTACAATCCTTTAGACAACAATCAATAGATTGTATGGAATCACCTAGTATTTCCCAATAACTAGCTATTGAATCAAACAAAAATCTTTTACTAGCTACCAGAATTATCAAGATGTCTAGAAAGCAATCAATGTTTGTTTGTTATCAATCAAAAAAATGTTCTAAGCAAATTGTTCAGAAAAGTAAACTAAGTAGGGGAGCGATCATAGGTATATGTTCTTTGTAAGTTAGATTCACATATGGACTTCTCAGGTTTACGACCTTCCAACTACTGGAATACACCAAACATATGAGGATCCTCTCAAAGTTTCGAAGAGAATGAAAAGTAAATCCAAGCATTCATAATTAACCTACAGGATTCAAATCAAATCTATGATACTAAATATTCTTTATCAATTTAAATTATAAATCAAGGAAACAAATATGCAATAAAATTGTGATCATCCCAAGAAACCTATATTGAAAGAACCTGAAACTAATTCAATATGATATTCACCTTGAGCAGAAATAAAAACATAAATCGCACATGCATAAATTAAACATATAAGCTAATGCTGTTGGTGCCGCTCAGAACAAGGGGCCCTCCTAACTGAGTGCACCACAGTGTCTAAGAACTCAAATAATTATCAACAATGTAGAGTATTCCATTAGAGAGATTTTGAGGTCAAAAAAGGGCCTCCTAAGAGATGTACTACAAAAATATGAGATATATTAAAATATTATGAATTGGGGGTTTTATGGGGTAGGTATATATGACAAGTCACCTCCCACACTATTTTCTATGCACAATATAAATAACCATGGTTGAGTTACTTTTCAAAATTCACTAGAAATAAAATTAATAAAATAAGTCTACATTGATGTGACTAAGATTCATTGTAAATTCCAAAAAATATATTGTCCTTTAACATTTATTTGTCTTGAACTTGCAAATGAAATTAAATAATAAAAAACATTTTTAAGAGATTTTTTTTAAATTTTATGTTGACTTTTTATATTTAGTACTTTTCTTATGAATTTAATAATGTAATTTAATTGAGAATTTATTTACATGTAAAATGTCAATAATATTATTATAATCCACATTGCATTATTATTATTATTTATTAAATCTATTATTATTCTTTATTAGTTTGACATTATGTTATTAAATAGAATGGAGTGAATATATCATTTAAAATTAAAAACATAAAAATGATAATATATTATTTTATTAAAAAATGTGAAAGGACTTTCTTTATGAATTAAGAGTACTTCACTTGAAAATGACAATAATATTATTTTATGTGAAAGTGTGAAAAGACATTCATTATGAGTACTTTACTTGAAAATGACAATAATATTATTTTATGAAAATACTATCATTATGAGTACTTTACTTTATGACTTAAAAGTACTTACACCACTACCATGGTTAACTATGTGTTTTCATCCACCATAGAAAATTTGACAAATAAGCATTCTTAACTCATGCAATGCCACCTCACCAAGGGGGATGATGTCATCTACTAGAATGTGATTGGTTGTATTTTATAGTACATTTTCTTTGTTTTGAGGCCCTTTTTTGACCTCAAAATTTCTCTAATGCATTAATCACAGTAAAAAGTACATCATAGGAGATCAGCAGAATCTAGACTCTAACACCACACTCCTGATACTATGTATACATATAACAAATTCTGAGCTAACCTCTTCATAAGACTGTCTTGCAATACATAAGAGTTCATATGTAATTTATTATAACGATAACACATATATCTCGGATCTAGATTTCCCATAGACAAATATACAATGACAAATATAGAAAAACTAATAATTTATTGATGTATCGATTTCGTGAATAGCAACATGAAATCGTAGTTGCAATCCAAATTACATAAGACTCCATCGATCATTAGTCACAAGCCTAATCAACAAAAATGTGGAATATCTTGGTGTGGGATGCAAGGCGCACATCGGGGAACAAATCTCGTCTTTTACTCAGGCTTTGAATCATTCTAGAACTGGCTTAGGTGTCGTGTGAGTCAATCCTGTAACTCTAGTAGCATGCACTATTGAAGGATAGAGTCATTGAATTATTGGAATGTCCTGTTCTGGTAGCTTGTAGTCCTATGGTAAAAAATACATGACTACTGCAATTCCACAATGGTTAGACTAATCACCTTACATTGGAAAATAAGTTACAAAACATGATAAATTATATCTAATTGTTGTAGTTACCTCATATAGTCAAGGTGGTGATAGGACCATGCAATGTAAAGGAAAACATGGAAGTATGAGATAATAGGAAGGAAAATAAGAAGCATTAGGTGCAAAAATGTCAGCCAAAATGATAAAAAAAGAAGGCCAACATCTCCCCCAAGCATGGACCTTTTCATGTCCTCATGCAACATGTTCCTTCTTAGTCTTCTCCTGGGATTCTTGTTTTCTGAAAACATCTACAACTCTGGTCAGGAGATCAAGACTGGTAGAGTAATATTGTATTGGCCAATGCTTCTTTTGCATTAATTTGATTTTAAGTATCCTATTATGGCTTCTCAATGTCTCCCTTTGGTGATACATTTCCTGGATTTTCAAAATAGAATCTCACACTCAACATCCTTCTTTTCAAAATTATCTTTGAGGGTCTCATTCTCCTTCTTCAAATAAGCATTCAACACCTTGTACTTCTTTAGATTTCTTCTAAGCCTCCTTAGTTTCTTTCTCTCCTTTTTCTTATGAACTTCCCGATGAAATTTTGAATATACCTCTTGTTCCAATACCCGTTTCTCTTCCTCGGAATATGAATAAGGTAAATCGAGGGGATTTCTTTCCATAGGATCCTTAAATTTATTCATTTTATCCTCTTTTACAGGTTATTTGGAAACATAACCAATCATAGTCTCTGAAACCTTGAATTCTTCTACAAGATTTGTCTCTATATAATGTTCAAAACCCAATTTAATGCCTTGTTCCACTTCCTATGGGGATTCAAAATTTTTCTTATCAATAGACCATGGAAGAGACTCTTCAGGCATAGTCACTTCAATCTCTAAAGAGGGTAGATTAGAAACATCATCAATCAAGGAC